>CM022298.1:256245432-256858952 GCA_011799875.1 Thinopyrum elongatum
GGAAGTCTTCAGACGATTTTCCTCAAGGGCTTTGACGAATTTTGGTGTGAAGATCAAGCATATACGTAGTGACAATGGGACCGAGTTCAAGAATACTGGTCTTGATGACTATCTTGATGAACTTGCTATTACTCATGAGTTATCTGCCCCATACACTCCTCAGCAGAATGGCGTTGTGGAGCGCAAGAACAGGACTCTTGTTGAGATGGCTCGCACCATGCTTGATGAATACAAGACACCTCGTCGCTTCTGGCCTGAGGCAATTGATACTGCATGCCACATCATCAACAGGGTATATCTTCACAAATTCTTCAAGAAGACTTCATATGAACTCCTCACTGACAAGAAACCCAATGTGAGTTATTTCAAAGTCTTCGGTGCTAAATGTTGGATTAGAGATCCCCATCACAATTCTAAATTTGCACCGAAAGCACATGAGGGTTTTATGCTTGGTTACGGAAAGGACTCGCACACCTACAGAGTCTTCAACACCTATCACAACAAGGTTGTTGAAACTGTAGATGTGCGGTTCGATGAAACTAATGGCTCGCAAAGAGAGCA
Organism: Thinopyrum elongatum; assembly: GCA_011799875.1. Classification (NCBI taxonomy): domain Eukaryota; kingdom Viridiplantae; phylum Streptophyta; class Magnoliopsida; order Poales; family Poaceae; genus Thinopyrum; species Thinopyrum elongatum. Next base: position 256,245,994 of record CM022298.1, read on the forward strand.
CCTACCTCCTGTGCTAGATGAAATGACTCCTGAGGAATCCATCAAGCTAAAGGCTACTGAGGATGTCATACCTATTGAAGAATCTGCTGAAGAAGTCATTCCAGATCGTGAAGAAAATCATGCCCGTGCATCTGAAGAAAATGGCTCTAAAGAAAATGCTGAGCCAAATCAAAGTCGTCAACCTGCTCATCCTCGCGTTGCAAATGAAGTACAGATTGAGAGAATCATCAACGACATCAATGCACCAGGTCCTCTCACACGCTCAAAAGCTCCACATTTGTCTAACTTTCGTGGGCATTTTGCTTTCATCTCTATCACAGAGCCCACCAAAGTTGATGAGGCATTTCTGGAGCCTGAGTGGATTCAAGCGATGCAAGAGGAATTACATCAATTCGAGCTGAACAATGTGTGGGAGCTTGTCAAGCGACCAGACCCACGCAAGCACAATATCATAGGTACCAAATGGATCTACCGCAAAAAGCAAGATGAAAATGACCTAGTGGTGAGGAACAAGGCTCATCTTGTAGCTGAAGGCTACACTCAGGTTGAAGGAATTGAGTTCGATGAAACTTTTGCACCTGTTGCTAGACTTGAGGCTATTCGCATATTGCTTGCTTATGCTAACCATCATAATATCATCTTATATCAAATGGATGTGAAAAGTGCATTCCTCAATGGTAAGCTTGAGGAAGAAGTATACGTTGCTCAACCCCTAGGTTTTGAAGATCCTAAGCATCCTGACTAAGTCTTCAGACTCAATAAGGCCCTCTATGGCTTCAAGCAGGCCCCTCGGGCATGGTATGATACACTGAAGGAATTCCTCATGAAGAAAGGCTTCAAACCTGGTTCACTCGACCCAACTCTTTTCACCAAAACATATGATGATGAATTATTCGTGTGCCAAATATATGTTGATGATATTATCTTTGGCTGTACTAACCAATGTTACAGTGATGAATTTGCTTATATGATGAGTGAGGAATATCAAATGTCCATGATGGGAGAATTGAAATTCTTCTTAGGTCTTCAAATTCGTCAACAATGCAATGGCATCTTCATTTCTCAAGAGAAATACCTCAAGGACGTTCTGAGGAAATTTGGTATGCAAGATTGCAAAGGCGTCAAAATCCCTATGCCCACAAATGGCCATCTATGCATCGATGAAAATGGTATAGACTTTGATCAAAAGGTATACCGCTCCATGATTGGCTCTTTATTGTACCTATGTGCATCTAGGCCAGATATTATGCTTAGTGTTTGCATGTGTGCCCATTTTCAAGCTACACCGAAGGAATCACACCATAAGGCTGTGAAACATATTCTTCGATATCTAGCTCACACTCCAACACTTGGATTATGGTATCCCAAGGGCTCGGCTTTTGATCTCATTGGATATTCTGACTCTGACTATGCTGGTGATCGAGTGGATCGCAAGTCAACATCAGGCACATGCCATTTCCTCGGACGATCTTTAGTTTGTTGGTCCTCGAAGAAGCAGAACTACGTATCACTCTCCACTGCTGAAGCTGAGTATATTGCTGCTGGTTCTTGTTGTGCTCAATTGCTGTGGATGAAGCAAACCCTCAAGGACTACGGCATCAACATGAAGAATGTGCCACTCTACTGCGACAACGGGAGTGCCATCAAGATTGCTCATAACCCAGTTCAGTACTCGAAGACAAAGCACATCCAGATTAGTCATCATTTTCTTTGAGATCATGTGTTGAAGGGCGACATCTCTATTGATCACGTGAAGACTGAAGAACAGCTAGCGGATATCTTCACCAAGCCCTTAGATGAGAAGAGATTTAGCAAGTTGCGGTGTGAGCTAAATATCTTAGAATCTTCGAATGTTCTTTGAAAGGACACACATCCTAACACTTATGCAAAATTGATGACTTAGATGTGCAACACACGAAGTAACGTTTTTCTTCAATCAATGAAGACTAACCCTATAAGTGTGAAGAAATTAATGAAGAATTTGATTCTCAGAGCCCTACGACAATTGTATGCGGTGTCTGAAATCATCATTCTTATACGGTGGGTCACACCACCAACAAAAGTTGAAAATCTTCAAAATTGAGTTTTTCTTCATTTTGCAAATTCTTCAACTTGCAAAGTCTTCAAAAAAATTGACTGGTGTTCTTCATTGACTATATATATATATATATATATATATATATATATATATATATATATATATGAGTTTTTCATGTCCTCAACAGCATTCACTTATTGCTAATTCTTCAAGTTGATTTTTCCTCTAAGTGAATGTGATCGGACCCGTTCCCCCTCTATGCTAAAGTCAACCCAGTCTGTTCACAAATTCTTCATGTGCGTTCTATTTGAAACCCGTTCAAAGTCTTCACTGTGTCCTTGACAGCTGAAGAATTTGCGAACAAAACTTTAAAATTTTCATATCTGAATTTTCGGCTTTTGTCGCTCAAACCATTCCGCATCCCATGATGGACTAAAATATTCACCCACGATCGCCCATGATCTCCACCACTCTGTACGTGGGTGACACATGTCGTTAGAAGAGTAAGGGTCAGGGGCATGTTCGTCCAAAAATTTCGGACGGGCTGTTTTTCACCGTGGCTATAAATACCCCCTCCCTTCCTCTGTCTTCATTTACTCCGCTCGACCACCATCTCACTCGAGCTCTCAGACCTAGCGTCGTTGCTACTCTCCATCATCGCCTGTGAGGAAGAGCTTCACTGCCTCGACCTCGTCGCCATCGTACTTGCGCCGGCCGCGGAAATCTTCACTCCGCTGCCGCCGTAGTTGTCTCTCACCGCCGAGTTAGGGCGTGAGAGATCTGAGCAGACGAACATCTCCAACTCCACTCCTAGTTCGTCGTGTTCTTTGTTCAGGGTAAATAAAATCTAATTTTACTGCCCTACTTTGATTCTTATGATTTCCACAAAATCTTCAAAAGTTGTTTATTCTTCAACTTCCCATTACAAAAACACCCGAATTCTTCTGTATCTTGATTTGTTTCTCTAAGATATGTTTTTTTCAAGATTCCTCAATTGTGTGGATTTTCAAAATCTGTACAACTCTGGAACCTAAGTCAAGAACGCTTAGTGAAATTCCTCAAGACACCTATGGTCAAATTCCTCATCTTGACACTTTTCAAAAAATTCATGAGAACGCATATGACCTCTCCAAATTCTTCGCACCTATACTCTGTTCATAGGTACAAAATGTCCGCTGCTGAATCACTAGGTTCTCATCAACTTAATTCATTTGCAGCGTTCCTCGAAGATAAGTTGCATACTTCCTCAGAAACATCCATTGTTCAAAATCCTCAAGTGAGGAAAATGGCTGATGGGAAGAGACCTCAGAAGGGAGGCAAGAGGCTTGAAACAAACACTGCTTTTGAGATCCCTGAAGACATATATGATGAATATTGCACACCTGATGAAGCAACTCATGGCAAAGAGAACAAAAATCAGCGCAAAGTACGCATACAGAGGATTGAAAGGAGATGGGCTAAGGAATGGAGGGAATACCGATACGTCACTCCAAAGTACATGAAGAAATTCGCTGTAAACCCTCCATGTCCAAGACCTCCGTTGGCACCTGGCCAAGAAGCTGATCCCTCAAGCATCAGGCATGGTGAGTAATTTCCCAAAGAATGGGCTAAGCGTCAAGCCAAATTGGCTAAAGTGGCAAAAAAGTAGTGAAGAAATTCAATGAAGATTCTGCTGCTGCTGCTGAGGCCTCTGCCAGTAAGCCTAAAAAGGGCATGCCAAAGAAATCAGCTGTGAAGCCGAGTTCCTCAACAGCAATGCCCTCACGGCCAAGTTCCTCAAAGGCCTCAAAGCAAATTCCACAAGCAACTTCTTCAAGGGTTGTGCCAATTCCCTCTGTTGCCACAAAATCCTTAGTTGCTGCTGCTAAGTCCTCAACACCAGTGCATCTTGCAACATGCCAACGGACTGCAAGCTTTTCAATTGCTTCTAGAGCATCTACAAGTTCCTTAGCTCCACCACGGCCCTCAACTGGTCCAACTCTGCTGAAGAAAAAGGCCACTGCTGGTCATGGAATGAGGCCAAGTCCTCATAAGAAGCAAGTAGCATTCCATGTTCCGTCTGATGCTGATGATGCTGATGATGAAGAACTTGCTGAAATCATCAGGGACAGGTAAGAAAGGGCTGCTAGAGCCAAAGGGAGTTATGTGCCTCTCATGCTGGATCTGAAGAAGATCCTTGATTTCATCGATCTCTGGCACAAAGATCCAAACACTCCACTGCCTGAATTAAACCTCACACCTGGTCAAAGTCACATGTTGACTGCATTCATCAGCGAAGAAAAATGGAAATTTGAAAAGGGAAGGCAAGTCAAGAAGGCTCAGTACAAGAAGGAGCGTTTTTTGAAGAAAAATGTTCTGAGCATGTCTCCTGAAGAACTTGTATCTCTGCAAAAGGAGATCAAAGGCCTCTGTGATGAATTTGACAGATATTATGCCGATTGGCTGGTAGCCAAAGTCAGATTTGTCAAGCTTGCCAAGACCCTCAAGCCTAACATTGCAGCACCATCGCAACAACAAAATCCTCAGGCTGATACTTCTGCTTAGTCTGTTGAAGAAAATGTAAGCGCAGCTGATGAAAATCAGGCTGCTGAAGAAACTGTGGATACCAAGGCTGCTAAAGAAATTCCAGTTCCTGGAGAAATTGCTAGGGCAACCACTAATGTTGCGCCTGAAGAAACTGAACTGGCTCCATCTCTTCCTTCTGCATCAGAAGTGAAGAAAACCAAAGCTGCAGAAAAGGCAGCTGTGAAAAAGAGGAAAGCATCAATGATTGCAGAGTCTTCAGCTCCCAAGAAAGTGAGGAATTGATAAGTTCCTTCACTAACCCAATTGATGATGTTCCAATTTATGTTGTACCGTCCAAGGAGCTCATTCCCTATGGTGAGGAATATGTCATTCCAGATGACACAGATGAAGAAAATCCTTCTGCTGCTACCTCAGAGCAGTTGGATGAAGAAATTGAAGTGGAAGATATCCCTTCAACCCCACTGGTATCATCGCCCATGCCTCAGTTCACAGCTGAAGAGGTAGGCATTGAGGAAATGGAAGTAGAAGACCTGGATATCGGCTCTATCACTCCTGTTCTTAATGATGATTATTAGGAAAGACTTCACCCCAATTCACCATTGACCACACCTCTGCATCCAACTCCTCAGTCCCCTGTACAAACTGAAGAAATTCACACGGGATCTGAAGAACGTCAAACATCTCTCCTTTCCATTCCTGAAGAAATTCTAGCAACTACAGCTGAATATATGGAAACACATACTACTGCTGAAGAACCTGAACCTTCAACTCCTCAGTCAGTAGCTCCAGAGATTCTGAACCAAGAGGCTGTGAAAACATCAACTGTTAATCTTCAGCCCAAGCAGCAAAACCCTCATGCTAAAAGGCCAAAATTCAAGGCTAACGAGTTCTTCACTGAGCACCATTTCTTCACGGATTTCAATCCATATGACTCAGCAAGACTTCGACGCAAGCGATTCTGGACAGCCAGTCAGATGAACTTCTATTCTTCACTCCTGTTTGATAAGGACAAGGTATTTGAACACCATCAAATTCCTCATGTTGACATGGAGTCTATTCCTTGATTCCAGCCAGTCTTGAATGTTCTTCATGAAGCTGGGCTTTTGAATTTCTGCACTGACATCTGCGATTGGAATGAAGAGCTAATTCTTCAATTCTATGCCACTCTACATCTGACTGGAAATGTGGCTGATGTGAACTCTTGGGTGCTAGACTGGATGATTGAGAACACTCATTACAAAGCCCCGGCCTCTGAATTACTTCATGCCGTACCAGTCAGTCCTCCTGCTGAAGGCGCCAGACTCATGTATGAAGAACCTGAGCTTCCAAATCATGTGATGCAAGTGTTGATGAAGCCTTTGAAGGCAGGCCAAGCTCCAAGAACTACCTTCCTTGTGAAGGATTTGCTTTATCTGCCTAGGACAATCTACTGCATTCTGACCAAAACCCTCAGTCCAATCAAAGGCCACAACTCTGAAGAAGAGGAAGTTGTTGGCATCATGAAGAATCTACTGTTCAACATGATACATGGTATTCCCATTAACTACCATGATTTCTTCATGAGGACTTTGGCGAATGTTGCACTGTCACTGTTTGAGTTGAAGCCTTATGCTCCATGGATCATGAAGTTCATCAGAACCAGGTCTTCAATTCACTACCAGGCAGATTGTCAGAATCATCTCAGCTATTTACCTCCTATTGAAGTCCTCAAGCGGACTATTTCTTCAGTTGATGGAAAAGGTAAAGCTGCTGTCATTGATGAAGGCATTCGTCCATTGGATGGTCAGTTTTGCAAAGCTGCAGCTTACTCCACCAATGATGACTCTGTAACCCAAGATTCTGCTGCAAAAGCTTCAAAGCCAACTCCTCAAGCCACTACTCCACGAGTGATGACTGATCGTGAGCTTCTTCTAAGTCTTCATCAGAAGGTCGATCGTAATCACAAGTGGGTCAAGCGTCAATTTGGCTCAATTCTTCAGAATATGACCGTCACGCAAAACACTGTGAAGAAGAATCACTACTATGCTCATGAAATCTTTGATCACACTTGGGATATATTATCTCATCTATACGATGATGAAGATCTCAAGCAGATGGGATTTCAACAGGACTTTGACTGGTCTCAGCCACCTTCAAAGAAATTCAAGAAAGTCAAAGTTCCTCAGCTGGTCACAAGTTCATATTCTTCATCGCGCAAGACAGATGAAGCTGAAGATTTTAACGACATTGCGGCAGGCCCTACCTCAACGGACGACCCCAACAACACTAGCGCTCCTCCATCGACATCATGATCATATTCTTCAGGGGCGTTAGTCCTCATTTTCCGTCCCTTTTGGTCATTCGATGACAAAGGGGGAGAAATTTGAGTTAGTCTTCAAGTGGGTCTTATATATGGGTTGTTTTTTCGTTAAGTTACAGCTCTTGCTCTTCTGAGGTGTTTGATCTGATGAGTTGTAAACTTAAGTCCTATGGTGGTCTGACTCTTTTTGAACTGCCTTCTGCATGCTTATTTCCTCAAGTACCTTAATGCACGCATGTTGAATTTCATCAGACACCATATTTCATCATGCATTTCAAATTCTTCATATCATATGTTAAATGCGTGTATGAATTACAAGATATAGGGGGAGATCTCCATGATATTACTCTACAATGTGCATTTGCAATCCAAAGCAAATTCCTCATATGCACATCTTCAGGGGGAGTTCTTCTATATCTTGCAATCAAATTCCTCAATATCAGTATTTACACTTCATATGTTTTATCCCCATTGAAAAATTAACCTATTTGTCATCAATCACCAAAAAGGGGGAGATTGTAAGTGCATCCAGTGCCCCTTAGTGATTTTGGTGTATTGAAGACTTATAGGTTAAGGGACTAATGTGTTTGTGAGTGTACACAGGTTCTATAAGTCTATGAGGAGTTTGATATTTACGAAGAAAGTCGACCCCTAAAAATGAATGTCTTCAGTTGAAGACTTTGGTTTTCTTGAAGACTTTGAAATTGAGGAAATTGGTGTGACCTTGATATTGATGCGGGGATTATGAAGCGTGAAGACTCTTGTTTTCGTAGTTTTGTTTTCCCTTTCTTGAGTCATAGGAAACACCGTACTGTTAAAGGAGGTCAAGGTAAAACTAAGGAAAAGTTTCCAAGTGATGCTCATCTCAAATCCTACACCTACCCAATCCTTTCGAGTGAAGCCATTGGAAATCTCATACAGTTCAGTCAAGTTCTTCAGTGACAGAGACGAAGATCTTCTGTTCTTTGAGGAATTTGTTCTGACTGAGGAGTTAGGAATTCGCCAGTGCGGATTGCCTACAAGTGAGGAACATGATAGCCCTGAGGAATTTGAGAGCTCAAACTTCCGACCGTTGCTGTGCTATGCGCCAGCTGTCCAAAATATCCTATCCACCTAACGGTCATATCATTGAAGGGCATTTATGTCTTATCATGTCGGGCTGCTCCCCGGCTATAAATAGCCGCCCCCTACAACCACTAGCTGGTTGGCTGCTCCGAGAGAAACCGACACTTGTCATTTAGAGCATCCCATCCTCCGAGGACTTTGAGAGAAAATCATCAGTGAGGAAAAACCCAAACCCAACACCTTAAACCCAAAGTGATTGAGCATCACTGAAGAGATTGTTCCTGTGTGGAACCGATGCTTGTTACCTTTGAGGACTGTGCATCCTCCAGACGGTTAGGCGTCATGGTCTAGAGCATCCAAGAGGAATTGTGGATTGCCGAGTGACCAAGTCTGTGAAGGTTTGGAAGTCACCTGTGAAGACTTACCACGAGTGATTGGGCGAGGTCTGTGTGATCTTAGCTCAAGGAGAATACGGTGAGGACTGTGTGTCCTCAGGTTTAAATACCTAGCCGCTCCAACCAGACGTACAACTGTCACCACAGTTGGAACTGGTCTACCAAATCACTGTCTTCACCAAGCTACTGGTTCTATTTCCTCAACCCCTTCATTTCCTCATTCATGTGTTGATGAACTTGATCGTTACTGTTTGAAGACTTTGACTGAAGACTTTCTCAATTTCCTCAATCCTATTTCTTCAGTCACTTTGTCTTCAGCCTGATATCCTGTTTACACGCTACCTGTGCTCTGTGTATGTTTTATTTCATCATGATGACTATGCTACTGCTTTGTTATGCATGTCCCTGAGTACTTATTCCACTGCTTGTAGTTCGTCACTTAGCAAATTCCTCAAGTAGTATTTCCTCAGTGACGAATTTGTAAAAATCGCCTATTCACCCCCCCTCTAGTCGATATAACGCACTTTCATCAACAACCATCCAAAAAGGGGGAGATTGTTGGTGCAATGATAGGCCCCTTATGTTTTGGAGTTTGTTGGCATAAACAGTGTGGGACTTATGTATTTGCTAGTACACACAGAGTAACAGGTCCCTGAAGTATCGAGGAGTTTGCTACAAACGACGAAGATAATCTCCCTGCGTTGCAGCGAAGGTTATCACCAAAGATGATGCTAACAAGAGTGCCCCTAAAAATTGCTGAAGTTCAAGCAATTGGTTCGGTGTCTGTTCGAAGAATATGACTGCGGTCGAGGAAGAACGAACACGCAGTGAAGACGTAGCATTTGTTTTGTTATTCCTCTTCTTTCATTGAGTCATAGGACCACTGTACTAATAAGAGGGGTGTAGCGTTCGAAGGTTTGATTCTCTGATGCTAAACTCAAATCCTATGAAAGATGTGAGAGAAATCTCTTTGTGCTCCGACCAAATACTTGCCAGCAAGAGACTCTGATCTTCTTCGCTGCGAGAGATTTGTCTCAGACCAAGGAGTTAGCATTACTTGTTCCTCAAGTAATTTTACCATTGCACCAAAATTCGACTGTTGTGAACGTGTCGGTTGGCCATTGGCTGGACCTCATGTCCGAAATGGTCATTTCCCATCTGGGAAGGTTGCGGCTATAAATAGCCACCCTGCGCCGGCTTTGTCCGGTGGCTGCTCCATTTGATTCTAAGAAGATTGTTGAGCAACCCACTCTCTGAGCGATTTGAGTTTAAAATCCACCAAGAGGAAAACCCTAGAGCCAAAGAATTAGATAGTGGTTCAGCATCACTGGAATCTAAGTCTAGTACGCTCCGCCTATTACTCTTGAGAGCTGCAAACTCTCTAGACGGTTAGGTGTTAATTTCTTCAGAGACCAAGAGTGATTGTGGTTCTCGAAGAAGAAGTCTGTAAAGGTTCGGAGATCGCCTTCAAGTATCTTTCATGAGTAATCGGCATCGGTTGACGAATCGATTGTCGAGGAGATGTGACACCCTGATTTTGGCAACTTTTTCTTTTCAATCTTTTCTTGGCTTTATTTGAAATTTGAATGGTTTTTGAACCTTTTCATTTGGTCTTGGAAACTTTTGAATCCTTTCCAAGTAATCCAAAGCCTCATCACCTTGCCAAAACCCTGCCAGGTACCTCTAGGACCCAAATCCCTATTTAAATCTTTTCCAATAACCCTTTTCTTTTATTTGGGAATTTAGGTCATCACTATGGGTTGTGAAGCAACCTATAGTTTGGATGGCCAGAAAATTCTCAAATAATTCCCTAAAATACCTTGGATCATATCTTGCCCCAATTCCATGGCCTAGTTCAAATATTTTGCAAAACAATTCATTTTTGTTCCTGGTCAGTCTGGACCTTTGTGAAGGAAGTACCTGCTAGGTTTGTCCAAATGATCTGAAATTTCTGTGGCATGAGGACAACTACAAATGACTTCCCTCCACCAAGTTTCAGCATCTAAAGATCATTCATATGAGCAGGGCTTCAACTTTCACATTCTGGACCAGATTGGTAGGTTACACATGAACTACCCTCAAATCTCAACCAAACCTTCTCAAACTTGACCAGCTTTGAGTCCTTCCAACCTAGATCATCCTGGACATCTCCACTGGCACCATTCGCAGCTCACCACTTCTCTAGATCTCTCTCTAGTTCACCGTCAGAAACTGTATCTGAGGCTACCCCTCATCTCAGACTGAGACAAGCCAAACCAGAGGTGTAGGTGATCTGAGTGATCGAGGGTCGACGTGCCAGACAAGAAATGCCAGGCTCTAGTGGCCTCTAGACATCAACTTTCGTTGTGAGCACGACAATGGCATGCCATTGCGCGTGCTCTGCACCACGCCCGTGTCTGTGGCGTCGCATCCGACTGCCTCTCGTCGCAGTGGCTTGTCTCCGTGTGTCGACATCCTCTCCTTCCTCCACCTGGTCGTTCTAGACCCCTCCCCTCGCCGGAGAAGCTCTCGGCGGCCGCCACGACCACGAGCACTGTGCCGCCCGTGTGGCCATAGTTGCAGCGCCGCTCGTCTTCTTCTCCCCGAGCCATCTCTTCACGCATTCAATGCTCTGCTCGCTCCAGTCGCTTCGCCCTGCGCCACGACGGCCAGCTCGCCATCCTTACGCCAGTGGCGTAGCCATGTCACCGCCGATCCAGAGAGCTCGGTGAGCTTTGCCTCCCGCCTATAAATAGCCCCGCCCGGCCTCGCTCACTCCTCACCCCTCTCCCTCCATTCTCAAATCGACTCCCCAAAGCAAGAGCCAAGGCCGAGAGGCCCTCTGGCCTCAAGCTTCACCAGAGTTCTTCCACCGCTCTCTCTCTCTGTCGACAGCCACCTCCACTCCACCTCCGCCTCGCCTGAGCCCTCCGTCGTGATCAGCTCGGTCCACTAGCCCTCCTAGAGCTCCTGCCTCGTCGAACTGCCGCCGAATTGAGCCTCTCTATCGATCACCGTAGCACCCATCCGCCGGAGAAGAAGGGGGTCGCGCCGTCCATCCATCTCCGGGGGAGCTACGGGTACAGGGAGGACCATCTTCGAGTGCCCGATCTATCCCCGTCGTTTCCCAGCCCAACCGTCGTCGCCATCGCCGGCGAGCAGCGCCGGTGAGCCGCCTCTCTCTCTGCTCTCTCTGTTTTAAATGGGCCCGGCCCCACCTATCATCCTCTGGCCGAAGCGGTAAGTGGAGGCGCCTAGGGCGTTTAAGCCTTCGACGTGGCCCCTCCGCTGGTTTTTCTAATTTTCTGGTTTTTATTTATTAAACAGAGTTGACCAGCCAGTTTGACCACTAATAACTTTTTATTAAAAGGTCCAAATCACCTGATTCTTTTTGCATTGTGTTGGTATTAAACTCTTTTATTTTCTGACCAAGTTTGGTATTTTTCCAACACTCACAGAAGTGTTGGTGAATAAAAAGGCTTTATGTGACATTTTCCTTTGCCATTTAAAAATGTTTTCAGAAGGAGATTCTTGTGGATTTGAAGACCAGGAGTATTTGAACAACCCAACTGATCAAGGCAAGCCAGGACATCCATATTATGAAGCATTTCATAGCATTGCATAATTCATATTCATTTCTTGCATTTAATTAACATAGATAATTCAGTGAAGTATTTAAAAGCCTATTGTTGACAACTTAATTTGATATGATGAATGACCATGATTGCTAAGTGAAATTTAGTTGGTTGATCAAGAGTCACCTGCCCGGGCTTACTCGTGCAGCCACATTTGCCGGTATGGGACAGCCTTGACTTGGTCTGGCTCCGTGCTCTTTCACCGGTACCTCCAGACAGGAAGGGTTATGCGTGCGTGCTGCCCTGATCAGGCAGACGGCGATAACCCTGTGAGCCCAATTGAGTTTTGTGCCGGCGTCCCCGTTTGGGACAGTTTAGTTAGGCCATGACGGTGGCAGGTGTCACAAGGTGACACGGGGCCACCTATGGCTTGATTCCGAGGGAGTGTGATTGCCGGTGGTACGATGGGAGAGTCACGAGTCAGGCGGGTTTCGTTGGAGCAACGCTGGTGCACCTGAATGGGATCACGAGGTTAGGTGCTCCATGGTGTGGGTAAAGTGCGCAACCTCTGCAAAGTGTAAAATCTACTCGAATAGCCGCGTCCATGGTATTGGACAGCCCGTCCAGACCTCTCTAGGTGATCAACCGTAATAACCATAGTAATGATGGAAGAACTTGTCTTATGAGCGGGAGTACTCATTGGCATCGAGTATTCTGAGGGTTGTGAGACAACCCAGATATGAGTAAGTTAATAATAGTAAGTGAATCATTCAAAACTTAACATGTTGAATTGCCATGCTATTATTTGCTGCATACTTGGTTGTCATGTGCTTGCGAGTACATTCAAAGTACTCACCTGGTGTATCCTGCCAGATGCAGGAGAAGACTGAGACGGAGGTCTCGAGGGTCTGTGTTGCGATGACTAGGATGTGTCCTCAGCAGTCTCCCTGTGGATGGAGTTACTATCATGTTCCGCTACGCAATAGTCTTTCGCTGTAGTATCCTGCAGTAATACCGAGGCCCTGATATGTTAGATAAATAATGTAAATACTGTCATAGCAATAGATGTGCTTTTGGCCTCGATGATCATGTAATATATAAGCTTATACTCGACTATTATCAATAAAAGTTCAGCTATGTTCTGTTCCAAGTTGTTGTGTGTTTCCAGAAGACATGATCTCTAGGTTGGAAACACTGGTAAACCAGTTCTCTGAGCCGGGGTGCCACAACGCTTGGTATCAGAGCCGTGCTGACTGTAGGACACCCTAGGTAACCCGCGCTAGGACTGCGATTAGCATAGGACCTTGAGTGTGCATCCTGCTTGTTGCATGCCATGCCTCATGCATCATAATTCATTATGTTACTAACCCTTGGCATTGTGAGTGTAGATGGCACCAGTTCCATATCACTTTCATCATGAGCTAGAACCCCACACTTTTCCAGCTCTGCTTCGTAGCGTCTGGCTTCGGCTGTATCCCAACGGTGATGACCCGGTGTACCAGGTGTTTCGGGAGCAGTTGGGCGAGTCAGTATATGAGTACCATGCAGTGGCTTACATGACCGCGACTTCAGATATTGGAAGCTCTTCTTGCTCTTCCAAGGGTGGAGTGGCTTCTACTCCGGAGCTGGTGATCCAGTTTGCTGCCATGGAGGCTATTACTGACTTGCGCTTCAACAAGGTCGAGATGCAGACCCATCCAGGTTTCTTCCACTATCCCACCCTGTCGCCTACGACAGGGCGAGTCCTTTTCTCACCTGTTGACCCGACGTGTGATCATGCGGCTGGTGTTTTGTCTCGCTACCTAAACGCCAGTTACCGTATGATCATTTCCTTGGCTGAGGAGCTGTGTCATGTTCAGGAGGCACTTGCAGCAGTGACTCCAGCACCTCCTCCTCCTGTAGTTCCACCTAGGTATCCACGACCAGTTCCACCTCCGCGTGTGCTTGATACCCCTTCTGGTTTTTCTGGACCATCAGGCTTATTGTCTTGTAGTCAATGTGAGACCTCAGCTGAGTGGGCCTCACTCCTAGCCACTCCTGCTCCACCGATGCTGAGGCGACGTGCTCTTTCTCCCGCAGAAGGAGAGCCGTCTCAGCAGCGACGCCGCGTCTCCTTTGACCCGGTGACTCACATCATCAGTTCTGATTCTGACTCAGGATCTGACAACGAGGACTTTTCAGATGGGCAGTGTTCGTGTCACCGATGCACTAGACTGGAGTTTGAGTAGTAATGCATGCATCTTTGCATATGTTGACTGCCATATGAGCAGTCTAGCCATGATATCCCCCTACTAGCTTGCCATGTATGATGTTGGGTTATCTTGTATAATTATGTTATTCTCTTTATTTGCCTTTTTCATGAATTTTCTCTGGTGTCATATTACTATATTTCTCCTTATGGATGTTGCTCATCGATTCGGTATTTGCCATGGGAACAAAAATTAGGATGAAGAAAGGAAGTAGCAGTCAAGGCGGCGATGGAAACCCCGTCCGTCAATCCGCCAGGCAGGCAGGGCAACCGCCCAAAGACTTACCACCACCACCACCACCACAAGCACCAACCACAGATCAGATAATGAGAATGTTTGAGGAAAAGAGAAACCAAGACCTCATGGAATTCCTCAAGAGTATGCAGACAATAGTAGGTCAGAACAATGGCAATGGGGTGCATTCCAAACTGTCTGACTTCCAGCGCACAAAACCACCCAGCTTTGGTCAGGCTGTGGATCCTATTGAGGCTGATGACTGGTTAAGAACCATGGAAAAGAAATTGGACATCGCTCAATGTGAAGAAGCAGATAAAGTCCCATTTGTCACCCATTATCTCGAAGGCCTGGCTGCCATATGGTGGGACAACACCAAGTTAATGTGGCCTGCTGGAGAAGAGATTTCCTGGGAGAAATTCAAAGAGCTGTTCCGCAAGTATCATATTCCCACGGGTATCATGAAAGTGAAGCAGAGAGAATTCCTGGCTCTCACACAAGGAAACATGTCTGTGGGAGAATACCTAAACAAGTTCAACAACTTGGCCTGGTACTCTCCTCATGATGTGGCTACCGAAGAAAGGAAAATAGACCGGTTCCTCGGAGGACTTAACCACGCCCTCCGATGTCAGCTATGCATGTTGGACTTCCCCGATTTCCAGACCTTGGTGGATAAGGCCTTCATCGCCGAACGAGAACACAAGTCTGGGAATGATGATCGTAAGAGGAAGTTTGAGCCCAAGAACAAGGAGCCATATGCGCAAAAGCTGTGCAGTTGGCAGTCAGGGCCATCTGAGAACAAACCTGTGTGGAACAATGGTGGCAACAACAGCAAGCCAGGCAACCATAGCAAGACCTTCGGCAAGCAGCCAGTCATAGAGGACTGCCGCCGCAACAACACCTGTTTCACTTGTGGCCAGAGTGGACACTACGCCAAGCAGTGTCCTACTAATAACGGAAAGCAATCAGCTGACCACAACCCACAAGTCAATCACCTTGGACGCCGCCCCAACCACAACTTAAGCCACGGATGCATCCACCACATCTCTGCCAAAGAAGTCTGCGAAGCTCCAGACATTGTCCTTGGTATGTTTTTTGTCAATGACATACCTGCAGTAATTTTATTTGATTCTGGGGCTTCCCACTCGTTTATTTTGCGAATTTTTGCCACCTTGCACAAATTTTCTCCTTCACTTTTGGACAAAATCATGGTGGTACAATCCCCTGGCTCTATGCTTAGAACAAATATAATATACAAGGGTCTAGAAATATCAATCCATGGAGTCAAATTCCCAGCTACCCTTGTTGCCATTGAATCCCCAGGACTAGACATAATACCGGGGATGGACTGGTTGGCACCGCACCAAGTGTGTATCAACTATGCCACCAGAATGGTGACATTGGTGAACCCCGCCGGACAGACCATCCAATTTCTGGCCAGCAGAATGATAACAAGAAAGGGCATGGCATACCAGACCACTGTTACGGATATGAACCTGATCCTGGTAGTCTGCGAGTTCCCGGATGTGTTCCCTGAAGAATTACCAGGGATGCCGCCCGACCGAGAATTGGAGTTTGCGATTGAGGTAATTCCTGGTACAGCTCCAATATACAAGAAATATTATCGGATGCTAGGCCCAGAGCTGGCAGAGCTAAAGAAGTAGTTAGACGAGTTGCTACAGAAAGGATACATTCGTCCAAGCATTTCGCCATGGGGGTCACCAGTATTATTTGTCAAGAAGAAGGATGGAAGTCTATGAATGTGCGTAGACTATCGCCAGCTTAACAAGGTCACTATCAAGAACAAGTACCCGCTCCCTCGAATTGATGACTTATTCGACCAGTTGAATGGAGCACGGGTATTCTCTAAGATCGACCTCAGAACGGGATATCATCAACTGAAAATCCGAAAGGAGGATGTCCCCAAGATAGCGTTCACCACTCGATATGGACTATATGAGTTTACAGTTATGGCGTTTGGATTGACCAACGCTCTAGCCTACTTCATGAGTATGATGAACAAAGTATTCATGGACTTTCTGGACAAGTTTGTAGTGGTGTTCATTGACGACATCCTGATATACGCTAAGGATGAACAGGAGCATAAGCAACATCTCAGAGCTGTCTTGGAAAGGTTGAGAACCCATCGCTTATATGCCAAGTTCAGTAAGTGCGAATTTTGGCTGAAAGAGGTGGGATTCCTTGGACATATTCTGTCAGAGAAAGGAATAGCTGTTGATCCCAGTAAGGTTACTGCGGTCTTGAACTGGAAGACACCAACCACGGTGACCGAAGTCCGTAGTTTCCTGGGCTTGGCAGGCTACTACCGTCGCTTCATTGAAGGTTTTTCTAAGATAGCCAAGCCACTGACGGAATTGTTGAAAAAGAACCAAAGGTTTGTCTGGACAGCCGAGTGCGACAGCAGTTTCCAGGAGTTAAAGACGAGGCTAACCACAGCCCCTGTCTTAGTCCTCCCAGACATTCACAAGAGTTTCGACATATACTGCGATGCATCCAGGCGTGGAATCGGATGTGTGCTGATGCAAGAAGGGAAGGTTGTAGCTTATGCATCATGACAGCTACAACCCCATGAAGAGAACTATCCCACACATGACTTGGAGCTAGCTGATGTGGTTCATGCCCTGAAGATTTGGAGGCATTACCTTATTGGACAACGATGTGAAATATACACAGACCATAAGAGTCTCAAGTATATTTTCACTCAACCCGACCTGAACCTCAGGCAGCGAAGATGGCTTGAGCTAGTCAAGGACTATGATGTTGGAATAAACTATCATCCAGGGAAAGCGAATGTGGTCGCTGATGCCCTGAGCAGGAAACAAGCTGATGTGAATGCACTAGTTGAGGGTATGCATCCGAGCTTACAAGAAGAGTTTGTCAAGCTCAATATGGTGCTATGCGGCCCAATGACCCTAGACACATTGGAAATTACTCCAACCCTCATGGAGGAAATCAAGGAAGCACAGAAGTCAGATGAAGAAATTCGGGAGATCAAGGAGTTAATTCAGCAAGGGAAGGCCAAGTCCTTCTGTGTAGATGAACAGGGTACCGTGTGGTTCGAGAAACGAATTTGTGTGCCGGATCAGAACAACTTGAGGCAACAAATACTCAAGGAAGCACATGAGTCCGCATATTTGATCCACCTGGGAGGTACCAAAATGTATCAGGACTTGAGAGAAACTTTTTGGTGGTCTGGAATGCGGAAAGATATAGCATACTATGTTGCCTGCTGTGACATTTGCAACAAGGTCAAAGCAGAGCATCAGAAACCCGCTGGGCTACTGCAACCTTTACCGGTGCCCCAGTGGAAGTGGGACGACATATGTATGGATTTTATTGTGGGACTGCCCAAGTCCACGAGAGGCAATGATGTTATTTGGGTCATTATAGACATCCTCACGAAAGTGGCTCACTTTATCCCAGTAAAGACCACTTTCAACGCAAATCAGCTGGCACAACTCTACATGTCCCGGATAGTCAGTCTGCATGGAGTATCGAAGTCTATCACTTCAGATAGGGGTTCCCTATTTACCTTAGCATTCTGGCTACGGCTACATCAAGCTCTGGGAACCATGCTGAAACACAGCACAGCGTACCATCCGCAGACGGATGGACAGACCAAGCTAGTGAACCAAATATTAGAGGATATGCTTCGGTCATGTGCTCTCTCCCATGGACCCAAATGGGAGGATAGTTTGTCGTACGCTGAATTCTCCTACAACAACAGCTATCAAGCAAGTCTCAAGATGTCGCCTTTTGAGGCATTGTACGGACGGAAGTGCCGCACACCGCTGAACTAGTCCCAAACAAGAGATAGTCGCATCTTTGGTACGGACTTGATGCTCGAGGCTGAAAGACAAGTCAAGGATATTCAAGAGCGTCTGCGAGCAGCCAAGTCCTGACAGAAGAGCTATTATGACCCAAAACACCGGGAAGTAACTTTTGAGCCTGGAGACTATTCTTACTTGCGAGTAACCCCTATGAAGGGAGTAAAGAGGTTTGGCACCCGGGGAAAGTTGGCCCCAAGACACATTGCCCCTTTCCAGTGATTGCTAGGAGGGGCAGAGTCGCATATCAGTTGGAATTGCCACCAGCATTGTCAGACGTTCATGATGTCTTTCACATCTCACAGTTAAGGAAATGCATTGCACCCCCAGCCAAGCAAGCGGATATGAGTGAATTAGAATGGGCTAAGGATTTGACCTATGAGGAAAAACCGGTCAGGATCTTGGATGAGATGGAAAGAACCACTAGGAGTAAGGTCATAAGATTTTATAAGGTGCTGTGGGAGCACCACACCGAGGAAGAGGCCACTTGGGAAAGAGAAGATTTTCTGAGATTCGCATATCCATATTTGTTCCCTGAGCAACCGAATCTCGAGGACGAGATTCATCCTAAGGGGGGTAGGTTTGTGACACCCTGATTTTGGCAACTTTTTCTTTCAAACTTTTCTTGGCTTTATTTGAAATTTGAATGGTTTTTGAACCTTTTCATTTGGTCTTGGAAACTTTTGAATCCTTTCCAAGTAATCCAAAGCCTCATCACCTTGCCAAAACCCTGCCAAGTACCTCTAGGACCCAAATCCCTATTTAAATCTTTTCCAATAACCCTTTTCTTTTATTTGAGAATTTAGGTCATCACTATGGGTTGTGAAGCAACCTATAGTTTGGATGGCCAGAAAATTCTCAAATAATTCCCTAAAATACCTTGGACCATATCTTGCCCCAATTCCATGGCCTAGTTCAAATATTTTGCAAAACAATTCAGCTGCTAATACGTGCAAATATTCTTTGGCTCCCATTGTGTCGAATCAAAAAATTTGGGTTGAATACTCTACCCTCGAAAACTGTTGCGATCCCCTATACTTGTGGGTTATCAAGACCTTTTTCTGGCGCCGTTGCCGGGGAGCATAGCTATATTTGTTGAGTCACTTGGGATTTTTATCAAATTATCACTATGAAGAATCTGAAGGATGCTAAGACCAAGATTTTCCCTCTAAGACGAGGGGAGGTAAGGAACTGCCATCCAGCTCCGCTTTAGATTCACCTTCTGTTATAAGTAGACTTGCAACACCACCACATGCTATCAATTCTGATATGTCAAAAGTTATTGATGATGCTACTTCTGCTATGAATGCTACTCATGATGATGCTAGTGTAACACCCCCAGTGGTTAGCTACAGTAATCACCCTTTTGATTATGCCATGTCATCATGATCAACAGTGCTTAATCATCATTAGTATCATATCTCTTTTCAAATTCAAATGGAAATTCAAACTTAAAGTGAAAATAAAAGTTGTCCAAACTCAGAAACTAAATTGTTCATTTAATAGCAAGTAAATCAGAGTCAATTCTAAAATTGAAACCAACATCTTTAAAATTGTTTGAATGTCCTAAAATAAATAAAATAGTGGCAAAAACAATTAATTAAATGCCTTTTTCAATTAAATAAAATCCAAACAAAAAGATATGGACACCAGACCAATTTCTAGCAGTGACAAATATTGCACTGCATATATTGGACTAAGTTACATATTTTGCAAAACTTATTTGGTGGCTAAACTAAATTGCAAAGCAGAAAAGGAAATCGAAAACAAAACATAAAACAAAGAAACCCCCCCCCCCACCCCCAGGGCCATGGCCAACCTGGCGACCAGCCAGGCCGACCCATCTCTCCCAGCCGGCCCACCCCACCCCTCGATAACCCCCCTGGGCTAACCATAGCCTCCCACCGACAGCTCCCATCCCCCCCACTCGCTCTCTCCCTCTCCGCTGGATCGAGATCCAGGGAGAGGCCCGAGCTCACCTCGCCGCTCGCCATCGCCGCTCGCCGCCCCGGACCGCCGTCGCCGCCGCACGGAGCACCATCGCTTCGACCCCATCGTCGACCCGTCGTCCTCGTCCCCTCCTCGCCTCGCTTCGCCGAGCCTCGCCGCTCGTTCCCCTACAACATGGGGTGAGGACCCCCTCCACCTTCCCTCTTCGCCGGCCACGATCACCCCGTTGACGGTCAAGCCGCGCTGCTTTCCTCGCACTCCGGCTGCCCCCTGCACCGCACGCGCCCGCACGCGGCCGCGTTGCCTCTGGCCGCCGCTGCTAGCTGCTGCACTTGCAGTTGCCGCGCCGTGCCTACTACCGCGTCGCGGCTGCTGCGGCTCCAGCCGCTACTTCCACTCTGCTGCTACGCCCCGCTGCGCGTAGCGCACTCCGAGCGCCCCGACCACGCCCGATGCGCGTGTCCGCGCACCGCCGCCCTCCCCGGCGCGCGCTCACCACGCCCCCAGGCCGCACCCGCGGGTGACCCTGGCCGCACTCTACCTCCTCCGCGCATGCGCGCTCGGCTTCCGCCACGGCCCACTGCTGCTTCGCCGCGCCCGCCGTTCCCCACACGCACCCACAGTCCCCCTTGGCACGGCCCCGCGCTCGCAGCGGCCGCCCCTCCCCGTGCTCACCACCGGCAGCTGCTCACCGTGCCTCCCTTGGCCGCCGGCGCCCAGCCGCGCCGATGGCCTCGCTCGGGCTCGCTCCAATCGGGTGCCCAGGCGCCCACACCGCTAACGCCTGTGCCCGCTCGCCCGATAGGCTCCCCCTGAGCCACTGCCCTTGGGGGCCCATCTCAGAACGAGTTTAAAAAAATGAAAATAAAAATATAAAAATAAATATTAATTAATTAACTTAATTAATCCTATTTAACTAAAATAATTAAGATTAATTAGCCTACTAATTACACTAATTAACTGTTAATTAGTTAGCAGTCTATGACGTATGGGGCCCACACGTCAGTTTGACTAGGTCAACGGCCCTGTTGACTGCGGACATCATGCTGACATCATGATGACGTCATCATACACTGTTTCGGATAATGTTGAATTTAAATAAATAAAATAATTCCAGAAATTGATAAAATCTTTAGAAAATCATATAAAATAATTCGTAACTCGGATGAAAAAGTTTTATACATGAAAATTGCTCAGAACGACGAGATGGATCCGAATACGCGGTCCGTTCGTCCGTCACACATCCCTAACTATCCGAACATGCAACCGTTCCCCTCTTTTCGTCTGTCCGAAATGCCGGACACCGGGAATACTTTCCCGGATGTTTTTCTCTTTCGCCGGTATTACCTAGCCCTACGATAGAACACCGCTAGCTCTGCTTATTGACATGTCATGCTCATGTTTGCTGTGTATTTATACTGTTTCCTCCCCCTCTTCTCTCTTGTTAGACCCCGATGTCGTTCCCGAGACCGACGCAGCTTCGGAGCCCGACGCCACCGTTGACGACCTTTGCCTTTGCCGCCGAGCAACCAGGCAAGCCCCTCTCCTTGAGCATACCGATATCGCCTATTCTTTCTCTCTCATGCTTGCATTAGAAATGCTGCTGCTACTGCTTTACCTATTCTGATGCATAGCCTGTTTATTGTAACTTGCAAATTGAAACCTTACCTGCTTACCCTAAACTATATAGTATAGGCTGGGTAGAGACCTATCAGTGACCCCACTTGTCCCGACTGC
Source organism: Thinopyrum elongatum (assembly GCA_011799875.1). Lineage (NCBI taxonomy): Eukaryota > Viridiplantae > Streptophyta > Magnoliopsida > Poales > Poaceae > Thinopyrum > Thinopyrum elongatum. The sequence goes on from CM022298.1 coordinate 256,267,889, forward strand.
CCCGCTGGATTATCAGAAGACCCGATCAACGGGATCGAAGACCAGGCCCCGGCACCGCACATCACCCCCCTTAGTTGTAACGACACTGCAGCGTTACTATCGAGTGCCGAGGGTGATACCTTGTGTAGCACTTCTGATGTTAACTCTGTAGAGTAGCTAATCGGTCAGGGTCATCGAGGGTGATTCCTCCTTCACCACTTCCGATAACGACGCCGTCGTACAACACCTCAAGTGTGAACCCAGCGAGGGTTATTCCTCCGAGTTCACCTTGACGGATACATCGAGTAGGAATCCAACGAGGGTGATACCTCGGATTCCCCTGATGTTATGGACACACGGATACTTGGATTGTACTATTGTTACTCGGAAAGGCGGGTCGACCCCGAGGGGTACCCGCGTGTGATGTGAAGACGGGTTGCCTGGATTGTGCCCGAGTGATGAATACGAGGCGTGGCCGGGCATTCTTGGCCCTTGCCGCAAGTCCTCGAGATGGGGCGACGGGGTCACATCGATCGTGAGTCTCTGCTTGTGACCGCACTACCAACACACTACGATTTGGATATTTGATCTGAGTGGGCATCTGGCCCGATAGCACTAACCTTAACGCGGGAAAAGTTATGGGCACTCCGCATCGTGGCATCAGCCGAAAGTTCTGTCAGACGTCCAGTTCAGCATTGTGGCACGGTCGGATCGTACCGACCATCCGAGGTGGTGCTGGTATCCACCCTGCACACAACGACCCGGAGTGCACAGGGCGATGGCCCAAGACCCCTGGGCGCTTAGGTTGTAGACCGGCGAGGACCTCTCTGCTGAGCTCTAGGTAGGGTTGCGGTGTGTCGTTTGGCCGAGGCCGGGCATGACCCGGAAAAGTGTGTCCGGCCGGAGTTAAGCGAGCGTGGTGGGTAAGTTGGTGCACCCCTGCAGGGAAGAACTAATCTATGCATAGCCGGATCCTCGGTAACGGACACTCGGAGTTGTATCCCGATCGATACAACTAGAATTGGATACTATGGCCCTGGGATTGCTTCTCGCAGGGAGTCGAGAAGGGATCTCAGGACGTGGTTGATGACTATATGGCTCTGGGATTGCTTTCTCGCAGGGAGTCGAGAAAGGATCTCTGGGTGAGGTTGAGACTTAATGATACTACTACTTTATACTGTACTTATCTACACTCTTCTAATGCTGCAAGACCATTGAAGATGCTAGTCTTCGATAGGACTAGGCTTTCGCCTCTATTCTGGCACTTCTGCAGCCCAGTCCACATATACAACCTCTCTTTGATAATGTTGCATATGTAGTGTAGATCCTTGCTTGCTAAGTACTTCGGATGAGTACTCACGGTTGCTTTGCTTTCTTTTTCCCCCATATCCGTTTGATGCGACCAGATGACGGAGCCCCTGAGATAGCTGCCCCCGCCGATGATCGCTACTACTTCTACCCCGAGGGTGGATACTACTACGAGTTGGCCGACGACCAGGAGTAGGATCGGAGGGTCCCAGGCAGGAGGCCTGCGCCTTTCGATCGTAGTGTTTTCTTTTGCCCCGCCTTCTAAGGGCTTATCTGTGTTTTCTTTTATATCTGTACTCAGATATCTGATACTTCCGCTGACGCTTGTACGCAAGCTTATGTATTCGAGCCCTCGAGGCCCCTGGCTTGTAATATAAAGCTTGTATGACTTTATTTATGTTCTAGAGTTGTGTTATGATATCTTCCCGTGAGTCCTTAGGCTTGATCATGTGCATTTGCGTGTATGATTAGTGCACGATTGAGCCGGGGGCGTAACAAGTTGGTATCAGAGCTGACTGCCTGTAGGAATCCCCCTTTCCAACTCCTTGGCCGAAGTTGAGTCTAGTGGTCCAAAACTAATTTACTAACTTGGTCGTGTAGCTTACGGCCCACGTCGCCAATTGGGTGGTATTAGGATCTTTTATTCCTCGTCTATACTCTGGTACTCTGATCTCTCTTCCTTTTGGGTTAGAATTTTACTAACTCTAACATTAGGTTCTCGTGATCACATCCACCTGGAGTTCTGAAATTACCCCTCCTTTCTTCAAGAATTGTGGGCCAGGTTTTGCTTGCAGGATCCTTTTATCGAGGGCACCCTGTGTTGTCACTTGCAGATACCTCGCTCCAACAATTTTCTCCGACATGATATAGCCTTTGCTATGTCACGTTGTTGTAATCCTCACCGCATGCCTGCGCGCCGCCTAGCTTGTCTAGCTGCGTGCGTTTCCGAACTCCTACCGCCGTTTGTGTCCAACTCCGTGCATCGTTCTGTATGTCTGTAATGACTACTGATATACACCTGATGCCTTCTTGTTCATTTCCCATGTTACATCATGAACTCCATACACCTGCAGTTTTTCTTGCTAAACTGCCGCTGTTGAATTGGCAGGATGGCTGACGATCCTCCACCTCCACCTTATATTGCCGCAATGATGCAGCAGCTTGAACTGAACCGTCAGGTTATGACCGGGATATTGGTCCAGTTTCCAAACCAGAATACTCATCAACAGACTACCCCAATAACTCTGCCGGAATTCGTGCGCCTCAATCCGTCCATTTTTCGCAGCTCGACTGATCCAATGGATGTTGATGATTGGCTCCGTGACATTGCCTTCCAGATGAAGTCGGCCAATGTTATCCCTGACAGTTACGTCACCTATGCGACATATCACCTGAGGGGTTTAGCTGCTCAATGGTGAGAAAGCCACAAGGGTGTGTTGCCTGCTGAAACAATAACCACTTGGCAGCAATTTCAGTCAGCTTTTCGTGCACGGTACATTCCTCAAGGTCTGATGGACCAGAAGAAGCAGGAGTTCCGCAAACTCTCTTAGGGTAAAATGACTGTGGATGAATATCAGAGGAAATTTCTCGAATTATCCCGCTATGTTGCGGATGACGTCGACACCGACACTCGCAAGCAGGAGAAATTCCGTGGAGGACTACGTACTGATATAAAACTTGCACTTGCTGTCCATGATTGCACAGAATTCGCAACGCTTGTCAGCAAATCTTTCCAAGTTGAAACAGCTCTGACTGAGTACCAGGAGTCGCTCAAGCGCACTCATGAAGCTGGCTCATCCTTGGGTCAGCCTGTTCAGAAGTGTCGAGTGTGGATCCCGCACAATGTTCATCACCGACCTGCTCCAACACCAAGGCCGTCTTATGTTGCACCTCGTCTGCCTTCACCGTCGAGACAGCTTACGGTTCATGATGGACCGCCTGATGCTATGGCTTCCCCTCAAGTGGCGCCACGTCCTTCTAGTGGTCGTAAGAAGGGTTGTCGAAACCGCCGATTCAGAAACCGTAATACCATACCGTCTGCTGTTGTACTTGGCTATGCCAATCACGTCAATGCTGAAAAGGCTCAGAAGGAACCGACTATCGTGTTGGGAACACTCTCTGTGAATTCAGTACCGGCCTCTGTTCTCTTCGATTCAGGAGCATCACATGCTTTTGTGTCCCAACAATTTGCTCAGTCACATGAGTTATACTTGGAAGAATTACCCACTCCTCTAATGGTTTAGTCCCCGAGATCCAAGTGGCAAACCACAATGCTAAGCCCTCACAACCGCATCGAGATTGGAGGTCTACTTTTTCCGGTTTCTCTCATTGTACTTGGACCTTCCGACATAGACATTATTCTCGGTATGGACTGGTTGACAGCCCATAATGCTTTGATTGACTGTGCTACTAAGACAGTCCAGCTCACACACCCTTCTGGTCAGGTGATCAATTACTCAGCCCGAATAGCTCAGGATGCTGAGAGCCAGATATATGTTCTGAATGCATTGAATGCTTCACCTCTTGAAGGCATCGAGAACGTTCCAGTTGTTCGTGATTTTCTAGACGTCTTTCCAGAAGAACTTCCAGGAATACCGCCTACTAGAGCTGTCGAGTTTATCATCGACTTGAAACCAGGCACAACTCCTATTGCAAAGCGTCCTTATAAGATGCCTCCGCATCATCTTCTCGAGCTTAAGGAAGAAATCGACACGTCACTTAAGAAAGGTTTCATCCATCCCAGTTCCTCTGCTTGGGGAGCACCTTCACTCTTCGTTAAGAAGAAGGATGGAACTAACCGATTGGTTCAGGATTATCGGCCCATTAACCAAGCAACAATTCAAAACAAATATCCGCTTCCTCGGATCAATGATTTGTATGATCAGCTTGCTGGATCATCGGTATTCTCTAAACTTGATTTGAGGTTGGGTTACCATCAGATCCGTGTTCGTGAAGAGGATATTCCGAAGACTGCATTTGTTACTCGTTATGGCTCCTACGAGTACACTGTCATGTCATTTGGCTTAACAAATGCTCCAGCCACATTCTCCCGTCTGATGAATTATATCTTCATGGATTACCTCGACAAGTTCGTCGTGGTTTATCAAGATGATATTCTGGTCTATTCAAAGAATAAGGAAGAACATGCCGAACACCTCCGTCTTGTACTGGAAAGGCTCCGAGAACACCAGTTGTATGCCAAATACTCCAAATGTGAATTCTGGCTTTCTGAAGTAACTTACCTTGGTCATGTGATTTCCAAGGATGGAGTTGCTGTTAAACTAGAACGAGTTCAGGCTATTCTGGACTGGACTCCTCCAAAGAACGTCAAGCAAGTGAGAAGTTTTCTCGGCCTTGCAAGCTATTGCCGTCAATTTGTCGAAAACTTTTCCAAGATTGCTAAGCCCCTGACTGATCTTCTTCACAAGGGCGTTAAATTTGAATGGACAGAAAAATGTCAGGAAAGTTTTCAAACACTCAAAGACAAGCTAACATCCGCCCCAGTACTATCTCCTCCAGATTCCCGCAAAGACTTTGTGATTTATTGTGACGCATCCCGTGAAGGATTAGGCTGTGTCCTAATGCAAGAGCGTAAAGTGATTGCCTATGGCTCTCGGCAGTTGCGCCCGCATGAAGAGAATTATCCGGTACATGATCTAGAACTAGCTGCTGTCATCTATGCATTGCAGTTGTGGCGACATTACCTTCTCGGTAATCGTTGCGAGATATACACGGATCATAAAAGTCTGAAGTACTTGTTCACCCAGCCATCTCTAAACCTCCATCAGCAAAGATGGATGGAGGCCATTGCGGACTATGATTTGGGTATTTCTTATACACCTGGCAAGGCTAACGTGATGGCTGATGCCTTAAGCCGCAAGTCCTATTGCGACAACCTCATGGTTAAGCAAGCTCAACCTCGTCTTTTTGAAGAACTGCGCAAGCTGAATCTGTGTATTGTTCCACAGGGTTCTCTTAATAACCTTGTGATACAACCCGATCTTGAGAAAGCTGTTAAGAATGCGCAAGCTAAACATGCTGAAATTGATCTGATGAAGAAAGATCTTCACCTTGAAAAGTACAGGGATTTCTCGCTGTCTGAAGATGGAACCTTGTATTTCAGAGACCGCATTATGGTACCTCGCTTCAAGCTTATGACTGATAAGGTCATGAAGGAGGCGCATGATACACCGCTGTCTATTCATCCGGGTAGCACCAAGATGTATCGTGATCTCCGTCAAAGGTACTGGTGGTTTAGAATGAAGCAGGACATTGCTCGCTATGTTGCTGAATGTGATGTGTGTCATCGTGTTAAAGCAGAACATCAGAAGCCTGCTGGAATTCTGCAACTGTTGCCTATTCCTCTATTGAAATGGGATAAGGTTCAGATGGATTTCATTATAGGACTTCCCAGGTCACAGAAGGGTCATGATGCTATTCTTGTCGTCGTCGACCAACTTTCTAAAGTTGCACACTTTCTGCCTGTCAAGGAGACGATCACTGCTAGTCAGTTAGCAGAATTATATATCTCCAGAATTGTATCACTCCACGGTATTCCGAAGAAGATCAGTTCGGACCGTGGCGGTCTTTTCACTTCAAAGTTCTGGGAAAGTTTCCAAGAAGCTATGGGAACTCATATTACCTGAAGTTCAGCTTATCACCCCCAATCCCAAGGCCAAGTCGAGCGAGTTAATCAAGTGCTTGAAGACATGCTTCGAGCTTGTGTCATTTCTTTCGGTAAGAAGTGGGAAGAATCTCTTCCATATGCCGAATTCTCTTACAACAACAGCTATCAAGCCAGCTTGAAAATGGCTCCCTTCAAAGTACTCTATGGACGTAAGTGTCGAACCCCTCTGAATTGGTCAAAAACTGGGGAACGACCGCTCGTGGGTCCGGATATTATTCAACACGCTGAAGAACAAGTTCGTATTGTTCGGGAAAATCTCAAGGCGGCTCAGGACCGCCAGAAGAGCAACTATGATCACAAACGATGGGGTTTGACTTATCAACCTGGTGATCAAGCTTATCTACGTGTCACCCCTATGAAGGGCACTCACCGCTTTGGAATCAAGGGTAAGTTAGCTCCCCGCTACATTGGTCCTTTCCGCATAGTTGCTAGACGTGGTCAGATGGCATACAAATTGGAGTTGCCCCTGCAATTCTCACATATCCACGACGTCTTCCATGTGTCGCAACTTCGCCGTTGCTTCAAGGAATCTCCGCACCGAGCAGTGGATCACGAGATGCTCGAATTGCAAGATGATCTATCTTATAAGGAGCATCCGATCCGCATTCTCGATGAAGCTGAACGTCGGACCCGTCAGAAGGTTACCAAGTTCCTCAAAGTGCAGTGGTCAAATCATACTGAAGATGAAGCCACTTGGGAACACGAGGATAACCTCCGTGCTGAATACCCTGATCTTTTTCCTTCTACCTCTTAATTCTCGGGACGAGAATTCTTGTTAGTGGAGGAGATTTGTAACACCCCCAGTGGTTAGCTACAGTAATCACCCTTATGATTATGCCATGTCATCATGATCAACAGTGCTTAATCATCATTAGTATCGTATCTCTTTTCAAATTCAAATTCAAATGGAAATTCAAACTTAAAGTGAAAATAAAAGTTTTCCAAACTCAGAAACTAAATTGTTCATTTAATAGCAAGTAAATCAGAGTCAATTCTAAAATTGAAACCAACATCTTTAAAATTGTTTGAATGTCCTAAAATAAATAAAACAGTGGCAAAAACAATTAATTAAATGCCTTTTTCAATTAAATAAAATCCAAACAAAAAGATATGGACACCAGACCAATTTCTAGCAGTGACAAATATTGCACTGCATATATTGGACTAAGTTACATATTTTGCAAAACTTATTTGGTGGCTAAACTAAATTGCAAAGCAGAAAAGGAAATCGAAAACAAAACAGAAAACAAAAGAAAAGAAAACAAAGAAACCCCCCCCCCCCAACCCCCAGGGCCATGGCCCACCTGGCGACCAGCCAGGCCGGCCCATCTCTCCCAGCCGGCCCACCCCACCCCTCGATAACCCCCCTGGGCAAACCATAGCCTCCCACCGACAGCTCCCATCCCCCCCACTCGCTCTCTCCCTCTCCTCTGGATCGAGATCCAGGGAGAGGCCCGAGCTCACCTCGCCGCTCGCCATCGCCCCTCGCCGCCCCAGACCGCCGTCGCCGCCGCACGGAGCACCATCGCTTCGACCCCGTCGTCGACCCGTCGTCCTCGTCCCCTCCTCGCCTCGCTTCGCCGAGCCTCGCCGCTCGTTCCCCTGCAACGTGGGGTCAGGACACCCTCCGCCTTCCCTCTTCCCCGGCCACAATCACCCCGCTGATGGTCAAGCCGCGCTGCTTTCCTCGCACTCCGGCTGCCCCCTGCACCACACGCGCCCGCACGCGGCCGCGTTGCCTCTGGCCGCCTCTGTTAGCTGCTGCACTTGCAGTTGCCGCGCCGTGCCTACTGCCGCGTCGCTACTGCTGCAGCTCCAGCCGCTGCTTCCGCTCTGCTGCTACGCCCCGCTGTGCCTAGCGCGCTCCGAGCGCCCCGACCACGCCCGATGCGCGTGTCCGCGCACCGCCGCCCTCCCCGGCGCGCGCTCACCACGCCCCCAGGTCGCGCCCGCGCGTGACCCTGGCAGCGCTCTACCTCCTCCGCGCATGCGCGCTCGGCTTCCGCCACGGCCCACTGCTGCTTCGCCGCGCCCGCCGTTCCCCACACGCACCCACAGTCCCCCTTGGCATGGCCCCGCGCTCGCAGCGGCCGCCCCTCCCCGTGCTCACCACCGGCAGCCGCTCACCGTGCCTGCCTTGGCCGCCGGCGCCCAGTCGCGCTGATGGCCTCGCTCGGGCTCGCTCCAATCGGGTGTCCAGGCGCCCACACCGCTAACGCCTGTGCCCGCTCGCCCGATAGGCTCCCCCTGAGCCACTGACCTTGGGGGCCCACCTCAGAATGAGTTTTAAAAAAAATGAAAATGAAAATAAAAATATAAAAATAAATATTAATTAATTAATTAATTAACTAAATAATTAATTAACTTAATTAATCATGTTTAACTAAACTAATTAAGATTAATTAGCCTACTAATTACACTAATTAACTGTTAATTAGTTAGCAGTCTATGACGTATGGGGCCCACACGTCAGTTTGACTAGGTCAACGGCCCTGTTGACTATTGACGTCATGATGACGTCAGCATACACTGTTTCGGATAATGTTGAATTTAAATAAATAAAATAATTCCAGAAATTGCTAAAATCTTTAGAAAATCATATAAAATAATCCGTAACTCGGATGAAAAAGTTTTATACATGAAAATTGCTCAGAACGACGAGACGGATCCGAATAAGCGGTCCGTTCGTCCGTCACACGTCCCTAACTATCTGAACGTGCAACCATTCCCCTCTTTTCGTCTATTCGAAATGCCGGACACCGGGAATACTTTCCCGGATGTTTTTCTCTTTCGCCGGTATTACCTAGCCCTACGATAGAACACCGCTAGCTCTGCTTATTGACATGTCATGCTCATGATTGCTGTGTATTTATACTGTTTCCTCCCCCTCTTCTCTCTCGTTAGACCCCGACGTCGTTCCCGAGACCGACGCAGCTTCGGAGCCCGACGCCACCGTTGATGACCTTTGCCTTTGCCGCCGAGCAACCAGGCAAGCCCCTCTCCTTGAGCATACCGATATCGCCTATTCTTTCTCTCTCATGCTTGCATTAGAAATGCTGCTGCTACTGCTTTACCTATTCTGATGCATAGCCTGTTTATTGTAACTTGCAAATTGAAACCTTACCTGCTTACCCTAAACTATATAGTATAGGCTGGGTAGAGACCTATCAGTGACCCCACTTGTCCCGACTGCCCCGCTGGATTATCAGAAGACCCGATCAACGGGATCGAAGACCAGGCCCCGGCATCGCACATCACCCCCCTTAGTTGTAACGACACTGCAGCGTTACTATCGAGTGCCGACGGTGATACCTCGTGTAGCACTTCTGTTGTTAACTCTGTAGAGTAGCTAATCGGTCATGGTCATCGAGGGTGATTCCTCCTTCACCACTTCCGATAACGACGCCGTCGTACAACACCTCAAGTGTGAACCCAGCAAGGTTCATTCCTCCGAGTTCACCTTGACGGATACATCGAGTAGGAATCCAACGAGGGTGATACCTCGGATTCCCCTGATGTTATGGACACAAGGAAACTTGGATTGTACTGTTGTTACTCGGAAAGGCGGGTCGACCCCGAGGGGTACCCGCATGTGATGTGAAGACGGGTTGCCTGGATTGTGCCCGAGTGATGAATACGAGGCGTGGCCGGGCATTCTTGGCCCTTGCCGCAAGTCCTCGAGACGGGGCGATGGGGTCACATCGATCGTGAGTCTCTGCTCGTTACCGCACTACCAACACACTATGATTTGGATATTTGATCTCAGTGGGCATCTGGCCCGATAGCGCTAACCTTCACGCGGGAAAAGTTATGGGCACTCCGCATCGTGGCATCAGCCGAAAGTTCTGTCAGACGTCCAGTTCAGCATTGTGGCACGGTCAGATCGTACCGACCATCCGAGGCGGTGCTAGTATCCACCCTGCACACAACGACCCAGAGTGCACAGGGCGATGGCCCAATACCCCTGGGCGCTTAGGTTGTAGACCGGCGAGGACCTCTCTGCTGAGCTCTAGGTAGGGTTGCGGTGTGTCGTTTGGCCGAGGCCGGGCATGACCCGGAAAAGTGTGTCCGGCCGGAGTTAAGCGAGCGTGGTGGGTAAGTTGGAGCACCCCTGCAGGGAAGAGCTAATCTATGCATAGCCGGATCCTCGGTAACGGACACTCGGAGTTGTATCCCGATCGATACAACTAGAATTGGATACTATGGCTCTGGGATTGCTTCTCGCAGGGAGTCGAGATGGGATCTCAGGACGAGGTTGATGACTATATGGCTCTGGGATTGCTTTCTCGCAGGGAGTCGAGAAAGGATCTCTGGGTGAGGTTGAGACTTAATGATACTACTACTTTATACTGTACTAATCTACACTCTTCTAATGCTGTAAGACCGTTGAAGATGCTAGTCTTCGATAGGACTAGGCTTTCCCCTCTATTCTGGCACTTCTGCAGCCCAGTCCACATATACAGCCTCTCTTTGATAATGTTGCATATGTAGTGTAGATCCTTGCTTGCTGAGTACTTCGGATGAGTACTCACGGTTGCTTTGCTTTCTTTTTCCCCCATATCCGTTTGATGCGACCAGATGACGGAGCCCCTGAGACAGCTGCCCCCGCCGACGATCGCTACTACTTCTAACCCGAGGGTGGACACTACTACGAGTTGGCCGATGACCAGGAGTAGGATCGGAGGGTCCTAGGCAGGAGGCATGCGCCTTTCGATCGTAGTGTTTTCTTTTGCCCCGCCTTCTAAGGGCTTATCTGTGTTTTCTTTTATATCTGTACTCAGATATCTGATGCTTCCGCTGACGCTTGTACGCAAGCTTATGTATTCGAGCCCTCGAGGCCCCTGGCTTGTAATATAAATCTTGTATGACTTTATTTATGTTCTAGAGGTGTGTTGTGATATCTTCCCGTGAGTCCTTAGGCTTGATCGTGTGCATTTGCGTGTATGATTAGTGCATGATTGAGCCGGGGGCGTCACAGCTAGTACCTTGCTTGATGATAATGTGCCACTAGGAGAATTTCTTGATGAACAAATTGCTAGAGTAAGACAGCATGAGATTGTTGAAACTAATGATGAGCTTGAAACTGAAAATCTTGAAACACCTATTAGAACTAGCCCTCCTAGATATGAATTGCCAAAGGTAGCAGAAGGTTATGTTACAAATGAGGAGGCAACTAGAGATATTCTTGCTTGTAAGGACATAGATGATCTAGAAAAATTACTGTGCAAGTATAAAGAAAAGGCTCTGAATGCTAAAATGAAATGTGATCCTCAGTTTGCTACTTCACCTATCTTTGTTGATGATAAGGATTATGAATTCTCTGTCGACCCAGAGTTAATTACTTTGGTTGAATCTGATCGTTTCCATGGTTATGAAACTGAAACTATTGTGGCACATCTTACTAAGTTGAATGATATAGCCTCCCTTTTTGCTCATGATGAGAAAATTCGCTACTATTATATTCTCAAATTATTTCCGTTCTCATTAAAGGGTGATGCTAAAGCTTGGTACAATACTCTTGCTCCTGGTTGTGTGCGTAGTCCCCAGGATATGATTTACTACTTCTCTGAAAAATATTTCCCTACTCATAAGAAACAAGCTGCCTTGCAGGAAATATTTAACTTTGTGCAAATTGAAGAAGAGAGTCTCCCACAAGCTTGGGGGAGGCTTCTCCAATTGCTTAATGCTTTGCCTGATCATCCTCTTAGGAAAAATGAAATACTTGATATCTTCTATAATGGACTAACCGATACTTCTAGGGATTTCCTAGATAGTTGTGCTGGTTGTGTTTTCAGGGAACAAACTTTGGGCAAGCTGAAGAATTATTGAATAACATATTGAAAAATTATGATGATTGGACTCTTCTTGAACCACCACCTAAACCCACTCTGAAGAAGAGGGGTATCTTATATCTCAGTCCCAAAGATATGCAAGAGGCAAAGAAATCTATGAAGGAAAAAGGTATTAAAGCAGAGGATGTTAAAAATTTACCTCCTATTGAAGAGATACATGGGCTTGATACACCACCACCACCTAAGGTGGTAGAGGTAAATTCTCTAATGAAATTCAATGATAATGATAATCCTCACAATATGCATCCTAGCCAATGCCTTTATGAGTTTGAAAATTACATTAGAAAGCAAGATCACTTCAATGCAAATGTTATGAAACAGTTGAAATACAATTCTGATATGATTGCTCGCTTGAGTGACTTGTTATTTAGAATCTCAAATGATGTTAGAGGTGTAGGAAAGCATGCTTCTATGGTTCAAACTCAGTTAGAACAAGTTGCTAAATCTCAAAGAGAGTTGTTAGATGAAATGAATAATAATATCAATGATCATGCTGTTAGAGTAATGACTAGGGGAGGTAGGATGACTCAGGAACCACTTTATCCTGAGGGACACCCAAAAAGAATTGAACAAGACTCTCAAAGAGTTGACACTGATGCATGTAGTCCTTCTAAAAAGAAAAAGAAGAAGAAAAATGATAGGACTTTGCATGCCTCTAGTGAACCTAAAGTAGAAAAACCTCCTGATAATGATAATGAAGTTTCTATCTCTGATGCTGAAACTCAATCTGGTAGTGAACACTCACCTTCTGATAATGAAAAAGATAATGATGAGGTTCATGAAGATACTCAACCAAATAATAAAGGACCAAACAATGATGTTGAGATAGAACCAGTAGTTGATCTTGATAACCCACAACCCAAGAATAAAAGATATGATAAAAGAGACTTTGGTTCTAGAAAACACGGTAAAGAAAGAGAACCATGGGTTCAAAACCCTATGCCCTTTCCACCTAAGTCAACTAAAAAGAAAGATGATGAAGAATTTGAACGCTTTGCTGAAATGTTGAGGCCAGTCTTTTTGCGTACTTGCTTGACTGATATCTTAAAAATGCCTCCTTATGCAAAGTACATGAAAGACATCATCACCAATAAAAGAAAAATACCGGAAGCTGAAATCTCCACCATGCTTTCTAATTATGCTTTTAAAGATGGAGTACCTAAAAAGCTTGGAGATCCGGGAATACCAACTATACCTTGCTCCATCAAAAGAAATTATGTGAAAACTGCTTTATGTGATTTGGGAGCTGGTGTTAGTGTTATGCCTTTCTCTTTATATAAAAGACTTGATTTGAATAAACTCACACCTACTGAAATATCCTTGCAAATGGCTGACAAATCAACAGCCATACCTATCGGTATTTGTGAGGATGTGCCCGTTGTTGTTGCTAATGTTACTATTTTGACTGACTTTGTTATACTTGAGATGCCCGAGGACGACAACATGTCGATTATCCTTGGTAGACCCTTCTTGAATACTGTAGGGGCTGTTATTGATTGCAATAAAAGCAAGGTCACTTTTCATATCAATGGTAATGAGTATACGGTGCACTTTCCGAAGAAACAATTCCAAGTGAATGGTATTAATGTTATTGAAAAATCTCCGACAATCAGTATTGAAAGTTTTCAACTACCTCTACCTACTGTCAAAAAGAAATATGAAATGCTTATTGTTGGTGACATTCATATCCCCATTGAGGTAACTTAGTGTTTTACGGAAGTTCTTCGGTTTCATGCTAATCGGAAGTGGTTGTTAATAAGACCTGATCAACCTTATTAATGAATCATTTTTTAGAGGTATGAAGTTGATGAATTTAGTGAACACTACATTCTGTCCCTACCTTTTGTTTTCTGTTTTTACTAGTTAAATAAAATAAAATGCCATGTTTTGTCTGTTTTCTGAACTTTCCGTGCAATAAAAAATGACCCAAAAATAAAAGTTCTCAGAATGCTCTGAAAATTTAATATGATTTTTTTCTGAATATTTAAGAATTTTTGGTGCAAGTAATATCAAAGGGAGGTGCACCAGGTGGGCACAACCCACCTGGGCGCGCCAGGACCCCCAAGCGCGCCCTGGTGGGTTGTGGTCCCCACGTGGGCCCCCTCACTTATCTCTTCATCCACATCACCACCTACCTCCAGAAAAAAAATCACCTTTGCTCTCTCTCATGTTCTTGCTCTCAAACCCGTGGATTTCGATCTCTTTGCTCGAAGCTCCGTTTCCGAAACTGTTTCGGGGGATTGTTGCTTGGTATGTGACTCCTCCGTTAGTCCAATTAGTTTTTTCTTTAGTGGTCTATATTTAGAATAATTAGTTACTCTTGGTGCTGCTGTAGATGAGCTTCCATGTTGAATTCTTGGAATTCTAAGTAGTTTGAATGCTTGCTATGGCTTCTATGCATCCTTATGAGTAGATGCTTTCAATCTTGTGAAGTTCTGTTGAGAAAAAATTTGTGGACTAAAAATTTCAGAATTTTGCTCATAGGAAAAAGATGAGTATCTTTAGGAAGTTTGCTTCCAAGAAGAACTCCAAGGGAGTTATTGGGGAGCCATCTGACAGTGATCTCCACACCCGAAGAAGGGCGGAGGTACGGCCGTGCGAATGGCCGCATAACCCGTTCATGGAAGGGGCCGGAATCCTTCAGGAGTTTGCACAATATGCTGCTAATGCCGGCCTCACTGACTTCATCGCAGCTGAATGTGAACAGTATCATCTCCTCACAAATTCCTTTATGCAAAGTTTTAATTTCTTGAGTAGGAATAATCCCCCTGAGGTGCAGTTTAACTTATATGCTGAACCCCGTCAAATTCCTCTTACTGAATTTTGTGACATATGCTTGCTTCCTTCTGATGGTGGTTTAGTAGAGCCTAGGCCCATGGAGTTTGATGGTTTTTACCGTACTCTGACAGTGGGGGATGAGAGAGGGGTATCGGCTGTCACTGCCACTAGCTTACACTTTCCGGATGTACATTGTTTTGCTCATTTCATTGCGAAGTGTGTGCTTGCTAGAGAGAAGGTAGGTGCACTCAGTGCACCAGACTTTACTGTTTTACGCCGTGCACTTTTCGGCGACAACACATATAGCTTGGGAGCTATTGTGGCACGTCGCCCCCAAATTAACAAATCCAAGGGAAAAATACATGGTGGTATTTACGCTACTCGCTTGGCTACTCACTTTAACATTCAGATACGCCATCATGATTATCCTTTGCCCAAGGTTTACCTAGATCGTGCAGCCATGGAACACCACCCGTTTATTGATAAAGAGAACACTGACATTCCTGCTCCGTATAACCTGGTTTTCAGTGTGGACACTCGTGATATTATTCCTTTACCTGCACCTGCTTTGTTTGATCTTATTGCCAGGGGCGGATACAGGATTATGCCTGAGGACATCGTCGCCTACCGGAACAACCTCGCTGCTGCACAGGTGGAGCCTCAGCAGTGGGACCCTCAGGTGCCCCCTCCTCAGCACTTCAACATAGGACTCCATGGCTTCTTCGAGTGGTGATTACCAAGTTAGGCCAAAAGCCTAAGCTTGGGGGAGTACGTATTTCCACCGACATTACATTCATGTTCACACATTTCATTCCAGTTGTCGGTGTCACACTTTTTCATTGTATTATCCATGTTAGATTTATCTTCTTGCATTCTTTTTGTGTGTTTGAAAAACTTTGAGAAAATCCAAAAATATATTTCTTGCTTCTTTTTGATTTTTCTTCCTAGTTTAAATTGTTATAGCACTAAAAATAAAACCCAAAAAGATTTCTTTGTTCTTCTTTTACTTGTTGGGAGCTTTCCCGTGTAAATAGTTTTTCTCATTTTTGCTTTTCCCTTTTTATTTGCTTGTTTACGAAAAAACCAAAAACTCCAAAAATATTTCAATGTGTTTCTCTAAATTTCTTTTTCCTTTTTATTGAGTCGTACCGAGGAGAAGACCACGATGAAAATGTTGAGTGGCTCTCATATGCAATATTGTTGATCTAACAAAGAGCACATTTTACCTTGTCTTCTCCTTTTGAATAAAATGTTTGCAGATTCCAGCTTAGTCCACGGCACTCTTGCACTATTATTATTTTCAAATCGTTCGGTCATGCAAGTGAAAGGCAATAATGATGATATTTGATGAACTGGTCGTGGCAGAGAGAAACGGGTATGAACTCGACTTGTTCTATTTTTGTAAATATGCTTAACCTAGTATCCATGATTCAGCTCATTATGATTAAACATGTTTGCAATGACAATTAGAGATTATAGTTTCTCATGCCATGCATAAGTAGCTAGGAGTGGATAATGATTTATCTTGGATGTCAACATTGCGTTAAAATGATTGTGATGTAGTATGATGATATGGTATCCTCCTCTGAATGTTCGAGTGGCTTGACTTGGCACATGTTCATGCATGTAGTTGAATCAAAACCAACATAGCCTCTATGATATTTATGTTCATGGTGTTCATATCCTACTCATGCTAGTATCCAATGTTACTTATGCATAATGCATGTTCATGACCGTTGTTGCTCTCTAGCTGGCCGCTTCTCAACCTATTTGCTAGCCTTCGCCTATACTAAGTGGGAATTCTGCTTGTGCATCAAAAACCTGAAACCCAAGTTATTCCAGATGAGTCCACCATACCTACCTATATGCGGTATTACCCTGCCGTCCTAAGTAAATTTGCATGTGCCACCTCTAAAAACTTCAAATAAATATCCTTTTTGTGTGCCTGGATTGTTCATAGAGCGAAAGGAGGTAGTCGGTATCTTCCATGCTAAGCGGGTTATTCTCATGATGAGTGTTTATTCACTCGTCCTTGCACGAGAGGGGCGGTAATAGGGATTCCCAGTCCCGAACTCAAAATGCAAATAATTAAACAAAACTCCCCCGGGACTATTGTTGGTATGGACGGCACCCGTTGTTTCGGACAAGCCGTGGAGTGTGACTGTTGTTGGAGGGGGAGTAAACCTTTACTTTTATCGCTTGGGAACCGCCACTAATGTGTTTATCATGGAAGATATTGATAACTGATGGTCGCGAAGTAAACAAGAAGGGTGCATCTCTCAAAATTTCATTTACCTCTGTTTTAAAACTTGAGCTCTGGCACCTCTGCAAATCACTGCTTCCCTCTGTGAAGGGACTATCTATTTACTTTTATGTTGTGTCATCACCTTCTCAAATAAGCGCCAGAACCTGAGAGCACTGCTGTCATGCTTATGCATTGTGTGTAGCTAATGTTGGGTGCATCATGACTGGATCTTTTCTACCATGAATTACAATGTTTAGTCGTTGCTCGAACTTTGGAGGTGCTCTGCATTTATGTTTTGCGGTCTCAGAAAGGGCTAGCAAGATACCATTATTGTCATATTATATCATGGTTGTTTTAATAATGTGTTGTTGTTCGAGATATCTTATTATTGCTCGCTAGCTGATTATGTCATTGATATGAGTTAATATAATTTTTAAGAGTTATTGTCGACATGGTTAGTTATAATCTTTGCTGAAAACTTGGGTGCTACTTAAGCTTATTTATGCAAACAAGAGCAAAAGAGTTCGTAAAAGTTTTTCTTTTTCACTTTCAGTTTATCAACTGAATTGCTTGAGGACAAGTAAAGGTTTAAGCTTGGGGGAGTTGATACGTCTCCGTCGTATCTACTTTTCCTAACGCTTTTCCTCTTGTTTTGGACTCTAATTTGCATGATTTGAATGAAACTAACCCAGACTGACGCTGTTTTCAGCAGAACTACCATGGTGTTGTTTTTGTACAGAAATAAAAGTTCTCGGAATGGAACGAAACTTTGCGAGGAATTTTTATACAATAAAAGAAAAATACTGGAGCCAAGAACCACCGGAGGGGGGCACCTGGGTGGGCACAACCCACCAGGGCGCGCCACCCCCTCCAGGCGCGCCCAGGTGGGTTGTCCCCACCTGGTGGCCCCACAGACCCTGAAACCAATGCTATAAAATCCTATTTTTCCAGAAAAAAAAGGAGGGAGAAAGAATTATCATGTTTTGCGAGACGGAGCTGCCGCCACCTCCTGTTCTTCATCGGGAGGCCAGATCTGGAGTCTATTTGGGGCTCCGGAGAGGGGGATCTTCGCTATTCATCATCACCAACCCTTCTCCATCGCCAATTCCATTATGCTCCCCACCGGGAGTGAGTAATTCTTCCGTAGGCCCACTGGTCGGTGAGGAGTTGGATGAGATTCATCATGTAATCGAGTTAGTTTTGTTAGGGCTTGATCCCTAGTATCCATTATGTTCTGAGATTGATGTTGCTATGACTTTGCTATGCTTAATGCTTGACACTTTGGGCCCCGGTGCCATGAATTCAGATCTGAACCGTTTATGTTATCACCATTATATCCATGTTCTAGATCCGATCTTGCAAGTTATAGTCACCTACTACGTGTTATGATCTGGCAACCCCGGAGTGACAATAGTCGGGACACTTCCCGATGATGACCGTAGTTTGAGGAGTTCATGTATTCACCGTGTGTTAATGCTTTGTTCCAGTTCTCTATTAAAAGGAGGCCTTAATATCCCTTAGTTTCCAATATGGACCCCGCTGCCACGGGAGGGTAGGACAAAAGATGTCATGCAAGTTCTTTCCAAAAGCACGTAATATTCTTTGGGCATCTTTCAATATTCGAGGGTAGAGTATTCAACCCAAATTTATTGATGGCTCCGTGACAACTCAGCTGCTAATACTTTCAATAAATTTGGGTTGAATACTCTACCCTCGAAAACTATTGCGATCCCCTATACTTGTGGGTTATCACGGAGCCATCAAACACAGTTCTAATTTTAGTTGCATGTGCGATGCAGGGCATACGGTTCAATTCAATTAACTGTTTGCGATGAGGAAGAAGAACAGAAACAGGCAGCCAGATGAAGGCGTGTGTGATATACGGCATACAGTTCACTCGGATTAACTGTTTGTGATGAGGCGGAACAACAGAAATGGGTAGCTAGATAAAGGTGTGTGCGATTGAGGGCATACGCTTCAAAAGGATTAACTGTTTGCGATTAGGCAACAGAACAGAAACGGTCAGCCAGATCAAAGTGTCTGTGATTGACGGCATACACTTCACACGAATGAACTGTTTGCGATTAGCCACAACAAATAGAAACAGTTAGACAGATCAACGTGTGTGCGCTAGATGGGCACACATTCTAATTAAAAGAAGCGTGCACGATGGTAATAACAAGCGCGCACTGTTGTTGGAACAAGACGTGTGCTGACATTGCCTATTGCGGTGCACCCTATGGTGCAAACGTCACGTACGCGGCCGAGAAAGCGTGCCCACGTTACATCGTCCGGGAATAGTGCAGCACTTAGAAATTATAGAACCGTCAATAAATTTTGAGCCTGCGTCCCGTCACATTCCAAATTACTACCACGCTATATTTAATTTCAAACCTGTTCACACCGATCAAAACCTAAATGGTTTCCCACTTAGGAGCATATTAGTACTCGGTTATAAATACTACTACTCCAAGATGACTGCACATTCCTCCTCAACTCCTCATCCACAAAAACAAACAAGTCATTCATCGCCGTTCCCTTGCGTCTGCCATGGCCAGTTTGAGTTCTGGGTCGAGAGATTACCACCAGGGAGAGGCGAGCATGGAAGCGGAAGCACGAGAGATGTCCCGCCTCGCCGCGAAAGCAGCCGACATGTCCTGCCGCGCGGCCGTAGCAGCACAGAGGTCCCGCCGTGCCGCCAAAGCAGCACGGAGGTCCCGCCGCGCCGTCGATGCAGCAGACTGGTCCGGCCGCGCTGCAGAAGCAGCAGAGATGTCCCGCCGCACCGCGATTGCAGCAGAGATGTCCTCCCGCGCCGCGGCGGCCTGGGAAAATGTCTCTTGGGCAGGCGAGGACTCTTACAGGCGCATGAATGCGATCATCCATAGGCAGATGGATCAGATCTCCGGCTAGGCGAGGTTGTAGGACGACATGAAAGCCTCATTTGAATAGGCTACCGGCGTCATCCGGCAACTAAGTGAGGGCAATGTGAAGCTCCGAGCCGAGCGTGACCTGCTGAGGGCGAAGATCGTCGGAAGTGCGGAGCAGCAGGAGGAGACCACTGCGTTGTTGAAGAGGACCGGTGTCATCGTTAAGAAACTTATGGACGAGAATGACATGCTCTGCATCGAGCGCTAAAGGCTGGTGGAGGAATCCATGGGTGCTCTCAAGCAGCGTCTTGAGGACACGAAAGAGCTCATCACCGCTCGACGTGGAGACTAGTTCCCGCGGCCTGCAGCAACGCATCAAGAAAGTAGAGATCAGCGAGCCAGATCATTGTCTTCCTTCTTCTTTTGCCCTTGTGTATTTCAGGCGTTTCCGCATGTGGCTTTTTTAATTATCTTCCTAAATATGTAAGACAATTATTATCCACTGTCATCGTCCTTATATTCATCAGTCTTGCTATAAGTCGCAGTCGATGCTATATAGGTCCGTCGGATCTTACATCAAGATCCGTGCAAAACTTTCTTTTCAGATTTTCTTTTTTTTCTCTTAAATCTCAGTCGAGTGAGACATAGCCACGCCGTGAAACAGGGGCTCAGGCGCCATTAATGGAGTCGTTGGGAGGGAGGTGGGCGGTGGATAGAGGTCAAAGGGCTCTCCTCCCGATGAGCACGCGCAGGGGTCTGATCGCACGCCTCCCGTACTCAAATAGCTACCCCGCACGGCACCTCCTAGCCAATAAAAAAAGGGGACGCGTGGCGGCATGTAATTGGTAAGTAGAACGCCCACGGTTTCAATAATACTTGTGTTTTCAATTTGTAACGTGACAGCACTTGTTCCAAAATGACTTTGTTGATTGTTAATGTGTGCGCCTTCGCAAATCGGATAGAAAAATTACCACGACATGTTGGTGCCATGTCATGACACCATGCCAAGTTTCATGATTTTCAGGCAAGTTTTGGATTTACGAGAATTTTAAAACCAAGTTTCTTGATGTTTCTGGCCGAGCCAAGATATCCAGATGTTTGAACTCCATTCCCACTTCTTCCATGGGACCTAGATGTTCTCCCAAGTACACATAAATGATTTTCCAAATAACTTTTGCGCACTAGAGCATGTGCTTGTACTTCAAATTTGAATTATGTGCATTAAATGCCTGGAAAATCAATTAATGTATAAAAAGGCCAAACGAACCCGAAATAATTCCAAAATTTAGCACGAAACTCCTATTTGGTCTAAGCTGCCTGTGTAAAAAAATCAAGGCGGGAGAAGGCAGTGTATGTCGTTTCGCACACGGAGGTGACACGTTCCCTCTCGGAACCATGAGCCCTCTTGAGAGAAGCTCCGGTTTGCAAGAAGCTTATACCAAAGCTTGTCCCAATTCGGCCAAAAAAATTACCACAACATGTTGGTGCCATATCATGACACCATGCCAAGTTTCATGATTTTCAGGCGTATTTTGGATTTACAGGAATTAAAAACCAAGTTTCTCAATATTTCTAGCCGAGGCACGACGCCTAGATGTTTGAATTCCATTCCCATTTCTTGCATGGGACCTACAAATTCACCCAAGGACACACATGTGATTTTTCAACCAACTTTGGTGCACTGGAGCATGTGCTTGTAGTTCAAATTTGAATTATGCACATTAAATGCCCAGAAATTCAATTAATGTATAAAAAAGGCCAAACGAACACAGAATAATTCCAAAATTTAGCACGATGCTTCTATTTGGTCTAATCTACCTATGTAAAAAAATTAAGGTGGGAGAAGGCAGTGTATGTCGTTTCGCACACGGAGGTGACACGTTCCCTCTCGGAACCACGAGCCTTCTTGAGAGAAGCTCCGGTTTGCAAGAAGCTTATACCAAAGCTTGTCCCAATTCAGCCAAAAAATTTACCACAGCATGTTGGTGCCATGTCATGACACCATGCCAAGTTTCATGATTTTCAGGCATGTTTTGGATTTACATGAATTAAAAAACCAAGTTTCTCAATCTTTCCGGCCGAGCCACGACGCCCAGATGTTTGAATTTCATTCCCATTTCTTGCATGGGACCTAGAAATTTACCCAAGGACACACATGTGATTTGTCAACCAACTTTGGTGCATTGGAGCATGTGCTTGTAGTCCAAATTTGAATTATGCACATTAAATGACCAGAAATTCAATTAATGTATAAAAAAGTCCAAACGAACCCAGAATAATTCCAAATTTTAACACGTGTCGGTGTAATGAGAACCAGGGTCTCATCAACCTTCTTAGCATGGGTCATACCCGTCTAGGACCGTTGCCCGACAACCCCGGTAAAGGCCAAGTTTCCTGGCAAGCAAGACATCCGGCAAACATCTTGACGCAGAGCACGAAGAAGGAACCAGGCCAAGCTACGAAGAAGAGCACGGCCTGGGATACGAGACGAAGACCCACGGCAAGATCCTTGCCGGGGACGGCCACAAGACCCCCGGCAAGATCCTTGCCGGGGACGACCACAAGACCCCCGGCAAGATCCTTTCCGGGGACGGAGGCGAGACCCCGGCAAGACCCTTGCCGGGAGCATCAGCGGGGCCACGGCCAGGCCCGCACCTGCCAATGTTTTGCTGCCCCATGGACGTTCCGATGCGACGACCAGCCCGCCAACTAGGCGAGCACCTGCGTGGCAGCATGCGGCTTCTAAGCCAACTAGCCAAGCACCTGCGTGGTGGCAGGCAGATCTTCGTGAAGGCCCTGTCACCGCACCAGCATAGCAGCCAGCCAGACAGCATGGCGTAGCATGCCTCGTCAGCTTGGACGTGCGTCGAAGCAAGGCGAGGCGGCGACGGACGGGAGGGGCTCTGTTGCCGTCCCCGATAAAGCAAGAGGGCACGTAGGTAGTGCATTAAATGCGTTTGTCCTGTGATGTCAGGCGATAAACTTGTACACTGTAGATACTTTCCACCTCCTGTGTGCCACTGTGGCGACCCCTTTGACATATAAAAGGAGGCCCGAGGCGTACTGTGGAAGGATTTTCGGACTTTTTGGACTGGACACGCATAGTAGCTAGTCCAAGAGCAGAAGAACACAAGATAAACACAGACAAGCAGGACTAGGGTTTTATGCTTCTCAGCGGCCCGAACCTGGGTAAAAATCCATCATGTTGATCGTTAGATCTGCTCTTTGCACACTCCTCATCCCTGCCAAACCTAAAGGGGTCCACGCGATCCCATAGGTGTCATTTCCACCGACATCCTTGGCGTGCCAGGTAGGGGGTGTTAGGTTGTGCAAACCTGATCTAGCGGTCAGCGCATCAGCTCCATCGTCCATGGCGACTTCGCTCTACTTACAGAAAGCTAAGTCCTAAAACTTTAATTGTTTTTTGCTGTTTAGTCTTATCCTTGATGGTATTTTTGTATGACCTATGCACGAGAGAGCGCTCTTGAAATACTCTGCACTCCTAGTTATCTGGGTCCGCCCAGCAACATGGATGCAGTTGTGGTTGTTTCCAGAGCATTAAGCTCCCGAAGAGGCGGCGTTCTCGATAGGCTGCTAGACAGGACCTGATCGTAAGCGCCATCGGCCGGAACATGCGCATTCGGGGAGTTTTCTAGCGAGCGTAGGGATTCATTGTACAAAAATGCAATCGTTCAAGGAAAAGGCTAGATAAGCTTTATTTTTGGATTTCTGCGTAAACCTGTATGCTGAGGAGCCTTCCCGGGGCTAGTCGCGCTCCTAATTGCCTCGAGTCCGCTCGGCGATGTGAGCAGCTGCACTAAAGCTGGAAAGGAAAACCCTTTCTGGAGGCGGCGTTCCCGGCAAGCTGCTAAGGACACGTTCCTCAAAGCGCTGCTGACTGGATCGTGCGCACCAGGAGGCATTCCGGCAAGCAAGGGAATATTCGGCAGAAGTCAAAATTACGACAAATTAGTCATAAAGCCAGAAGCTAACTAACTTGTTGTGTTAAAACGTTGTCATGGCATTACATGCCCGAATAAGTGTTGCAGGTATACGGGTGGGCGATTACCTCGCAGCCTTGCTGGCAACATCCTTGTCGAAAGCCGGCGTCGAGAACGTCAAGGTTCTCCGCTGAAGTCATAAGCCTTCCCGGCAATGTCCTTGCCGGAAGCCGGCGTCGAGAACGTCAAAGTTCTCCGCTGAAATCACAAACTTTACCAGAAATATTCGTCCGCGGAGGAATAGCAAACCTTGTCATCGAGCCATGCGCTCCGACAAGGGGGCTTTCAACCTTGTCGTCGAGCCATGCGCTCCAACAAGGGGGCTTTCAACCTTGTCGTCGAGCCATGCGCTCCGACAAGGGGGCTTTCAAACTTGTCGTCGAGCCAAGCGCTCTAACGAGGGTGGAAGCATAGCGAGAATCTTGTCATTGAGCCATGCGCTCCAACAAGGGGATTTTTTGCTCTTGTCGTTGAGCCAAGTGCTCTGGCGAGGGTAGAAGCATATGAAATCTTGGGCATGGCAGTCATGACCCATGCAGAATTTGGCCCCACCTCCAGCATCGAGGTCTTTGAGTTCTCTGCTGAAGGCGGGCCCGGGGGCTCCTGTCGGTGTAATGAGAACCAGGGTCTCATCAACCTTCTTAGCATGGGTCATACCCGTCTAGGACCGTTGCCCGACAACCCTGGCAAAGGCCAAGTTTCCTGGCAAGCAAGACATCCGGCAAACATCTTGACGCAGAGCACGAAGAAGGAACCAGGCCAAGCTACGAAGAAGAGCACGGCTTGGGATACGAGACGAAGACCCCCGGCAAGATCCTTGCCAGGGACGGCCAGAAGACCCCCGGCAAGATCCTTGCCGGGGACGACCACAAGACCCCCGGCAAGATCCTTTCCGGGGACGGCCACAAGACCCCCGGCAAGATCCTTGCCGGGGACGGAGGCGAGACCCCGGCAAGACCCTTGCCGGGAGCATCAGCGGGGCCACGGCCAGGCCCGCACCTGCCAACGTTTCGCTGCCCCACGGCCATTCCGATGCGATGACCAGCCCGCTAACTAGGCGAGCACCTGCGTGGCAGCATGCGGCTTCTAAGCCAACTAGCCAAGCACCTGCATGGTGGCAGGCAGATCTTTGTGAAGGCCCTGTCACCGCACCAGCACAGCAGCCAGCCAGCCAGTATGGCGCTGCATGCCTCGTTAGCTTGGACGCGCGTCGAAGCAAGGCGAGGCAGCGACGGATGGGACGGGCTTTGTTGCCGTCCCCGATAAAGCAAGAGGGTACGTAGGCAGCGCATTAAATGCATTTATCCTATGATGTCAGGCCATAAACTTGTACACTGTAGATACTTTCCACCTCCTGTGTGCCACTGTGGCGACCCCTTTGACATATAAAAGGAGGCCCGAGGCGTACTGTGGAAGGATTTTCGGACTTTTTGGACTGGACACGCATAGTAGCTAGTCCAAGAGCAGAAGAACACAAGATAAACACAGACAAGCAGGACTAGGGTTTTACGCTTCTCAGCGGCCTGAACCTGGGTAAAAATCCATCGTGTTGATCGTTAGATCTGCTCTTTGCGCACTCCTCATCCCTGCCGAACCGTAAAGGGGTCCACGCAATCCCATAGGTGTCGTTTCCACCGACAACATGGCACTCATATAGTTCTATGTTGCCTCTGTAAAAAATCAAGGGGGGGAGGCAGCGTATATCGTTTCGCACACAAAGGTGACACGTCCCCCCTCGGGAACCACGAGTCTTCTTGAGAGAAGCTCCGGTTTGCAAGAAGCTTATACCAAAACTTGTCCAAATGCGGCCAATTTTTTTACCACAACATGTTGGTGCCATGAAATGACACCATGCCAAGTTTCATGATTTTCAGGCGAGTTTTGAATTTCCAGGAATTAAAAAACCAAGTTTCTCAATGTTCCCGGCCGAGCCACGACGTCTAGATGTTTGAATTCCATTCCCATTTCTTGCATGGGACCTATAAATTCACCCAAAGACACACATGTGATTTTTCAACAAACTTTGGTGCACTGGAGCATGTGCTTGTAGTTCAAATTTGAATTATGCACATTAAATGCCTAGAAACTCAATTAATGCATAAAAATGCCAAACGAACCCAGAATAATTCCAAATTTAAACGCGACACTCATGTAGTTGCATGTTCACTGTACATAAATGTTCTAGCAATTCAAACACCATCCTTTCCCTCCATAACACCATTTTGTCTTTCAAAACATAATGAAAAAATCAGGTATACCACAAACAGATTACTAGAAAGAATCGTTTGGGACGCGATATAAAATATCTTGGCACACCATCTTGTCTGGCTTACGCAGGAAGCTTCGTCGTCTACAGTCCACCACCCGTGCTTGAACCACACTTGCACGCCAGTTTCTCGCGGCACCGAGCAAAAATTTTCTGCCACCACGGAAATATCTATCTCCCTGCCCCCTCCCTCCCACCAAAAGCCACATTTCCACTATTCCTCCTTGCTTTCCAAGTTCAAACCTTCACTGCTGCTTACTGGCAGCTCAGCCTCCTCACCGGTGACCCTTCTTCTTGCAGCGCCACCTCCTCGCCGGCTACCCTTCTTCTTGCAGTGCCGCCTCCTCGCCGGCGACCCTTCTTCTTGTAGCGCCGCCTCCTCGCCGGCGACCCTTCTTCTTGCTGTGAGGCCTCCTAGCCGCCGACCCTTCTTCTTGTTGCACGGCCTCGTCGATATGGTCAGGTAATCCACACCCCACCCACACCATCCTCCTCATTCCCCGTCCCACATGCCCTGACCGATGGCGTGACACCTTCCGCCGAAATCACCGTCCCCGTCCTCCAATTAAGTGCCGCCCACAGCCATTTTGCACGCAATATAACGTGGAGCTCAGTAGCATCTGGCAGCGGAGAAGCAAATCGCGGCCGCACGCGTGCACGAGGTCGCTATGGCTGCCATGTGAGCCGACCGCCAGATCTTGGAGGAGCACCTCATCTTCGAGGCCACCATCGACACCGCCACGCGGTTGTCTACTTTAAAATACAGTTCGTGATGTTTTCTCAAGGCCACCGCCAGTGCCTTCTAGTGATTTGTCCTCTGTAATGTTAATATGCAATCTGATGTTCAGTTAACAGTTTGGTCCTCTGAAATGTAATGTTTAGTTAACAGTTTGGTCCTCTGAAATGTAATGTTCAGTTAACAGTTTGGTCCAACAATTGCTAAATTTTGTAGTACTGTTCTCAATCATTCTTTGTTTTGTTAACTGTCTTATCTTCTAGTACATGTTTCTATTCTGCAATGTCGTGCTCAGTTAACTGTTTTGGTTCATTTGGTCTGCTGTCCATTTAACTGTTTGGTTCAATTCTGCAATTTGATTTTCATTTGCTGTGGGTACAATTTTATATTGTTATGCATGTGAGAAATAAATCGAATTTGGCTGTACTCAATACATATTCTACTAATAGTATGGTGACTCTCAGTTAACCTAATCAAGATCTTCCTTATGTGTGTTGCAGGGAAACAATGGGAGACACTGCGGTTTACCATCGAGGTTTGCTCATGCATGGTCCTTTCGCTAATAGCACATTATTGTGTAGTTTCAGGAATCATTCTAATATTTAGGTTTCTTACAATTTGGTCTTGCACATGTAGGTCCTGCTGTCAGAGGCTTAGACCCATTGTTCGACCCATTTTGCATATGGGGAAATGAGATGTCCATGAATATCAGTCAAGTCAAGAAACTTAGAAAGATTGTTAGGATGAAGAAACTTGCGATGAATAACAGCAAGATCTTTGTTTGCACAATGAACGAGACATCAGTCAACTATAGGATGGTACTAACTCTTTTACCTTGTTTTTACCCCTTGCACCATTTCAAAATTTATAACAGTGATTTATGCATATCTTTGTTTTCAGTACTTTTTAAAGCAGTTCATCGATGATTACCTCTCAAACCACCTGCATGGTCAAGAGGCGAGGAAGGTATTCATTCAACACCCATGGTACAATATTGAAGTCAGGTTGGGCGGGCAATTGATCCATAGCCACTAGCCTAAAGTTGCAAGGACATTCAACATCACTGAAGGCTCAATATTTGCCGTCCACTTCTGCAGTTTCCCAGATGAGATTCATCTGTCTATTTACCGTGTATGATGCTACTTTCCAAAGGTTTTCGATGTTGCATGTGAAACTTGGTGCTGTTGTGTAATGGCGTAACTAAGTGCCGAAGCTATCTGATGTAATTCAATTATGAAATCCTGGTTGCCGTTATACGGATATGAAATATCTGGTGTGTTTTATAAGAAATATCAATTTGATTACTACATGGATTATCAATAATAGGCTAATTACCCTGCTTATTGGGGTTTTCTATTATAGACGGTTACTCAGACAGCACCGTGGGCGATGAACTCAAACAACCCACACGGTTTCTAGAAAGTAGGCGTGTTTGATCAACTAACAATCATACAGGCTTCCGGCAGAGAACTGTTTGCGTTAGGCCACCTTGCACAAACGTTTCCACACAAAAAACTATGTGTGATATACATACGAACGGAAATGTTTTTCTCGGATTCACCGTGTGGGATGTACATACGAACGGAAATGATTGGGTTTCGATGCCTCGCCAGATCACACACGAGCTCATTTTGCCCCAGCCTGTGTGCCAGGAGGGCCTATCCCCGACGGTTTTTGGGTCGTGTGGGAAGGACCCCCCCTATCACCCACACTAACTTGGCGATGGTTCCAAACGCTGTCGCGGAAAGGGGTTAAAAACCGTTTGTATAGCAGGTCTCTGCACCAGTGCATGACCAGATTTGCCAGCCAGTCATGGTGTTTGATTTCTCTGATGAATCCGGCTTCGAGTAGTTTAGCTAATTCTTCCCCCATGGCTTGACGCTTGGGTTCGAAAAATCGGCGGAGTGTCTGTTTAACTGGCTTGAAGCCCTTAAGTATGTTCAAGCTGTGTTCTGCCAGCCTGCCTGGGGTACCTGGCATGTCCGAAGGGTGCCAGGCGAATATGTCCCAATTTTTGCACAGGAATGCGCACAGTGCCTCGTCGACCTCCGGGTCCAGCTGTGCTCTGATGGTCATTGCTTTATTGGGGTCCGTCGGATGTACTTGGAACTTGACAGTTTCGTCAGCTGGCTTGAAGGATGTAGACTTGGGTCTTTTGCTGAGGGTGACAACATCCCTGTCGACTACTTTACGTAGTGTGGTCAGCTCTTCGGCTGCGAGAGCCTCAGATAGTGCCTCGAGGGCTAGGGATGTTGTTTTTTTGGCTCGGAGGGCCTTGTCCGGGTCGCTGGCTATTGTGATTACACCATTGGGCCCTGGCATTTTGAGTTTCATTTACCCGTAATGGGGTATAGCATGGAACTTGGAGAATGCGTCACGCCCTAATAAGGCATGGTATCCGCTATGGAAGGGCATGATGTGGAAGAGTAGTTCTTCAGTCCTATAGTTTTTTGGAGTGCCGAACTCTACATCCAGAGTGACTCGTCCGGAGTAGCGCACCTCCTTGCGGGGATGATTCCCCGAAACGTAGTGTAGCTTTGTTAGATTCGAGATCTGTCAAACTTCATCTTGTCGAGGGTATGCTCGTAAATGAGATTTCGGCCACTGCCTCCATCCATAACCACCTTGGTTAATCTGAAGCCATCCACGATGGGGTCGAGGACTAATGCGGTGGGTGCTCGGATGGGTCGTGCCCTAGGTTCGTCCTCCGCATCAAAGGTGATGGGGGTGTCCGTCCAGGAGCTTGCTGCAGTGACCTGATGGACTTGAGTGAGCTCTCGAAGGGTTCTTTTCCTCTGATTGTTTGAGGAGAAGGTTTCGTAGATGGTTAGGACATTATTGTCATTGGGTGAGGGTATCTCTGATCCTCTACTGGGAGTTTGAAGCCGGAGTACGGCTTCGCCACTCTTGGCGTCCTGTCTAACAACCCAGCAAGCTTGAAGCCTGTGAGTTGGATTTGTGTTTAGCAGGGTCAAGTGTATGGGGCATGGCTTATCCAGTAGCTCGTCTAGGACCGATCTGGGTCCAGCAAGGGGTCTGTTTCTTTTTTCAGCGGGCTCGTGTTCGGGCGACCGCTGTGCGTATGCACGCTTTTCCTGGATTGTACTTGGTTGTTCGGTGTGGTTTGACTCCACACACATTTGTTGTTCTTTCCAGGTGCTCTCCATGATGCAGTATTTGCGTACCAGGCCTAATAACTCGGCGAGGCTTTGCACGTGGCAGTGGACAAGGATGTTCAGAAGCCCTTCATCTCGGCAATTAGACTGAAAGGTCGTAATTATGTATTGATCACGGTAGCTTGTGATTTTTCTTTTACCAAGAGGAATCTAGCCCAGTAATGATGTACTGTCTCTCCAGGCTCCTGTTTCACGTACATCAAATCCCAGATGTCCGGAGGTCCTAAATTGTCTGGGGAGTACGCGACATGGGTGTGGTGGGAGAAGATTTTGCATTCCCCCAGGTTGTGTATCCGGAACTCTAGCGACGGCATCCACGACTCTTGAAGCACTTGACGTGTTGGATCTGGCATTCGCATTGTCTGCTGACAGCGACGAGGACTTGGAGCCATGTCCTAGGTCGGAGTTTGGCTCTGGGCCTTCTCCGAAGCGATCGCCGGATTCCGAGCTTGAAGCCCGATCATCGATCCGGATGTAACTTATTTTTAGCTTCGGCAATAGCGAGCCCTCAGCCAACTCAATGGTGGCGATGAGGTGCGTAATGGGCGGGGGTGTGAATTTCCCTGTTATCGGGTTTGAGCCCAATCCGGTCGTAGACCGAGGATTGGCCATCGGAGACCCCCATGGCCCAAATTCGATCCAGCAGATTATTAACGGACGAGTGGTCCGCCGGGTCCATGCTGCCCGAGCGCTCGGGGCTGACTCGAAGTGTGGCTGCTTCGGGTTTGTTCGAGACAGTGTCCGGGTGGCGTACGACCGACGTGTTGACGGAATCCGGGTCTAAGGACAGGCTCCGCACACCATTGATTTCCATCCCCAAGGTCAAAGCATCGGGGTTGACGAGTTCCCCAAGGGGAGAAGGCGGCTTGGTGAGAGTAAGATCTCCCCGGGAATCAGCGGTGAACTCAAGGCTCCCAAACCTGATTTTCTGACCGGGAGTGAAGCCTCCATCCCGGCCCAGGGGGTCAGATGGATCAGTATGCGGCATGATGCCGCCGGGCGTAGGAGCCCGGCCAGGAGACGAGATGCCTCTGGCGTAGGTGGCCATCGATCCTTCCGTCGACCCAACAGTGGAACTCTCAATGAAAGCACAAATGTCGGTGTCAAAACCGGCGGATCTCGGGTAGGGGGTCCCGAACTGTGGATCTTGGATCGATGGGGAACGGTGGACATGGGACACAATATTTACCCAGGTGCGGGCCCTCTCTAAGAGGTAAAACCCTACGTCATGCTTGATTATATTGCTTGTGTATAAGGGGGTTACAGAGTAGATCTACCACGAGATCTGGTGAACAAAACCCTAACTAGTAGGATGGCGATTGTTCTCCTAGCCTCTACGGACTAAGCCCCCTAGTTTATATAGACACCAGGGGTACTAGGGTTTACAGATAGTCGGTTACATCAAGGAAACGCCGGATCTTCCATATTAACTTGGGGTACACACCAAGGCACAAAAGGTCTTCGGTCCGGATACGGCGCGGCCAAACAATCCAGCCCACGTGAGATGAGCCGACACCCCGAGGACCCCCTAGTCCAGGACTCCCTCAGTCATGCCCTAGGGGGTGCGCCTCCCAAGCTTGTGGGCCCCCCATAGCTCCCCTAGCCCTAATCTCAGCTCCATAAATACCCAAATATTCCCAGTATACCAGGGGGCACACCAAAAATACTTTTTCGCCACCGCAAGTTTCTATCCTCGTGAGATCCCATCTGGAGACCTGTTCCGGTACTCTGTCGGAGGGGGATTCGATCACGGAGGGCCTCTACATCAACCTTGTTGCCCTACCGATGATGTGTGGGTAGTTTACCATAGACCTACGGGTCCATAGCTAGTAGCTAGATTGCTTCTTCTCTCTCTTTGATATTCAATACAATGTTCTCCTTGATGTTCTTGGAGAACTATGCAATGTAATCTTCTTTCGCGGTGCGTTTGTTGAGATCTGATGAATTGTGGATTTATGATCAGATTATCTATGAATATTATTTGAGTCTTCTCTGAACTCTTTTATGCATGATTAAGATAGCTTTGTATTTCTCTCTGATCTATTGATTTGGTTTGGCCAACTAGATTAATTTTTCTTGCAATGGGAGAGGTGCTTTGTTTTGGGTTCAATCTTGCAGTGTCCTCACCCAGTGACAGAAGGGGTAGCGAGGCACGTATTTGTATTGTTACCATTAAGATAAAAAGATGGGGTTTATTTCATATTGATTGGATCTATCCCTCTATATCATGTCATCTTGCTTAAGGCGTTACTCCGTTCTTATTAACTTAATACACTAGATGCATGCTGGATAGCGGTTGATGTGTGGAGTAATAGTAGTAGATGCAGGCAGGAGTCGATCTACTTCTCACGGACATGATGCCTATATTCATGATCATTGCCTTAAATATCGTCATAACTTTGCAATTTTCTATCAATTGCTCAACAATAATTTGTTTACCCACCGTATGTGTTCTTTCAAGATAGAAGCCTCTAGTGAAAACTATGGCCCCTGGGTCTATTTTTATCATATTATTTTCAGATCTATAAAACCAAAAACCCAAAAATACCTTGCTGCAATTTATTTACTTTTACTTTGTTTTGCACTTTTATTTATCTTTTATACCAAGTACCTATCATAAACTCTCATCTCTTGCATTTACATTATTCACCATTTGCCCCTCGTTTTCCTCTTCTCCTCTTCTCCACTTCTAAAACCTTTTCATAAAAACACAAAAATATTTTCCTTTTCATTTGCCTTCTTTCCGTTCGCTTTTTTGTTTGCCTTTATGTCTTACTTGGTTTGTTCACTTGGTATAATTGTATGTTTATGCCAAATCATAAAGCAAAACATTTATGGATCCTCATCCACTTGATAATCTTTTTAAAAGATCCAATTATAATTAACCAATTGCTAGTGAGTTGAGTACATTAGATTATTCTTATGAAATTTTGCTTGAAATTCGTGAATCTGAAAATTGTGATGAAGTGTTAAAAGAAGAAATTTATGAAGTGATTCATGATAGCTCCTTGAATGAAAATCACGATTGCAATGGTGTTATTATAAATTCTATTAATGTTAATTGTGCTAATAATATGCAAAACCCCAAGCTTGGGGATGCTAGTTTTGCTATGTCCACTACTTATTGCAATGATCATGATTGGGGTGATAATGCTTCTTATGATCTTGATAATTTATTTAAGCCTCATGATGAATATGTTTGCAATAATATTGAAAGTGGGTTTGGAAGAGCGTCAACTTTAGGTAAAAATAATCCCACATATTTGGAGAGTGTTCAATCTCATAATTTTTTTGATAAAAGTGGGTTTGGAGAGGTCATGACTTTAGTTGATGTTAATCCAACTATCTTGGAAGATTATAAAACTTTTATGCATGTGGATCATGAAAAGTAATTTTTATATGATAGCTATATTGTTGAATTTGATTATGATCCTACATGTAATTATTATGAGAGAGGAAAATATGGTTGTAGAAATTTTCATGTTACTAAATTACCTCTCGTTATGTTGAGATGCTAGTTTTTCCTTGTCTTGATAAATCTTTTCCCTATAAAATGCCTATCCATAGGAAGTATGTTAGACTTAAACTTTTTTTCACATGCTATATTATGCTATCTTTGTGCTTCAATTTTTTGTCTTTCATGTGAGCATCATTAAAATTATCAACGCCTAGCTAAGGGTGTAAAACAATAGCGCTTGTTGGGAGGCAACCCAATTTTATTTTATGTTTTTTTGTTTTTGCTTATGTTTTTCAATAAATACTCAATTATACCTTTGTTATGATTGTTTAGTAATGTTTTAATTAGTATTTGAGCCAAATAAGACCTTTGGGATGATTTGAAAGATCGTTGATTTGATTTTGCTGAAAAACAGAAACTTTTGCGTCCAGTACCAGAATTGTTAAAATTTGATCGAACGTGAAAAAACTCTGAATTTTTTACAAAATATTAATATACGAATTTCCTATGTTTTCTTAATTTTTCAGAATTTTCAGAGTTACATAAGTATGACTTTAATTCAGGTCTTTACAGACTATTCTGTTTTTGATAGATTCTGTTTTCGTTGTGTTGTTTGCTTATTTTGATGGGTCTATGGGTAGTATCGAGGGTATGAGCCATGGAGAAGTTAGAATATAGTAGATATAATGCAAATATAAAATTGGAATGAGTTTACAACGTACCTAAAAGTGGAGATTTGTTTTATCATACTAACAGATCTCATGAGTTTTTTGTTGAGTTTTGTGTTGTGAAGTTTTCAAGTTTTGGGTGAAGTTTCGACGGACTACGGAATAAGGAGTGGCAAGAGCCTAAGATTGGGGATGTCCAAGGCACCCCAAGGTAATATTCAAGGACAACCAAGCATCTAAGCTTGGGTATGCCCCGGATGGCATCCCCTCTTTTGTCTTCAATCCATCGGTAAATTACTTGAGGCTATATTTTTATTCACCACATGATATGTGTTTTGCTTGGAGTGTCTTGTATTATATGAGTCTTTGCTTTGTAGTTTGCCACAATCATCCTTGCTGTACGAGAGGGACACACATTAATCATGAATTTATTAGAATACTCTATGTGCTTCACTTATATCTTTTGAGCTAGGTAGTTGCTCTAGTGCTTCACTTATACTCCCTCCGTTCCTTTGATATAAGGTGTATAGATTTTTGAGAAAAATCCAAAATATAAGGTGTATTGCGTTGCACCACTCGTTTGGATAATTTTTTAGGGATTTGATTACATCTCCTTATATCAGGCAAGCTCCTCTATTTTCTCATGTCAATTAGTAAGCTGTAATCCCGCCCAAAACTTGTGAAATTTTCCCTCCACGTGCGTTCTTTAATTTCCGTGCCAAAAACTATACACCCTATATTTAGGAACGGAGGGTATATCTTTTAGAGCATGGCGGTGGTTTTATTTTGAAGAAATCGATGAACTCTCATGCTTCACTTATATTATTTTGAGAGTCTTAAAAATAGTATGGCAATTTGCTTAGGTTATGAATTTAGTCCTAATATGATGGGTATTCAAGAGGAATATAATAAAAACTTTCATGAAGATCATTGAATATATGAGAAGTTCGATTCCTTGCATTTGTTTTGAGATATAAAGATGGTGATATTAGAGTCATGCTAGTGAGTAATTATGGTTTAGTAAGAATATTTGTGTTAAGGTTTGTGATTCCCGAAGCATGCACGTATGGTCTCTCGTTATGCGATGAAGTTGGAGCATGATTTATTTTTTATTGTCTTCCTTATGTGTGGCGGTCGGGGATGAGTGATGGTCTTTTCCTACCAATCTATCCCCCTAGGAGCATGCGTATTAGTACTTTGCTTCGATGGCTAATAAACTTTTGCAATAAGTATCTGAGTTCTTTATGACTAATGTTGAGTCCATGGATTATACGCACTCTCACCCTTCCACCATTGCTAGCCTCTTCGGTACTGTGCATTGCCCTTTCTCACCTTGAGAGTTGGTGCAAACTTCGCCAATGCATCGAAATCCCGTGATATGATACGCCCTTTCACACATAAGCCACCTTATATCTTCCTCAAAATAGCCACCATAACTACCTATTATGGCATTTCCATAGCCATTCCGAGATATATTACCATGCAGCTTCCACCGTTCTATTTTATATGACACATACCATCATTTTCATATTGCTTTGCATCATCATATAGTTGACATGGTATTTGTGGCTTTGCCACCGTTCATATATTTTTTATACATGTTATGCTAGATCATTGCACATCCCGGTACACCGCCGGAGGCATTCATATAGAGTCATATTTTTGTTCTAGTATCGAGTTGTAATTCATGAGTTGTAAGTAAATAAAAGTGTGATGATCATCATTATTAGAGCAATGTCCCATGTGAGGAAAGGATGCTGGAGACTATGATTCCCCCACAAGTCGGGATGAGACTCCGGACTTAAAATAAAAAAGAGGCCAAAGAGCCCAAAATATATAAAAAAAAGAGGCCAAAGAGCCCATAATAAAAAAAGAAAAAAAGAAAAATGAGAGAAAAAGAGAGAAGGGACGATGTTACTATCCTTTTCCACACTTGTGCTTCAAAGTAGCACCATGTTCTTCATGATAGAGAGTCTCCTATTTTGTCACTTTCATATATTATTAGTGGGGATTTTTCATTATAGAACTTGGCTTGTATATTCCAGTGATGGGCTTCCTCAAATTGCCCGAGGTCTTTGTGAGCAAGCGAGTTGGATGCACACCCACTTAGTTTTCTTTTGAGCTTTCATACACTTATAGCTCTAGTGCATCTGTTGCATGGCAATCCCTACTCCTTGCATTGATATCAATTGATGGGCATCTCCATAGCCTATTGATTAGCCTCATCAATGTGAGACTTTCTCCTTTTTTGTCTTCTCCACACAACCTCCACCATCATATTCTATTCCACCTATAGTGCTATAGCCATGGCTCACGCTCATGTATTGCGTAAGAGTTGAAAAAACTTGAGAGCATTAAATGTATGAACCAATTGCTTGGCTTATCATCGGGGTTGTGCATGATAAATACTTTGTGTTATGAAGATAGAGCATGACAAGATTATATGATTTTGTAGGGATAACTTTCTTTAGCCATAATATTTTGAGAAGACATGATTGCTTTATTAGTATGCTTGAAGTATTATTGTTTTTATGTCAATATTAAACTTTTGTTTTGAATCTTATGGATCTGAGTATTCATGCCACATAAAGAAAAGATTACATGATAAACATGTTAGGTAGCATTCCACATAAAAAATTATGTTTTTATCATTTACCTACTCGAGGACGAGCAGGAATTAAGATTGGGGATGCTTGATACGTCTCCAACGTATCTACAATTTTTTATTGTTCCATGCTATTACATTATACATATTGCATGTTTTATATGCATTATTATGCTATTTTATATAATTTTTTGGGACTAACCTGTTGAATTTCGGGTTCCGCAAACCCTTGAGAGGTTCGAACTCTGGGGTGCATGCGAAGAACTCGTCCTCCCCAGTCTGCCTACTCGCTAATCTCACAGCCTAGCTCGACAAACTGTAAGGGAAAGGGACACGGCATTTTACCCAGGTTCGAGCCACCTTGCGGTGTAAAACCCTACTCCTGCTTTGTGGTAGATTGGCCTCGAGGGGCTGAGGATGAACTAGTACAGTGGCGAACAGCCTCAGGAGGAGAGGTGTTCTTGAGCTCGAGCGAGCTGGTGGGGTGAGGGTGATCTGAATGATCCGCCCCGGGGGTCCGATGTCAACTCCCCTCTCTACGGTGGTGGCTAAGTCCTATTTATAGTGGCCTTGGTCCTCTTCCCAAATGAAAGGCGGGAAGGGATCCCACAACGGCCAAATTCGAAGGGAGACAACTAGTACATGCTATCCTGACAAAAGTAGTCTTCGCCTGCAAAAGCCTCTGGTCATGACGCCGTGGTGGGCTCGGTGATGACCTCTGTCCTGCCGTCCTGGCGGTCTTGGTCTCGTTGCACGGGAATGGAAACCTTTGGCTGGTTCCTCGGGACTCCGCGCCTGCGCTTGCCTCTTTGGCACCGAAGAGGAAACTGGTACACTGCGCCTGCTGGCACCCGCCTGGCCTTGGTCGTCATGGCTCATGTCATCCGGACCTCACGAGGTGAGGCTTGCATAGAGATCTCCGCTCCTCGGGAGCCAGCCTGAGGAGGCCGCTCCTCGTGGAGGTCTTGGTGTCATCCGCCTCGCGAGGCTTGGCCCCTCGTGAGGGTCTTGAGTTGTTGTCGCTGAAGCTGGGCCGTACCAGGCCGTCGATGGAGCCACGCCGTGGGCCGCAGGAAGGCAAGTCTGGGTACCCCCGTTCCCAGAACGCCGACATAACCTATTAACCTAGTGTCCAATGGCAGTTGCTGTTTTTTCCTTGTTTTTGTCTTTTACTGAAAATCAATACCAAACGCAGTCCAAACGGAACGAAATTTTTTGATGATTTTTCTTGGACCAGAAGACACCTAGGAAGCTTCGGGAGGAGGCCAGAACAGCCACGAGTGGGCCACAAGCTTGGAGGCCGCACCCTAGGGGGGCGAGCCTCCCAAGCTTTTGGGCACCCCGTAGCTCCCCTAACCCTAATCTTAGCTCCATAAATACCCAAATATTCCCCATATACCAGGGGCACACCAAAAATACTTTTCCACCGCTGCAAGTTTCTGTCCTCGTGAGATCCCATCTGGAGACCTATTCTGGTACTCTGCCGGAGGGGCATTCGATCATGGAGGGCCTCTACATCAACCTTGCCGCCCTACCAATGATGTGTGATTAGTTTACCACAGACCTACGGGTCCATATCTAGTAGCTAGATGGCTTCTTCTCTCTCTTTGATCTTCAATACAATGTTCTCCTTGATGTTTTTGGAGATCTATTCGATGTTATCTTCTTTTGTGGTGCGTTTGTTGAGATCCGATGAATTGTGGATTTATGATCAGATTATCTATGAACATTATTTGAGTCTTCTCTGAACTCGTTTATGCATGATTAAGATAGCTTTGCATTTCTCTCCGATCTATTGATTTGGTTTGGCCAACTAGATTGATTTTTCTTGTGATGGGAGAGGTGCTTTGTTTTGGGTTCAATCTTGCGGTGTCCTCACCCAGTGACAGAAGGGGTAGTGAGGCACGTATTTGTATTGTTGCCATTAAGGATAAAAAGATGGGGTTTATTTCATATTGATGGGATCTATCCCTCTACATCATGTCATCTTGCTTAAGGCATTACTCCGTTCTTGTTAACTTAATACACTAGACGCATGCTAGATAGCGGTCGATGTGTGGAGTAATAGTAGTAGATGCGGGCAGGAGTCGGTCTACTGGTCATGGACGTGATGCCTATATTCATTATCATTGCCTTAGATATTGTCATAACTTTGCACCGAACTACGTTAAGTTTACTTGGGCATACATCTTTAAATGTACAACCCGGTTATACCTGGGGGCTTCTTTAATGAAGCCAATTAATATATCTTTCGTGCATTTATTCGCCTTTGTCGTGTTTGCATCCTTCCAATATCGTTTTTAAGCCATTATATGAATTGATTTTACTTAAGTTTTGGTCAAGCTGGGTTGCCTCGCTCCTATGCTTACCCTCTACGTTCCCGATTGTTCGGCTAGAGGGTACAGGGAGCACCTCTATGATTGTTACGACTGGATTACTCGGACACGTACCTCAGACGGGTGAAGCCGAAAGCTAGTGTTCTTAAGAACATAATTGGTCAGCTACGGGGGAAGTGAAAATTAGTGGTGATTGTCACTAAACACTCGGGTTTGTTTCCCCGAAGTAACCACCACCCGTATACTACGGGTGTCTAGTTAAAATGCCTATGGTCAACAACAACCCAAAGAAAGGAACCCATGGAGGAACTATTTTCTTTGGAATATGTTTCTTATGTTAAAAAGTAATATAACATAACTCCATGTGCGTGTTCTGACTGTTCGTACCAAATGGCCGGATTGCCTGGTTCCCGAAAGTGATTTTCTGTTACCACAAGTCACACAGTACGGAACACTCCCCGGCCAAAGGTGGCGGAGGTAGAAGCCGATGGCCAGTTAAGACAACGTTTATAGCACGGAGGGAGATTATTTGATGTAAAGTACATTGATACCCTGCTTCTGATCGAGATTGTCTATTATGGTGTCTAGGGCACAGTCTTCCTGAGATAGTCGAGCGGCTGGCATCACTTGGTCGTACACCAAATGAAGTGGTACCTCCTGCCCATCTGGCCCTACCGGCCCAACCCGAGCTAAATGCTCTGGGTCTATTTTTGTAAAGCGGGTCTTCACCATTGTCCATGCCTCCCGAGCTCCTTCTTGGCAAGCCGACATCATCCATAGCTCGAAGCGATGCCGAGCTCCATTCAATCGATTGGCCAGTTCGGCCATCCCTTCTAGAGGCGCCTCAGTTTGCCATAACGCCTTGAACATGCTCCTCATGGATTTGCGGGCTCACTCATGCACGATTGACAGTTCCTTTTGTAGGTTCCCTCCGAATGAGCTAGCCTCCTCTTCGGGACACCCAGTCAGGAGACCTGACATGAGACATGGCAGGTTTTTTACATTCACGTCATATGAATGCTTTAGGAGATCACACGCCAAAATTGTGCTTACCGAACAGGCCACTTTTCAATCTCTGGTTCTCCTCAAGGGCTTGTGCCAGTTGGGATTTCAATCCCTCAATTTCTTTGGCCTGCTGCTGATTTTCTACTTTCAGCTTATTCTTCTCCTCATGACTTCGGGTAAGCACCCGGTGGCCGGCTTCGAGCTATGATTCGGCATACCTTTGAGCCTCTCTGGCCTCCGCCAGGTCTTTCTCCGGTTGGCTTATGGACTCAGCTACTACAAGGCAATCTTTTGTCATATAAGATGCCCTGACAAATTCATGCACAGTAAAACTTTTTACTCACCATGTGCTTCTCGGGTGAATTTCTTGACCTCCTCCAGTTCGGCTTTTGCGGCTGTCAACCGTATTCGATTCAGCTCAAGGTCCTCGATAAGCTTTTTGTTTTGCTCCCTTGAGGCCTGAACCATGACACATTGATACATCTCCATCGTATCTATAATTTTTGATTGTTTCATGCCAATATTCTACAACTTTCATATAATTTTGGCAACTTTTTATACTATTTTTGGGACTAACATATTGATCCAGTGCCCAGTGCCAGTTTCTGTTTGTTGCATGTTTTTTGTTTCGTAGAATATCCATACCAAACGAAGTCCAAACGCGATAAAAACTTACGGAGATTTATTTTGGAATATTTGTGATCTTTGGGAAAAAGAATCAACGCGAGACAATGCCCGAGGGGCCCCCAAGCCCTAGGGGCGCGCCCCTTACCCTGGGCACGCCTGGGAGGCTTGTGGACACCCCGTAAGGCGGTTGGTTCCCTTCTTTCACTGCAAGAAAGATAATATCCGAATAAAAATCATATTTAAATTCCAGCCGAATCGGAGTTACGGATCTCTGGGAATTTAAGAAACGGTGAAAGGGCAGAAAACAGGAACGCAGAAACAGATGGAAACGGAGAGAGAGATCTAATCTCGGAGGGGATCTCGCCTCTCCACCGCCATGGAGGCCATGGACCAGAGGGGAAACCCTTCTCCCATCTAGGGGGGAGGCCAAGGAATAAGAAGAAGAAGGAAGGGGGCTCTCTCGCCCTCTCTCCCGGTGGCGCCGGAACGCCGTCGGGGCCATCATCGTGACGGCGATCTACACCAACAACTTCGCCGCTGTCATCACCAACTCTCTCCCCCTCTATGCAGCGGTGTAACACCTCTTCTCCCCGCTGTAATCTCTACTTAAACATGGTGCTCAACTCTATATATTATTTCCCAATGATGTATGGCTATCCTATGATGTTTGTCGGGGCACGACACCTATGGGATCCCGAGAGATCCCTTTACGATTCGGCGGGGGGAGAGGTATACGCAAAGAGCAGAACCAGTGATCGACGCGGGAAGTTTTTACCCAGGTTCGGGCCGCTGATCAGCGTAAAACCCTACTCCTGCTTTGTGTTCTTATTGATGTTCTTGAGCCCAGCCTTCAGGAGCGCTCGCGATGAACAGTGCGTTCAAAGAGCAGCTACGCATGCAGAATGGGCCAGAAGTTCTCCTCCTCTGTAGCAGTTGCCTTGGGCCTCCTTTTATATGCTCAAAGGGGTCTCCACAGTGGCAAAATGTACATACATTGAGGTGTAAAGTAGCTACAGGGTATCATACCTAACCCCTGACGGATTAGGACAAGCGCATTTAATGCACCGTGAGGTGTCCGTTTAGGTGTCCTCACTTTCTTGGGGATGGAAAAAGGGGCCATCCCATCAGCACTGCTTAAGCTCTCCTCCACTGGCGCGTTGCCACGCATCCAGAGAAGGACCCAGAATGTCAGGCTTTGTTACTGTGCCGGAGCGGTGGCATAGTGGCAGAATCTCGCCAGGCGCCGATCCTTGCCGGGCACCAATCCTTGCCGGGCGCCAGGGCTTGCCGGGCGCCGAGCTTTGCTGGGAACCAAGCCTTGTCGGGCGCCGAGGCTTGCCGGGCTCCACGGGCCACCCCGGCAAGGATCTTGCCGGGGAGGCTGGCCTTCGATTACCAGCTTTGCTTATTTGCTGATTCTCAGATCTCTGACTTGATGATTTCCTTGATGACTTAAATCGACCTCGAGCTGATCCCGGCAAGCCTTGCCGCGAGGACGGCTACAACTGCCCGTGCACAAGTAAGGGGTACTAGTGGCCCAATAATTAGTACACTGACAGGAGCCCCCGGGCCTGGGCCACACACGAGTGCGAGGCGTTGTTGGGCTAGGCCCAAACAGTGCACGGGCACGCGTGGCAGGTAATTAACTGCTCGTAAAGATCTTGTTTTACTGTGCCCCCGCTACGCGCACGGAGCGCGCGATGTGGGAAGTGTGCCAAAAAGGCTGCAAACTGTTTCGCGCCCACAGAGGCGCATTCATATTGGGGGATAAACAAGGTGGCCCCGCTCCTTCCCCATAAAAAGGAGAAGTCGTGGAGGCGCAAACCCATTCACCCCCCTCTGCTTCCCAATCTGGTCATCGCCATCGCCTTCCTCTGCTCGAGCTCAGAGCGAAACCTTCTTTCCCTTCTGCTCGCCGCTCCCATTCCGTCCTCCGGCTTCCATCTCCACAGTCGCCATGCCGCCCAAGGCCAGCAAAGGCAAGGGCACGGACAAGGAGTCGAAGGCTGAAGTTCCGGAAAGCGAACTGGTGAAGATGCGGAAGAGGCTCGTCGTCTTCCCTCCGACGCTCGACGCCGAAACCTTGAAGGGATGATACCAATGCATGTGGGCGAAGGGAACACAAGCTCACCCCGCCACACGCGTAATCCCAGGTGCTAGTTCCAAAGGCAGATCGGACAGATACCCCTTCTTCACTGCGTACTTTTATTGCGGGCTCTGTCCACCTTTTTCCGATTTCTTCAACGATATCTTTGGGTTCGCAGGAGAAGAACGGCAACAAGGAGAAGATTGCCCCATTGTGCCTCCTTCATCGACCGCTCCGCCCACAAGCACATCTCCGGCAAGAGATCCTGCCGACGAGCCTGTCCGGATTGAGGAGGAGCCGACAAGCACGAACTCCGGCAACCCACCCCCGGCAACCGGAGTTGCCGGGAGAGGCGAAGCCACCTCTCGACAGCCCGACGCAGGTACTCGATCGCCTCAGAGTGCTAGTTATTCTTTTTCCCTTACTTCTTTATCTTTGATCACTTCAAACTTCAACCTTGATCTTATTCTGTTTTCCTCCTTCGTCCTTCAGAGTTCCCTGTGATGGAACACATGGACGTCGACGTTGTGATCGAGGAGACCGCCAGGGATGCTGCCGCCGAAGCAGACAGGATCGCTGGCAGCGAGGCCACCAAGGATGACGTTGTCGAGGCTGGTGGTGCTCTTGACGGGGAGGCCGCCAAGACAGCACAAGAGGAAAACGCCGAAGAACCTGCTGAAGGGGGCGACAGGGAGGCTGAGGACCGCACTGATAGCATTCCTGCCACAGGAGCGCCAGGCGCTACACCGGCCACAGAGCCCCCTGTCACTGGTGAGGCGGCCACTGAAGACCATCCATCAGCATCTGAAGGCCCCTCATCCAGCAAGTACCTCAAGGTTGGCGAGAACCTGTTCATCAACTTGCCGGGGACGGCAAGCGCTGGGGCACCAGCCGAAGGAGAAGTTTTCGAAGAAATCATCGCTGCTGCCGGGCTTGAAGTTGTCGACGATCCCAACACTAGCAGCGGCAAATCTGAAGAGGATCAGCTCCTTCAGGCCATGGGCGAGAACTTCCGCAAACTCCAGGCTCTCCATCGCGCCCGGAAAGACAAGGCGGACTCTAGAATGGCAGTTGTTGAGGCGGCCAAAGCAGATTTCCAAAGGCGCGTCGCACAAATGCAGATCTGGCACACCGAGGCCCTCCAAGAGTTGGTTGCCGGCCGGGAACAAGTGAGCCAGCAGTGGAATGAGATCCTCCTGAAGCAATCAGACATGGAGAAGGCGCATGATGAAGCTGTTCAAAGGATTGCTGCCGAAGATGCCCTCCTGACGGGGCGCCGCGTTGCTCTTGATGCTCATGAGGAAGATCTCACTGCTCGTGAGCAGGCGCTCGCCGCCAAGCTTCGCAGCAAGGATGAAGACATTGAAAATCTTGTCGCGCGGCGGACCCAGGAGCTGGAGCAGAAGCACAAGGAGGCGCTTGAAGCTCTAACTGCAAGTCACGTCGGCAAGCTCAAAGAGGCCGTCGATGCTGCCGAAGTTGCAGAGGCCGCCAGGAACGAGCTGAGCGACAAAGTGAAGAGGCTGGAGACAGATCTCGACGAGCATGGCAAGGAGCTCTCGACGCTCAAGGGGGACAGGGAAAAAACCCACCACTCCTTGGCGGAGATGCAAGTCGCCCTGTCCGACAAGACCAAGCAGCTCTCCTCTGCGGCTGATGATATTGCGGTTCTGGAGCTGAAGCTAACCACGCTGCAGAAATCTCTCGAGGCCGGCAGGGCCCGTGAGAAGGCTCTACTCAAGGATCTCCAAGGAGAGAGGAACCTGCTCAAGAGCGCCGCCGCT
Source organism: Thinopyrum elongatum (assembly GCA_011799875.1). Lineage (NCBI taxonomy): Eukaryota > Viridiplantae > Streptophyta > Magnoliopsida > Poales > Poaceae > Thinopyrum > Thinopyrum elongatum. The sequence continues at coordinate 256,312,355 of CM022298.1, forward strand.
GCCCAGAACGAGTACGAGAAGGGAGTGGAGATCTGGACTGGTCGTCTCATGGCTGCCGCGGAGAAGCTTACCTCAGAACTGTCAACCATGGGCTTGTCGAACTTCAGATATTCTTTCGAGGAAAGAATATCCCCAAGCGCGAGACGCTTTCGAAGAAGATCTCACCGCACGTGAGCAGGCGCTCGCCACCAAGCTTCGTAGCAAGGATGAAGACATTGAAAATCTTGTCGCGCGGCGGACCCAGGAGCTGGAGCAGAAGCACTAGGAGGCGCTCGAAGCTCTAACTGCAAGTCACGCCGGCAAGCTCAAGGAGGCCGTCGATGCTGCCGAAGTCGCAGAGGCCGCCAAGAACAAGCTGAGCGACAAAGTGAAGAGGCTGGAAACAGATCTCGAAGAGCACGGCAAGGAGCTCTCGACGCTCAAGGGGGACAGGGAAAAAACCCGCCACTCCTTGGCGGAGATGCAAGTCGCCCTGTCCGACAAGACCAAGCAGCTCTCCTCTGCGGCTGATGATATTGCGGTTTTGGAGCTGAAGCTGACCACGCTGCAGAAATCTCTCGAGGCCGGCAGGGCCCGCGAGAAGGCTCTACTCAAGGATCTCCAAGGAGAGAGGAACCTGCTCAAGAGCGCCGCCGCTGCCCAAAACGAGTACGAGAAGGGAGTGGAGATCTGGATTGGTCGTCTCATCGCTGCCGCGGAGAAGCTTACCGCAGAATTGTCAACCATGGGCTTGTCGAACTTCAGATATTCTTCCGAGGAAAGAATATCCCCAAGCGCCAGATTGACGATGTTCTTTGAAAGCATCATCAACGCGTTGAGGGCGCTCCAGTCCAGCCGGGCGACCCAACTGGCGAACGAGACTCACCGGCTTTGCCGGGCCGTCCTTCGCAAGGTGCTCCTCAAAGTGGTGCACAGCAATCCCGGCATCGACCTCTCCAGCGCACTCGGCCACCTGCCAAAGGATGCAAATGTTGAGGCCCTTGAGAAGTGCATCACACCGATCCTTGAGAAGGTGGACTCCATCAAAAGGATCGAAGGCCAGCGCAGGGATTGAGTGCTTCCCTTTTATTCTTGCCGCCATCATCTCATGTAAAAGACAGTTAAGTCTCGAGTTAGGACTGCGGCAACTCATGGATGTAATATAATTTAACTATGTTTAGGCTCATGCTACCTACTTTCCTTGTCTGATTCCTTTATGTATGGAGTTCATCCTACGCTTACTGAAAAACTTGCCGGCGCGCAACCTGCCGCGAGCGCTGGGTGCGGAACTTCAGCAGCCTGCCGGAGGCGCAGCGGCCGGCAAGACTCCTTGGCAATCTTAGTGCAGCCACTTAAATCGTTGAGCGGACTCGAAACAAAATAAGGGCGCAACTGATTACAACAAGGGTTCCTTCGCGTGCAGATTTTCCATACAAGGGTCGGAATCGTCCAAGGAACTAACTTGGTAATAAAAGAAAAACTTGCTCTGAGTTTTTAGGACTTACTTTCTGTCTTTGCTTCCTCCGGCAAGCATACGATTCCGAACGTCACCAACTGGTATTCATGTCCCCTCCCCCCCCCCCCCCCCCGGCAAATGTGCACGCGAGGAATCCTTCTGTCTTTAAGAAAAAGAAAGAAGAGAAAATGAAGAGATGAAACCTTGGCGGTTCTTAGAACTTACCGGGATCAGGTGTTATAGATCATCTTAGACAAACATGCATATATGAATGTGAACATGAGAATCAATAAGGAAATGTACAACACTTAAATTTATTCATCTGTGCTCAGGGTCTGCGCCTGGCTTTGTACAAAGGATCACATGCCTTGCCGGCAAGACTTGTACAAAAAGGTGGTTGCCGGGAGCCCCCGGCAACCGCGCCTTATGGATAGAACTTGCGAAGATGTTCAATATTCCAGGAATTACTCACTGGAACGCCATCCTCGGTCTCCAGGCGGACAGCGCCAGGCCTGGTACTCGTACTACCCGATAAGGGCCTTCCCACTTTGGCGTCAACTTGTTTGAATTCTTGGCGGACTGAATCCGTCGAAGAACAAGGTCGCCTTCCTCAAGGCTTCGGGCATGAACTTTGCGGCTATGATAGCGGCGCAAAGCTTGCTGGTAGCGTGCAGCTCGCACAGCAGCCTGAAGACGATTCTCCTCAAGGAGCACATCGTTATCTTACCGCAGTTGCTCTTGCTCAAGCTCATCATAAGCGAGCACTCGAGGAGATCCGTATATGAGTTCCGTGGGGAGAACTGCTTCCGCTCCATACACTAGAGCGAAGGGCGTCTGGCCGGTGGCTCGATTTGGTGTCGTTCTGATTGACCAAAGAACCGCCGGCAACTCATCAATCCAGCGTCTTCCGCACTTTTTCAGCCTGTCAAAAGTTCTGGTCCTGAGACCGCGCAGCACTTCAGCATTGGCCCTCTCCGCTTGGCCGTTGCTTCTCGGGTGAGCAACAGAGGCAAAACAAATCTTGCCGCCAAGGTCTTGGACGTACTGCATGAAGGTGCGACTTGTGAACTGCGTGCCGTTGTCGATGATGATCCTGTTAGGCACACCGAAACGGCAAACAATTCCTTTGAAGAACTTGACAGCCGACTGCGCTGTCACCTTCCTCACTGCTTCCACCTCCGGCCACTTTGTGAACTTGTCGATAGCAACGTACAAGTACTCAAAGCCCCCGGCAGCACGGGGGAAGGGGCCCAGTATGTCGAGCCCCCAGACCGAAAATGGCCAGGAGAGAGGGATTGTTTGAAGAGCTTGAGCTGGCTGATGTAATTTCTTCGAATGAAACTGGCACGCTTCACACCTGGTTACTAGTGCAGTCGCATCCTGGAGGGCGGTGGGCCAAAAGAAACCTTGCCGGAATGCTTTTCCGGCAAGCGCTCTTGACCCTATGTGAGAACCACATATGCCCCCATGAATCTCTGCCAACAGCTGTAGTCCATCCTCCCGAGAAATGCACTTCAATTTCACACCGTTTGGTCTCTTTCCGTACAGGACGTCATCGACGAACTTGTACATAACAGACCGACAGGCTACTCTCTCCGCTTCTTCTTGTTCCTCAGGGAGTTGACCTGTCTGAAGGAAATGGACAATGTGCTGCGCCCATGCTGGAGCTTGAGGCTCGACAACTAGGACTAAAGGCATCTCCTCTGCCGGGGGAACAGTTGTCTCGACAACGAGGGCCTGAGGCCCTGCCGGAGCCTGTTGTTCCCCGGCAGGCGTGTCAATCCCGGCAACTTCCTTGCCGGCGGCTCCGGGGGGCTCTGCCGGGAAGTACTGGCCAGAGTTCAACTTTCTTCTCTTTTCTTGCCGCATCGATGGCGCCACGGATGGTTGAGTCAATTGGAGCACAAAAGTTCCTGGTTCCACAGGCAACTTGAGGGCAGCACGCTTTGACAGGTCGTCAGCAACGCTGTTCTCGGCACGAGGGACATGCTCCATTTGGAGACCGTCAAAGCGCTCTTCCAATTTCCTCACTTCATCTACGTAGGCCTGCATCAATGGGCTTTGATAGTTCTTGTTGACCTGCCTGACGACAAGCTGTGAATCACCTTTGATAATGAGCTTTTTAATACCAAGGTCTGCCGTGATCCTAAGACCAGCAAGCAAACCTTCGTACTCTGTAGTGTTGTTGGTTGAACTCTCCCAGGGAAAATGCATTTGGACTACATACTTGAGGTGCTCTCCGGTGGGTGCGACAAGCAGCACACCCGCACCGGCGCCTTGCAGCGAAAAAGCCCCGTCAAAGTACATAACCCATTGCTGATCGATTTCCTTGCCGGGGAGACTTGTTTCTTGAACTTCTTCGTCTGGCGTCGGGGTCCATTCTGCAATGAACTCCGCCAAGGCCCTGCTCTGAATTGTGGAAGTACTTTCAAACTTAAGACCAAAGCTGGACAGCTCCAACGCCCACTCCACGATCCTGCCGGTTGCCTCTGGATTTTGCAAAATCCGTTGCAACGGAAAGCGAGTGACGACGGTGATCTCATGTGCTTGAAAATAATGGCGCAGCTTTCTTGAGGCCATAAGGAGGCCGAAAAGCAACTTCTGCACACCAGAATATCTTGACCGAGCCCCTTGTAAGAGGGAGCTAACAAAATAAACTGGGCGCTGCACCACCTTTTTCTTCTGCACGGGCTCTTCTGTTTGCGCAGATCCTGTCTTGCCGGGATCAACCCTTGCCGGGGAAGATCTTGCCACGTCATCTGGCGGTCCTGTCGCTGATGTTGCCTCCTCATCAGCTTCCCTCTGCGCCACCAGCGCAGCACTAACCACTTGATTTGTCGCCGCCAGATACAGCAGCAACGGCTCTTGTGGTTTAGGTGCGACTAGCGTCGGCGGAGAAGAAAGGTATTTCTTCAAATCTTGCAGCGCCGCCTCCGCTTCCGGAGTCCATTTCATTGGACCTGCCTTCTTTAAAATTTTGAAGAAGGGCAGGGCGCGCTCAGCAGATTTGGAAATAAACCTACTTAGAGCAGCAACACAGCCGGCAAGACGATGCACACCCTTGACGCGTCTCGGCGCTTCAATTTGCTCAATGGCTCTGATCTTGTCGGGGTTAGCTTCGATTCCCCGGCAAGATACAAAGAATCCGAGGAGCTTGCCGGAAGGAACACCGAACACGCACTTCTCAGGATTGAGCTTCAAGTTGATCTTGCGCAAGTTCGCAAACGTTTCTTCTAAGTCTTGAATGAGCGTTGCTTTATCCTTAGTTTTGACCACTATATCATCCATATACACCTCCATATTTCTATGGAGTTGTGGCTCAAAACCAATCTGGATTGCTCTGGCAAATGTTGAACCAGCACTTTTCAACCCGAAAGGCATTCGTATAAAACAATACATACCACATGGGGTGATAAAGGCGGTCTTCTCTTCATCTTCCTTTGCCATAAAAATCTGATGATACCCTGAATAGGCATCAAGGAAGGACAGGAGATCACAACCAGTGGTGGCATCCACAATCTGGTTGATGCGCGGCAAGGGAAAAGGATCTTTTGGACAAGCTTTATTGATATCTGTATAATCGATACAAAGCCTCCATTTCCCGTTCGCTTTCCGCACTACAACCGGATTGGCCAACCAGGTTGGATGAAGCACTCCTTTGACCAGTCCTGCCGCCTCCAGCTTCTTAATTTCTTCGGCGATGAACTCTTGCCGCTCCAAAGCCTTTTTCCTCACCCTTTGCTTGACGGGCCGCGCATGAGGACAGACAGCAAGGTGGTGCTCAATTACTTTCCTGGGAACGCCGGGGATGTCAGACGGTTGCCATGCAAACACGTCGATATTCGCCCGCAGGAAAGCAACGAGCGCGCTTTCCTATTTGTCATCTAGGGTGGAACTTATGGTGAAAGTTCCCCCCGTTCCGTCCTCCCTGGCAGGCACCTTCTTGGTTTCCGGCGGGGCAGCCTTGGACTTCTTGTTCTTGCCGGTGGAACTCTCTGGCACGTCCTCGACGGAAGCGCAGCACTCCGAGGAGGTGCGCTTGCCGGAGTTGGCGCCAAGGTTCCTGCCGGTCTTCTTCTTCCTCCCGGGAGTTCCAGCGGCAGGAGCAGATGCCTTGATGGCAGGTGCTGCAACTGCTTCCCGGTAAAGTTGGTCGGCACAGATGAGCGCATCCTTCTTATCAGAATGGATAGTGATGACGCTCAACGGCCCAGGCATCTTCAAGACATTGTATGCGTAGTGTGATGCCGCCATAAACTTAGCCAGCGCTGGCCGACCAAGGATCCCATTGTATGACATGGGGATCTTGGCGACATCAAACACCACCTTTTCGGTCCTGAAGTTAAGCTCGCTGCCAAATGTTACCGGCAGCGTGATCTTGCCCTTAGGCTGGGTTCTTCCCGGGTTGACCCCTTGAAACGTACCCGTTTCCTCGAGGTCTTCGTCGGGAATCTGAAGCTTTGTGAGCACATCTGGTGAGATTAAGTTTAGGCCGGCCCCGCCGTCAACTAACATCTTCGTCACATTGAGGTTGCGAATTGTCGGGGAAACCAACAATGGCAAACACCCGACCGCAGTTGTGCGATCAGGGTGATCCTCGGCGTCAAAGATGATAGGCGTGCTGGACCATTTCAGAGGCCTACATGCATCGGGGGATGGCTCTGCCGCATTAACCTCCCGCACCCACTGTTTAAGTTGGCGGTGGGAAGAATGCAGCGAGGCACCCCCATCAATGCACATAGCCTCCGTAGCCTTCTGGAATTCCTGCTCACTGGACTCGTCATCTTCTTCATCATCATCTCTTTCTTTATCTCGGCCCCGAGCAGGCCGATCCTTCTGATGTTTGGCCTTGCCGCGGCGACCCCCTCGGCCACCGCGTTTCTTGCCGGACCCCTCAGCACCATCTTGGGACTTCTCCTTGTCTTGCCTCTCGTATTCGGCCTTCTGCTTCTCAGCAAGCTGCTCAACTTGCCGGCAGTTCTGGAGATCGTGGCCCTTAGTGCGATGGATCTTGCAATACTGCTTGCCGGAGTTCTCTGATTTGTCGGCAGCCGCCAAGGCCTGACAGGAAAGGCACCCGGCAAGATCCTTGCCGGGGTCGCCAACCTTGGCCTTCTTGGCGGCGCCAGGGTTGCCGGATTCCTCGACGGCAAGCACGGCCTTGCCTCCGCACTTCCTATTCCGCCGCCGGCCTTTCCTTGACGGAGCCGCGGCATCTTCTTCTTCTGAGTCGCCTGCCGCACCAACAGCCTCACCGGGGAGTTTCCTCCCCTCTTCAGCTCGAGCACACTTGTCGGCCAAAGTGTAAAGCTCGGCGATACTCCTGACTTTGTTCATTGCCAGCTCTTCCCGCATCCTGCGGTTACGCACGTTCTGATGGAACGTGCTAATGACAGCGGCAGGATGAACATCATGAATATTGTACTGCACCCGGCTGAATCTCTGCATAAACTTGCGCAGGGACTCGCCCTCCTTCTGAGGGATGATGTGCAAATCACTTTCTTGGCCAGGAGCTTGGTGGCCTCCAACAAAGGCGCCAACAAACTGATGGCACAGATCTGACCAGCAAGAAATAGAATCCTCCGGCAGATGCATCAACCACGACCTGACGTTGGGTTTGAGCACCAACGGGAAGTAGTTGGCAAGTATCTTGTCATCTCGGCCCCCGGCAGCCTGCACCGCGATGGTGTAGATGCTCAGGAACTCCGAGGGATGGGTCTTGCTGTCATATTTCTCTGGGACCTCTGGCTTGAAGGTTCGGAGATTGGGCCACTGGACTTGCCGCAGCTCACGGGTAAACGCTGGAGGTCCTACCTTGTAAGGCAAGTCTCCTACGTTCCCTGGCGCGGGCTCGTCGACAACTGGCCCCGCGCGCTTATCGGACTGATAGCGCGCTTCCCGTCGCCGCTCGATGGTTGTTCGAGCGTCCTCCTTGCCTCGTTCCTGGAGAACCAGATGCTGATCACGGCGCATCCGTGGATCGGACGACGCCGTGGAAACTTCTTCATGGCGGTCGACTTGCTGAGTCGTCGGCCGCTGCCGACGCCGCGGAGGAGAGTGCACGGTAGTTGCACCACCTCCGGTTTTCTCTGCACCGGCTCACGTCGGATCGATGGGCCTCCGCTGAGAGGGCCCTGCCTCTTGCGGTCCATCCTCATTAGCGAAGCCGATAAGGCTCTGGATAGTAACTCGCCACTCCTCCATCTTCTCCGGAGCGGGAGGAAAATCGAGGAGCAGCTGTGCACGTGCCAAGGCTTCCGCTGGCGTAGGTGGTGGCGACAAGTGCGAGGTGCGTGAGGTGCTCTGACTCCTAACCAAGTTAGAAGGAGCACCGCCATGGTCACGCGACCGCGCGCCACCTTCGCCGGCAGCTCGGTGTGCATGCTGGTCCCGCGCATCTTGGGATCTATGCGCAGAAACCTTTTCGTGAGGACTCCCCGAACCACCAGCGCCATGATGTCGCTCATCTCGCACGACCTGAGCAGGTTGCGAGGCTCGCGCCGGCGTGGGAGCTCCAGCAGGCGCTCTTCGATCTCTAGAGTTTGTTGTGCCACCCGTAGGCAACACAACGCCATCTCTAGATCCAGCGGCGCGCAAGTTACCACTGCCACTGCGAACGATACCGCTCGCTTGGCTTGGGTCACCAGAACGCCGCGGGGGTTCCAGTCCTCTTCCTTCTGCACCCACACCATCGCCTGTCTGCGAAGGCGCGGGCAAAACGGACCCGGACGGTTGTGCTGCCCCAATGTTCTTCTTCTTGGGCGGCATGATGATGAAGATGATGAAGGAACTAGGGCGTCAACCACCAGATCAGGTTCACGCAAACCTCAATCCCCCTACCTGGCGCGCCAAAGATGTCGGGGCACGACACCTATGGGATCCCGAGAGATCCCTTTACGATTCGGCGGGGGGAGAGGTATACGCAAAGAGCAGAACCAGTGATCGACGCGGGAAGCTTTTACCCAGGTTCGGGCCGCTGATCAGCGTAAAACCCTACTCCTGCTTTGTGTTCTTATTGATGTTCTTGAGCCCAGCCTTCAGGAGCGCTCGCGATGAACAGTGCGTTCAAAGAGCAGCTACGCATGCAGAATGGGCCAGAAGTTCTCCTCCTCTGTAGCAGTTGCCTTGGGCCTCCTTTTATATGCTCAAAGGGGTCTCCACAGTGGCAAAATGTACATACATTGAGGTGTAAAGTAGCTACAGGGTATCATACCTAACCCCTGACGGATTAGGACAAGCGCATTTAATGCACCGTGAGGTGTCCGTTTAGGTGTCCTCACTTTCTTGGGGATGGAAAAAGGGGCCATCCCATCAGCACCACTTAAGCTCTCCTCCACTGGCGCGTTGCCACGCATCCAGAGAAGGACCCAGAATGTCAGGCTTTGTTACTGTGCCGGAGCGGTGGCATAGTGGCAGAATCTCGCCAGGCGCCGATCCTTGCCGGGCACCAATCCTTGCCGGGCGCCAGGGCTTGCCGGGCGCCGAGCTTTGCTGGGAACCAAGCCTTGTCGGGCGCCGAGGCTTGCCGGGCTCCACGGGCCACCCCGGCAAGGATCTTGCCGGGGAGGCTGGCCTTCGATTACCAGCTTTGCTTATTTGCTGATTCTCAGATCTCTGACTTGATGATTTCCTTGATGACTTAAATCGACCTCGAGCTGATCCCGGCAAGCCTTGCCGCGAGGACGGCTACAACTGCCCGTGCACAAGTAAGGGGTACTAGTGGCCCAATACTTAGTACACCGACAATGTTTGAGTAGATCTGTTTTGTCCTATGGGTTGATTGATGATCGTGATTGGTTTGAGCTGTATGTTTTATTATTGGTGCTATCCTATGGTGCTCTCCGTGTCATGCAAGCGTGAGGGATCCCCGTTGTAGGGTTTGTGATATGTTCATGATTCGCTTATGGTGGGTTGCTAGAGTGACAGAAGCTTAAACCCGAGTAAGTAGGTTGTTTGCGTATGGGAGTAAAGAGGACTTGATACTTTAATGCTATGGTTGGGTTTTACCTTTATGATCTTTAGTAGTTGCAGATGCTTGCTAGAGTTCCAATCATAAGTGCATATGATCCAAGTAGAGAAAGTATGTTAGCTTATGCCTCTCCCTCCTATAAAATTGCAATAATGATTACCGGTCTGGTTATCGATTGCCTAGGGACAAATAACTTTCTTGTGACAAAAAGCTCTCTACTAAAACTAACTTAATTGTTTCTTTATCTAAATAGCCCCTAGCTTTTATTTACGTGTTCTTTATTATCTTGCGAACCTATCCCTTTACAACTACAAAGTACTTCTAGTTTCATACTTGTTCTAGGTAAAGCGAACGTTAAGCGTGCGTAGAGTTGTATCGGCCGTCGATAGAACTTGAGAGAATATTTGTTCTACCTTTAGCTCCTCGTTGGGTTCGACACTCTTACTTATCGAGAAAGGCTACAATTGATCCCCTATACTTGTGGGTTATCAAGACCTTTTTCTGGCGCCGTTGCCGGGGAGCAATAGTGTGGGGTGAATATTCTCGTGTGTGCTTGTTTGCTTTATCACTAAGTAGATTTTATTTGCTGTTCTAAGTTGTTCTCTATCTTTAGTTATGGATATGGAACACGAAATACCCAAAAAAAATAGGTGTACTTGCTACTCATGGAAATGGGGAACCTCCTAAAACCCTCGATGCTTGTTATGTGCAAAATATTAAACACTACTTTGATAATCCTGAGAAAACCCCATTCAACTTGATAATTGGAGACACCTTGGATCAACGTGAATACTTTAGGGATTATCGGTTGACTCAAAAAGGGAAACTATTATGGGATCAAATTCATATGTTGCATTGGTACGCTTAGAATTTATGCTTGAGATATGATTATACTTGTTGCTCTAGGATGAAGGCTCCACACCTTCCCTTTTCATGCAAATTTAACGATAATGAAACCTTGGCTTCTTATGCTAATGGTATATATATGATTACTATGATGTGGAACAAATAGAAGAATTCATTGCTTTTCAGGGTGCTTATGAAATTGAATCTTTGTTTAAAAAGTGTGAAAATTATGATGATGCTGTTTACAGACCTGAAAATTATGTTATACTTAAATATTGCTATGAGAATTATGAATATAATGCCGATATTAATGAGTTTATTGAGAAAGTCTCTGTTGTCCAAGAAGAGACTAATATTTTGCAGGAATCTATGGAAGAAGAAATTGATGACACTATGAGCTCATTAGATGAAAAAGATAACGAGGAGAGCGAAGAACAAAAGGAGGAAGAGCGGATTAGCTACCCGTGCCCACCTTCTAATGAGAGTAACTCTTCAACTCATACATTGTTCAATCTCCCTTTGTGCTTACAGAAGGATGAATGCTATGATAATTGCTATGATCCCTTGGATTCGTTTGAAATATCCCTTTTTGATGAAATTGACGCTAGCTATGCTTGTGGCCATGATGCCAATATGAATGATGCTTATGGAGATGAACTTGCTATAGTTCCTTATGTTAAGAATGAAATTGTTGCTATTGCACCCACGCATTATAGTCCTATTATGTGTTTGAATTCTCCCAACTACACTATATCAGAGAAGTTTGCGCTTATTAAGGATTATATTGATGGGTTGCGTTTTACTGCTACACATGATGATTTTGATGAATATAATATGCATGTGCTTGCTTCTCCTACTTGCAATTATTATGAGTGAGGAACTACATCTCCGCCTCTCTATGTTTCCAATACGATAAAATTTCAAGAAACTGCTTATGCTATGTATTGGCCTTTACTTGATGTGCATGAATTGTTCTTTTATGACATGCCGATGCATAGGAAGAGAGTTAGACTTCGTCATTGCATGATATATGTTACTTTGTGCTCATTACTAAATTACAAATCATTGCTAATTAAAATTGGCTTTGATATACCTTGGGATCCGGGTGGATCCATGATACATCTCCAACGTATCTATAATTTATGAAGTATTCATGCCATGTTTACAACAATTTTATATGGTTTTGGTATGATTTGGATGGAACTAACCCGGACTGACGCTATTTTCAGCAGTACTACCATGGTGTTGTTTTTTGTGCAGAAATAAAAGTTCTCCAAATGCAACGAAACATTTTGACGATTTTTTTTGGAACAAAAGAGGCACTAGAAGCTTCATGGGAGGACCAGAAGGTGAAGGAGGTGGGCACAAGACACTTGGGCGCGCCAGGAGGCCCAGGCGCCCAGGTGGGTTGTGCTCACCTCGAGACCCATCTCCGCGTGATTCCAACGCTGAAAAATCATATAAATAGGGAAACCCCCAGAAATAACCCTAGATCAGAAGTTCTGCCGCCGCAAGCCTCTGTAGCCACGAAAAACCAATCTAGACCCCGTTCCGGCACCCTGTTGGAGGGGCAAAACATCACCGATGGCCATCTTCATCATCTCGGCGGCCACCATGATGAGGAGGGAGTAGTCCACCCTCGGGGCTGAGGGTTTGTACCAGTAGCTATGTGTTTAATCTTTCTCTCTCTCGTGTTCTTGAGATGTCACGATCTTGATGTATCACGGGCTTTGTTAATATAGTTGGACCATATGGTGTTTGCCCCTCTCTATCTTGTTGTGATGAATTGAGTTTTCCCTTTGAGATTTCGTTTTATCGGATTGAATACTTTTATGGATTTGAGAGCACTTGATGTATGTCTTGGCACTCAACTCGCGGATTCCTGAGGTGACATTGGGGTAATCTATTCATAGGGGTTGATGCACGTTTTCGTCCTTGTTTCTCTGGTTGAAATCTTGGGGCACTCTTTGAGGTTCTTTGTGTTGGATTGACTAATATGAATCTGAAATTGTTTGATGCATATCGCATAATCAACTCATGGATACTCGCGGTGACATTGGAGTATCTAGGTGACATTAGAGTTGGTTGATGTGTATCATATAGTGTTATTTTAGTACGAACTCTTGGTTAGATCGATCGGAAAGAATAGCTTGGTGTTATTTTAGTACGAACTCTAGGATAGATTGATCGAAAAGAATAGCTTTGAGGTGGTATTGTACCCTACAAACAATTTCTTCTTATGTTCTCTGCTAGATAAGAACTTTGGAGTGATTCTTCATCGCACGTTGAGGGATGGTTATATGATCCAATTATATTAGCATTGTTGAGAGATTACACTAGCGAAAGTACGAACCCTAGGCCTCATTTTCAAGCATTGCAATACCGTTTGTGCTAACTTTTGTTACTTGCTACCTTGCTGTTTTTTATTGTTACTATTACAAAAATCAATATCTACTATCATTACTACACTTATATCACCACCTCTTCGCCGAACTAGTGCACCTATACAATTTACCATTGTATTTGGTGTGTTGGGGGCACAAGAGACTTTTTATTATTTGGTTGCAGGGTTGTTTGAGAGAGACCATCTTCATCCTATGCCTCCCACAGATTGATAAACCTTAGGTCATCCACTTGAAGGAAAATTGCTACTGTCCTACAAAACTCTGCACTTGGAGGCCCAACACGAGTCTACAAGAATAAGTTGTGTAGTAGACATCAAGCTCTTTTCTGGCGCCGTTGCCGGGGAGGTGAGTGCTTGAAGGTATATCTTTAGATCTTGCAATCGAATCTTTTAGTTTCTTGTTTTATCACTAGTTTAATTTATAAAAGAAAACTACAAAAAAATGGGAGGTTGCATCATACTGTTCATCTTTATAATGTCTTTCGTGAAAATGATGGAAAGGAAAACTGTGCTCAATTGATAGAGGAAGAATTCTATAAAATGTTTGGTGTAAAAACTTTGAACGGTGAGCATGATTGCAATGTTGTTAGTATGAATTCTTTGAATATCCATGATGCTAATGATATGCAAAGCCATAAGCTTGGGGATGCTATGTTTGATGAAGATAATATTTTTAGTCCCCCAAGTTTTGATGAGAATATTTACTATGATGAAAGCATGCCTCCTATCTATGATGATTATGGTGATGGCATGTATGCTATAAAGAATAATGATAACCATGAAACTTGTCATCATGATTTTAATTTTCAACCCCATGATAGTTATTTGTTGAGTTTGCTCCCACTACTATTCATGATAATAAATTTGCTTATGTGGAGAGTAATAAAATTTCTATGCTTGTGGATCATGAAAAGAATGCTTTATGTAATAGTTATATTGTTGAATTCATTCATGATGCTACTGAAAATTATTATGAGAGAGGAACATATGCTTCTACATATTTCAATAATATCAAGTTTCCTCTCTTTATGTTGAAAATTTTGAAGTTGCACTTGTTTTGCCTTCCTATGCTAGTTGATTCTTCCTCACATAAATTATTTCCTCACAAAATCCCTATGCATAGGAAGTGGGCTGGGCTAAGTGCTAGTCATATGCTTCATGATGCTCCCGTTATGTTTCAATTCTTATCTTTTATGCGAGCATCATTGAAATCATCATGCCTAGCTCAAAAGACATTAAAGAAAAGCGCTTATTGGGAGACAACCCAACACTTTTACCTACTGTTTTTGTGTGCTCACATGATTAAGCTACTATAGTAATCATGTTTTATAGATTTTGTTTCAATAAAGTGCCAAGTAAAGCCTTTGGGATAGTGTGGATGATAGTTGACTTGATTCTGTGCAAAAACAGAAACTTTTGCGTTCAGTACATAAATTCTTATCTTTTACTAGAACGTGGAAAATTCTGAAATTTTTACAGTTGATGGGTATACAAATTATCTACGTTTTCCTAATTTTTCAGAATTTGTGGAGTTAAAGAAGTATGACCTTAATTCAGATATTTACGTACTATTCTGCTTTTGACAGATTATGTTTACAATGCATAGTTTGCTTGTTCTATGGTTTCTATGTCTTATATTGCTTAATATAAATTGTGGAAATTGTATAGTACAGTAGGAATTGTGTGATAACAATTATTAATCTTTTATTTGACAGTACCCAAGTGAATGATTTGTTTTATCATACTAACCCATCTCACGAAGTTTCGTTAAGTTTTGTGTGATTGAAGTTTTTAAGTTTTGGGTGAGATCTCGATATGAGGAGAATAAGTAGTAACAAGACCCTGAGCTTGGGGATGCCCAAGGCACCCCAAGGTAATATTCAAGGAATATCCAAGCAACTAAGCTTGGGGATGCCCTGGAAGGCATCCCCTCTTTCGTCTCCAACACTATCGGTAACCTCACTTGGAGCTACATTTTCATTCGTCACATGATATGTGTTTTGCTTGGAGCATCATTTTATTTTATTAGGATTTGCTTGCTGTTATTTGGAATAATTTTTTATATCTTTTACTTCAATGAAAATGTCAAGTATAGCCTTTGCCACGCTTATTTTGCAAGTCTATGTGTTGCTCTTTGAAAACAGAAAGTTGCACACTATTACGTGAATTCTTGAGAAAAGTAAGAATGTGATAAAATGTTAAATTTTTTGCAAAATAATATATGATAAATTTTCTACAGTTTGGTAAATTTTCAGAATTTTTGGAGTTAGGGAAGTGTGAGTAAAATTGCACTATTTACAGACTATCCTGTTTAGACAGATTGCTGTTATGTTTGCATTGTTTGCATATGTTTGCTTGTTTAATGATTCTATTTGAGGATAGGAGTATTAAATATGCAGAGGAATTTAGTATGCAATGTTAAATAATAATTTTAGTGATTTGTTACAGTAGAGAATGATAAGATGTTGCATTGATTAATGCCAACTTTTCTCACGAGTTCTTGTTGAGTTTTGTGTGGATGAAGTTTTTAAGATTTAGGGAAACCGTGATATAAAAGGAATTAAGGAGACACAAAAGCTCAAGCTTGGGGATGCCCAAGGCATCCCAAGATAATATTTCAAGAAGTCTAAAGCATCTAAGCTTGGGGATGCCCCGGTAGGCATCCCACCTTTCTTCATCAAGAATTATCGGTTAGTATCGGTCGAGCCTAAGTTTTTGCTTCTTCACATGAGTATTGCTATTCTTGGAATGTCATTTTATTTTGTTTTGCTTGCTGTTTTAATAAAATACTTAGATCTGAAAGATTTTTTTTAAATAAGAGAGAGTCCTCAAATAGCTACCCATTTACTTAACTACTCATTTGATCTTCACTTATATCTTTTTGGAGTAGTTTGTCGAACACTCTCATGCTTCACTCTTATTATTTTGAGAGTTGATAATAGTGATGACAATTTGCACAAACTATGAAGTTGGTCCCAAAGTGAGGTATGTTCAAGAAGAATATAATAAAAACTTACATGTAGATCATTCGATATGATAAGTTTGATTCCTTGCAATAGTTTTGTGATATGGAGATAATAATACGTGAGTCATGTTGGTGAGTAATTATGCTTTAGTAAGAATATTGGTGTTAAGGTTTGTGATTCCCTATGCAAGCATGAAAGTCAATAGTTATGAAATGAAATTACATCCTACTTGTGGTGCATTATTCGGTGTTAGTTATGTTTAATGCTCGTTTATGATCATTTTTGTTTCTTGGTTGGTCGCTTCTCAATCTATTTGCTAGCCTTCATTTGTACTAAGCAGGAATACTGCTTGTGCATCCAAACTCCTTAAACCAAGTTGTGCCAAATGAGTCCACCATACCTACCTATAGGCGGTATTTCCGTGCCGTTCCAAGTAAATTTGTATGTGCCATCTCTAATTTTCAAAATGAATTTCCTTTTTGTGTGCACGTACCGCTCATGAAGCGGCAGGGGGTGGCCAATATTTTCCATGCTAGATGTATTATTCTCAAGATGAGTGTTTATTCACTTGTCATTGCATGAGAGTACGGCGGTAATAGGGATGCCCAGTCCCGAAATGAAAAAGAAATTTACTTTATGTTGTCAAATAATAAATTCCTTGGAAAGTGTTGGTATGGACGGTACCCGTGGATACGGCTAGCCGTGGAGTGTGAAAGTATGGTGGAAAAAGGAATAAACTTTATTTTATGATTGGGAACCGCCTGTGATGTATCTAGCATGGAAAGTGTTGGGAATTACTCGGTCATTTTCGTTGACGGGGAAAGGATGCCTCCCAAAATATTTTTATCTCCCAATTTAAGCTTTGAGCTCTGGCACCTCTACAAATCTCTGCTTCCCTCTGCGAAGGGCCTATCTATTTACTTTATGAAATATTTATTTGAGTCTCCATCTTCTCTTATAAAGCACCAACTAGGGAGCACTATGAACATAGTTGTGCATTGGATGTAGCTAATATTCGAGTGTGTTTCATGAATGGATCAATGATAACCCACAAGTATAGGGGATCGTTTCTAGCCTTCTTCGATAAATAAGAGTGTCGAACTCAATGAGGAGCTAAAGGTAGAACAAATATTCCCTCAAGTTCTATCAACCACCGATACAACTCTATGCACACTTGATGTTTGCTTTACCTAAAACAAGTATGAAACTATTTTGCAAGAATAAAACTATGAGTACTTTGCGAGAATAAAAACTATGAATAAATTGCAAGGTAATAAAAGTGGATAGCTTTTATCAACAAGAAAGTCATTTGTCCCTAGGCAATCGATAACAAGTACCAGTAATCATTCTTGCAATTTTACATGAGGGAGAGGCATGAGCTAACATACTTTCTCTACTTGGATCATATGCACTTATGATTGGAACTCTAGCAAGCATCCGCAACTACTAAAGATCATTAAGGTCATGAAACCCAACCATAGCATTAAGTATCAAGTCCTCTTTACTCCCATACGCCATAACCCACTTATCCGCGTTTAGGCTGCTGTCACCCCCGCAACACCGACAATAAGCAAACCATGAACATATTGCAACACCCTACAGTGAGGATCCCTCCATTTGAGCGAGACGGAGGGCACCATAGGACAGCACCATAAATAAAATATACAATCATACCAACCAAGATCACGATTAACCCACAGCACAAAATGGATCTACTCAAACATCATAGGATAGCCAAATATCATTGAGAAATAATATATGGAGTTGAGCACCATGTTTAAGTAGAGATCACAGCGGGGAGAAGAGGTGTTACACCGCTGCATAGAGGGGGAGAAAGTTGGTGTAGACGGTAGCAAGATTGTTGATGTAGATCGCCGTCACGATCCTAGCCCCGGCGGCACTTCGGCACCACCGGGAGAGAGGGGGAGAGAGCTCCCCTCCTCCTTCTTCTTCCTTGGCCTCCCCCTAGATGGGAGGAGAGTTCCTCCTCTGTTCCATGGCCTCCATGGCGGCGCAGGGGCGGGAGCCCCTCCGAGATTGGAGCTCCCTCTCTGTTCTCTTCTGTTTCGCGTTTCCCAGATCTGGCCGAAAACCGTTTCTTATATTCCCGGAGATCCATAACTCTGATTGCGCTGAGATTTTAACATGATTTTTTCCGGATATAAGCTTCCTTGCGCCCGAAGTAGAGCTCCAACCAACGTACGAGGTGAGCACAACCCACCACAGCGCGCCTGGGCCCTGGGGCGCGCCCAGGTGTCATGTGGTGGGTGTGGGCCTCCATTTGCGGTTATTCCAAGTCCCAAAAATCACATATATTCCAAAATAATTCTCCATAAATTTTCATCTCATTTGGACTTCGTTTGATATGGATATTCTATGAACCAAAAAACATGCAAAAAATAGGAACTGGCACTGGGCACTGGATTAATAGGTTAGTCCAATAAATCATATAAAATGTTGCCAAAAATATATGAAAGTTGTATAATATTGGCATGAAACAATAAAAAATTATAGATACGACGGAGACGTATCAGCATCCCCAAGCTTAATTCCTGCTCGTCCTCGAGTAGGTAAATGATAAAAAAGATAATTTTTTATGTGGAATGCTACCTAGCATAAACTTGATCATATGTCTAATCATGGGATGAATATTAAGACATAAGTGATTCAAAGCAATAGTCTATAATCTGACATAAAGACATCAATACTCAGGCATCCCAACAAACAATCATGTCTTTCAAAATATCAACGCTAAAGAAAGCTATCCCTACAAAATCATATAGTCGTGTCATGCTCTGTCTTCTTAACACAAAGTATTTATCATGTACAACCCCGATGACAAGCCGAGCAATTGGTTCATACTTTTTAACATGCTTCAGCTTTTTCAACTCCCATGCAATACATGAGCGCAAGCCATGGATATAGCACTACGGGTGGAATAGAGTATGATGATAAGGGTAAATATAGAGAAGACAAAAAAGTAAGAAAGTCTCACATCGACGCGGCTAACCAACGGGCTATGGAGATGCCCATCAATTGATATCAACGTGAGGAGCAGGGATTGCCATGCAACGGATGCACTAAGAGCTATAAGTGTTTGAAAGCTCAATATGAAAACTAAGTGGGTGTGCATCCAACTTGCTTGCTCATGAAGACCTCGGGCATTTGAGGAAGCCCATCATCGGAATATACAAGCCAAGTTCTATAATGAAAAATTCCCACTAGTATATGAAAGTGACTAAATAGGAGGCTCTCTATATGAAAAACATGGTGCTACTTTGAAGCACAAGTGTGGTAAAGGATAGTAACAATGCCCCTTCTCTCTTTTTTTCTTTTTTCTTTTTTTCTTTTTTTTCTTTTTTTCTTTTTCTTTTTTTCTCCCTCATTGTCCGGAGTCTCATCCCGACTTGTGGGGGAATCATAGTCTCCATCATCCTTTCCTCACTGGGACAATGCTCTAATAATGAATAATGATGATCATCACACTTCTATTTACTTACAACTCAAAAAGAAATAAAAATTACAACTTGATACCTATAACAAAATATGACTCTATATGAATGCCTCTGGCAGTGTACCAGGATGTGCAATGATCTAGTATACCATGTATGAAAAATGATGAACGGTGGCTGAGCCACAACTACTATGTCAGCTATATGATCATGCAAAGCAATATGACAATGAATGCTCAAAATGGAAGCGATGGAAGTTGCATGGCAATATATCTCAGAATGGCTATGGAAAAGCCATAATAGGTAGGTATGGTGGCTGTTTTGAGGACGATATAATAAGGCTTATGTGTGATAGAGCGTATCATATCACGGGGTTTGGATGCACCTACGAAGTTTACACCACATCTCGAGGTGAGAAAGGGCAATGCACGGTACCGTAGAGGCTGACAGATTGTGAAAAGGTAAGAGTGCGTATAATCCATGGACTCACATTAGTCATAAAGAACTCATATACTTATTGCAAAAGTTTATTAGCCCTCGAAGCAAAGTACTACTACGCATGCCCCTAGGGGGATAGATTGGTAGGAAAAGACCATCGCTCGTCCACGACCGCCACTCATAAGGAAGACAATCAATAATAAATCATGCTCCAACTTCATAGCATAATGAGAGACTATACGTGCATGCTTCGGGAATCACAAACCTTAACACCAATATTCTTACTAACCACAACCATTTACTAGTACCTCCCACATATTACCATCTCTATATCACAAAACTATTGCAAGGAATCAAACATATCATATTCAGTGATCCATAAGTTTTATGTAGGATTTTATGACTAACCATGCAATTGACCAATTCCTGTTGACTCTCTAAATAGGTATAAGTGAAGAAAGAGAGTTTAATTCTTTCTACAAAAGACCATGCTCTAATAAGTATAAGTGAAGCAAAAGAGCATTCTACAAATAACGGTTTTCTATGTGAAGAGAAACAGGCAATCCAAACTTCAAATGATATAAGTGAAGCACATGAAGCATTCTATAAAGCCACACTCAAAAGATATTAAGTGAAGTGCAATGAGCATTCTATAAATCAACCATGGACTATCTCATACCAGCATGGTGCATAAAATAAAAATGAAAAATAAACACAAAACACGCTCCAAGATTCACACATATCACATGAACGAAAGGAAGATGAAAACATACCGATACTTGTTGAAGAAAGATGGGATGCCTTCCGGGGCATCCCCAAGCTTAGACGCTTGAGTCTCCTTGAATATTTACTTGGGGTTCCTTGGGCATCCCCAAGCTTGAACTCTTGCCTCTCCTCCTTCTTCTTATATCGAGACCTCCTCGATCTTTGATCACTTCATCCACACAAAACTTAACCGAACTTTTAGTGGCGGGGTTAGTGAATATGGCAGTCAAATCCCATAATGTACTGCTATAACATTATTGTATAATTATAATAAAACATTACCCACTGTATGCTATCACAATTCTATGGCCCCAAGTCAAAGGGGGCTCAACAAGATTTCAAACATACGCAAATAATTAAGCTATAACAGCAATCTGTGAAAACAGGACAGTCTGTAAAGATCTGAACATTCACCATACTTATGTAACTCTAAAAAATCTGAAACATTAGGAAAGAATAAACAATTTCTATATAAATACTGTGCAAAAAGTTTCAGAAACTTTCAATGTTCCAGTAAAAAACGTAAAATCGCGCACTACAGCCAAAGTTTCTGTTTTTGCACCGCACATACCAACAAGCAATCTAATCATCCTAAAGGCAAATCTTGGCACATTATTTTTATAATACAATGGATTTCTACAAGGGGATAATTATTTTTGTTGAAAAGTTTCTGTAATTGAGATTTACAAAGTTTCCATGGGCATGAACAAAGTTCAAGGCTAGCTCCCACTTTCACAATGCTCGTCCCTCTCACTTTCACTTTTTTTTGTGAAGTTTTAAGTTCCCCTCTATATTTTTTTGTTTTTAATCTTTATAAAAGCACTCAACAGAAATAAATGACTCTCTAAAACTTCCGGGTTGTCTCCCTGGCAGCGCTTTATTTAAAGCCATTAAGCTAGGCATAAAGTGCTCAAGTAATGAATCCACCCGGATCCCAAGGTATATCAAAGCCAATTTTAATTAACAATGATTTGGCATTTAGTAGTGAGCACAAAGCAACATATATCATGCAATTACGAAGTATAACTCTCTTCCTATGCATCGGCATGTCATACAAGAATAATTCATGCACATCAAGTAAAGGCCAATGCATAGTATAAGCAGTTTCTTGCAATTCTATCGTGTTGGAAACATAGAGAGGTGGAGATATAGTTCCTCTCTCATAATAATTGCAAGTAGGAGCTGCAAGCAAATGAATATTATATTCATCAAAATCATCATGTGTAGTAGCAAAACGCAACCCATCAATATAATCCTTAATAAGAGCAAACTTCTCCGATATAGTGTAGTTTGGAGAATTCAAAAAGATAATAGGACTATCATGTGTGGGTGCAATAGCAGATTTTTTTTTCAAAAGTATGACAAATTTTATAGCAAATTTGAAAACTAGCGGGCTGAAACAAAAAAAACCACAAATAGCACCCCGTCGGCCTCCCGTGGGCCGAGGGGGGGCCTGTCGGCCTCCCGTGGGCCGAGGGGGGGGCCTGTCGGTCTCCCGTGGGCCGAGGGGGGGCTAGTCGGCCGGCCGTGGGCCGAGGGGGGACTAGTCGGCCTCGTGGCGGCCGAGGGGAGGCCTGTCGGCCTAGTGGAGGCCGAGGGGGGCCTGTCGGCCTCCAGGAAGCCGACGACCTCCTGGATAAGGCCGACAGCTCCTTTCTTCTTCCTCCCTTCGCTGCTTCTCCTCTCTCTCTCGTTTCTCTCTCTCGTTTCTCCACCCCCGCACCGATCTCTTCCCTCGTCCACCCATTTTCATATCCAACCCGCAGAAACAATAGATCATAGCATTCTCCGTCGGTGTACGTAATTTTTTTTGCTATGGTGTAGTTTTTTGTGCGTGGTGGTGAGGAGGAGGTGGTGGTGGTGAGGAGGCTGTGGTGGTGAGGAGGAGGAGGTGGTGGTGGTGAGGAGGATGTGGTGGTGAGTTGGAGTTCCGGTGGTGCAAGTAGTCCGCGAGGTGGCCGGTGCCGCTGAGTTGAAGAGAGGACGAAGAAGAAGGGGACACACGCGTCAAAGGTATACCATTATCGTCACAAATATTTTTGTAGCCGGTAATATTTTTAGTTAGTGTAGCCGGTAATATTTGTAGTTAGTGTAGCCGGTAATATTTTTTTTAGTGTAGCCGGTAATATTTTAGTTAGTGTAGCCGGTAATATTTTTTTTAGTGTAGCCGGTAATATTTTAGTTAGTGTAGCCGGTAATATTTTTTTTAGTGTAGCCGGTAATATTTTTTTTAGTGCAGCCGGTAATATTTTAGTTATGTTGCCGGGAATATTTTTTAGTGCAGCCGGTAATATTTTTAGTTAGTGTTGCCGGGGTATATTTTTTTTAGTGGCCGCCGTAATATTTTTAGTCAGTGTTGCCGGTAATATTTTAGTTAGTGAGCCGGTAAGGTAATATTTTTTTCATTGCGATTAATGAGTAGGTGGCAATGTCTGACAGGTGAAAATGTCTGAATCAGTAAATTTGACTGTTTACTACGGCCCTGGTAATGTTCGATATAATGAGTTGGGGGTTGATCTTAGCGAGTTTAAAAATGGCGTCATGACACTTTCAGACCCGAACAGAATGGACATTAGACAGTTGAAGTACTGGTTGACTACTAGTTTGGGTTGGATCCTGAAGTATGTTCCGTCAGTATTCATGCATTGTGGACGAAATCCTGTAAAAATGTGAAGTGGGAGTTGATGCCGATAGTAGGAGCCAGCATTGGTTGACCCTGTTAAGTCGTTGCCGAGATGAAGAATCCACCCATATGCCTAGTGCAACCTGTGGCGAAGGAGGAGAATACCGTACAACTCACGTGGGGTATGAACCCGGGCAGGGTAGTCAAGTGGCTAACGAGATTTATTTATCCGGGTCACAGCCACAGGATGTGGATGCTAGCCAAGAGTCAGACTAGTGCCCACAAGTGTGTGCATGATACTGGGCAGAGTCAGTCGATAATATTAGCTGGTTCTGGTGTTGCTGATGGGGATGAGGAAGGCGATGAAATGCAGAGGGTGATGGAGGAAGAGGACGAGGATGGATTTGCGGAGGATCTGGATTCTGAAAATTCCGAGGATGAAGTGGAGGTACCGATTCCTTCTGCATGGGATCAGGACATATCCACCGGCCTTACGGTCAACGATGGCCATGAGACTCCATGGCAGTATAATCTGAACCAAGTCCAGATAGGGGCTATGTTTGATACAAAGAAAAAATTGAAGTATGCGGTGATAAAGTGGGCTATGTCTACACAGAGGGTTTTCCGGACACACATATCAAGTCCAACAAACTATACCGTGAAGTGTGCTGAAACAGGTTGTCCTGCGAAGGTGCACGGGCACGTGCCAAAGTATAACATCCACTGGGTTGTCACCAATGTGGTCCCACATAATTGTGTGAGGAAAAACCTGTTGGTTCGTCATCCAAACCTGACTTCAACTCTCATTGCGCAACTCATGTATACTGAGATAGTGGAGAAGAAAGATATGGAAGCAAAACACATCCAGACAGCAGTGAAGGTCAGATGGAATTATGAGATTCCTTATGGGAAGGCTTGGAGGGCTAAGCAGAAGGCTATGGAGGAAAGGTTTAGGACGTTCTTCGACTCATATGATAATGTTGTCCGTCTCCTTGACATACTGAAGGAGAGGAATCCCGGCACTTATGTTAACATACAATACACGAGGTTGGAAAGTATACCAGATTTCAAGGTGTTGAAACGAGTATTCTTCTCTTTCGCTATGTGCATCGAAGCTTTCCGGCATTGTCCTCCTGTGATGTTTGTGGATGGTACATTCCTGACTGGTCAGTACAAAGGGCAAATCCTGACTGCTATTGGTGTGGACGGGAACAATCAAATCATCCCACTTGCCATGGCATTTGTGGAGGGTGAGAACTTTCCGAGCTGGGTATGGTTCTTCCGTCAAGTTAAAATTGCGATCGTGAAAGACTGACCAAACGTCTGTGTCATTCATGAAAGACATGCTGGTATATTGAAGGCCGTGAAGACACTAAGGAATCCAACAGCTGACGAACCAACACCTTGGAAGGACTTGCAGAGCCGGTGGTGCATGCGCCATCTTGGGGCTAATTTTTTCTCACAGTTTAAGAATAAACGGTTGATGAACTTGTTCAAAAAATTGTGCAACCAGAACCAGCAGTGCAAATACGAATTTATTTGGTCAAAACTAGATGAGTTTACTAAGAAGTAGGTCCGTGCGAGGAAGAAAATGGAAAAAGATCAGGTTAAATTAGCAGCACTCATCGCGGAGCTAGAGGAGCCAGTAGGTCTTTGTGACTTGCCAGCAATTGACCCTCCTAATACTCAGAGAAAGAAGGGCAGGGCAATAAAGAATTTTTCTGAGTGGATAGAGAAAGAGCCTCCGGTGAATTGGTCTTTGCTGCATGACACCCATGGAGCTAGGTATGGCCACATGACAACCAATCTTGCAGAGGTGTATAACTTTGTACTCAGAGGGAATAGAGCATTGCCACTCACAGCTATTGTAGAGGCTGTATTCCATGGCACTTTGAGATATTTCATAGAAAGGCACGAGTTAGCAAAGAAGCATATTGCAGATAACCAGAACACACCTTATTGTAGCCGTGTCATGGAGTACATGGCAAAGAAGATAGAGAAAGCAAAGAAGCACACTGTCAGACTCATAGGTAATCAGGAAAGGAGGTATGAGGTTCAGCTTCCTACAGATGGTTTTGGTTCTGCAAATGAGGTGAAGATGCACGAGGTAAAAATTGGAACGGAATTTTATCCAACTTGTGAGTGTACATGCAACAAACCGAAGTTGTTGCACCTGCCTTGCTCACATGTGTTGGCTGCCTGTGGCCAGATTGAGTTGGACGCTATCTCCTCCGTGTCCCCATACTATTTAAAAGATGCAGTACTCAATGTCTGGACAGGTGAGATGACAGGGTTTAGAGTCGTCGGCAATTTCAACAAGGTAAACGATGGGCAGAGAGTATACATTCCGGATCCAGAACTTCGGCGAACAAGCAGGGGCAAACGTAAGGTAAAGCGCATCCGAAATGATATGGACCAATCTGAAGCTGGTGGAGCAACCAGACAATGTTTGCTATGCGCGGCTTATGGGCATAGGATGAAATATTGTCCCGACCTGAACAAAGACGGTGCTTCCACATCGACGAGTGCTTCTACATCGACGACTGCGACAACAGTAGGAAGAGGCGGACGTGGTCGTGGCAGTCGTGGTGGTCGTGGCAGTCGAGGCCGAAGGGGCGGACGAGGAAGAAATAACTCGCAAGCTATATAATGTGTTGGACTATGTTTTAATTTGTAATATGTGTTGGACTATGTTTTAATTTGTAATATGTGTTGGACTATGTATTAATTTGTAATATTATTTGACTATGTTATAATTTGTAATATGTCTGGACTATGTTTTATTTTGTAATATTATTTGACTATGTTTTAATTTGTAATATGTCTGGACTATGTTTTAATTTTTAATATGTCTGGACTATGTTTTAATTTGCACCTGAGATTTGTTGTTTGAATTGCAGATATGGCTTCGTATCCGTTGCTTAATCGTAATATTGATAGAGGACACCGGGCCACACTTATGGAAGCGGGCAAGAACTTAGACGTGTTGGTCACTCGCACCCCAAAGTCTAACTGGATGATACACCATTCATGGGTTAATAGGTATGTGTCGGTATAATGACTTACTATGTTTGACATCATTTTAATAGCCGCTAACTGTATGCTACATTCTCTTTATTTTGTAGGTTAAGTTGGGCTGGACTTCTACCCTTGGCACGGCTGGTTGAGGGTACATTGGATGAGTGGGTTGAACATCCGCAATTGGATGAGGCAGGTGAACCAATGCAGTTACGCAAGAGGCAAGTGAAACGTTTCTCTTACGACAAGTCACTCATTACCTGCTTAGTAGATAGATGGAGACCAGAGACACATACGTTTCACTTTCCCTGGGGAGAGATGGCGCCTACTTTACAGGATGTGTCTTACTTGTTGGGATTACCTCTGGCCGGTGCTGCCATAGGTCCTTTAGAGGCAGAATCTGGTTGGCTAGCATCGATGCAGGGCCATTTTTTGGCTGCGGTGCCAACTGCTAAGGTCCTAGACAACTATACTCACGGGCCTCGTTTTAAGTGGTTGACCCAGTTTTAGGTAACCTTCATGGCAAGTTTAAAAACCGATGTTTTCATTGTTGTCCTCATTGCATAGTTCAAACAATCTTTGGTTTCTATGTAGATTGTCTCCTTAGGATATCCCAATGTTCAGTTGTCAGAGGCACAGATTGACCGATCCCTAGAGGCATATATTTTGTGGTTGTTCAGCAAGACGATGTTCACGGAGAACCACGTGACCACTGTCGATGCACGACTCATCGGTATTGCACGAGAGATAGCTAACGCATGTTGCCCTGTGGACATTCTGCAGAGGAGTTTTGGTTCTGCTGTGTTAGCGGCTACGTACAGAGGCCTGTGCAAAGCTTGCTCGTTGAAGGCTAGAAAATCAGGTATTACAGGATGTCCACTATTGTTGCAGCTCTGGTCATACGAGAGATTCCCTATTGGTCGACCCTATGTCTACGTTGATAGACCTTTTGGTTTGGAGGACATGGCTGGGACTTACGTGCCTGCTATCGGTGACTTGCCTACTATGGGATCTGTTTGGACACGGAGAGAGGTATTTTCATATTAAGTAACAACATGAATTACTAATGCTTATTTCTTGCCATTCAATAGTATTACTAATGCTTATTTCTTGTCATGCACAGAGACAGTTCGCGCATAGCCAGGTGAGGGGCTGCTACCCCTCCTTCACGGTGCAGTTTGATAGTTTGCACGAGGATCAAGTTATCTGGGAGCCATACTCCCATCAGGCTATATTATCCAGGTGTCCAGTTGGGATTTCTGGATTGTGCACTAGAGATCGGCACTATTGGATGACCAAGGCCAAGTTGGTGTTCGACGTGATGGTTGAGGAGATGGCTCTTCATAGGGTGATGAGACAGTTCGGCCTATGCCAAGAGCCTGACATTCCAGTTATTCCACACTTACCAGATCACGTGCACAAGTAAGTAATACTATTTTAGTTCTCAGGTCTGCATTCAGAATATCACTAATCATGTAACGCGCATGTCAATCTCAAGCACAGTCGCGCAGGAGGAAACAAGTCCCACGATTCTTGGCTTCGTGACATTAGCCCTTACGTGGACGAATGGACTACTGCGCCGACAAATATCTGGGATGAGGTTCGGCCCTTTGACTGGGACAAGTTCGGGTTGTATCTGCAGAGTTACCGGCATAGCACCAGGATGTACTTGGTTCCATCAGCAGCTCCTGATCAGATCGAAGCCCCTCTCACCAGCGATATGTACCCAACTGCCTCTGTTATGGGAACCAGACACCACGCGGTACGTGCTATGGTTCTCACATGTTAAGTTTTTTCTTAACCTGAACATATACAATTGGTTGACTATTCGTGTTGTCTGCCATACAACAATGATCTAATTGGTTAACTCTCCGTGTAGAGGGTGACTTGACAAGCGAGGCGCTAGAGGAGGTTTCCGCTTTAATGCAACGCTTTGAGAGGGGAGATAATATCCCACCACGAGAGAACGTCTCATGGTTGAGGCGTCTTGATGAGAAGCTACGGGGGATTTACGCAGCTGTTACATGTAGACGATCTTCGGATGTTGCTATTCCTCGTCCAGCACATCGTCCGCCACGCCACTCTCTGCAGCGTTCAGAACCTCGACCCTCTGTGTAGTGTTCAGAACCACGACCCTCTGTGCAGCGTTCACAACCAGGGAGCTCTTCCTGGCAGCAGACACCTCCTTCACAACCAGGGAGCTCTTTCTTCCAGCAGCCACCTCCATCAGAACCAGGGGGCGCTTCCTGGCATCATCAGATGGACCTAGGTAACACTACTTTGTACATTCTTTTAAACATTGTAGGTTCGCAAATCAATTTTACATGTTTTACTTTACCGCAGTCGGCAGCCAGTCGCAGCCGTTCATGCATTCAGTCCAGTCACCGATGGTTAGTGGTGCTGGTTCGTTCTTAGCCGGCGACGACGACGATGATGACCGAGCTGCAAACACCTATGAGTTCTCGCAGACAGTTCTTCACACTCCACCACCACCATTAATGCAGGAGACACAGACAGACGAGGTTATCTATGGTCGTGGTAATCGTCAGCGTCATCCACCGGCTAATCGCTTATCGCCTTCCGGTCCTCGTCCGAGGAAGACCCAGATTCGTCGTCGTCCCCCCCAGTGATATCGTTATCTATGTATGAGTCGTTAAATATATTAGTTTCAGACTATTCGCATATGTTACTATCGCACTTGCTTCTTTCTGATCAGGATACATATATTGTTTTATGTATGCGAGAGACATATTACTATTAATCTGCATTGTTATTCGAGTTACATTTCCAAAGAGACTGCAACCGATAATTAAGATACAAGTACATCTCACATAAACGGTAGGACTGAACTTACAAAATACAGCTTACATACTACATGAAGGCATCATCGTCATCCTCCGTCGCTGCAGCACTCTTGCCCTTCGACGATGCGGTACTCTTGCCCTTCGACGATGCGGTACTCTTGCCCTTCGATGATGCGGTACTCTTGCCCTTCGACGATGAGGTACTCTTGGCCTTGGTGCTCGGCATAAAGATATCGTCTTCGTCTTCGCTGTCGGCAGTCCATAAATATGTATGCTCTGCTGCAATCCTTATAAAATTTTCACTCTTCGTCTGCACTACCTTCTTCCACCTTCCATGCAACCTAAGAAGTTCTTTACGTACCTCCTCATAGGTCCTTTCAGGCCACCCAGACCTACGTAATGCGTGAGCCAACTCATTCTGTATGGTGTCACTACAGATGAGTTCGTCCCATGGAACTATCCTATTGTCCATCCTGAAATTTGTGGCTAGCCTAAGAAGACATTTGCTCATCTCAGGGTGAAAACTACGATCGAAAGGATAATCGGACATCTCGACTACACTAAAATGGACTGCTTATCCAACTCCGTGTGAAGGGGGTTTTATAGGTAGAGAGGAGAAAATGGCGGGAAAGAACGACTGCGGTATGGAGGGAAAGGTGCCGGGAACATATGGCGGGAAGGGGTTGGCGGGAAACGGGTGGCGGGAAGGGGTTGGTGGGAAACGGGTTGCGGGAACATATATCGGCACAGAGTTGGCGGGAAAATATTGAGGGAAATTAGGGGGAATGGTTGTGCAGCAATTATAATGAATTTATTTGTAAAAAAAACACTTAGAACCCCTCGGCCCACAGCACTGCCTACTACACTACACTGCACTGCCTACCCACCTTACTGTCAAGGGGGTTTTATAGGAAGAGAGTAGAAAATGGCGGGAAAGGGTTGACGAGAAAGGATGGTGGGAAAGGTAGCATAAATAATATTTATACAATATTTATAAGACGGGCAATCATTGTACATCATTAATAAGTCAAATTTCACAAAAAAAAACATTTCAGCTTACCATGGGCCAACAGGAGCCCACTCGGCCGTGTGGAGGACTCGTCGGCTTCGTGTAGGCCAACAGGCCCCCCATCGGCCTACTGGTGGCCGACAGGCCCCCCATCGGCTTACTGGTGGCCGACAGGCCCCCATCGGCCCACCCTAGGCCGACAGCCCCCCCGTCGGCCCAGCCCAGGCCGACAGGGTGCTATTTCTGATATTTTTGCATTCTGCCCAATAATTTTCAAAAAGGCTATAAATTTAGTCATAGTTTTGAAAAAAAATCGCAATAGCAACAATTTCATTCTTAACATACAGAACTATAGCAAGTTCATCTCCATAAGCATAATTCATATTGGCATCTTGTCCATGAGCATAGCAAGCATCAAGTTCATCAAAAAGGGATATTTCAAAAGAATCATCGGCATCATAGCAATTATCATAGCATTCATCCTTCGGTAAGAACAAAGGGATATTAAACAATGTATGAGTTGGAGGGTTACTCTCATTAGAAGGTGGGCACGGGTAGCTAATCCGCTCTTCCTCCTTTTGTTCTTCGCTCTCCTCATCATCTTTTTCATCCAATGAGCTCACAGTTTCATCAATTTCTTCTTCCATAGACTCCTGCAAAATATTAGTCTCTTCTTGGACAGCGGAGAATTCCTCAATATATGGTTTAATATAAGCATTAGAAGAATAATTTTCATAGCAATATTTAAGTATGGCAAAAATTTCAGATTTGTAAAGAGTAGCATCATACTTTTCAATCAAAGAAGCAATTTCATAAGCACCCTTAAAAGCAACAAATTCTTCAATTTGTTCAATATCATAATAATTATAAACACCCTTGGCATAAGAAGATAAAATTCCATTATCTCTAAACTCACATTGATAAGGAAGGTGTTTCTTAGGGTCTTCAGAACAACAAGTAAAATCATGTATTTCACATAAATTCCAAGCATAGCATTGCATAGTATTAATTTGATGCAGTAAAAGTTTCCCTTTTTGAGATAAACGGTGTCACACAAAACAAGCATGCTCATCTAATGATTTTCCCCTCAACTAAGCTAGTTGGGTTTTCAGCACGAGCACATAGGGATCGAAGATGATCCAAGTAAAAAGTTTCAGCAGTATGATAGATTTTGGGTGGTTCTTCAACCATTGGCTTAGTAGGTACAACTAATTTTTTTGGTATTTTGCGTTTCCTACCCATAACTAAAGATAGAAAACAAGAGCACAAAATAAAACTACTTAGTGATAAAGAAAACAAGCACACACGAGAATATTCACCCCACGCTATTGCTCCCCGGCAATGGCGCCAGAAAAAGGTCTTGATAACCCACAAGTATAGGGGATCGTTTGTAGCCTTCTTCGATAAATAAGAGTGTCGAACCCAACGAGGAGCTAAAGGTAGAACAAATATTCCCTCAAGTTCTATCGACCACCGATACAACTCTACGCACACTTGACGTTTGCTTTACCTAAAAAAAGTATGAAACTATTTTGCAAGAATAAAACTACGAGTACTTTGCGAGAATAAAAACTATGAATAAATTGCAAGGTAATAAAAGTGGATAGCTTTTGTCAACAAGAAAGTCATTTGTCCCTAGGCAATCGATAACAAGTACCGGTAATCATTCTTGCAATTTTACATGAGGGAGAGGCATGAGCTAACATACTTTCTCTACTTGGATCATATGCACTTATGATTGGAACTCTAGCAAGCATATGTAACTACTAAAGATCATTAAGGTCGTGAAACCCAACCATAACATTGAGTATCAAGTCCTCTTTACTCCCATATGCCATAACCCACTTATCCGCGTTTAGGCTGTTGTCACCGCCGCAACACCGATAATAAGCAAACCATGAACATATTGCAACACCCTACAGCGAGGATCCCTCCGTTTGCGTGAGACAGAGGGCACCGTAGGACAGCACCATAAATAAAATATACAATCATACCAACCAAGATCACGATTAACCCACAGGACAAAACAGATCTACTCAAACATCATAGGATAGCCAAATATCATTGGGCAATAATATATGGAGTTGAGCACCATGTTTAAGTAGAGATTACAGCGGGGAGAAGAAGTGTTACACCGCTGCATAGAGGGGGAGAAAGTTGGTGTAGACGGTAGCAAGATTGTTGATGTAGATCGACGTCACGATCCTAGCCCCGGCGGCACTCCGGCGCCACCGGGAGAGAGGGGGAGAGAGCCCCCCTCCTTCTTCTTCTTCCTTGGCCTCCCCCCAGATGGGAGGGGAGTTCGCCCTCTGGTCCATGGCCTCCATGGCGGCGGAGGGGCGGGAGCCCCTCCGAGATTGGATCTCCCTCTCTGTTCTCTTCTGTTTTGCGTTTCCCAGATCTGGCCGAAAACCATTTCTTATATTCCCGGAGATCTGTAACTCCGATTGCGTTGAGATTTTAACATGATTTTTTTATGGATATAAGCTTCCTTGCGCCCGAAGTAGAGCTCCAACCGACGTACGAGGTGAGCACAACCCACCACGGCGCGCCTGGGCCCTAGGGCACGCCCAGGTGTCTTGTGGTGGGTGTGGGCCTCCGTTTGCGTTGATTCCATGCCCCAAAAATCACATATATTCCAGAATAATTCTCCGTAAATTTTTATTGCGTTTGGACTTCATTTGATATGGATATTCTGCGAAACAAAAAACATGCAAAAAATAGGAACTCGCACTGGGCACTGGATCAATAGGTTAGTCCAATAAATCATATAAAATGTTGCCAAAAATATGTGAAAGTTGTATAATATTGGCATGAAACAATCAAAAATTATAGATACGACGGAGACATATCAATCAATGATTGAGCATGATGGGCTAGGGATAACTTTCTTTAGTGTTGATATTTTGAAAGGCATGGTTGCTTATTGTTATGCTTGAGTATTGATGTCCTCATGTCAAATTATAGACTATTGCTTTGAATCATTCAAGTCCAAATGTCCATGCTACAAAATAAAGAGTATATGATGAATATGATAGGTAGCATTCCACAACAAAAATTCCGCTTTCAATTGCTACTTTGTCATGATGAGTTTTATGAGAAAGAGTTGCTATTATGATGCTAGGAAAAGTGATAGAAATTATCATTGATCAAACTTATGCACTATGCTAGCATTCACACTTCATAAATTATTTATTTTATCATTTAACTACTTGAAGACGAGTAGGAATTAAGCTTGGGGATGCTGATACGTCTCCAACGTATCTATAATTTATGAAGTATTCATGCCATGTTTACAACAATTTTATATGGTTTTGGTATGATTTGGATGGAACTAACCCGGACAGACGCTGTTTTCAGCAGAACTACCGTGGTGTTGTTTTTTGTGCAGAAATAAAAGTTCTCCAAATGCAACGAAACTTTTTGATAATTTTTTTTTGGAACAAAAGAGGCACTAGAAGCTTCGTGGGAGGACCAGAAGGTGAAGGAGGCGGGCAAAAGACACTTGGGCGCGCCAGGAGGCCCGGGCGCGCTCAGGTGGGTTGTGCTCACCTCGAGGCCCATCTTTGCGTGATTCCAACACTGAAAAATCCTATAAATAGAGAAACCCCCAGAAATAACCCTAGATCAGAAGTTCTGCCGCTGCAAGCCTCTGTAGCCACAAAAAACCAATCTAGACCCCGTTTCGGCACCCTACCGAAGGGGGAAATCATCACCGGTGGCTATCTTCATCATCTCGGCGGCCACCATGATGAGGAGGGAGTAGTCCACCCTCGGGGCTGAGGGTTTGTACCAGTAGCTATGTGTTTAATCTTTCTCTCTCTCGTGTTCTTGAGATGTCATGATCTTCATATATCACGGGCTTTGTTAATATAGTTGGATCATATGGTGTTTTCCCCTCTCTATCTTGTTGTGATGAATTGAGTTTTCCCTTTGAGATTTTGTTTCATCGGATTGAATACTTTTATGGATTTGAGAGCACTTGATCTATGTCTTGGCACTCAACTCACAGATTCCCGAGGTGACATTGGGGTAATCTATGCATATGGGTTGATGCACGTTTTCATCCTTGTTTCTCCGGTAGAAATCTTGGGGCACTCTTTGAGGTTCTTTCTGTTGGATTGAGTATTATGAATCTCAAATTGTTTGATGCATATCGCTTAATCAACTCACGGATACCCGCGGTGACATTGGAGTATCTAGGTGACATTAGAGTTGGTTGATGTGTATCATATGGTGTTATTTTAGTACGAACTCTTGGTTAGATCGATCGGAAAGAATAGCTTGGTGTTATTTTAGTACGAACTCTAGGATAGATTGATCGGAAAGAATAGCTTTGAGGTGGTTTCGTACCCTACAAACAATTTCTTCTTATGTTCTCCGCTAGATAAGAACTTTGGAGTGATTCTTCATCACACGTTGAGGGATGGTTATATGATCCAATTATATTATCATTGTTGAGAGATTGCACTAGCGAAAGTACGAACCCTAGGCCTCATTTTCAAGCATTGCAATACCATTTGTGCGCACTTTTGTTACTTGCTACCTTGTTGTTTTTTATTGTTACTATTACAAAAATCAATATCTACTATCATTACTACACTTATATCACCACCTCTTTGCCGAACTAGTGCACCTATACAATTTACCATTGTATTTGGTGTGTTGGGGACACAAGATACTTTTTATTATTTGGTTGCAGGGTTGTTTGAGAGAGACCATCTTCATCCTACGCATCCCACGGATTGATAAACCTTAAGTCATCCACTTGAGGGAAAATTGCTACTATCCTACAAAACTTTGTGCTTGGAGGTCCAACACGAGTCTACAAGAATAAGTTGTGTAGTAGACATCAATCCATTACTTGAGCACTTTATGCCTAGCTTAATGGCTTTAAAGAAAGCGCTTCCAGGGAGACAACCCGGAAGTTTTAGAGAGTCATTGTATTCTGTTGAGTGCTTTTATAAAGTTTAAAAACAAAAAATATAGAGGGGAACCTAAAAACTTTTCCAAAAAGAAAAGTGAAAGTGAGAAAGACGAGCATTGTTAAAGTGGGAGCTAGCCTTCAACTTTGTTCATGCCCATGGAAACTTTCTGAATCTTGAATTACAGAAACTTTTCAACAAAAATAATTATCCCTTTGTACAAATCCATTGTATTATAAAAATAATGTGCCAAGATTTGCCTTTAGGATGATTAGATTGCTTGTTTGGTTTGTGCAGTGCAAAAATAGAAACTTTGGCTGTAGTGTGTGAATTTACATTTTTTTTACTAGCACGTCAAAGGTTTCTGAAATTTTTACACATTACTGCTATGAAAATTGTTTATTTTCTCCTAATTTTTCAGAATTTTTGTAGTTACAGAAGTATGGTCAATGTTCAGATTGCTACGGATTGTTCTGTTTTTGACAGATTCTGTTTTTTATGCATTGTTTTGCGTGTTTTGATGAATCTATGGATTGTATCGGCAATATAAGCCATGGTGAAGTTAGAGTACAGTAGTTATAATGAAAAAATAAAATATGAATGGGTTTGCAACAGTACATAAAGTGGTGATTTGCTTTATTATACTAACGAAACTCATGAGGGTTTTGTTAAGTTTTGTGTGATTGAAGTTTTCAAGTTTTGGGTGAGATCATGATGGATGAAGGAATAAGGAGTGGCAAGAGCCTAAGCTTGTGGATGCCCGAGGCACCCCAAGGTAATATTCAAGGACTCCCAAGTGACTAAGCTTGGGGATGCCCCGGAAGGCATCCCCTCTTTCTTCCAACGACCATCGGTAATTTTACTTGGAGCTATATTTTTATTCGTCACATGATATGCGTAAATTCTTGGAACGTCGTGTGATTTTTATTTTTCTCTTAATAATGCACCATGATGGTATGAGAAAGTCCTTGGTTGATTTATAGAATGCTTCATGCACTTCACTTATATCTTTTGAGTATGGCTTTATAGAATGCTTCATGTGCTTCACTTATATCATTCAAAGTTTGGATTCCCTGTTTCTCTACACATAGAAAACCGCCATTTGTAGAATGCTCTTTTTCTTCACTTATATGTGTTAGAGCGTGGGCATATCTTTTGTAGAAAGAATTCAACTCTCATGCTTCACTTATATCTATTTAGAGAGTTAACAAGAATTGGTCATTCATATGGTTAGTCATAAAATCCTACATAAAAACTTGTAGATCACTGAATATGATATGTTGATTCCTTGCAATAGTTTTGCAATATAAAGATGGTGATATTAGAGTCATGCTTGTGAGTAATTGTGGATTGGTAGAAATACTTGTGTTAAGGTTTGTGATTCTCGAAGCATGCATGTATGGTGAACCGTTATGTGATGAAGATGGAGCATAGCCATACTATATGATTTTGTAGGGATAACTTTTTTTAGCCATGATATTTTGAGAAGACATGATTGCTTTATTAGTATGGCTGAAATATTATTGTCTTTATGTCAAATTATAGACTATTGCTCTGAATCACTTGTGTCTTAATATCCATGCCATGATTAGATTATGTGATCAAGATTATGCTAGGTAGCATTCCACATCAAAAATTATCTTTTTTATCATTTACCTACTCGAGGACGAGCAGGAATTAAGCTTGGGGATGTTGATATGTGTCCATCATATCTATTATTTTTGATTGTTTCATGCCAATATTCTACAATTTTCATATACTTTTGGCAACTTTTTATATTATTTTTGGGACTAACATATTGATCCAGTGCCCAGTGCCAGTTCCTGTTTGTTGCATGTTTTTGTTTTGCAGAATATCCATACCAAACGAAGTCCAAACATGATAAAAACTTATGGAGATTTATTTTGGAATATTTGTGATTTTTGGGAAAAAGAATCAACGCGAGACGATGCCCGAGGGGCCCACAAGCCCTAGGGGCGCGCCCCCTACCCTGGGCGCGCCTGGGAGGCTTGTGGCCACCCCGTAAGGTGGTTGCTGCCCTTCTTTTGTTGCAAGAAAGATAATATCCGGATAAATCGTGTTAAAATTTTATCCCAATCGGAGTTACGGATCTCCTGGAATTTAAGAAACGGTGAAAGAGCAGAAAACAGGAATGCAGAAACAGAAGGAAACAGAGAGAGAGATCCAATCTCGGAGGGGCTCTTGCCCGTCCACCGCCATGGAGGCCATGGACTAGAGGGGAAACCCTTCTCCCGTCTAGGGGGGAGTCCAAGGAAGAAGAAGAAGGAGGGGGCTCTGTCCCCTCTCTCCCGGTGGTGCCGGAACGCCGCCGGGGCCATCATCGTGACAGCGATCTACACCTACAACTTCGCCGCCATCATCACCAACTCTCTCCCCCTCTATGCAGCAGTGTAAGACCTCTTCTCCCTGCTGTAATCTCTACTTAAACATGGTGCTCAACACTATATATTATTTCCCAATGATGTATGGCTATCCTATGATGTTTGAGTAGATCCGTTTTGTCCTATGGGTTGATTGATGATCGTGATTGGTTTGAGTTGTATGTTTTATTATTGGTGCTGTCCTATGGTGCTCTCCATGTCGCGCAAGCATGAGGGATCCCCGCTGTAGGGTTTGCAATATGTTCATGATTCGCTTATGGTGGGTTGCTAGAGTGACAGAAGCTTAAACCCGAGTAAGTAGGTTGTTTGCGTATGGGAGTAAAGAGGACTTGATACTTTAATGCTATGGTTCGGTTTTACCTTAATGATCTTTAGTAGTTGCAGATGCTTGCTAGAGTTCCAATCATAAGTGCATATGATCCAAGTAGAGAAAGTATGTTAGCTTATGCCTCTCCCTCATATAAAATTGCAATAATGATTACCGGTCTAGTTATCGATTGCCTAGGGACAAATAACTTTCTTGTGACAAAAAGCTCTCTACTAAAACTAACTTAATTGTTTCTTTATCTAAACAGCCCATAGCTTTTATTTACGTGTTCTTTATTATCTTGCGAACCTATCCCTTTACACCTACAAAGTACTTCTAGTTTCATACTTGTTCTAGGTAAAGCGAACGTTAAGAATGAGTAGAGTTGTATCGGTGATCGATAGAACTTGAGGGAATATTTGTTCTACCTTTAGCTCCTCATTGGGTTCGACACTCTTACTTATCGAGAAAGGCTACAATTGATCCCCTATACTTGTGGGTTATCACGCATATATATATATATATGTATATATATATATACTCCTTAAGACCCTTAACCCGGCCGTCCCGCCCAAATTAAGGCCCGGGGGCTACTGAGTCAGGATTTACGTTTGGTTCTTGAAACCAACCACATACCTGCATGT
This sequence comes from Thinopyrum elongatum, assembly GCA_011799875.1. Lineage (NCBI taxonomy): Eukaryota > Viridiplantae > Streptophyta > Magnoliopsida > Poales > Poaceae > Thinopyrum > Thinopyrum elongatum. The sequence goes on from CM022298.1 coordinate 256,350,362, forward strand.
TGGTCGACAGAAGCTGGGTGATCCCCTAAAGTCCGTTTCGTGCGGCCCCAAGGTATGCGTCCACCAAACTAAGTGTGTTGAACTCTTTTTCGAAAAATACAAAATGACGCAGCGACTCCTTCCGCCGTCGGTGACTCATCACACTTTCAACTTCGAAATTAGTAACCGAGACAGCCTCGGGATCCTCTGGGAGCTGATCTGCGGCAGGAACCTCCGCATTGACCCTGGCCCTTGCCGAGGACCTTGGTTTGGGATTACCCCCTGGCGCTTCTTTGACGTCTTCGGACGATGGTGGCAGTGCACACCTTCTGCAGTTCTCATCGAAGATTATGAGTATCCGTATCGGCCACCATAATGATCGAACTACAAATTTGAATATATTACCTCTTGGTCAGGGGTGCGGTCGGTGTAGCTCCCATAGCCACTGCACGCTTGGAAGCTCCGCCATTGGTTGGCATTGGCGTGGTCGGCGCCACTCTCGACGGTGTTCAGCGCATGGTACAGCGGCCCTTGGGAGTAGAAGTCAGTGTACTCGGAATGGCGCGAGGCAAACACCCTTTACGGGAAGAGGCCTTCTTCCTACTTAAAGCGAAAGAAGGGAGGGTTCCACGGTGATCGGCCATAAGAGCCACCTTAGAGCCATCAAGGCTCTCTTGGTAAAAAGACCCCGTCCTCAAAATCGATTGACGTCTCGGGGTCGTCGTGGAATCCTGGGTCATCTTCACAGGAATAGCTCTCTGGCTGAGAGGAGGGGCTGCTGACTGTCTTGACCCAGCACCTCCAATTCTGTTTGGAAAAAAGATCTGATCAGCAAACACAGACGTAATGTCCGGACTGTGAAAATAAAATTGAACTTACCCATTCAATGGGATTATAGCTCGAATAGCCGTCCCTGTTCCTTAGACGGGCAAACTCTTCTTCTCCCTTGAAGAGATCGGCCAGTGTAGCAGCCATTGCTGCCTAGTTGTCAGGCCCCTTCCGCTTATAATGGGTCGTGTTGTTTGTCCCGTTATAACACCATAGGGGGTGCATCCTCTGTTGAAGAGGTTGAACGCATCGTGTAATGGCTCCGGCCATCACATCAATGATGGTTAACTTGCTGTGAGCTAACAACCTCACTTTGGCGGCTAGACGCTGCACCTCAGCACTCTCCTCTTGAGAAGTGTTTTTTGGCTGCCAATTAAACCGCTTCTTTAAAGGGGCGTCTGAGTATTCGGGCAGACCCGTCCGAACTGGCTCGAATAGGGGGACGTCTTCAATATAAAACCACTCCGAGGTCCACTCTTCGGAGTCCTTCGGTGTCCCAATAGGATACCATGTCCCGGTTATGCGCCATACCTCGGGCCCACCCACTTCAAATATGGTACCTCCTCGGGTGCGAGGAACGAGGCAGAAATACTTTCTCCATAATTCAAAATGGGCCTCGCAACCCAGAAACATCTTGCAAAGGGCGACGTAGCCCGAGATGTGAAGAATAGATCCAAGGGTGAGGTGATGGAGTTGGATCCCATAAAACTCTAGCAAACCCCTCAGGAAAGGGTGAATGGGAAAGCCCAGGCCTCGTAAAAGGAAGGGCATGAAACATATCCTCTCTTCCATGCTTGGAGCGGGGAAGTTCTCTGCGAGGGCCTCGCCATTCATGGAAGTTAATCCGGGGCGAGTGGATGCAAGATTTGAAGCGGGAAGATATCCCTGTGTCTCGAGCCTGCTCAGCTGAAGGTGGGGGACTGAGCAGCTTGTCCAATCACCTGGGAGAGGGCCATGGGGGCGAGAGGAGGAGCCTGGGGCACTAGCCATCTTTTCACCGTCTCCTGGTTCTTCGATCTGGGGATGGAATGACCTACCAGTCATGCTCTTGGCCTATTTAATAGGCACCACCTCCCTGTTTCATGAGGGGCATTTCTGTAAAAGATCACCAGGCCGTCTGCCTTCTTTTGGCGCACGAAAATCGAGGGACGTTACTAACCCCAAACAAAGAATTGGTATTGTGGGCCCGACGGTGTTTCGACAAGCCGGGAGGTCTTCGGCATCCGAACTACTGAAATTCGAACATTGAAAGGGTAAATAACTCATCTCGCAAGCCAGAGACTTTGGGCGTGCAGAGCCCCCAGAAATCATGAAACCCCGGCGTTGGAGACTAGTTCGGGGGCTACTGAGGGAGTCCTGGACTAAGGGGTCCTCGGACTGCCGGTCTACCTCACATGGGCCGGACAGATGGGCTGTTCTACAACTACAAGAGGGCCGAGCGTATCCGGACAGGGGACCTTCGATGCCTTGGTGTGTCCTCCAAGTCCAGATGTGAGAATCGGCATGTTTACTCTTTCCTTTTAACCGACTATGTGTAACCCTAGTACCCCTGGTGTCTATATAAACCAGAGGGTTTAGTCTGTAGATGCTACAAGAACAACCATCACCCTACTCATCTAGGGTTTAGTTCATCTGATCTCGTGGTAGATCAACTCTGTAATCATCCTATACACTTCAATATAATCAAGCAGGACGTAGGGTTTTACATCTTCGAGAGGGCCCGAACCTGGGTAAACATCATCTCCTTCGTCCCTTGTTCCCCATTGATCCAAGATCCACATCTCGGGACCCCCTACCCGAGATCCGCCAGTTTTGAAACCGACAGGAGGTACCAACAGAGCTCAAGCATGTACAAAAATTAGCAGGCTGTGTGGGGGCCTTGAGTCCCTTCATATCACGGCTCGGAGAGAACGTCATGCCCCTTTACAGGCAATTAAAGCAAACCAAAACATTTAAATGGACCAAGGAGGTCGCGGCGGCCCTGGAAGACATCAAGGCTCTGCTCACCACCAATCCCATCCTGGCAGCAGCAGGTACATGTGAGTGCTACTTCTTGAGCTTGCGTTGGTTTTTTCCTTGAAGAGGAAAGGGCGATGCAGCAAAGTAGAGATAAGTATTTCCCTCAGTTTGAGAACCAAGGTATCAATCCAATAGGAGGAACACACAAGTCACCAATGGTTGCACCTACACAAACAAACAAATACTTGCACCCAACGCGATAAAGGGGTTGTCAATCCCTTCACGGTTACTTGCAAGGATGAGATCTGATAGAGATAGGTATAAAAGATAAATAAAAGTGCAAAACAAAGTAAAAGTAAATAAATTGCAGCAAGGTATTTTTGGGTTTTTGGTTTTATAGATCTGAAAATAATATGATAAAAATAGATCCGGGGGCCATAATTTTCACTAGAGGCTTCTCTCTTGAAAGAACGCATACGGTGGGTAAACAAATTACTATTGAGCATTTGATAGAAAAGCGCAAAGTTATGACGATATCTAAGGCAATGATCATGAATATAGGCATCACGTCGGTGACAAGTAGACTGACTCCTGCCTGCATCTACTACTATTACTCCACACATCGACCGCTATCCAACATGCATCTAGTGTATTAAGTTAACAAGAACGGAGTAACGCCTCAAGCAAGATGACATGATGTAGAAGGATAGATCCAATCAATATGAAATAAACCCCATCTTTTTATCCATAATGGCAACAATACAAATACATGCCTCGCTACCCCTTTTTTCACTAGGTGTCGTGGGAAACCATGGCCACCTATGGGGTCATCAACCCCTTTTGGTTCGGCGGGGGGATGGACACGTTGCACAAAGAGCGGAGAAGCGTCGTGCAGCACGGCAGAGATCACACGGGCAGTCTTTACCCAGGTTCGGGCCGCCGTGAGGCGTTAAACCCTACTCCTGCTTTGGTGGATTGATGGTGGATAATGGTGGTGAAACGTAGCACACCCGCCCGGCAAGGTTGCTCTGGGGGCGAGAGTGGCTACGCGCGTATGGATATGCGAGGATTCAACCCTTTCTACGGTCGCCATGGGCCTCCTTTTATAGACTAAGGGGTAACCACAGTGGCAAATCAATTTTTGCGTACTGATTAGATAGCTGACAGTGCTATCATATCTAACTCTGCAGGCTGATAGAGCGCATTAAATGTGCCGCTTAATGTCACATCACAGCTTGCCCGGCAAGCCCTGCCGGATTGTTTTGCCAGCTTCGCGCCTGCTTGCTTGACACGTCTCAGGACGGGTGTCATATGGCGGTGTTTGCTGTAGGAAGTGGCTGCCATGTGGCAGAAAGCAGCCACTTAGTCACCTTGGAGCTTGACACCGCTTCGATTACTGACTTGCATCGCTTGTGAGGTGGAGCGGTGGAGTGGCTTGCCTCCGCCAGCCCCGGCAGGCCTGCTGGGACGATATGGGAGCTTGCTTCCGGGGCAAAACCCAACCCTGCCAGGCTCGCCTGCCCGGCAAGGTAGGCCCTTCCCTTAGCGATGCCTCGTTCCTTTGGCTCGCCTTGGCCTTCTTGACTTGCTCTTGGATCCTTCAAAGGAATTGATCCTCCTTGCTTGGTCTGATCTTGGTCTTGCAATCTTGTCTATGGCCTGTGCATAGTCCGTGTAATGGACCCAGGGTCTGTTGCACCAACAGGAGCCCCCGGGCCTGGCACGGACGCGCCGCTGGGTGCCGTCGGGGTAGGCCCTGACCAGTGCACAGGCAGAAATGTAAGGGCAGCTCCGCCCCTTGAGATCTTCTTTGCTTCTTCATTAACTTGAGCTCGGGTCAGTTTCCAGTTTTCCCGCGCATCGAGCAACGCCAATTGTAGTGGGGCCATTCTTGTAATGGCCCATGAATGACTTTAACGCACGGGCGAGTAACTACCAATTCACCCTTCCCACCACACCCTTATCCTTAGCCACGTATGCTGCATGCATTGAGTGGGGCAGGTAATGGAGGCGCGTGGTGTGGGAGAGCATCAAGGCAGGGGCCCGATCTTCTTGGATTGGTGGAGGAGGACGGCGGGTACTCGCCGGGGAATCAGCCCCTGCCCCCAGCTCGCCTATAAAAGGAGGAGCGGGGGAGGAGCGGAGGCATTCATCCACATTCCACTCCTGCTCCGCCCTCTGCTTCTTTTGGGTATGCTGAAAGGAAGAGCCTGGGCTAGCCCCCGGGCCCTAGCTTGGAGTTGCTGACGATGTCGAATGCTCGTACTGATGCTTGGGGAGTGAGTCTGGTCCGGTGCCGCGCGTTGCCGGTGGTCGCCATCCTGTTGTCGAGGTGTCCGGGGCTCTTGACGCTTGCCTGGGGTGCAGTGTATGGGGTCTTTGGTAATCCCAACACTGCTCCTAGGGATGTAAACGGATTGGATCGGATCGGATAATGCTTTTACCATATCCTTTATCATATTTTTTTGTCAGATTTGGAGCGGAGGGGATAATGATCGGATGCGGATTCGAATACGGATTATATCGCACTACGGATTCGGAGCGGAGGCGGATCGGATTCGGACCGGAAACGAACTAAAAATATCGGATGATATGTGCAAAGAGACATGATTTATTTCTACTATGCAAAAATATTGAACCACTATTCATATTGTTTTGTAGTCTATTAATATGAAGCCTACTCTACTCGATTACTACAAAATAACTTGGTGTTCATACTTGTACGTGACTGCATGCAAGGAACAAAACCACTACCAATGTTCATACTTGTTCATACTCAGTATTCCTACGTGTATAGGTACGCAAACCACCGTCAGGACGCATCGCCGGCGTATATGCATGCAGTCGTAGACCTCTGTCTGATGCGCTGCCGGCGTATATGTACGCAGAGGGTCGTCTCGACGCCGCTGGCGTATATGTGGGTTACCCTCGTCATGTATGGATGTAGTGTAGATCATGGCCGCAACTAGCACAGATTTTGCTCACAGTGATCTACCAGACTACCACCATGACCCGCTGTGCATGCAGAGAGAAGAAGCTGCACCTACATGGCGTGAATGCAATTCATGCATACAGCATACCTACCTTCGTCCTTCCACGCCCTAAACTTACATGCATGATTCATTGCATCCATAAAAACATGGAAGGTCAGAGTGCTCACCTCTGTTGCTTGGAGTGGCGCCGGCATCTTTACCCATTGTGCCGGGTAGCCGACTTACCAGAGAGAGGCGGCCGCCAACAGACAAGAGGACGCTAAGATGAGTAGATGACCACGGACATTGATGGCTGCGTGTGAATTGTGATTGTGGTCTCGTACTAGGCTTAGGTTAAATTCTATTTATATGTGGTTATTTGTATTACTGGTCCATGTGGGCATTTGGGCTTCTCAATTGGGCTGAATTTATTGGATAATCCCATTTGGTAACCTCGGATAATCCGCAAAATATATCGGATAATCCATATCCGTCGGATATTACCAATACCATATCCGCCGGATATCCGGTTAACCAAAATCCGTATCCGCATCCATGTCCGCCGGATTTGTGTAAGTGCATACCATATCCTTAAAAATGGATGCGGAAGCGGATTCGGAACGGAAATTATCCGTACCATTTACATCCCTAATTGCTCCTCTAGGCGGACCTCGTATTCTTGCTAAGGACGGCGACGTCTTCCTGCCCGCCAAGGTGGGAAGTGGCGCGCCTCGAGTGCCCTGCTCGTCGCAGTCACTCGCCGTCTCTTCGGGAGAGGTGCCGGGCTAGGGGCCCGGCGTCTTCCTGGAGCGGCGGTGATGGAGGGAGATCAAGGGAAGGCTGGGGAGGCGGGAGGCAGGGCGTCAGGTCGGAGTACGATGGCACCGATGCCTTCGTCTCGTATTGGCGACCTGCCGCCTCATCTTTACGCTCTTCTCCTCCCTCCCCGGCACCATCATCACCAGCCTCTTCGGGTGATAGCCGGGAAGGGATGTTCCCTTGGTGCCTTCCCCCTCCTCCAGCAGTCTTCCAGCTGGGCATCGGCGGCTGATCCCTCCGGTGCCCGAGCTGGGGCTTCTTGCTGGTCCTGGAGGTGGTGATCAGGGCACCGCTGTGCTGCTCTTTGTGTCCCCCTTCTTCGCAGCCTCGCCACTCCCGATCTTGTTAGGCTGCACCCGGCAAGCCACGACAGGATCGGGGTGGGCCCCTGCTTGGGCAGTCCTCCTGAGCTCTCCTCTTCCCACTGCATGACCTGAGATAAAAAGGGACATGGAGAGGAGTTTACGGGGCACTTATCTTTTTTCAGTCTTAAATCTGTAGGCACTTGCCAAATTTTAGTTCAAATAATGTAATCTCTTGTATCCATGTTTATGTTCCGTGAGATTTGTACTTGTTGATCAGCATATGAATGAAAAAGATAAGCTTGCCGGGCACTTGTGCATGTATGACATCCATGCAGAGGTGAAACACCTCCATACTTTCACGTAAACAAGTAGGTCCTGGTAAGCTACCTTGCCAGCACCCCATAGGACTGTTGCCGTGAGGCTGAGCCTGCCGGGCGCAGAACCTATTGGGAGAGACCAGCCCCCCGCCAACCCCTTTCAGCCAAAGGCCACTACGACCATCCTGACCGAAGCAGCATTCGTGCCAGTAGATGGGAGCACCTTTGTTTCCGAGGCGGTGAGGTTTTCGTAAGCACAAGTTCTACTCACGGAACATGTATGGATAAGAGATGGAACTTATCTGTTTGGCTTGCCAGAGATCACGGTGTTGGCTTGTCTTCGCATCCTCTTCCTAGGACTAAGTCCACAGCAGGAGCCTACAGTTTATGTAAATGAAGATGATGCCAGATGCAATCTATCTACATGAATCATGCAATGCTTATGAAATGCTTATGCATGCATGCAACTTGTCGGGGGGGGGCCCAGCGCTTCATTTATTTCTCTATTGCTCAGGGTCTTCGCCTGGCTTTGTACAAGGGGTTACATGCAGCTGAGGCAAGGCCTATACAAAAGGGTGGCTGCCGGGCAGGTCTCGACAGCCGCGCCTTACGGGTAGAACTTACGGAGATGCTCAATATTCCATGAGGTTTGCAATTGAATGCCATCTCCGGTCTCCAGATGGACTGCGCCAGGTCTGGTGACTCGTACTACCCGGTAAGGGCCTTCCCACTTCGGCGATAGCTTGTTTGTACCCTTGGTGGACTGAACGCACCTAAGGACAAGGTCGCCTTCCTCAAAACACCGGGCATGAACCCTGCGGCTATGATAGCGACGCGGGGCTTGCTGATAGCGTGCAGCACGCGTAGCAGCCCGGAGACGGTTCTCCTCGAGAAGCACGGCGTCGTCACACATGTGCTGTTCCTGCGCTACTTCATCGTAGGCAAGCACTTGAGGTGACCCAGAAATGAGTTCCGTGGGGATAACTGCTTCTGCCCCATAGACTAGGGAGAAGGGAGCCTGCCCGATAGCTCAGTTTGGTGTCATTCTGAGGGACCAAAGAACCACCGGCAGCTCATTGATCCATTTCCTGCCGTGCTTCCGCAGCTTATCAAATGTTCTCGTCTTGAGTCCTCGTAGCACTTCAGCGTTCGCCCTCTCAGCTTGTCCGATGCTTCTGGGATGTGCGACAGATGCAAATGAGATCTTGCTTCCGAGGGCATGAACATATTGCATGAAGGCACGGCTCGTGAACTGGGTGCTGTTGTCAGTAATGATCCGGGCAGGAACCTCGAAGCGACACACCAATCCTTTCAAGAACTTGATAGCTGACTGAGCAGTCACCTTTCTCACGGCATCTACTTCCGGCCACTTTGTAAACTTGTTGATTGCAATGAACAAGAATTCAAAGCCCCCGGCAGCTCGGGGGAAGGGGCCGAGGATATCGAGCCCCCAGACCGAAAACGGCCATGACAAAGGGATTGTGTGGAGTGCTTGCGCAGGCAGATGGATATTTTTGGAATGGAACTGACAGGCTTCACACTTGGTGACGAGCTCAACCGCATCTTGGAGGGCTGTGGGCCAATAGAATCCTTGCCGGAATGCTTTCCCAACCAAAGCCCTTGATCCAATATGGGAGCCGCACATGCCTTTGTGTATCTCCGCCAGCAGTTCCTTTCCTCCTTCCCGGCAAATGCACTTCAATTTCACACCGTTGGGCCTTCTTCTGTATAGTGTGTCATCAACAAACTGATGCATACTGGCCCTCCGGGCTACTCTTGCAGCTTCTTCTTGCTCTTCGGGAAGTTCTCCGGTTTGGAGGAAATGGACTATGTGCCTTGCCCAAGTTGGAGCCTGAGGCTCGGCAACGAGGACTAGCAGCACCTCCTCATTCATGGGGGCGCATCCCTTGACTGCGGAGACCAAAGGCTCGGCAGGAGGGTGCAGCCCGGCAAGCGAAGGGGAGTTGTTTCTGGCAAGGTCCCTGCCAGGAGCCCCGAAAGGTTCTACCGGGAGAGGCTTACCGGAGTCCAATTTCCTCCTATTTCGGGCCATTGTTGTTGGGGATACGGAGGGCTGAGTAAGATGGAGAACAAAAGTCCCTGGTTCCACAGGAAGCTTCTGCGCAGTGCACTTTGACAGGTGATCAGCAATGCTGTTTTCCGCACGGGGTACGTGTTCTGTTTGCAACCCGTCAAAGCGCTCCTCCAATCTTCTCACTTCCTCGACGTATGCCTCCATCAATGGGCTTTGGTAATCCTTGTTGACTTGTCTCACCACCAGTTGTGAATCTCCTCGAATGATCAGCCTCTTGATTCCCAATTCTGTGGCAATTCTGGGCCCGGTAAGAAGCCCTTCATATTTTGCTGTATTGTTGGTTACCTCCTCCCGGGGAAAGTGCATCTGGATGACGTACCTCGTGTGTTCTCCAGTGGGAGCCACAAGAAGCACGCCAGCCCCTGGACCTTGTAGGGAGAAGGCACCATCGAAATACATGATCCATTCTTGGGGCGCTTCTTTGCCGGGGATAACTGTTTCCTGTCCCTCTTCATCAGGGGTTGGCATCCATTCTGCAATAAACTCTGCCAACGCCCTGCTCTGGATTGTTGATGTGCTTTCAAACTTCAGGCCAAAGCTGGATAACTCCAATGCCCACTCCACTATTGTGACGCCCCCGGTTCAATCGTACACTAGTCATACACGCAAACGTGTACGATCAAGCCCAGGGACTCACGGGAAGATATCACAACACAACTCTAAACACAAATAAACGGAGGTCCACAATATTACAGACCAGGGATCCGAAGATCCGAATACATAAGTCAGTCATACAAATAATATCTGGGTACAGACATAGTTAGACAAGTTTTGCCTTAAGAAGGCTAGCACAAACAGCGACACTAGATCGAAAGGCGTTGGCCTCCTGCCTGGGAGCCTCCGATCCTACTCCTGGTCAGCTGGCTCGATCCAGTAGTACGTGCCCTCTGGACCCGCCTGGTAGTAGGCTCCGGTGGTGGCGTCTGGCTCCTGGACTCCATCGTCTGGTGTATCATCAAGGTGGGGTATATGGGGGAAAAGAGAAAATAAAGCAACCGTGAGTACTCATCCGAAGTACTCAGCAAGCAAGGATCTATACTACATATGCAACATTATCAATGGAGAAAAGGCTGTATATGTGGACTGGGCTGCAGAAATGCCAGAACAGAGAGAAGGCCTAGTCCTATCGAAGACTAGCATCTTCAAACATCTTCTCAAAGCCATCATCTTGCAGCAGTAGAAGAGAGTAGAATAGCATTTTATTTAGCAAACATGTTGAAGTACAGCTCAAAGATCCTTCCTCGACTCCCAGCGAGAAAGTAATCCCGAAGCTTCAATTAAGTAACAAGTATCCAGTTTAAGTAGTAGATCGGGATACACAAACTGAGCGTCCTTTACCGTAGGACCGGCTATCGATAGAAGATTCATCCCTGCAGGGGTGCACTACTGTTACCCAACACGCTCGATCAACTCTGGCCGGACATACTTGCTGGGTAATGCCCGTCCTCGGAAGATCAACACGAAGCAGCGCTCTACCTAGGCTCAGCAGAGAGGTCAGCACGCCGGACTAACCTATGCACCCAGGGGTCTCGGGCCATCGCCCTGGGCACCCTGCGCGTTGCGTGGCTGGCCGGGGTGTAGGCGCGACACTGAACTCGCCAGTGAAGTATCCAGCCCAATCCCGACGATCAGCCCGCACGGTGAATCGTGACGTCTGATAAGCTTTCGGAGAAACGTACATCGCAGAGGGCCCCATAACCATAATCCCGCGTGGTGGTAGTGCGTATAGGGCACGTCGACCCACTCAGATCACACACCCGAATCCAATAGGCTCAATTAGTATCAAGCGGAGACAATCAGAGTCTCTGATGCTCCGCCACAATGTCACACTCGAGTGCCCTTCCGGCACACCCGAAATCATAGATCCCCAGCGGGTACCCACCAGGGTGGACCCGCCTGTGACAAAGGTCAAGTAACCGTGTGGTCATAATCATCAGGGTGAACGTATGAGGTATCACCCTCGAGGTTCACACTGAGGGGTTGCACGACAGAGTCGTATCAGACATGGAGAAGGAGGAATCACCCTCGATGACCACGACCGAACAGCTATGCTGCAGAGTATTCATCAGGAGTGCGTTACGAGGTATCACCCTCGGCACTCGATAGTAACTAAGCAGAGTCGTACAACTAAGGGGGATGTGAAGTGAGGCGTCTATCTCTGATCGACGATCACGTTGATCGAGTCATCGATGAACAAGCAGGGGCGACAAAGTAAGGTGGTGGGGTCACAGATGGTTCATACCAACCTATACTAAACAGTTTATCATAGGCAGGTAAGGTAGCAATGAACAGGTTACAACAGCAGGCTATGCATCAGAATAGGAGCATACATTAACAGTAGCGAAATCTAATGCAAGCAGGAGAATAGAATGGGCGATATCTGGAATGCTCAAGGGGGGGGGGGCTTGCCTGGTTGCTCTGGCAAGAGAGGGAGGTCGTCAACGGGCTGCTCGTCGGTAGAGTAGTCGTAACCTGGTGCAGCGTCGTCGGTCTCAGCGTCTATCGAGAGAAAGAAGGAGGGGGAGAGAAACAATAAATTCACGGCAATAATGCAAACAACATGTGTGACATGTCTAAATGATATGCCGGGGTGTTCTACTGCCTAACTAAATGATTTAGTTAATTTAGGAATTTATTCGGATTTATTTAATTAAAGTTGGGCACTATTCATTTATCGAAATCGGTCTAATTGTTCAACGTTCTTATAGTTGCGGGCGTCTGACGGGAATACGGAGGACGTATTCGGGTTCGTATCGTCGTTCTGAGCAAGTTTCATGTATAAAATATTTTCATCGGAGTTACGGTTTATTTAATATGATTTTCTAAAGTTTTTATTAATTTCTGAAATTTAATTAATTATTTAATTCAACATTATCCGAAACAGTGCTGATGATGACATCAGCATGCTGATGTCAGCGGTTAATTAAGTTAATTACTAATTACTGTTTAATTAACACTAATTAGTTAATTAGATTAACCTAATCAGGATTAATTAACTAATTAATTTATCTAATTAATTATTTATTTATTTTTATTTTGCTTTTATTTTATTTTCTATATATATATATTTTTTTTTTTTGTGTTCTGGGCCGTGGGCCCGTTTGGCAGTGGCACAGGGGGGTTCGGCCCCACGGTCCAGTGGCACAGGGGGGGGTGGCGGGGCCCATCGGGCAGTGGCCCAGGGCACGGGCGCGGGCGACGGGCACGGCGCGCAGCGCGCGTGTGCGTGGCCGCAGTCGGGCACGCGCGGGGGCCGGACGCGGTCGCGGGGCGGCGGGCGGGGCGAGCCTGGGAGGGGGCGTGGGAACCGCGCCGTGTGGCGGAGCGCAGCGGGCGGTGGCGCGCGAGTGGCAGCGCGAGAGGGAAGCGCGGTGCGCGCGGGCGAACGGCCGAGGCGAGCGAGCACTGGCGAGGCCGCGCGCGGGTGCGGGGCGGCGCGCGTGCGCCCACGGGGCAGGGGGAGGGGAGGCCTGGGGCCTCACCGAGATTTGCAGGACGGGGCGAGCGGGCTCGAGCTCGTGGAGGGGGTCGGCGACGGGGTCGAGGCGGGCGTCGGCGTCGAGCGCGAGGAGGGGCTCGGGGTGGAGGCCGAGACGAACGGGTCGACGGGGAGGCCGGCGTCGGTGGAGTCCGGCGAGGCGGCGAGGTCCGGCGACGAGGTGGCGTGGCGACGGGCCAGCGCCGGCGTCGGCGTTGGCGAGGGGAGGCGGCGACGGGGCGGCGGTGGCGCGTCGAGGCGGCACGCGCTGGGCTCGGGCCCGAGCGAGGGCACGTCGGGGACGAGGTCGTCGGCGGGGAGGGGAGAGGCGGTGCCGGACGGCGCCGGAGGAAGCAGACCGGCGGGGGGGGGGGAGGAGCGCTCCGCGAGGTGGCGTCCACCAGCGACGGGCGACTCGGCGGCGTCGGCCCGATCCAGTTTCTGGATGCGGAGGGGGGGAGGAGTGAGCGAGGGGGGTGGTGTCGGTGGGAGTGGATAGGGTTGGGGGTGAGTGGATAAGGGGAGTGGGGGTGGGCCGCAGCTGGGCCGGCCTGTGGCTAGCTGGGCCATTCGGCCCAGGGAGAGGAGGGGGGTCTTTCCTTTTCTGTTTCTTTTTCCTTTTCTTTATTCTCCTTTCTCAATCTAGTAAATAGCTAGGCCTCAAAATGGTTTTTGTAAAACATGAGACCTAGTTCATAAATACCAGTGCATTATTCCCTAACACCTAAAATTAGTTTGGACAAAATATAATTCCATATTTATTTCAGATTTAATAAATGGTTATTAAATATTATCTTTATCCACTGTTTGAGGTTGTTCGAGTCACTTATCCAATTCCAATGATGTTGGTTTCAATTTTAGAATAGCCTCTGGAATATTTGTTATTTATCTGACATTTTAGTTTCTATGTTGGACAACTTTTATATTCCACTTTCATTTAAATTTGAATTTGACTTAGGAGTTGAAATGCAGTATGATGCTAATGATGATTATGCACTATTAATCATGCTGACATGTCATTATCAAAAGTGATTACTGTAGCTAATGACAGGGGGTGTCACAACTATCCTGTCGGTGGCCTCTGGGTTTCGAAGTATCCTTTGCAACGGGAAGCGGGTGACAACCGTGATCTCATGGGCTTGGAAGTAGTGGCGCAGTTACCTTGAGGCCATGACAAGGCCAAAGATCAACTTTTGCACGCCAGAATACCTGGATCTAGCCCCCTGCAACAGGGAGTTGACAAAGTATACTGGGCGATGCACCACCTTCTTCCTTGCCGTGTCCTTGGGGTTGCTTACGCTGCCGCGCTCTTCTTTGTCCTGATCTGTATCTGGCCTTGTTGGGCTGCTCTCTTCCTCTTCCCCTGGAGGGACACTTGCTGAGGTGGCTGCTTCTTCCACTTCTCGCTGTGCTACTAGGGCCGGACTAACCACTTGATTAGTTGCTGCCAGATATAGAAGTAACGGCTCTTGTGGTTTGGGTGCGACCAAAGTAGGCACAGAAGACAAGTAGGCCTTCAAATCCTGCAGTGTTGCGTCTGCTTCTGGGGTCCACTTCATGGGTCCTGCCTTCTTCAAAATCTTGAAGAACGGCAGACTTGGAGATGAACCTGCTGAGCGCGGCAATGCATCCTGTCAAACGTCTCACATCCTTAACCGTCTTGGGTGCCTGTATCTGCTCAATAGCCTTGATCTTATCGGGGTTGGCCTCTATCCCACGGTGGGACACAAAGAAACCAAGTAGCTTGCCGGAGGGAACGCCAAACACGCACTTCTCCGGATTCAGCTTCAACTTGATCTTGCGCAGATTAGCAAATGTCTCTTCTAAATCCTGAATGAGGGTTGATCTGTCCTTGGTCTTGACCACAACATCATCCATATAGGCTTCAATGTTCCTGTGCAACTGTGGTTCAAAGCCAATCTGGACTGCTCTTGCAAAAGTGGACCCGACACTCTTCAACCCGAAAGGCATGCGCACAAAGCAGTACGTGCCGCATGGGGTGATGAATGAGGTCTTTTCTTCGTCTTCCTTGGACATAAAAATCTGATGGTATCCAGAGTATGCATCCAGAAAAGAGAGCAACTCACATCCTGAAGTAGAATCCACGATCTGGTCAATGCGCGGCAAGGGAAATGGGTCCTTTGGGCATGCCTTGTTCAGATCCGTAAAATCTTTGCAAAGCCTCCATTTTCCATTAGCCTTGCGTACAACCACTAGGTTTGCTTAACCATGTTGGATGCAGTACTCCTCTGACCAAACCAGCTGCTTCAAGTTTCTTGATTTCCTCGGCAATGAACTGCTGCCGTTCCAAGGCCTGCTTCCGAACCTTCTGCTTGACAGGCCGGGCATGTGGGCAGACAGCAAGGTGGTGCTCGATTACCTCCCTGGGAACACCGAGGATATCAGATGGTTGCCAGGCAAACACATCGATATTCGCTCGCAGGAAGGCAACGAGCGCTTTTTCCTATTTGTCATCAAGGGTGGTGCTAATAGTGAAAGTACCATCAGCGCCAGCCAGCCCTGCCGCGACCTTTTTCACTTGGGGTGGAGTAGCCTTGGATCTCTTGCTGTTGGAACTCTCTGGTGTGTCATCAACGGGCGCGGCACATTCCACAGAGGTGCGCTTCCCGGACTCCTTGCCAGTGCCTCTGCTATGCTTTTCCTTGGCGGGAACTGTGGCTTCCGCGACCTCTGCCACGACCGCATCCCGGTACATCTTATCCATGCAAATAATTGCGTCTTTCTTGTCCGACGAAACGGAAATGACGCCCATCGGCCCTGGCATCTTCAAGGTGTTGTAGGCATAGTGGGATGCTGCCATGAATTTGGCCAGGGCCGGGCGCCCAAGGATCCTGTTTTACGGCAGAGGGAGGTCAACCACATCAAACACAACTTTCTCAGTCTGGTAGTTCAACCCCCCTCCAAATGTCACTAGCAACGTAACCTTTCCCTTAGGACGGATCCTGCCAGGATTGACTCCTTGAAACGTGCCTGTGGCCTTAAGTTCTTCCTCCGCTATCTGGAGTTTGCTGATAACCTTTGGGGAAATCAGATTCAACCCGGCCCTGCCGTCAACCAGCATCTTTGTGACCTTGAGGTTACGAATTGTTGGTGAGACCAACAACGGCAAGCACCCTACCGCAGTGATGCGGTCGGGGTGGTCATCTTTGTCAAAGATGATGGGCGTGCGTGACCACTTGAGCGGCTTCCGAGAATCTGCCGCTGGCTCCATGGCATTGACTTCACGCGCCCACTGTTTAAGTTGGCGGTGAGAGGAGTGCAAAGATGCTCCCCCGTCAATGCACAGGGCGTCAGTGGCCTTCTAGAATTCCTGCTCGCTGGTTTCCTCTTCATTCCCTCCATCACTCTCATTACTGCAATCCTCCTTCTCTCGGCCTTTGGCAGGTTTCCCTTGGTTCTGAGGAGCCTTGCCGGGGCGATTTGCTTCACCACCCCGGCCCTTCCCGCCAATGCCATTCTGACCTTTTTCCTTATCACGCTTCTCATACTCAGCCTTCTATCTCTTGACAAGCTGCTCAACCTGATAACACTCTTGGAGATCATGGCCCTTGGTCCGATGAATCTTACAGTACGGCCCATCACTTTTCCCAGCTTTCTCGGCAGCCGCCGCCTCCCGGCAGTCAGTGCATGCGGTAGCCTCCTTGCCGGGGGCTTCAGCCTTGGCCTTCTTGCCGATACTAGGCGTGCCTGACCCCTCAATAGCCATCACTATCTTATCCTTACGCTTCTTGTTGTGCTTCTTGTTCTTCTTCTTCTTACTGATGGTTTCGTCGTCATCTTCTGAGTCGATGTCTACGCAATCTTCCTCTCCAGGAAGCTTCCTCCCCTCCTCCACCCGAGCACACTTGTCCACCAAAGTGTAGAGCTCCTTCACAGTCTTGGGCAACCGAACGTTCATCTTGGAACGTATCATGCGGTTGCGCATGTTGGATTGGAAGGCAGCTATCACGGCAGCTGGGTGGATATCTGGGATGTTTTTGTGTACTCGACTGAATCTCTACAATTACTTCCGCAAAGATTCTCCTTCTTTTTGCCGGAGAAGCTGCAAATCGCTGGGCTGCCCTGGTTCTTGATGGCCACCCGTGAAGGCACCAATGAACTCGTGGCACAGGTCAGCCTAGGTCGAAATGGAGTTCACCGGCAGGTGCATCAGCCAAGACCTCACATTTGACTTGAGGGCCAAAGGGAAGTAGTTGGCAAACACCTTCTCATCCCTTCCCCCGGTAGCTTGAATAGCGATGGTGTATATGCTCAAGAACTCTGCCGGGTTTAGTCTCCATCATACTTCTTGGGTATCTCTGGCTTGAACGTGCGAGTGGACGGCCAACGGACTTGCCGCAGGTCATGGGTGAAGGCAGGGCACCCATCCTCAAAAGGCAAGCACCCACCATCTTCGAGCGCGAGCTCATCGACGTCGGGGCCATCACACCCATTGATCTGGCGGGGGCTGTCGCGGCGCCGCTCGTCGATGAAGCGCGCACCTTCCCTTCGCCTGCCCTCCGGGGCACGCTGCCGGCCCTAACGCGCTCGAGGATCCGACAAGGCCATCGAGACGTCATCGGGCGCCTGGACTTGCAGCTCCCGGGCAGCTTGCCGTGGTGAGGATTGCACTGTGAGGGTGGCCCCTCCCGCATGACCAGCCGCACGAGTCGTCGTTGCTACCTGGGAAGGCCGTGGCGGTCCGGCCCGCTGTGATCCTTCCGCCTCGGCAAAACCAATCAAACTTTGGATGGTGGCACGCCACTCATCCATCTAGTCTGCCGTCGGTGGAAATCTCAGCAGCAGTTGGGCTCGCGCCATGGCATCGGAAGCAGTGCTTGGCATAGGTGATGATGATGTAGATCGTAGTGTCGCTCAGCTCCTGACGTTGCCGGTGGCGACTGCGCCGCGCCCTTGCCGCTGTGAACCAGCCGTTTGGACGGCATGGTGACGTGGCGGAGGCACCTGAGGGCCAGCGGCTCCATTGGGCACAGTAGCTGGGTCAGCCCGCCCCAGGGGTGGCGCGTGCCCTGCGGTCGCGCCCGTAGCGGGGGTAGCCGAAGGGTTGCGATTCGCCCCAGAGTGGGCATCATCACTGCGGTTGTTCCCGTTGGTGAGGAGAAAGGGTTCAGGCGGAACGACCCCTCCATTCGTGCCTCGTGGAGCATGGTCATCGGGATGTTGTTGATGCTGTCCTTCCCCGGTACCTCCCGTTCCTGCTTCGGCCGTGGGGGAGGTGGCGACGGCGCCGCCTGCGCCGACCACATCCCCCGCGGCATCCACACCCTCGCGAGCCCCTGCACTCCCCGCGACGTCGGCGGTCGCGGGCGTTGGAGCCTTCGAGGTGGACGGGTGATTTGCAGCTCTGGGCTTCCTCTTGGGTGCCAGAGTCGATGACGCAATCGACGATGAAAATGTCGATGAAGATGACGCGCAGCATACGCTCTCGGTTTTGCGCAAGTGATCCCCCTACCTGGCGCACCAAAGATGTCATGGGAAACCACGTCCACCTATGGGGCCATCATCCCCTTTTGGTTCGGCAGGGGGATGGACACGTTGCACAAAGAGCGGAGAAGCATCGCGCAGCACGACAGAGATCACACGGGCAGTCTTTACCCAGGTCCGGGCCGCCGTGAGGCGTAAAACCCTACTCCTGCTTTGGTGGATTGATGGTGGATAATGGTGGTGAAATGTAGCACACCCGCCCGGCAAGGTTGCTCTGGGGGCGAGAGTGGCTACGCGCGTATGGATATGCGAGGATTCAACCCTTTCTACGGTCGCCATGGGCCTCCTTTTATAGACTAAGGGGTCACCACAGTGGCAAATCAGTCTTTGCGTACTGATTAGATAGCTGACAGTGCTATCATATCTAACTCTGCAGGCTGACAGAGTGCATTAAATGCGCCGCTCAATGTCAAATCACAGCTTGCCCGGCAAGCCCTGCCAGGCTGTTTTGCCAGCTTCGCGCCTGCTTGCTTGACACGTCTCAGGACGGGTGTCATATGGCGGTGTTTGCTGTAGGAAGTGGCTGCCATGTGGCAGAAAGCAGCCACTTAGTCACCTTGGAGCTTGACACCGCTTCGATTACTGACTTGCGTCGCTTGTGAGGTGGAGCGGTGGAGTGGCTTGCCTCCGCCAGCCCCGGCAGGCCTGCCGGGACGATCTGGGAGCTTGCTTCCGGGGCGAAACCCAACCCTGCCAGGCTCGCCTGCCCGGCAAGGTAGGCCCTTCCCTTAGCGATGCCTTGTTCCTCTGGCTCGCCTTGGCCTTCTTGACTTGCTCTTGGATCCTTCAAATGAATTGATCCTCCTTGCTTGGTCTGATCTTGGTCTTGCAATCTTGTCTCTGGCCTATGCATAGTCCGTGCAATGGACCCAGGGTCTGTTGCACCGACACTTGGTGAGGACACCGCAAGATTAAACCCAAAACAAAGCACCTCTCCCATTGCAAGAAAAATCAATCTAGTTGGCCAAACCAAATCAATAGATCAGAGAGAAATACAAAGCTATCTTAATCATGCATCAAAGAGTTTAGAGAAGACTCAAATAATATTCATAGATAATCTAATCATAAATCCACAATTCATCGGATCTCAACAAACGCACCACAAAAGAAGATTACATCGGATAGATCTCCAAGAACATCAAGGAGAACATTGTATTGAAGATCAAAGAGAGAGAATAAGTCATCTAGCTACTAGCTATGGACTCATAGGTTTGTGGTAAACTACTCACACATCATCGGTAGGGCAGCAAGGTTGATGTAGAGGCCCTCCGTGATTGAATCCCCCTTCGGCAGAGTACCAAAACAGGTCTCTAGGTGGGATCTCACGAGGACAGAAACTTGCGGCGGTAGAAAAGTATTTTGGTGTGCCCTCTGGTATACGGGGAATATTTGGGTATTTATGGAGCTGAGATTAGGGTTAGGGGAGCCAGGGGGCACAAGCTTGGGAGGCGCCCCCTAGGGTGCGGCCTCCAAGATTGTGGCCCACTTGTGGCTCTTCTGTCCTCCTCCCGAAGCTTCCTAGGTGTCTTCTGGTTCAAGAAAAATCATCAAAAAGTTTTGTTCCATTTGGACTCCGTTTGGTATTGATTTTCTGTAAAAGACAAAAACAAGGAAAAACAGCAACTGGCACTGGGCACTAGGTTAATAGGTTAGTCCCAAAAAATGATATAAAATAGCATAATAATGCACATAAAACATCCAAGATGGATAATATAATAGCATAGAACAATGAAAAATTATAGATACGTTGGAGACGTATCAAGCATCCCCAAGCTTAATTCCTGCTCGTCCTCGAGTAGGTAAATGATAAAAATAGAATTTTTGATGTGGAATGCTAACTAACATGTTTATCATGTAGTCTTTTCTTTATGTGGCATGAGTATTCAGATCCATAAGATTCAAAACAAAAGTTTAATATTGACATAAAAACAATAATACTTCAAGCATACTAATAAAGCAATCATGTCTTCTCAAAATATTATGGCTAAAGAAAGTTATCCCTACAAAATCATATAATCTTGTCATGCTCTATCTTCATAACACAAAGTATTTATCATGCACAACCCCGATGACAAGCCGAGCAATTGGTTCATACTTTTAACGCTCTCAAGCATTTTTCAACTCTCACGCAATACATGACCTTGAGCCATGGATATAGCACTATAGGTGGAATAGAATATGACGGTGGAGGTTGTGTGGAGAAGACAAAAAAGAGAAAGTCTCACATTGACGAGGCTAATCAATAGGCTATGGAGATGCCCATCAAGTGATGTAAATGCAAGGAGTAGGGATTACCATGCAACGGATGCACTAGAGCTATAAGTGTATGAAAGCTCAAAAGAAAACTAAGTGGGTGTGCATCCAACTCGCTTGCTCACGAAGACCTAGGGCAATTTGAGGAAGCCCATCATTGGAATATGCAAGCCAAGTTCTATAATGATAAATTCCCACAAGTAATATATGAAAGTGACAAAATAGGAGACTCTTTATCATGAAGAACATGGTTTTACTTTGAAGCACAAGTGTGGAAAAGGATAGTAACACTGTCCCTTCTCTCTTTTTCTCTCATTTTTATTATTTTTCCTTTTTTCTCTTTCTCTTTTTTTATTTTGGGCTCTTTGGCCTCTTTTTTATTTTAAGTCCGGAGTCTCATCCTGACTTGTGGGGGAATCATAGTCTCCATCATCCTTTCCTCACATGGGACAATGCTCTAATAATGATGATCATCACACTTTTATTTACTTACAACTCAAGAATTACAACTCGATACTAGAACAAATATATGACTCTATGAATGCCTCCGGCGGTGTGCCGGGATGTGCAATGATCTAGCGTGACATGTATAAAAAATATATGAATGGTGGCCAAGCCACAAATACTATGGCAACTATATGACCATGCAAAGCAATATGACAATGATGGTATGTGTCATAATAAAACGGAACGGTGGAAGTTGCATGGCAATATATCACGGAATGGCTATGGAAATGCCATAATAGGTAGGTATGGTGGCTGTTTTGAGGAAGATATAAGTTGGCTTATGTGTTAAAGAGCATATCATATCACGGAATTTGGATGCACCGGCAAAGTTTGCACCAACTCTCAAGGTGAGAAAGGGCAATGCACGGTACCGAAGATGGTAGCAATTTTGGAAGGGTGAGAGTGCGTATAATCCATGGACTCAACATTAGTCATAAAGAACTCACATACTTATTGCAAAAGTTTATTAGCCATAGAAGCAAAGTACTAATATGCATGCTCCTAGGGGGATAGATTGGTAGGAAAAGACCATCACTCGTCCCAGACCGCCACTCATAAGGAAGACAATAAAAAATAAATCATGCTCCAACTTCATCGCATAACGAGAGACCATACGTGCATGAATCACAAACCTTAACACAAATATTCTTACTAAACCACAATTACTCACTAGCATGACTCTAATATCACCATCTTTATATCTCAAAACCAATGCAAGGAATCAAACTTCCCATATATTCAATGATCTTCATGAAAGTTTTTATTATATCCCTCTTGAATACCCATCATATTAGGACTAAATTCATAACCTAAGAAAATTGCCATACTATTTTTAAGACTCTCAAATAATATAAGTGAAGCATGAGAGTTCATCAATTTATTCAAAATAAAACCACCGCCGTGCTCTAAAAGATATAAGTGAAGCACTAGAGCAACTACCTATCTTAAAAGATATAAGTGAAGCACATAGAGTATTCTAATAAATTCATGATTAATGTGTGTCCCTCTCAAAAGGTGTGTACAACAAGGATGATTGTGGCAAACTAAAAAGCAAAGACTCATATAATAGAAGCTCCAAGCAAAACACATATCATGTGGTGAATAAAAATATAGCCTCAAGTAATTTACCGATGCATTGAAGACAAAAGAGGGGATGCCATCCGGGGCATCCCCAAGATTAGATGTTTGGTTGTCCTTGAATATTACCTTGGGGTGCCTTGGGCATCCCCAAGATTAGGCTCTTGCCACTCCTTATTCCGTAGTCCATCGAAACTTCACCCAAAACTTGAAAACTTCACAACACAAAACTCAACAAAAAATTCGTGAGATCCATTAGTATGATAAAACAAATCTCCACTTTTATGTACTGTTGTAAACTCATTCCAATTTTATATTTGCATTATATCTACTGTATTCTAACTTCTCGATGGCTCATAGCCCCCGATACTACCCATAGATCCATCAAAAGCAAACAACACAACGAACACAAAATCTGTCAAAAACAGAAGAGTCTGTAAAGACCCGAATTAAAGTCATACTTATGTAACTCCAAAAATACTGAAAAATTAGGACAACAGAGACAATTCGTATATCAATCTTGTGTAAAAAATTCAGAGTTTTTCCACGTTCCAGAAAATTTTAACAGTTCTGTTACTGTATGCAAAAGTTTCTGTTTTTCAGCAAAATCAAATCAACGATCTTCCAAATCATCCCAAAGGTCTTACTTGGCTCAAACACTAATTAAAACATTAAAACACAATCATAACAGAGGTATAATTGAGTAAACTCAGAAAAATAGAAAGGAAAAATATTGGGTTGTCTCCCAACAAGCGCTTTTCTTTAAAGCCTTTTAGCTAGGCATTGATAATTTTAATGATGCTCACATGAAAGATAGCAATTGAAACACGAAGAGGGCATCATGTAGCATGTGAAAAACAAGTTTAAGTCTAACATACTTCCTATGCATAGGCATTTTATAAGCAAATAAATTATCAAGACAAGCAAAAACTAGCATGTGCAAGGAAGAAGAATAAAACATTGACAATCTCAATAAGAAGAGAGGTAATTTAGTAACATGAAAATTTCTACAACCATATTTCCCTCTCTCATAATAATTAAATGTGGGATCATACTCAAATTCAACAATATAGCCATCATATAAAATTTTCTCTACATGATCCACATGCATGCAAAGTTGCTCTTCCAAAATAGTGGAATTATCATCAAATAAAATCATTACCTCTCCAAGCCCACTTTTATCAAAAATTTCATAAGATTGAACACTCTCCAAATATGTGGGATTCTTTTTTCCTAGAGTTGACACTCTTCCAAACCCACTTTCAACATTATCGCAAACATATTTGTCATGAGGCTTAAATAAATTTTCAAGATCATAAGAAGAATAACCCCAATCATGATCATTGCAATAAGTAGTGGACATATCAAAATTAGCATCCCCAAGCTTGGGGTTTTGCATATTATTAGCATAATTGACATTAATAGAATTTATAATAACACCAGTGCAATCATGCTTTTCATTCAAGGAGTTATCGTGAATCACGTCATAAATTTCCTCTTTTAGCACTTCATCACAATTTTCAGATTCACGAATTTCAAGCAAAACTTCATAAAGGTAATCTAGTGCACTCAACTCACTAGCAATTGGTTCATTATAGTTGGATCTTTTAAAAAGATTAGCGAGTGGATGAGGATCCATAAGCTTTTTGTTTTCTGATTTTCAATAAACATACAATTATACCAAACGAACAAGCAAACAAACCAAGTAAGACATAAAGGCAAACGAAAAGGCAAACGGAAAGAAGGCAAATAAAAAGGCAAATATTTTTATGTTTTTCTGAAAACATTTTAGAAGCAAGGAGAGGAAAATGAAAGGCAAATGGTGAATAATGTAAATGCAAGAGATGAGAGTTTATGATGGGTACTTGGTAGGCTTGATGTAGATCTTCCCCGGCAACGGCGCTAGAAATTCTTCCTGCTACTTCTTGAGCTTGCGTTGGTTTTTCCCTTGAAGAGGAAAGGGTGATGCAGCAAAGTAGAGATAAGTATTTCCCTCAGTTTGAGAACCAAGGTATCAATCCAGTAGGAGGAACACACAAGTCACCAATGGTTGCACCTACACAAACAAACAAATACTTGCACCCAACGCGATAAAGGGGTTTTCAATCCCCTCACGGTTACTTGCAAGGATGAGATCTGATAGAGATGGGTATAAAAGATAAATAAAAGTGCAAAACAAAGTAAAAGTAAATAAACTGCAGCAAGGTTTTTTTGGTTTTTTGGTTTTATAGATCTGCAAATAATATGATAAAAATAGACTCGGGGGCCATAGTTTTCACTAGAGGCTTCTCTCTTGAAAGAACGCATACGGTGGGTAAACAAATTACTGTTGAGCAATTGATAGAAAAGCGCAAAGTTATGATGATGTCTAAGGCAATGATCATGAATATAGGCATCACGTCCATGACAAGTAGACCGACCTGCCTGCATCTACTACTATTACTCCACACATCGACCGCTATCCAGCATGCATCTAGTGTATTAAGTTAACAAGAACAGAGTAACGCCTTAAGCAAGATGACATGATGTAGAGGGATAGATCCAATCAATATGAAATAAACACCATCTTTTTATCCATAATGGCAACAATACAAATACGTGCCTCGCTACCCCTTCTGTCACTGGGTGAGGACACCGCAAGATTCAACCCAAAACAAAGCACCTCTCCCATTGCAAGAAAAATCAATCTACTTGGCCAAACCAAATCAATAGATCGGAGAGAAATACAAAGCTATCTTAATCATGCATAAAACAGTTCAAAGAAGACTCAAATAATATTCATAGATAATCTGATCATAAATCCACAATTCATCGGATCTCAACAAACGCACCACAAAAGAAGATTACATCGAATAGATCTCCAAGAACATCAAGGAGAACATTGTATTGAAGATCAAAGAGAGAGAAGAAGCCATCTAACTACTAGCTATGGACCCGTAGGTCTATGGTAAACTACTCACACATCATCGGTAGGGCAGCAAGATTGATGTAGAGGCCCTCCATGATCGAATCCCCCTCCGGCAAAGTACCGGAATAGGCCTCCAGATGGGATCTCATGAGGACATAAACTTGCGGCGGTGGAAAAGTATTTGGTGTGCCCTCTGGTATACTGGGAATATTTGGGTAATTATGGAGCTGAGAGTAGGGTTAGGGGAGCCACGGGGGGCCCACAAGCTTGGGAGGCGCCCCTCCCTAGGGCGCGGCCTCCAAGCTTGTCGCCCACTCGTGGCTCTTCTGGCCTCCTCCCAAAGCTTCCTAGGTGTCTTCTGGTCCAAGAAAAATCGTCAAAAAGTTTCTTTCCATTTGGACTCTGTTTGGTATTGATTTTCTGTAAAAGACAAAAACAAGGAAAAAAACAACAACTAGCACTGGGCACTAGGTTAATAGGTTAGTCCAAAAAATGATATAAAATAGCATAATAATGCATATAAAACATCCAAGATGGATAATATAATAGCTTGGAATAATAAAAAATTATAGATACGTTGGAGACGTATCAGTGAGCCGATGATATTATACATCTCGGCCACAAATCAGGTGGTTAGCGTAGTTCTCGTGGTCGAGTGAGACATGGATGGCCACAAATTCCAGGTCCAGAGGCCCGTATATTACGTCTCCGCGGTCTTAACCCTGTGCAAGTCATGATACCCTCACTATCAAAAGATAGCCTACGTCGTCTTTATGGCATCACGAAAACTTCGGCACTACTTCCAAGAGTGTTCGGTGACCGTGGCATTCGATGTCCCATTAAGTGACATAATTAATAATAGGGATGCAATGGGGCGTATAGCCAAATGGGCCATAGAGCTCCTACCTGTTGAAATCGTTTAAAAACCACGCTGGGCCATTAAATCCCAGGTGTTGGCCGATTTTTTTGCTGAATGGACGGAGGCAGAACTCCCTCGGGAATACAGCACCTACTCGCATTGGACCATGTATTTTGATGGTTCCAAAATGCTTGCCGGCCTAGGGGATGGCATAGTGCTCACGTCACCTACAAGAGCAACATTCGATATGTCCTACAAATCATGTACACAGACTCCAACAATGCAGCTGAATACGGGCTCCGGATATCAGTCTCCATGGGTGTAAAACGCCTGGAGGTCCGAGGTGATTCCAACCTCGCCATATCGCAAGTCAATGACGATTTTGACGCCAAGGACCCGAAGATGACAGCTTACCGGAACACCGTCATCAAGATCTTGGCCAGGTTCGAGGGGCTGGAATTCCAGCACATACCCCGAGACAGCAACCAGGCCACATATGTCCTCGCCCGAATGGGTGCCAAACGAGATAAGGTCCCGCATAACACCTTCCTTGAGTGGCTCTTCAAGCCGTCCGTAGTCTGGCAAGAGAATAAAGGAATGTCAGAGCCAAACGACGTCGGGCAGCATGCCCCGCCCGAAGACAACTAAGGCATAATAGGAGGCTCAACGGTCCAGGAAACTGCATCCGCACATGAAGTCATGGTAGTTATTGCATCATGGACCGAGCCGCTCCTCGTGTACTTGCTCCGAAAAGAGCTCCCTGACAAACAAGCCAACGCACGTCGGATCATAAGGCAATCTAAAACCTACAAGGTTCACGACGGGGAACTTTATAAAATGAGCACCATGGGCGTCCTCCAGCGATGCATGTCCGAGGAAGAAGGAAGACTCCTACTTCAGGAGATACACTCCGGCATGAGCAGACATCACACCGCTTCTCGGACCCTGGTAAGCAAGGCTTTCCGAGTCGGCTTCTATTGGCCGACTGCTGGCGCCGACGCCTCGACGTTGGTACAGTGTTGCCCAGGCTGTCAGGTATTTGCCAAGCAAAGCCACATGCCCCCCATGGCCCTTCGTACCATCCTCATTACCTGGCCTTTTATGGTCTGTGGGCTAGATATGGCCGGGCCACTCAAGGGTGCCTCAAACAAAAACAAATACCTACTTGTCATGGTAGATAAATTCACCAAGTGGAACGAAGCAAAACCGGTCACCTCGGCTGAAGCCGTCCAAGTAATCGGATTTATCTCCGGGGTGGTACATCGTTACGGTGTCCCCCACAGTCTAATCATGGACAAGGGAACAAACTTCATAGCCAAAGAGGTCAAAGCATGGTGTAAGAAAATGGGCATTAAGCTCAACTATGTGTCCGTCTACCACCCGCAGTCTAATGGGCAAGTTGTCGGTGTACTAAGTATTGGGCCTTTAGTACCCCATACTTGTGCACGGGCAGTTGTAGCCAAGCCTGCGGCAAGGTTTGTCGGGGAAAATAGTTGGAGATTAGTTCAAGGTTGTCAAAGGGACACTCAAACCAAGAATCAGAGGATCAAGAGATAATAAGAGCTGAAGACCGAAGATTAGGCCCCCGGCAAGATCTTGCCGGGGTGGCTTGCAGAGCCCGGCAAGATTTGCGCCCGGCAAGGATTCTATCACTATGCCACCGCTTCAGCACAGCAATCAGCCTGGCATTCTGGGCCCTTCTCTGGATGCGTGGCAAGGCACCAGTGGAGGAGAGCTTAAGCGGTGCTGATGGGATGGCCCCTTTTTCCATCCCCAAGAAAATGAGGACACCTAAATGGACACCTCACGGTGCATTAAATGCATTTGTCCTAAACCGTCAGTGGTTAGGTATGATAACCCTGTAGCTACTTTACACCTCAATGTATGTACATTTTGCCACTGTGGTGACCCCTTTGAACATATAAAAGGAGGCCCAAGGCAACTGCTACAGGGAGGAGGATCTTTTGGCCCATTCTGCATGCGTAGCTGCTCTTTGAACGCACTGTTCATCGCAAGCGCTCCTGGAGCTTGGGCTCAAGAACACTCCTAATAAAACAAGGCAGGAGTAGGGTTTTACGCTGATTAGCGGCCCGAACCTGGGTAAAAATCCCCTTGCGTCGATCGTTGGTTCTGCTCTTTGTGCATACCTCTCCCCTTGCCAAACCAAAAAAGGGATCCCCGCGATCCCATAGGTGTCGTACGCCGACATGTTTGGCGCGCCAGGTAGGGGGAAGAAGGTTGCGCAAACCTGATCCAGTGATCGGCGCCTCAGTTTCTTCATCATCTTCATCACCATGCCACCCAAGAAGAAGAGTGTCGCAATGGTGCTACCATCTACGTCCGTGTTGCCCGTGCCCTCGCGTACGGGTGACGACGTGGATGCAGAAGGTAGAGGTTTAGAGCCTCCACGGCGTTCTGGTGATCCAAGCCAGGCGAGCGGCGTCGTTCGCAGCGGTGACGGCAACCCGCACGCCGCTAGATCCAGAGATGGGGCTGTGCTGCCTACGGGCAGCGCGGCGAACTCCAGAGATCGGAGGATGCCTCCTAGGACTCCCGCGCCGGTGCAAGCATCTCGGCCTTCGCAGGTTGCACGCGACGAGCAGCGCCATGGCGCTGGTGGTTCAGGACGCCCTCATGAAAGGACTTCTGCGCATCGATCCCAAGGTGCGCAGGCCCAGCATGCACGCCAAACTGCCAGTGGAAGTGGTGCGCGGTCGCGCGACCGTGAAGGTGCTCCTTCTAACATTGTTAGGAGTCAGAGCACCTCATGTACCTTGCACCTATCGCCGCCGCCTACACCTGCGGAAGCTCTAGCACGTGCGCAGCTGCTCCTCGATTTTCCTCCTGCTCCGGAGAAGATGGAGGAGTGGCGATCTACCATCTAGAGCCTCATCGGCTTCGTCAACAAGGATGGGCCGCAGCAGGCAGGGCCCTCGCGGCAGCGGTCCATCGATCCGGCGCGAGCCGATGGAGAGAAGACTGGAGGCGGTGCGACCACGGTGCACTCCCCTCCACGACAACAGCGGCGATCGACAACCCGGTGGACCGATGGTCGTGATGATGATTCCACAGCGTCGTCCGATCCGCGGATGCGTCGGGATCGGCGTCAAGTTCTTCGGGAACGAAGCAAAGAGGACGCTCGAACTACCATCGAGCGGCGACGGGAGGCGCGCCATCAATCTGACAAAGGCACAGGACCTGTTGTCGACAAGCCTGCGCCAGGGTACGCAGGCAACTTGCCTTACGAGGTAGGTTGTCCAGCGTTTACCCGTGAGCTGCGGCGAGTCCAGTGGCCCAATTCCCGAACCTTCAAGCCAGAGGTCTCGGAGAAATATGATGGCAAGACCCACCCGTCGGAGTTCCTGAGCATTTACACCATTGCGGTGCAGGCTGCCGGGGGCCGAGACGATAAGATACTTGCCAACTACTTCCCGTTGGTGCTCAAACCCAATGTCAGGTTATGGTTGATGCATCTGTCGGAGAATTCCATTTGTTCTTGGTCAGATCTGTGCCACCAGTTTGTTGGCGCCTTTGTTGGAGGCCATCAAACTCCTGGCCAGGAAAGTGATTTGCATCTCATCCCCCAGAAGGAGGGCGAGCCTCTACGCAAGTATATCCAAAGGTTCAGCCGTGTGCAATACAGCATCCCGGATGTTCATCCTGCCGCCGTTATCGGCGCGTTTCGTCAGAACATGCGTAACCGCAAGATGCGGGAAGAGATGGCAATGAAAAAAAATCAGGGATATCGCCGAGCTTTATGCTCTGGCTGATAAATGTGCTTGGGCTGAAGAGGGAAGGAGACTTCCCGGCGAGGATGTTGGTGCAGGGGGCGACTCTGAAGGCGAAGATGTTGCCGCCCCGACAAAGAAGGGCCAGCGGCGAAACAAGAAGCGTAAAGGCAAGCCGTGCTTGCTGTCGAGGGATCCGGTGATCCTGGCACCGCCAAGAAGGCCAAAGTTGGCAATCCCGGCAAGGAAGTTGCCGGGTGCGCCTCCTGTCAGGCCTTGGCGGCTGCCGACAAGCCGGAAGGCTCCGACAAACAGTATTGCAAGATCCATCGCACCAAGGGCCATGATCTCCAAAACTGCCGGCAAGTTGAGCAGCTTGTCGAGAAGCAAAGAGCTGAATACGAGAGGCGAGACAAGGAGAAGGCCCAAGATAGTGCTGAAGGGTCCGGCAAGAAGCGTGGTGGCCGGGGGGGTCGCCGCGGCAAGGCCAAGCAACAGAAGGAGAGGCCCGCTCGAGGCCGTGACAAGGAAGAGGGTGATGATGATGATGAAGAAGATGATGAGTCCAGTGAGCATGAATTTCAGAAAGCTACAGAGGCCATGTGTATCGACGGAGGCGCCTCGGTGCATTCTTCCCACCGTCGACTTAAACAGTGAGTGCGTGAGGTTAATGCAACAGAGCCATCATTTGATGCACGTAAACCCCTGAAGTGGTCCAACACGCCTATCATTTTTTACGCCGAGGATCACCCTGATCGCACAACAGCGGTCGGGTGCTTGCCATTGTTGGTTTCACCGACAATCTGCAACCTCAAGGTGACAAAAATGCTAGTTGACGGTGGGGCCGGACTGAACCTAATCTCACTAGACGTGCTCAAGAAACTGTAGATTCCTGATGAAGATCTCGAGGAAACGGGCACGTTTCAAGGGATCAATCCAGGAAGGACCCAGCCAAAAGGCAAGATAATGCTACCGGTAACATTTGGTAGCGAGCCCAACTACAAGACGGAGAATGTGGTGTTCGATGTCGCCAAGATCCCCATGTCATACAATGGGATTCTTGGCCGCCCAGCGTTGGCCAAGTTCATGGCAGCATCACACTATGCATATAATGTGCTGAAAATGCCCGGGCCCTTGAGTGTCATCACTGTCCACTCCGACAAGAAGGATGCACTCATTTGCGCCGATCAACTCTATTGGGAAGCAGTCGCAGCACCTGCCGCCAAGGCATCTGCTCCTGCCGCTGGAACTCCCGGGGGGAAGAAGAAGACCGGCAAGAACCTTGGGGCAAACTCCGGCAAGCGCACCTCCTCGGAGTGCTGCGCTCCCGTTGAGGATGTACCAGAGAGTTCCACCGGCAAGAACAAGAAGTCCAAGGCTGCTCCACCAGAGACAAAGAAGGTGCCCGTCAAGGAGGATGGAACGGGAGGAACTTTCACCATAAGTTCCACCCTTGATGACAAATAGGAAAGCGCGCTCATTGCCTTCCTGCGGGTGAATATCGATGTGTTTGCATGGCGACCATCTGACATCCCCGATGTTCCCATGGAGGTAATTGAGCACCACCTTGCTGTCTATCCTCACGCGCGGTCCGTCAAGCAAAGGGTGAGAAAGCAGGCCTTGGAACGACAAGAATTTATTGCCGAGGAGATCAGGAAGTTAGAAGCGGCAGGTTTGGTCAGAGGGGTGCTCCACCCAACGTGGTTAGCCAATCCAGTTGTAGTGCGCAAGGCGAACGGAAAATGGAGGCTATGTATTGATTATACAGATATCAATAAAGCTTGTCCAAAAGATCCTTTCCCCTTGCCGCGCATCGACCAGATTGTAGACTCCACTGCTGGTTGTGACCTACTGTCGTTCCTTGATGCCTACTCAGGGTATCATCAGATCTTCATGGCAAAAGAAGATGAAGAAAAGAACGCATTTATCACCCCATGTGGTACGTATTGTTTTATACGAATGCCTTTCGGGTTAAAAAGTGCCGGTTCTACATTTGCGAGAGCGGTCCAAATTGGTTTTGAGCCTCAGCTGCATAGAAACATGGAAGCATACATGGATGACATAGTGGTCAAAACCAAGGACAAAGCGACGCTCATACAAGATCTAGAAGAAACGTTTACAAATCTGCGCAAGATCAATTTAAAGCTCAATCCTGAGAAGTGCTTGTTTGGCGTTCCTTCCGGGAAGCTTCTCGGGTTCTTTGTGTCTCAGCGAGGGATCGAGGCGAACCCCGACAAGATCAAAGCTATTGAGCAGATTGAGGCACCAAGACGCGTCAAGGATGCACGTCGTCTTACCGGCTGCATTGCAGCCTTAAGCAGGTTTATCTCCAAATCTGCTGAGCGTGCCCTGCCCTTTTTCAAAATTTTGAAAAAGGCAGGACCAATGAAATGGACTCCGGAAGCAGAGGCTGTGCTGCAAGATTTGAAGAGATACCTCTCTTCTCCGCCGACGCTAGTCGCGCCTAGGCCACAAGAGTCATTGCTGCTGTACCTGGCAGCGACGAATCAAGTGGTTAGTGCTGCGTTAGTGGCGTAGAGAGAAGCTGATGAGGAGGCAACGCCAGTGGCAGGACCGCCAAGTGACGCGCCGGGGTCATCCCCGGCAAGGACTGGTGCCGGCAAGACAGGATCTGCGCAGTCAGGAGAACTAGTGCAGAAGAAGAGGATGGTGCAGCGCCCAATTTATTTTGTCAGCTCCCTTTTGCAGGGAGCTAGGTCAAGATACTCTGGTGTGCAGAAGCTGCTCTTCAGCCTCCTTATGGCCTCGAGGAAGCTGCGCCATTATTTTCAAGCACATGAGATTACCGTCGTCACTCGCTTCCCGTTGCAGCGGATTTTATGGAATCCAGAAGCAACCGGCAGGATTGTGGAGTGGGCGTTGGAATTGTCAAGCTTTGGTCTCAAGTTTGAAAGTACTTCAACAATTCAGAGCAGAGCCTTGGCGGAGTTCATTGCGGAATGGACCCCGACACCAGATGAGGAAATTCAAGAAACGACTCTCCCCGGCAAGGAAATTGATCGAGAATGGGTTATGTACTTTGACGGGGCTTTCTCGCTGCAAGGCGCCGGTGCTGGCGTGCTGCTTGTCGCACCCACCGGAGAGCACCTCAAGTATGTAATCCAGATGCATTTTCCCCGGGAGAGTTCGACAAACAACACTGTGGAGTATGAGGGGCTGCTTGCCGGTCTCAGGATCGCGGCAGACCTTGGCATCAAGAAGCTCATCATCAGAGGTGATTCACAGCTTGTTGTCAGGCAAGTTAACAAAAATTGCCAAAGTCCATTAATGCAAGTTTATGTGGATGAAGTGAGAAAAATGGAAGAGTGCTTTGATGGTCTGCAAACGAAGCACATTCCTCGTGCCGAGAACATTATTGCTGATGACCTGTCAAAGCACGCTGCCCTCAAGTTGCCTGTGGAACCAGGAACTTTTGTGCTCCATTTGACTCAACCATCTGTGGCACCATCAATGAGGCAAGGAAAGAGAAGAAAGTTGAATTCTGGACAGTACTTTCCGGCAGAGCTCCCTGGAGCCACCGGCAAGGAACTTGCCAGGATCAGCGGCAAGCCTGCCGGGGAACGATAGGCTCCGGCGGAGCCTCAGGCTTTCACCGTCGAGACAAATGTTCCCCTGGCGGAGGAGATGCCTTTAGTCCTAGCTGTCGAGCCCCAGGCTCCAGCATGGGCACAACACATTGTCCATTTCCTTCAGACAGGAGAACTCCCCGAAGAGCAGGAAGAAGCAGAAAAAGTAGCCCATCAGTCTACTATGTATCAGTTCGTCGATGACGTTCTGTACAGAAAGAGACCGAACGGTGTGAAATTGAAGTGTATTCCTCGGGAGGATGGACTAGAGCTGTTGGCAGAGATACATGGAGGCATATGTGGCTCTCACATAGGATCAAGAGCACTTGTCGGAAAGGCATTCTGGCAAAGTTTCTTTTGGCCCACTGCTCTCCAGGATGCAACTACACTAGTAACCAAGTGTGAAGCGTGCCAGTTTCATTCGATGAAATCGCATCAGCCAGCTCAAGCTCTTCAGACAATCCCTCTCTCCTGGCCATTTTCGGTCTGGGGGCTTGACATACTGGGCCCCTTCCCCCGTGCTACAGGGGGCTTTGACTACTTGTATGTAGCAATCGACAAGTTCACAAAGTGGCCGAAAGTGGAAGCAGTGAGAAAGGTGACGGCACAATCAGCCGTCAAGTTCTTTAAGGGAATAGTTTGCCGTTTTGGTGTGCCCAACAGGATTATCACCGACAACAACACACAATTCATAAGTCGCACCTTCATGCAGTACGTCCAAGACCTTGGCGGCAAAATTTGTTTTGCCTCTGTTGCTCATCCGAGAAGCAACGGCCAAGCAGAGAGGGCTAATGCTGAAGTGCAGCGCGGTCTCAGGACCAGAACTTTTGACAAGCTGAAAAAGTGCGGAAGGCGCTGGATTGATGAGTTGCCAGCGGTTCTTTGGTCAATCAGAACGACACCAAATTGAGCCACTGGCCAGACGCCCTTCGCTCTAGTCTACGGAGCAGAAGCAGTTCTCCCCACGGAACTCATATACGGGTCACCTCGAGTGCTCGCTTATGATGAGCTTGAGCAAGAGCAGCTGTGGCAAGATGACGTTGTGCTCCTTGAGGAGGATCGTCTTCAGGCTGCTATGCGAGTTGCTCGCTACCAGCAAGCTTTGCGCCGCTACCATAGACGCAAAGTTCATGCCCGAAGCCTTGAGGAAGGCGACCTTGTTCTTCGACGGATTCAGTCCGCCAAGAATTCAAACAAGTTGACGCCGAAGTGGGAAGGCCCTTATCGGGTAGTACGAGTCACCAGGCCCGGCGCTGTCCGCCTGGAGACCGAGGATGGCGTTCCAGTGAGCAACTCCTAGAATATTGAGCATCTTCGCAAGTTTTACCCGTGAGGCGCGGTTGCCCGGGGGCCCCGGCAACCACCTTTTGTACAAGTCTTGCCGGTAAGGCATGTAATCCTTTGTACAAAGCCAGGCGCAGACCCTGCGCGCAGATGAATAAGATTAAGTGTTGTACATTTTTCTTATCGATTTCCATGTTTATATATATATGCATGCTTGTCTGAGATATTGTATGACACTTATTCTCGGTAAGCATTAATGAACCGCCAAGGTTCCATATTTCTATTTTCTCTTCTTTCTTTTTCTCAAAAGATAGAAGGTTTCCTCGCGCGCACGTTTGCCGGGGGGGAAGGAAGATATGGATACCAGTGGGGTACGTTCAGAATTGATACCTTGCCAGAAGGAACAAGGAATACAGCGACAGAGAGCTAAGTTGCTAAACTCGAGCAAGCTTTTCAATTTTTATTATAAAGTTATTTTCCTTAGATGATTTCGGTCTTTGTATGGAAAACCTGCACGTGAAGGAACCCTTGTCGTAATCGGTTGCGCCCTTATTTTGTTTCGAGTCCGCTCAACAGTTTAAGTGGCTGCACTGAGCACGCCAAGGTGTTTTGCCGGCCGCTGCACCTCCAGTAGGCTGCTGAAGTCCCGCACCCAGCGCTTGCGGCAGGTTGCGCGCCGGCAAGCTTTCAGTAAGCGTAGGGTGTGCTCCATACAGAAAGGAATCAGACAAGGGAAATAGCATGCATGTACCCAAACATAAGCAAGTTATGTTACATCAATAAGTTGCCGCAGTTCTAACTTAAGACTTAATTGTTTTTGGCATGGAATGGTGGCGACAAGGGAAAATGAGGCAGCTAGTCCCTGCGCTGGCCTTCGACCCTCTTGATTGAATGTACTTTCTCAAGGATGGGTGCGACAAGCTCCTCAAGTGCTTTGAGATCTGCATCCTTCGGCAAATGATCGAGCACGTTGGTGAGGTCGACGCCAGGGTTCTTGTGCACCACCTTGATGAGCACCTTGCGGAGGACGGCCCAGCAAAGCTTGCGGGATTCATCGGCTAGTTGGGTCGCTCGGTTGGATTGGAGTAGCTTCAGAGCATCTATGATTCTTTCAAAGAACATGGTCAACCTGGCGCTTGAAGATACCCTTTCTCCAGAAGAATACTTGAAGTTTGGCAGGCCCATGGTTGACAGCTGTGCTATGAGCTTCTCCGCAGTGTCGACAAGGCGTTCAGTCCAGATTTTTACCCCCTTCTCATAGTCGATTTGGGCGGCGGCAGCGCTCTTAAGCAAGTTCCTCTCATCTTGGAGATCTTTGCTCAGAGCCTTCTCGCGGGCCCTGCCGTCCTCAAGAGACTTCTCCAGCGTGGTCAGCTTCAGCCTCAGATCGGCAATGATATCGTTGGCTGAAGAGAGCTGCTTGGTCTTGTCGGATATGGCAACTTGCATCTCCGCCAGGCTGTGGAGAGTTTTCTCCCTGTCACCTTTGAGCGTCGAGAGCTCCTTGCTATGTTCTTCAAGATCCACCTCCAGTTTCTTCACTTTGTCGCTCAGCTCGTTCTTGGCGGCCTCTGCAGCCTTGGCAGCATCGACGGCTTCCTTGAGCTTGCCGACGTGATCTACAGTTAGAGTTTCGAGCGCCTCTTTGTGCTTCTGCTCCAGCTCCTGGGTCCGCTGCGCGACAAGCTTCTCGATTTCCTCATCTTTGCTGTGAAGCTTGGCGGCGAGCGCCTGCTCGCGTGCGGCAAGATCTTCCTCGTGAGCGTCAAGCCCAATGCGATGCTCCATCAGGAGAGCATCTTCAGCAGCAACTCTTTGCGCAGCTTTCTCTTGCGCCTTCTCTAGGTCAGATTGTCTCAAAAGGAGCTCCGTCCAGCTTTGGCTCACTTGTTCCCGGTTGGCAGTCAACTCCTGAAAGGC
Organism: Thinopyrum elongatum; assembly: GCA_011799875.1. Taxonomy (NCBI): domain Eukaryota; kingdom Viridiplantae; phylum Streptophyta; class Magnoliopsida; order Poales; family Poaceae; genus Thinopyrum; species Thinopyrum elongatum. The sequence continues at coordinate 256,386,742 of CM022298.1, forward strand.
CTCGGCGTACCAGATTTGCATTTGCTCAATGCGCTTTTGAAAATCTGCCTTAGCTGCTTCAACAACTGCAGCTCTGGAATCTACCTTCTCCTTTCGAGCACGGTGGAGCGCTTGGAGCTTGCGGAAATTATCGCCCATGGCCTGAAGGAGCTGATCTTCCTCAGATTTGCTGCCGCTGGCACTTGGCTCATTGATGATCTCGAGCCCGGCAGCAGCAATGATTTCTTCATCAAAAGCTTCCCCTTCGGTCGGTGCCCCAATGCTTGCCGTCCCCGGCAAGTTGACGAACAGGTTCTCGCCAACTTTGAGATATCTGCTTGATGGAGGAACTTCAGATGTTGACGGTTGATCCTCAGCAACTGCCTCGCCAGCAGCTGGGGGCTATGTGGCCGGTGTAGCGCCTGGTGCTCCTGCGGCAGGAATGCCGTCAGTATGGTCACCAGCCTCCTTGTCGGTCCCCTCAGCAGATTCCTTGGCGGCCTCCTCCTGTGTAGCCTTGGCGGTCTCGTCAGCAGCAGCCCTGTCAACTTCGACAGTGGTGTCTTTGGCGGCCTCGCTAGCGGCGATCTCGTCGGCTTCGGCGGTAGCATCCCTGGCGGTCTCTTCGATGACAACGTCGACGTCCATGTGTTCCATCACAGGGAATTCTGAAGGACGAAGGGGGGAAACAAGATCAGACCAAGGATGAAGTTCAAGAAGACAAAAAGAAGAGAAGATAAAGGAGAAAATGACAAGTGCCCTGAGGTAAGCGGTTACCTGCGTCGAGCTGTTGCGGGGTGGTCTCATCCTTTCCGGCAACATTGGTTGCCTGGGAAGGGTTGCCGGTGCCCATGTTTGCCGGTCCCTCCTCAACCAAGACAGGCTCGTCGGTAGGAACTCTTGCCGGGGACGCACTTGCGGGTGGCGTGGTTGACGAAGGCGGCACGACGGGGACATTTTCCAATGACCCTTCCTGTTGCCGTCCTTCTCCTGCAAGGCCCAGAGATATCAGCAGCAAAGGGAGAAACCCCGGCACCCGCCAACGGAAAACGAGTAATGAACTCACGCTGGGGGCTGTGCTGGGGGCTGCGTCGAGGGCTAAGCTCCGGGCTCATGGTGATAGTTTCCGGCACGCTTGCGAAGCCAGCCGGGGGCTTGTCCCTAGTGGAAGTCTTCGCCCTCTTCACCATCCTTTCGCCAAGGTTTCTGCATCACCGCGGAGACAAGACAAAGCAAGCCAATAAGATCAATTCAGAATTTGGAAGATAAAGGCTACGGCAGGATACTTACTCTTCCTCTTCTCGTTCCGGGCTGAAACCGGAGATGTCGAAATTGACCTCCGTCGTAGTGTCCGTATGGGGAGGCGGAGGAGGGGTCCTGGGTCGCTTGGTTGCCCCAGGCGCAGGGAGTTGGCGTGGCTCTGCTGCCTCAGCCTCCGGTGCTGCTGTGTGGGACGTCCCTGCCGCCCTAGTGGTTGCCGTAGGTGTGTGTCTCACGCGCCGTGCAAGTTGCTGCCGAACTCCCTGCCGCGGTGCAGCCTTGCCGGCCGCTTTCTTGCCGGGAGCTTCGCTGCTTGAAGAAGGCTGGTTTGCTGGAACACCAGAGGCAGCTTTCCGAAGTACACGTTTTGTCCTCTTCGGAGCTGGGAGCTCTTCCTGCAGCCCCTCTTCGGCTGCGTCTTCATCGGCCGAGCTCGCGGCGGCTGCACTGCTCTGTTCCCCGGCAGCCTTATCCTCCCCGGCAAGATTCTCTTCGGTCATAACTTCTGCGTCACTGGTTTCCCACTCCGTGAAGCTGATGCTGCCGGCCTCCGCGGCAAGATTCCCCTCTTCCACCCTAGTGGCAATGTATGCCACTTCTTCGTCAGTAGTGGCTTGGATGAGGTTTGTTTCTTCCCGGACGGCCCTTTCCGACAGGTTGTCGAAGAATTTTTGTGCTTCCTCCTCGGATGGTTCGGCCCAAGTCGCGTCAAGACCATGGGCGTTGAACATTGGCATTGTGGTGATGATCGACCCCAGGGCGGAGTTGTTGCACAAAGGGACAATTCTTGCCGGCAACCGATGTTTGTTCTCGCGCTGGAACAGCTTATGGCGGAGAGCGCCAAGTTGCATGGCAGTCAAATTGTTGTTCAATCCAGGGCGCAGCCTCATGATGTCTGCTGTGTTCCGGTATTCCCAAGATGGTCTCCCCTTGTTCTGCAAGGGAGCGATGCGGCGGCGGAGGAAATCAAAGCCGATCATCTCCATTGTGAGCCCGACAGCTTTCAGACGAAGGATCCTGGTGGTGGCAATCGTGAGCTTCTCGTCTTCAGCAGCGAAATCGCTCCAGTCGTTCCCGCGGACCGCCTTCTGCTGTCGGGGCAAACAGAATGGATGGGGATCTGCTTCCTTGATCCAGCACCACTCGAACCTCCATTCATCCCACTTCTCGCAGTAAACCCCTTCTGGGTATATTTCCTTGTTCCAAGCCCTTGGGATCCAGGCGATAGAACCGGAGAGGGCATCTCCTTTTTGGATGCGGGGAATAAAGTAATGGCGGAAAAGGGCAATGTTGGGAACAACTCCGGCAAGGTTTTCACAAAGATGAGCGAAGATGGACATGCACAGTATGGCGTTCGACATGAAATCAAGAAGATGGAAGCCATATGTGTACATAATGTCATTGAAGAAATCAGAGAATGGGGGACAAAGCCCGCAATAGAAATAAGCGACGAAAAAGGGATATCTGTCTGATCCGCCTTTGGAAGAAGAACCTGGAGCCACGCGAGTTGCGGGTTGAGCTTGCGTCTCCCTCGCCCACATGCACTGGTACCGGTTCTTCAAGGCTCTCGCGTCGAGTGTCGGAGCGAAGACGACGTACTTTTTCCGCATCTTCACCAGCTCGCTCTCCGGAACGACGGCTTTCGCCTCCTTGCCCTTGCCCTTGCCAGCCTTGGGTGGCATGGTGGCTGCGAGGGCGGAAGCCGAGGATAGAACGGATGTGGAAGCGAAGAGCGGATAAGGAGAAGTTTGGCTTTGAGCTCGAGAAGGAGAAGGCAATGGCGGATTCCAGATTGGAAAGAAGAGGGGGTAAATAGGTAGCGCCTCTGCAGTTCCTTTTTCTATGGGGAAGGAGCGAGGCCGCCTCTTTTACTGCCCAATGTGAATATGCCTCTACAAGCGCGCTGCGGCCGCGGCCGTTCAGCGCACGTGCCCCACGTCGCGCATTCAATGCGCGTAGTGGGGGAACGCAGTAAGCGAAATCATCACGAGCAGTTAAACCCCTGCCACGCGTGCCCATGCACTGTTTGGGCCTAGCCCAACAACGCCTCGCACTCGTGTGTGGCCTAGGCCCGGGGGCTCCTGTCGGTGTACTAAGTATTGGGCCTTTAGTACCCCATACTTGTGCACGGGCAGTTGTAGCCAAGCCTGCGGCAAGGTTTGTCGGGGAAAACAGTTGGAGATTAGTTCAAGGTTGTCAAAGGGACACTCAAACCAAGAATCAGAGGATCAGGAGATAATAAGAGCTGAAGACCGAAGATTAGGCCCCCGGCAAGATCTTGCCGGGGTGGCTTGCAGAGCCCGGCAAGATTTGCGCCCGGCAAGATTCTATCACTGTGCCACCGCTTCAGCACAGCAATCAGCCTGGCATTCTGGGCCCTTCTCTGGATGCGTGGCAAGGCACCAGTGGAGGAGAGCTTAAGCGGTGCTGATGGGATGGCCCCTTTTTCCATCCCCAAGAAAATGAGGACACCTAAACGGACACCTCACGGTGCATTAAATGCATTTGTCCTAAACCATCAGTGGTTAGGTATGATAACCCTGTAGCTACTTTACACCTCAATGTATGTACATTTTGCCACTGTGGTGAACCCTTTGAGCATATAAAAGGAGGCCCAAGGCAACTGCTACAGGGAGGAGGATCTTTTGGCCCATTCTGCATGCGTAGCTGCTCTTTGAGCGCACTGTTCATCGCAAGCGCTCCTGGAGCTTGGGCTCAAGAACACTCTTAATAAAACAAGGCAGGAGTAGGGTTTTACGCTGATTAGAGGCCCGAACCTGGGTAAAAATCCCCTTGCGTCGATCGTTGGTTCTGCTCTTTGTGCATACCTCTCCCCTTGCCGAACCGAAAAAGGGATCCCCGCGATCCCATAGGTGTCGTACGCCGACACAAGTGGAGCGAGCCAATGGACTAATCCTTAGTGGCATCAAGCCAAGGCTTGTGCGCTCCCTTAAGAAAGCCGACTGCAAATGGGTCGAGGAACTCGATTCCGTCCTATGGGGCTTGCGTACTATGCCAAACGCATCCACTGGTTACACACCATTTTTTATGGTGTATGACGCCGAGGCAGTCCTCCTCTGCGACATCATACACGACACACCTTGGGTACGCATGTATGAAAAGCTAGAGGCCAAGCTCGATCGGCAAAATGCCCTAGACGCTCTTGAAGAAGAACACAATGTCGCACGGGCATGGTCCGCTATATATCAGCAGCAAGCCCGGCGCTACCTCGACAGAGAGGTCTGCGCAAAGGACTTCAACGTCGGGGACCTCGTCATGAGATTACATCTGGAAAAGCAGAAGCACAAACTCTCCCCTAGATGGGACAGGTTGTTCATCATCGAGCAGGTGCTAATCGGAGGGGCCTACCGAATTAGAGATCCAGAGGACGGCCGTCTAGAGCCCAACCCCTAGAACACGGCGCTACTCCGACGCTTCTACGGCTGACACCCTGCACGCTGCCGATGTACATAACTTACACCCCCTTTTTTCGTTTTTCTTTTCTTTTGTTTTTACACCTCGGGTCATTTGGAAAGATCTCGGGGTATAATAAAGCATGTTCTTTTCAAAACACACGTTGTTCCACCTCTTATGCACTATTGTCTTTCAAGCCACGATATGCATCGATTTGATTTAAGATTTGGCCAAGCTGGGTTGCCTAGCTCCTGTGCTTGCCCCTTACGTTCCCGATATTTCGGCTAAGGGGCAAAGGGAGCGCCGTTGTAAGTGTTACTCCCGGGTCAGCCGGAGTAGTACCTGAGATGGACAAAGCCGAAAGCTAGCATTCTTACAATACAAATCGGTCGGCCATGACATGGGGTTAACGTGGAAGGGGTCTTTTCAAACCTTGACCAAGGGCTTTAACTCCGAGGTCACCCGTATTCGGACCAATGTGTTCGACATAGCCACCCGAGGAAAGGAACTGTTGGAAGAACTATTTTCCTCGGAAGATGTTTCTTATGTTAAATAGTAATATAACATAACTTTCCGTCACCCTCTTGTCTTTTGAGCCGCGTAGCCTGATTTCCTTGTCACCTGAAGCACCTGGTCTGATGACTTCGGCCAGTAGTACGGGACAATCCTCGGCCATTGGCCGAGGGGGCGGAAGCCGAAGGCTGCCTGACAGAGTTTGGATGTACGGTCTGAGAATTGACATAAAGTAATTCGATACATAAAGTCATACAAAACAATTACATACGGTTTAGCAAGTCTATTAAGGTGTCCAACGCGCAATCCTTCTGCGAGAATCGCGCCCCAGGCATTACAATTCGCATGCATTGCTAGTGGTGATTTCCTCCCCGCCAGGCCCCATGGGTCATACCTCTGGTGGATCCGTCGTCTTCAGACTGGTATAATGGGTCTTTACCATCACCCAGGCCTCCCTTGCACTTATCGGTAGGCGGATACTTTCCACACCTGGATCCAGTATCGAGCTCTTTTTAGCTCTTCGGCCAGAACGACCATGTCTTCGGGGATCTGCTCCACCTCGGGCAATAAAGCCTGGTAGACATCCTTCATCGATTTTCGTGCACTTTCATGCACCACGGGATAGATGATTCGCCATCTCCTCGGGCATCAGACCTCGGGCATCAGGGGGTAAGCCGAACAAAGAAGCTGCCATAGAAATGACGTCAGTATATTCATCACCCCGGCCAAACTACATGACGGGCACATTCTTCGGAATAAAGTGACTTACCAAAGATCATGTCATCCATTCGTCCATTCTTTGATTCTACGGCAGCCATCCGAGCTTTTAAGCTCTTAATCTCCCGGGCTTGTCGGGCATTCTCAGCCCTGAGCGCATTAACGCCATCCACCTTTTGGCTAGCCACATGGTGGCTCGCTTGACGCTGCGGTTCATCATACAACAGATCTTCGGGGGCCTGCTTCAGGTCTCTCTCAACATGACCGAGGGCTTCCGCTGCTACAAGGGATTCCGGCATTAGTGCTACCTCATTCCCTCCATAGCACAAATAAAACTTGGTAGAAGTGCTTACCGTGCGCCTCCCTGGTGAATTTCTTCACCTGCTCCACCTCGGTCAGAGCAGCATCTAGCTTCCCCTTTGTTTGGGCCAGCGCCTCGGTCAGCTGATCATTCTTCCATCGAGCCTCCTGTTAAAAGGTAGCAGACACTGATCAATATTCAAGCCTTGGTATGATCCTAGGGGCCCATACCAAGCCTTAGGGGCTACTACCATAATTGGTAGTCCTATTTGTCCTCGAACAAATATGCGAAATCCCGAAGTACCAAGAATTCAGATAAATTCTTACTCGCAAGCCCCACGACAAGATGTCCATCGATTGGTCAATGGCACCTCGAGCTGCCCCGAGATAAGCATCTACCGTGCTTAGGGCATTGAACTCCTGATCCGAGAAGGTCGGATTCCTTAGGGAAGCTTTCCGTCGGTGGTAATTCATGGCACATTGGATCTCGGATGGGGTAGCTGAGTTGGTCGCCGAGTCCTCGGGTTGAGGGGCTTCGGATGCGATCCCCATGGGGGCATGAACTTCGGCCTCCCTGGATGAGGCCGTAGCTCCCCCGACTCTCACACTTGTTGCTGAGGGTTGTCTGCAAGATGATCGAGTAAGTTGAATATCCAAAATATCTTTGCATTAGCAGTAATCAAAAACTACCTGGTGATCGAAGGGGCACTTTTGCTCACCCCTATGACCTTGCCTTGAGCTTCTTGCGCCTCTTGTGGGGGCCTTTCTTGCGGAGCCGCTTCTCTGCGTAGGCATTTGGAGCGCCGCCCCTTTGGAGGAGAAGTTAGATAACTAGGGGCCGGAGGACGAGGGGCTCTCTTTCGATTAGAGGAAGGGAGCGTTACCGATGAAGCTGGCCTCGTCCCCGGCGTGTCAGGGGTAACGGCTACCCTTGAGTCGTCAAGGCTCTCCAGAAAAATCTTTCTCCCTTCATAAATAAGGGCTAGATCTTCATCCTCGTTGAATAGGGGGTCCTCTGCTTGACAGTGCAGCCCAGGCTCAGGTGTCGGGCTGCTTATGCCCTCAAGCCAATGCCTCCACATCTGCTCGAAGAGCCGGTACGCGGCGGGTCAGATGCTAAGATAAACTCGAGGAAAACAAGGAGGTCAGGAGTGAACTTACTATTTCGGCGGGATTGTAATAAGACAGTCCGTCGCGAAACTGTCGCCGAGCAAAGTCCTCCACCATCCCTTGATAGATCCCGGCCAGCGATGTGCCAAAGGCTGCTTGGTCGTAGAAACTTTCTCGAATGGTTCGTGAAGAATCATCGGTCCCATTGAACTCACACAACATCCGGGGGCACTGCCGAAGTGGTTGGACTCTTCGGTTTATCACTGTGGCCATTACATCGATAATGGTTAGACCGGTACGCGTCAGTTGTGTCACTTGAGCTGCCAGTTTGGTTACCTCGGCACTTTCCTCTAAGGCCGGGCTCGTTGGCCTCCAGCTGTACCACCTCTTCGGGGGCTCCATAGAGAATAATGGGAGTCCTGGCCGAACTGGCTCCATGAGAGGGACGTCGTCTATGTAAAACCACTCGGACGGCCAGACGTCAGTAACCTCCCGAGGTGATCCGAGCGGGTATTCTGTCCCTTCAATGCGACAGACTTTGGCTGCCCCGACCTCATATAACTTCTCGGCTGAAGGGCAGGGCATTACGCAGAAGTACCTCCACCATAGCTCAAAGTCTCCTCGCATCCGAGGTGCATCTCGCAGAGGGCGACATACCCCGTAATATGTAGAACAACGTTGGGGGTGAGGTGATGAAGCTGCAACCCGTAAAACTCTAGCAGACCTTGGAGGAAGGGGTGAATAGGAAACCCTAATCCACGCAACAAAAGGAGACAAGACATACCCTCTCACCCTCTCGAGGGGACGGATGATTCTCTGCGTGTACTTGACCATTCATGGATGTTAATCCTGCGTGGGTCGTGGTCAGATCTGAATCTGGCAGGTAACCTTGCTGGGCTAGTCGCTCCAGCTGAAGGCGCGAGACTGCGCAGCTGCCCCAATCGCCTCTGACAGGGCCGTGAGGGCGCCTTGAGGAACCTGCATCACTCGCCATGAGAACTCTAGGGGATGGACTTGAGAGAAGGGGATGCTGGCGCGATTGGTTTGGAGAGGAAGGGTTGGGCCGGTGTAGTAAATTGACGCAACTAGCCTATGAATATAAAGGGGAAGAGACCGACGCTTCGACGTTTCGCCATAAAGTGACTCACTTCCCCGTAAAGGCGCAGTTGCCAAGGTCAGGAACGAGAACCACGTGCGGCGAGTCCGGGTCCACTTGGCAGGAATGCTGATGTTTGAAGACTCCTTAGAAGAGAACTCGCCTGTCGAGCCGAAGACTCTGGATCCGAAGACCAGCAAAGTTGTCTTTAGCGTCGAAGACCCGTTCAGAGGCTACTGACGGTGTCTTGGATTGGGGGGTGCTAACCTAGTCGGCCCATGATCCTCGGGTCGGGCCGACGGGCCCTCATTCGTGACCAAGATGGACTCTGGAGGCCGTATGCAGGAGGCGTGATCAAGACTACCTCCACTAACTTGACGTATACTCCAAGATCTCTGCCGCCTCCTTGCTCCTAGATACCGACCTTGTAACCCTAGATACCCTCTCTGGCGTGTATATAAGCCATAGGGTTTAGCCGTAGAGGGGACATCAACGCAAAACCATTCACCTAGGCCTAGAGTTAGGCCACACATTACGATCTCGAGGTAAATCAACTCTGTACTCGATATATCATTATCAATATAAACAAGAGCAGGACGTAGGGTTTTACCTCCATCAAGAGGGCCCGAACCTGGGTAAACATCGTCTCCTTCGTTCATGTTACCTTCGATCCGAGATCCACAGCTCGGGACCCCCTACCCCGAGGTCTGCCGGTTTTGACACCGACAATCTGCGTAAATGGACAACTGCTACCATGTTGAGATACCTCGAAAGGAGTCGAGTACGCCTTCATCCATAGCTACGACAATTATAACCGTTAGTGCGTCCATGTCAATGATAAATAAGAGAGTTGAGATGGGATCTCCTTGGATCTGCTTGGCGCAGCTCCTACGCGTGCGCATGCACAATTCTCCTGCCTGGGGCACCGTTGATCAAGATTTTGGTAGTGGTGGTTTGGAGGAGAATGGCAAACACTTGACAATCCTAAGCACATTCATCCATGACCAAGACCAACGCTCACGCAGATGGCGCTAATCAATCCCTCCAACACACACATCTACCCACAGCCGCCGCCTCCACAGCCAATCCATCCAGCCTCTTCTTCCTCCTCCCGCTGCTCTCCCCCTTCATTCCTCCAAACCCTAGCACAAACCCTAATGTCCACCACCGCACACCCTCCTGCCTCCCTCTCAGGGGACTCCTCGCCGACTACCTCCGGCTCATCCTCCCCCTCCTCCTCCGCCGCCGTCGCTGGCTCCGATGAGCCCGCGCTTCTCGGGCAAGCCACCTCGATTTCCACCCCCTCTGCTGCCGGGGATGACGCCGCCGTCCCCTCCTCGCCCCAAATGGGCATGTACTTCGAGACGGAGGACGACGCCTACGAGTTCTACAAGGCATACGCCGCCCGCCTTGGCTTCGTCGTCCGCAAGTCCAACAAGTCCAAGAACTCCCGGCACACCGTCACCCGCCGTCTCTTCGTCTGCTCCAAGCAAGGCTTCCGCCAAGAACCCAAGAAGCCTCAAGATGAGACCAACGCCACCGACGTCACCGTTGCTGCCCCACCACCGCCTCCTAGATGCCCGGACTCACGCACCGGCTGCCTGGCGTCCCTCACCATCAAGCTACTCCCTTCGGCCAATGCCTTCCGTGTCACTGAATTTGTCGCCGAGCACAACCACCCGCTCGCCTCTGCAGTGTCCGCGGTGTCACTGGCAATGATTCCGTCGAGTTCTTCGCATCACACCATTGCCGCTGCCGCAAGCTTGCCGGACCCAAGGGACGGGCCACGCCCAGAGATGCACTTCGAGACGGAAGATGACGCCTATGCCTTCTACAACCGGTACGCCGAGCATGTGGGTTTCAGCGTCCGCCGCTCATACAAGAAGCGCAAGCGTGGGGTGATCGTGTCTCGTATCTTTGTATGTTCCCGTGAGGGCGTCAGTGACCGTGCCAAGCACGATGGCCTAGCCAGTATCAGCACCAATGCTGGTGGAGGGGCACCAGGCACACCTAGGCCAGGCCCACCACCAACACGAACAGGTTGCCAGGCAAGAATGGTGATCAAGATCACCCCATGCCGAACATACCGGGTTGCTAAATTTACTGCGGAGCATAATCACCCACTCGCTAACTCAGAGACCGTGCACAAGCTGCGGTCCCATAAGATGAGGGCTCGAGGGCATGAGCTTGGTGCAGGGGAACTGCATCGAAGGAAGCAGGGAAAGGGTGTGCAGCTTGGGGATGCTGGTGCTGCATTGGAATACTTGGAAGGGTTGCAGGTGGGAAACCCTTCACTGTATTATGCAGTAGGAATGGCACCTGATGGTAATTCAGCTGTAAATTTCTTCTGGGCTGATGCAAAGTCAATCATCGACTTCAGAAGCTTTGGTGATGTCGTTTGCTTTGATACAACATATGGGCTGAATGTGTATGGGCGACCATTTGCATTGTTTGTTGGTGTGGACAACCACAAGCAGTTACTCGTGTTTGGTGCAGCCTTGCTCTATGATGATGGCATCCAGTCACTGAAATGGGTATTTCAGGCGTTTGCTGATGTCATGCGTGATAGGCAGCCAAAGACTATTCTGATTGATGAGCGTTCTGAATGTGCCATTGCAGCAGCAGAGGTCTGGCCTGGGAGTAACCATTGCACAAGCGTGTGGCATATATACCACAGTTCAAAGAGGCACTTGAAGCAGGTGTTTGAAAGCTCAAAAAGTTTTGGCAATGCTTTGAGCCAGTGTCTCTTTGACTGTGAGGATGAGATGGAGTTCTTGTCTGCATGGGAAAAGCTAATTGAGAAACATGACATTGGTGAGAGCGAATGGCTCAGCAGACTATTTCTAGAGAAAGAAAAGTGGGCTCTGCCTTATAGGAGAACTGTGTTTTCTGCTGATATTCTCAGTACTCTTAGAAAGGATAATATGATTAATGAGCTAAAACGGGAGCTCAGTGAGCAAGAAGATATTCTGCTGTTCTTCAAGCGTTATGAGACCATGCTGGAAGAGCATCGCTCAAAGAAATTGCAGGCTGATGTTGATGGAAATCAGGTGACTTTGCCAATCCCGTCCTTGCGAATGTTAAAACAATCTTCAAATGCATATACACCTGAAGCTTTCAAGATGTTCCAGGGTGAGTTTGAGGCTTACATGAACTGCATGTCCTTCCCCTGCAGTGCGGCTGGGACAGTGTCAGAGTACAAAATAACACTTGATGAGAAGCCATCAGAGGGCATTGTGAAATTTGATGCACTAGATGGCTTGGCCACTTGCAGCTGCAGGAAGTTTGAATCTGTTGGAATCCAGTGTTGTCATGTACTAAAGGTACTTGATCTCAAGAATATTAAGGAGCTCCCAGAACAATACATTTTGAAGAGATGGAGGAAAGATGCCCGCTCTGTTAGAATGGGAGAAGAACCTAACTGTGGATCTAGCAGTATCATGCGGTCATCTTTGGATGTTCGCTTCTCTAACATGTGCCGTATGGTTAGCCTAATAGCTTCAAGGGCCGCCAAATCTGAGGAGGCAATGTCATACATTGAGAGTCAATCAAGCGTTGTTCTGAAGCATCTGGATGAAATTCTACAGACAGGCTATCCTGAGAATGGAAACCATGATGTTGCTTCAAGTAGTCAAGCAATTTCTTTTGTAGGAAATCATCCTGACCATACAACACAAGCAAGAGCAGTTGCACATACAGCGAATGGTATAATGTTTTAACATTCCAACTCATTATAGTTTAGCATATTATAATGGAGGGGGTAGATTGTAGGTTGCGAGACTCCTAAATTGGAGTGGTGGATGCTTGGAGGGCAGGCATCAAAACTATGTTGAATTTTAATTTAGTCTCTTGTCCTCTGTGTTGTTACCAACGTGTTTCAAGTCTTTATTTTCTAGTCATGTGAGGACTTCCCTGATACACCAACATGGGGAGAAGACCACCACAGCCGGCGGACAGGCTATGCCCTGCCCATTATGTGAGGAGATACGAGATTGTGTTAGTATAAGGTAAATGAGGTTGTGTTAGTTTAAAGTAAGTTTGGATTTGATCTCTAGATAAATCTGTCAGGAAACCCCTCTGTATATGAGGATGCTTTTGTCAATGAAGAACGGGCAACAAGTATCTCCAATCTCTTATCTCTTTTCTCAGTGCAACCCTTTGCGCGTCTCCCTCCAGACCGTGGACTGATGTGTAATTACCAGTTGTGCTGTCTAGGGCATGACAGTATATGAGACGAAAGCAGAAAACATGCTGATGCTTATGGCCTAATGCCTGCAACCACCCACTCTCCATGCTAAAGTTTGTGTGTGCTCAGTCAGATGTTTGACACGCAGATTAATGCTATTTACCGAGAAGCTTTTCTTTGTTGTTGCGCGTTGCCACATATTCTATAACAAGAAACTGGAAGCTCCGTTAATTCTGCAGCTTCTGTGCTTTGTATAACATGATATTACCGAGATTGGGGTGAGCTCATCTAATTGCTTTACCGTTGACCTAATTTCCTGACAAATTTTGAGTCATTTTCATATTAGCTTGCTTCTTTAAGTTATAACTGGTTCTGACTTGAGTTTAAATTTGTGTGTGTTGTGAACTTTTGACTTCTGAAACTGTTGAGTATTCAGGATGTTACACGATATTGTTCATTCAATTACCGTGTGTTAATTTGTACCTTCCTGTCAAATTTATTATTTTGATGAGTACTTTAAGTGGTTACTGATAATTGGTTTGTTTCTTGACAAAATATCAGGACTGACATCCTTGTTGGGAATTTCTGCTTATACTGAATCCAGTGGACAATTGAACGGTTCAGTCGGTTCCTTGTAGTTTTAGTCAAATCTATCAGTTACTTGTAGTTTTAGTCAAATCTATGTTGAAGTATGGCTATGTACAGTACTTATATGTTGCCATGTTGATGTAAGCAAGTATATCCTGAAGACCTTGCTGTTTCCAATTTGGTAAGACTGGTGCTAATTATAATCAATTATTATAAGAGTATGATTTCTTTGACTTCATTGCATTTATTCCATGAAATGTGGTGATTGAGTTCCATGAAATGTGATGATTGGTTGATCAATGATCTCTATCTAATAAACAAAGACTGGTGTCTTTTGAAGACAGTTGGAGAAGAGCTGCTAAATTGCTCGTATGATATTTATTCTCCCATGTGCAATTTAAAAATGCACACAGACTAGACAGGTAAGCACAACCATGACAAATTACCACAAATACTTCACAAGATTATTCATGACAAGTAGATAAGAAATTCATATTTCTCTATATTCTGTATAAAACTACTGCAGCTGCACTTGCACGCCAGAATCATTTATGTCCCCTGCTGTCCAGTTCTGCGGTATTATGTTTGTCGGAACTAGCCATTTCTGGTCACCACAGCGGGGAGCTCTGCTGCTAAACAGCATCCTTATGGACAGGGGGCCAGTTGGCATGTCTGGTTCACAGTTTGCATCCAGCCATCAACAGGTATTTAGTACTGTAAATTTTATGCACATGGAAAGCTTTCTGTATAATTTGGTGTAAATAATTCTATGCATGATTTACACAGTTTAATTAGTGTTTACGTCACAAAGATGGACTGTGATGATGTTCTTGCTGCCTTGTTGGTACCAGATCTCAAATTGTAGGTAGTACGGGAAATTGCTGCCTTCAGTAATCTTGAAGACAATGTTCTTATTTTGGTAGCTACAAGAAACCCTGTAGCAGAGAGATAACAATGAAGCTGCAACACGTCAGTTTTGTTGTTAACTCATTTTTCAAGATCATAACTAGCATTTTCCAGTTTTGCCTCTTTTTTTCTTTTCTTTTGCCATCTGATGAAAGCAACTAAGTGTCGTGCATGCAATAATTTTAGGCAGGTTTCTAGTATTCACGCACCTCCTGTACTCAATTCCAACACGACCAAGGGCAAGCAGCGCTTCACCACCATCCGCACTCTGAGCCATAGGCTGAGGATGAAATTAGAGCCGTCACTCAACCCCGAGTGAGTGATTACGATTGTCACACCATTTGCACAGCAGTAAGGATCTGTGCACCTCACCTGTTGGATATTGGCATTCGTATCCGGAACAGAAAAATGGTGTTATGATTTACGCAACCTGGGGCACCGCCACAAATGGATCCGATAGCATGCGTTGGCACGTTGCAGCCTACCCCATTCCTGTAGAGGCTTGCCGATGCAGAAACATCGAAGTTGTTAAGTGTTGCCTGAAATGTGCCACTCACATGCTCCATCTGAAAGTATTTGTCAGAAGCAAGTACAGTAGTATTTTCTTTTTTGACAACATGTGACCTCCACAATATTAGAGCATATCTCATATGCAATACTTACTTTCGACCCCTTTTGTATCAGAATTGGGGTAATATGCCGCTTCTGACACGGTGAAGTTTGCATCTACAAACACCATGGAGAGGAAAGGCAGCAGAACAAACATAGATGTGAGATGACCCGCCTTGGGTTGCTCATGAGTCAAGATTTGGAAACCTTTTTCCTTCGGTTTTGAATGGCTGAGACATGGGATTGGAGACATTTTTTTCTCTGGTGTATATGTACCTGCAACTTCTTGTTCATCCTATGCTGCATAAGCTATAGTTCATGCAAAATAGTATTTTGGCCTTTTGCACCTCTTTGTACTATATACTTCTCCAACCTATTTGAAGATATTGTTCTGTGGACTGGTGGATTGGCATGTCCGATGACTCCGTCCCAAATAAAGGCCATGGCCTCGTTCACAATGCTCACATCGTGGACAATATGGAATGAAAGGAACACAAGAGTCTTCCATCACAAGAGCACCCCACCGATGATCCTTCTTGAGAATATAAAGAATGAAGTGAAGCTTTGGGTCATTGCCGGGGCGAAAAAGTTGGGATTAATCAACGCCGGGGCGAAAAAGCTGAGATTAATCAATGCCATTGCTGGGGCGAAAAAGTTGGGATTAATCAATGCTGGGAGAGTAATGACTAAAGGCCTATGTATTTTGGGGCCATGGGCCATGTAACAAACTCTATTCCCTCTTAATTAATGAATGAGGCAAAAAAAAAAAATTGCCCCTGTTAAAAGAAGATATTGTTCTGGAACTAGAATCTAGAGCAAGAAGGATCTATAGGAATGCGGAACTCGGGCTGAAATGCACCCCGATGAAAGGTAACATCGGAAAAACTACTCATACAAGCACATACTCCCTCCTTCCCAAATTAAGTGTTTGTACAACTGTATTTTTGTACCGAGGGATTACTTTACGTGATAGGTAATGGACAATACTTCTACATTGTCGGGATACGACAATCTATGGGACCAGCGTGGCCCCTTTGCAGTTCGGCTTGGGAGATCGATGAGCATGGAGAGCAAATTCAAGAGTTCACACACGAGGTTTCCTTAGGTTCGGGCCGCCGTGGAGGCGTAAAACCCTACTCCTACTTGTTTGGTGGATTGACTTGGGGCTCAAGTTACAAGCGCAGCTTGTCAGAAAAACATGAGCAAGGTGTAGCTACTGTGTAAGCGTGAGCAAAGTGTCGACCTGTAAGCGTGAGCAAAGTGTCGACCCGTGCCCGGTAGCCATGAGCCTCTTTTTATAGACAAGAAGGGGTCACCACAGTGGCAACGTGGTCATTACATCTTGTGAATAGTGGCCTTGATGCTATCCAACCTAATCCTGCCAGACTAGGACAAGGGCATTTAATGCGCCGTGAACTGATAGCAATCCTTTGGCAAAAGCGTCTCTCCTTCTGTGCCATCAGGCTGGCCGAGCCCTACCTTCTTGACACGTCTATGAGACGGGTGTCAATAAAGTTAACCTTCATGCAACGTGTTGACACGTGCCCTATTGACTCTCCTCAAGCGACCTGCCCGCTCGACACCTAATCTTGCCAAGCCATCAGCTGGTCGATGAGGTGGAGCAGCCGGAGAGCGAGAAGGGGGTGCTTCCCGGCAAGGAGCTTGCCGGGTCTTGGCTTGCCGGTGCGAAGCTTGCCGGCAACTAGAATATTGTCCTTCAGTACTAACTTAGTACTTCTCGATGACCTGTCGGGAGGTCTTCTTCACGGTCTTGTATGTTGAATCTTGAGTCTTGTATGCAGTAATCCTCCGGCAAGCCTCGCCGGCAGGAAGGCTACAACTGCCTGTGCACATGTCAGGGTACTAAGGTACCCATATCTTAGTACACCGACAGGAGCCCCCGGGCCTGAGCCGCACGCGCATGCGAGGCGTCGTTGGGCTAGGACCAAACAGTGCACAGGCACGCGTGGCAGAGGATAACTGCTGTAATCTTCTCTTTTATCATGCCCCCATGACGCGCATTAAATGCGGAACATGGGAGAGGTGGATGAAAGCGGTCGCCAGAGGTAGTGCGCCTGAAAAGCGCAACCACGTAGGACAGTAAAGAGCCAGCCCCCAGGACTTCCCCGTAAAAAGGAACTGCGAGGGGCGCTGCTCATTTACCCCATTTCGCCTCCAATCTAGCACCCGTCTCCTTCGTCTTCTTCCTTGCGCAAGAACAGAGTACTCCGCTCCTTTCGCTGCCGCTCCGCCGCGCCATTCCTCTCCCACCAAATCCACTTCCTAGGCATCCACCATGGCTCCCAAAAGAGGCCAGGGCAAATCCAAAAAGCCTGCCGACCCGGAAGCAGAGGAGAGGAAGGAGGAAATGGCGGCGATGCGGAGGAAGAACATCGTCCTCGCGCCGGTGCTTAAGCAGGAGGATCTGGTCGAGTGGTATGCGATCATGTGAGGGAAGTAGACGGTGGCCCATCCCGCGCCATAAGTTTTCCCCGGCTCTGCCAAACCCAGCGGAGGCAAGTACCCTTTCTTCACCCCACACTTCTATTGCGGGCTTGTCCCCCCCTTCTCTATTTTTTTTGCTGAGATCATGTACGCATATGGGTTCCATCTCCTCGACTTCACACCAAATGCCATGACCTGTATGTCTGTCTTTGCGTACATGTGCGAGAACTTCATTGGAGTAGCGCCCAACGTTGCTCTGTTCCACCACTACTTTGTTCCACATATTGAAGCGGACGTTCCTTCCGGCGGCATTACTTGGATCCCCAGAGCCAGCGCCAAGGAGGCCTACCTCGACGGCCAACTACACCTGAAGTGGGACGAGCGCCGGGCAGAATGGTGCTGGATAAAGGACGCCGAGTTCCCGGATTTCTGCAGGCCGAGGATGAAGAAGGTGGAGCGCGGTGGGGATTGGGGCTCTCTTGACGTAAACGACAAGAAGCTCTCCATCGCCACAACTCGCATCCTTCGCCTTAGGGCTGTTGGCCTCAACATCGAGATGGTAGGAGCAGACTTCCTCCGCTGCCGTATCGCCCCCCCTTCAAGACAAAGGAAGGCCAGCTTGGGATTACAAGACTCGCAGCGAATATCATGCGGGTGAGCGCTGGCCTTGGCGCCAACTTGACGGTAATGCAACACAGGGTCCTCTGCCACCAGCTCTTCCGTGACACCGGCAAGTTCAAGATGCCGGCAAACATAGTGCCTTTGTGCAACAATTCTGCCATGGATGTCATCATTGCAATGATGCCTGATTGCAATGCTCAAGGCATCGCCGGATCTTGGGAAGAACCGCCCGAAGACGCGGTGAGAGGATGGTTTGACATCCTGGTAGAGAAAGCCATCAGGGAGGAGACGAACCTTATCCGCAGTACCACCGAGGAAGAGCTGGCATACATTGCCAGCAGGGCGGCGGAAGCAAGGATGGCCGGAGGCGCCGGTGAACTTGGTTTCACGGCGGTCGATATAGACGACGAGGCTCGGAATGAACCAGTAGACGAGTTGCCGGAAAGTCTTGCCGGAGACCAAGGCGAAGAAACTGCCGAGGAGCAGATACGCAGGGGGCCCCCTGTGCCTCCTGCTTCGGCAAGGAGAACCCGCACCCTCTGGAGAGCTGCTTCCGGGGAGCCGGTCCATCCTCCGTCTTCAGGTGATGATGTGGCTGGCAAGGGTGCGGCCGCCAAGGCTACCGGGCGGCAAGGATCTCAACGCCAAACTCCTCAGCAATAGCAAATGCGGGGCGCCCGTTTGGGGCAGCCAACCGCGTCGACTGTCGGAGTAGCTGGGTCGTCTCAGCCTTCCGCACCTCCGGCAACCAAGCGAGCCAGGACTCCAGTTCCGCCTCCTGCCTCTTGTACTGGACCCAAGGGCGAATACGACCTCTCTGTCCTTAGTGACGACGAGGAGGACGAAGAGTACGTGCCAACTGCTTCTATCAATTCTTGATACACTGTTTTTGTTGATCTGATTTGCTCTGTCTTGCTCTGATTTGACAGTGACGAGCTAACCTTGGCACAAAGGATGGCGAAGAAGGCAAGGACCACGATGGGCGATTGTAATGCCCGGATCATTAAGCTACAATAATACTCTGCTAATGATGCCATGTCACCACTGTTTCTGTTGCTAATCTCACTTGAGTTCAAAATCGGTTCGAATTCAAATTTAACATAAAGTCAAACAATAAAAGTTTTCAAATGTCAAAACTAAAATGTGCAAATTGTGGCAAATAATTCATAGGTAATATTGGTGAAGAAATCATCTTTCTATAAAATATTTAAATGCACTAAAATAATTAAAACAATGTCTTAAATAAATTATTTAAATGCTTTTTAATTTATAAAAATATTAAACTAATTTATTTTAATGCTAAACTTAAAATGGCAGTAGCCTAATTATAAATACTAATTTAGGGGCTAGTGTTGTATTTTATAAAACTAAAAAAATAGAAAAGCAAATAAATAAAATAAAACAAAACAAATAAAAGAATAAAAGGACCCCCCCACTAGGCCTTGGCCCAGCTGGCCACCGGGCCAACCAGGCCGGCTCAGCCGCCCCCTTATCCCCCACACCCCCGAAACCCTAGCCTGAGCCACCCCACTCCCCCCCCACGATCCCCTTGTTCCCCTCCTCTGCCCGATCCCGATCTGGATCGAGGGATCCACCCCGACGTCGTCGCCACCCGACGCCGGCGCCCCTCGCCGTCGCCGCCGTCGCCTCGCTTCCCTGTCTCCCCCTCACCGGTCCACCTTGAGCGTCACCGACTGATACGTCTCCGTCGTATCTATAATTTTTGATTGTTTCATGCCAATATTATACAACTTTCACATACTTTTGGCAATATTTTATATGATTTATTGGACTAACATATTGATCCAGTGCCCAGTGCCAGTTCCTGTTTTCTGCATGTTTTTTGTTTCGCAGAATATCCATATCAAATGAAGTCCAAACGTGATAAAAATGTACTGAGAATTATTTTGGAATATTTGTGATTTTTGGGTGGTGGAATCAACGCAAACGGGGGCCCACAGCCACCACAAGACACCTGGGCATGCCAGGCAGCCCAGGCGCGTGGTGGTGGGTTGTGCCCTCCTCGTAAGTCAGTTGGAGCTCTACTTCGGGCGCAAGGAAGCTTATATCCGGAAAAAAATCGTGTTAAAATCTCAGCGCAATCGGAGTTACGGATCTCCGGATATTTAAGAAACGGTTTTCGGCCATATCTGGGGAACGCGAAACAGAAGAGAACAGAGAGGGAGATCCAATCTCGGAGGGGCTCTGCCCCTCCGCCATCATGGAGGCCATGGACCAGAGGGGGAACTCTCCTCCCATCTAGGGGGGAGGCCAAGGAAGAAGAAGAAGGAAGGGGGCTCTCTCCCCCTCTCTCCCGGTGGTGCCGGAACGCCACCGGGGCAATCATCGTGTGACAGCGATCTACTCCAACAACTCCGTCATCTTCACCAACAACTCCATCACCTCCCCCCATCTATATTCAGCGGTCCACACCGTGGCAGGGGACACCAAGGGTGCACTCCTGGCCCTCAAGCTCGCTTTCAAGGCCGCGGTAGCCGCACAACCGGGCGTTGGGGACACTCCAGAGGTCCCAGAAGCTGCGCCCGCAAAAAAGAAGCAATTGTTCTCTCAAGATCGGGCCGAGACGACGCAGGTGCCGGTCGACGACGGGGGCTCAGGCCCCACCTTCACCATAGGCGCTGGCCTCCCCCCAAATCAGGAAGAGGCGCTGGTCGGTTTCCTCCGTGCGAACAAGGATGTGGTTACATGGGAGGCGACGGACTTGGTCGGTGTCCCGCGAGAAGTGATCGAGCATCATCTGATGGTGTGCCCTGGTGCACGCCCGGTGAAGCAGAAGGCGCGACGGCAAGCCCCGGAGAAACAATCGTTCATCGTCCAGGAGGTCCGCAAGCTGCAAGAAGCCAGCGTCATTCGGGAGGTGTGGCACCCGGATTGGCTGGCCAACCCGATCATTGTCCCCAAGAAGGGCGGAAAGGAGCGCATGTGCGTCGACTTCATGAGCCTCAACAAAGCTTGCCCTCAGGACCCTTTCCCTCTTCCACGCATCGACCAGATTGTTGACTCCACCACCGAGTGCGACTTGCTGTGCTTCCTGGATGCCTTTTCGGGCTACCACCAGATCAAGATGGCGGTGCAGGATGTCAAGAAGACATTCTTCCTTTCCTCGTGCAGAGTGTACTACTACACCTGCATGCCCTTTGGGCTGCGGAATGCCGGCGCGACCTTCCAGTGGTTGATGCATATCGCCCTAGGCCTGCAGCTCGGGAGGAACGCCGAGGCGTACGTCGACGACATAGTGGTCAAGTCACGGGAAGCAAGGACCCTTGTTGAATATCTGGAAGAAACATTCGCAAACCTGCGCAAGGTAAACCTGCGGCTCAATCCGGAGAAATGCGTGTTCGGCGTCCCGTCCGGCAAACTGCTGGGTTTCCTGGTGTCGCACAGAGGGATCGAGGCTAACCCGGAGAAGATCAAGGCAATAGAAAGGATGAGCCCACCGCAGACCCTCAAGGAGATGCAGAAGCTCGCGGGCTGTGTAACTTCGTTGGGGCGTTTCATCTCCAAGCTCGGCGAGCGCGCCCTCCCGTTCTTCAAGCTGATGAAAAAGAAGGGCCCCTTTGAATGGACTCCGAAAGCCGAAGCGGCCTTCCGAGACCTCAAGAGGTATCTCACCAGCCCGCCAGTGATGGTGGCACCTCGTCCTCTTGAGCCCCTGGTACTTTACCTAGCCGCCACACCCCACTCTGCTAGCGTAGCGCTCGTGGCGGTCTGGGAAGAGGCCGTAGAGGCGGGTGCGCGGCGTAGCACCCCGCGCGCGGCCGCACCGTTGCCACCTCAGGATGGCGCTCTTGAGGCCTCGACTACCTCATCGGACAACAAGGCTCCCGAGGCCCTCTCACCTCAAGCAGGGCTAGACATCGCCGACACCTCTTCCGATGTCGAGCACCCCATGTACTTCGTAAGTACGGTGTTGTATGACGCACGCGCGCTCTACCCCATGCCACAGAAGCTCCTGCTCGCACTCCTCGTCACCTCCAGGAAACTGTGACACTATTTCCAAGGCCACCCCATCAAGGTCATCTCCACGTACCCCCTGGAGAAGGTGCTCCGCAGCCCTAATGCCGCGAGGAGGGTCACTGAGTGGAACATCGAGCTGCAGGCGTTCCAACTGGAGTTCAGCACCACCAGGGTCATCAAGGGCGCGACCCTCGCCGACTTTGTGGCGGAATGGACTGACGCCCCTGGCCGAGGGATGGGTGAAGACCGCTCCCTCACGCCCGGAGACGAGGCGCCCCACGGCCGGGTCATGTACTTCGACGGCGCGTTCGCGCGCCAGGGCGCGGGGGCTGGAGCCGTACTCATCTTGCCTACCCAGGATAAGCTCTACTACACCATGCAGCTCTGCTTCCAGCATGGCGAGAAGGTCTCCAACAACATCACGGAATACGAGGGCCTGATCACTGACCTCAGGGCTGCGGCGGCCCTGGGGGTCAAGCGTCTCACCATCAAGGGCGATTCTCAGCTCCTCGTCAACTTCTCCAACAAGGCATACAAACCTAAGGACGAGCACATGGAGGCATACTTAGAAGAGGTACGCAAGATTGAAAAATGATTCTTGGGCTTGGAATTCCAGCACGTTCCGCGCGGCACGAACAAGGAGGCGGACGACATCGCCAAGAGGGCGTCCCGACGCGATCCCCAGAAGCCTGGTGTCTTCGAGGAGCGGCTCTTCAAGCCATTGGCAGCTCCCCCGCCGTGAACCCTGTGCTGTTTCGGGAGGAGCCGCCCCTGGCCCCTTCCACGGGTGCCCCGGCCTGCGGTCCGACCTCTGGAGCCCGCTTGCTCCTGGCGCTCGAACCTCAGGAGGGGTGCTGGACCGAAGAGCTCAAGGCGTACCTGCTCTGAGGCACCCTGCTAGAGAAGGAGGAAGATGCGGAACGCGTTGCCCGTCAGGCCACCGCTTACTGCTTGTAGGACAGCGAGCTCTACCGAAGGCGCCCAAACGATGTCTCGCTGTGATGCGTCTCCAAGGAGCAAGGGTGCGAGTTGCTGGCTGACGTCCACGGCGGGGATTGTGGGCACCATTCTTCGTCGCGTACCCTCGTGGGCAAGGCGTTCCGCAGCGGGTTCTACTGGCCCACGGCGCTCAACGACGCCACCGAGCTGGTGCAATCCTACGAGGCCTGTCAATTCCATGCCAAATAGATCCACCAGACCGCTCAGGGCCTGCAGACCATCCCGCTCTCGTGGCCATTCGCGGTCTGGGGGCTGGATATCCTGGGCCCGTTTCCCCGAGCAGCCGGGGGCTACCGCTACCTCTACGTCGCCATCGACAAATTCACCAAGTGGGCGGAGGTGGAGCCCGTGCACACCATCCCAGTTGGCTCGGCCATCAAGTTCATCAAGG
Source organism: Thinopyrum elongatum (assembly GCA_011799875.1). Lineage (NCBI taxonomy): Eukaryota > Viridiplantae > Streptophyta > Magnoliopsida > Poales > Poaceae > Thinopyrum > Thinopyrum elongatum. The sequence continues at coordinate 256,409,854 of CM022298.1, forward strand.
GCCTCGTGAGCCGCTCCAGGGTCCCCAACCGCATCATAATTAGCAATGGCTCTCAGTTCACGAGCAATCTCTTCAAAATATATTGTGCTAACCTTGGAACGCAGATATGCTATGCTTCAGTGGCGCACCCACGGAATAACGGCCAAGCCGAACGCGCCAACGCGGAGGTCCTGAGGGGCCTCAAGACGAGGAGCTTCAAGAAGAAGCTCGAGTCCTACGGCAGGGGTTGGCTCAATGAGCTTCAGTCTGTGTTGTGGTCCATCCGCACCACCGTGACTAAGCCCATCGGCGAGACCCCATTCTTCCTCATCTACGGGGCTGAGGCGGTCCTCCCTCACGAGGTCAAACATCGCTCCCCGCGGGTCTTGGCGTTTGACGAGGCACGCTAGGACGCCTCGCGGGGGATGGACCTCGTGCTCGGGGAGGAGGGCCGCCCCTCCATTGGCACGTCTCTGACAACTTTTATCGAAGGGCCGCGTCCGGTCATAATGCCGAACGGCTAGAGGTTCTCGATGCGCGGCTCGAGGCCGCCCCTCCATTGGCACGTCTCATTAAGGCAGAGACCGTGCCCCGTTTTTAGGGGATATGATCAATGATTTTGATTCCCCACCCGTGCGTAATGTCGCAAGCGTATCAGGAAGTGGAGGGGCCTACGGTGTGAAAAAGGGAACTCTTGGCTTCTCCTCACTCTATAAAGAGGGGAACAACTACAGTTATCGAGTTACGCCTTCTTCCACCTCCTGCTATTGCCTTTCCAATCTCCAAAGCTCCAGCGCCCTGCCTTACTCTTTCGCAGTGACTCCCTTCCCCACCTCCTCCTTGCCTCAGCCATGGCCGGATCCGGAGCTAATGGCAAGTGGGAAGCCTCCATCGTCACCAACAATGACATTGAGGAGCTAAAGTGAGCCGGTTACCTATCGCCCGACGTCACTCATCGGCCCCCCGAGAAGGGCCAGGTGGTTCCCACGCCCAAGCCAGGCGAGAGGGTGGTTTTCCTCCCCCACTTTATCCGGGGGTTGGGATTCCCGTTGCACCCCTTCGCGCAGGGATTGATGTTTTTCTACAGGCTAGATTTTCACGGTCTTGCCCCCAATTCCCTCCTCCACATCTCTACCTTCATCATCATTTGCGAGGCCCTTCTGCGGGTCCAGCCGCACTTCGGCCTGTGGCTGAAGGTGTTCAATGTCAAGCCGAAGGTGGTCGGTGGCGCCCAGGCGGACTGCGGCGGAGCAATGATAAGCAAGCTCACCCGAGTCCAATGGCCGGAGGGCACGTTCATCAACACCGTCAGTGTGGCAAAAGGAATGGTTCTATATAACAGAGCCACAGGATGCGGCCTAGACGGCAGCCCCCGAATTTCAATCCGGACCTCCCGCGAGACTAACCTCGTGGACTAAGAAAGGTCTTAATTGGGGATCCGCTGATGAGGTGAAGAAACTACAGAAGTGTGTTTCAAATGTGATGGAGACCGGAGCCAAACTAACCAACGTAGTTCAGATAATGCTCCATCGTTGCCTCCTCCCTTGCCAGCAGAGGGCGAGTCCGATGTTGACTCACAAGCCTGAAGGCCCGGCCACCATGCAGCACCTCTTCGGCACCACCTACGACAAGGTGTGGAGCCTGCTGTTCAAGCCCGAGAAGGAGTGGCCGACCGAGAAGGAAGACATCGGAATCGACACCGCAAATCCTCTGAGGAAGGTAATTAATCCTTTACCCGACGTATATTCGGGCGCTCATATTGTCCAGAGTTCGGTCTAAGTCTCGTTTTGTTGCCTTAACAGGGCTGGCTCGAGAAGGCCGAAAATATCAGTAGCCCGGCCCCGCTGCATGAAGAGCCTCAGTCAGCTCAACTGGGGGAGCTGTTGGTCGTGGCACCTTACAAGGCGCCAGAGAAGAAGGGGAAGAAGAAGAAGGATCCGTCGGAGGCCCGGGAGGGCCTCCGCTTGAGGGAGCATCCGGACTCCAAGGCCGGAGATGCAGTGGCCCCGTCTGCCCAAGACGGGGGCGAGGACAAAGACGAGGAGGAAAGTGCCTCCTCCCACTTCAAGAAGAGGGCGACGTCCGAAGACGTCGAGGAGGTTCAACCTCTTCGGGCCCCGAAGAGGCAGTGCAGGCCCAAGGTGGTCCTGTCCGATAGCTCGGACTCCGATGAGGAGTCCGTGGCATCCAAAAAGGTTCTAGAGAGGGAACCCAGGGTCAAGCCCTCCGCCATGAGGTGTGTACCGAGATATCTCTTGTTTACTTTGTTTTACCAACCCCTTTACTGACGGGAACCAATTAATCTCATAGCCCACCGTGCGGCCACCCTACCGAGCAGACCTCGGAGGGGACCTCTCTGCTCACCGAGCTGGCAGACAACGGGTCCGCGTCGCGCTCTATGCCTCCCCTGGTCCCCGAAGAGGCCGCGGAGGTGCTGTCCTGAAGGACTCCTCCCCGTCCGAACACGGGGGAGGGGGCGACACAGTTATGGCCAAAACTGATGCCTCGATCACCGAAGACCAGGAGGGTGTGTCTCTCCTGGCCAATGCGGGAGGGGGATCCGGACCGTCCGGACCCTCCCTGCCGGCCGCACCTGAGCCCCCGAGGCCCTCACAGGTGCCGGTCCCACCCTCCGACGGGGAAGGGGTTGAGGTCCCACCACCCGCACCGAATACAAACAACCAGACAACGGCGGTCTGGCTAGATGCGGTGGAGGAGTTGGTGAACAACTCCGTTATCGTTGACGAACACCGCGCCCTTATGGGTGCGGTTCTGCGGGGTGTTCGGTCCGTCCATGCCAGACTGAACGATGCCATCCAGGGCCTTCTGACATGCTTTGAGGTGAGTCAAGTAATGTTATTTCCCCGCAAAATGGTTTTAACTTGTTTGGCCAAAGTTTGAGTAGACCGTATATATAACAGCCCCCGAGACTCTGTAAGGATTGCGAAAACCTTACAGAGGGTCTAATATCCGTAGGCCAGTAATTAAAATATTGTGATTGATTTGATATCGCAGGCATCTTCCTTGGCCGCCACTGCTAATGCCGCTGCGCTGGAGGAGATGGATCGGAAGCTTAAGCGCTCCGATGAAGAGCTTGATCTCGTCAACAAACGGCTTGATGAGGCACATGGTAAGCTGAAAATCGAGTTGCAAAGTTAACTCTGCCAGACACTTACGTTCTGGATTGTATGCTGAGCCCATGGTGCTTGGTGACTGCAGCTACCGCCGCGGAGGTTGAGGGCCTCAAGGTGGCACTGAAGAAGGCCGAGGCCGAGGTAGCCGCAAAGAAAGCGGCTGCCGAAAAGGCGGTGGTCGAACTTGAGAAGGCGAAGACCGCCGGCGAAAAGCACGAGGCTCGAGTGGCCGAAGTGCAGGTGGAGCTTAGGATGCTGTCACGAAATGTGAGGCCCTTGAGCAGAAGCAGAAAGAGCAGTCCTCCGAGCTGTCCAAGGTGGAGAAGGAGCTCCGGGAGACGAGGACCGAAGTGCAGGGTGCCCACGAAGAACTCCGCCAAGTGAGGCAGATTGCAGACGGTAAGCTATACATACTGTAGAGTGTTTTTGACGGCAACAGGTTCGCCTTGCTGACGCGGGCCTGGCGCTTCGCAGGCATTTTTGCCGAGCTTCCCAGGAGTGTGGCGGATGCGGCAGAGCACTACGCCAAGCGGGAGGAGAACTCCGATCAGCGGCTCTTCTGGGCGCAGTTCCAGGCGCCCGAGCATCCTCCCCTCCTCAGCAACCAGAGGAAGCAAGTAATGGAGCTGCATCATATGGCCGGGTCGGCCATGAAGGATCTTTGTGTCCGGCTGTGGCCCTCGGAGCCAATTCCGAGTAACTACTTCGGTTTGGTGTAGAAGCTGCATGATGCATCGCCCTGGATTGATGCTGCGAAGCGCTCTGCATGCCTTGAGGTAGCTAGGCTGGCCTTTGCGAAGACCATGGTACATTGTCCCAAGATCAAGCCAATGAATATGGCCACTGGCCCTCCGCCGGTTCGAAAAGAGCATTGCCGCCCTGAACAATACTTTGCACAAGTTAGGGATGGTGCTCGGGTAATAGAGGGCCAGTGTTCTAAGGATGTAACCTTTGAGTGATTGTATTGAGTAGTCAACTGGAGCTTTTGCTTTATAATGCGGCCCTTTTATATACTATGGTGTTTTTATTTGACTCCTGTGCGGCCGTTTATTATTTTGAAAGTTACCAGTCATCGTCTTCAACCCCCAAGTAAATAGCACAAGGGGTGTCTCATCTCCGCACTATTACCCTTAGCCGACGTCTCGGTGCCCGAAGGCGGTAGTGCGCGAGAGGGACTAGGCAATCGGACTATTTGGTTTTACTGCTTGCACTTAGCCATAGGAGCTTGACGGTGGAAGCTAATGACTAGCCCCCCGTGTTTTGTGATGTACGTGGGAGCCGAAGCATGCCTGAGTAATCACATGGTTTGTGCTAGGACGAACCCTGCGTATGACACGGATAAATCGCCAATAATTTCTTAGTTTAACACTTGTCATCAGATCGCTGACCAGTTCTCGCTTACTATGACGGTCAGTTTTCGGCTTTCTCCCCTGAGGAGCTTAACTGGACTAGCCAGAAGTACAATCGCATGGGTTCTCCCTTTACCTTCTTAGCCGAACATGCAGAACATAAGAAGGCAAGCGAGCCGGGCAAACCAAATATTGACCCAAGACATAGTTCGAAACTAATGCATATAGTGCAATATCCGAGACACCGAACACTCAGCAAAAAGTGGTGCTGAACTTAGTATGTAGAGCTGATGGGAAGATCAAGCCTTTGGTCAATTAACCGATTTGTATTTGTTACACAATGTGTGCATGCCCAGCTGTTCGAAGAGCAGGAAAAAAGAGAAAGAAAAGAAAGAGGGCTAGATAATGTGGATGCCTGAACACCGTAAAAGATGTTTTTATTTTCCATAAGCTCTGGACGTCCATCCGTACAATTCAAACTGCTGAGGCATTTATGATAATTATGAAAAGAAAATTTTACAGAGAAATGTTTACACAGGGTTTTGATGTGTGGGTCGAAGCCTCAACTGCGCCCTGCTGCACGTCTGCGCCTTTCCTTCTGCGAGGTGGAGGGGAGCGAATTGGACGTCCGTGTATAACACTGCATGCTGGTGAGGGGTGCCTTCATAGGGACCTTGAGATGTAGCCTTGCCGTCATAGCTTGATGCTGAGCGAGTCCGGAGTCCTGCCCATTATCGTCCGAGGACGCGGTGATGCCATAGTTCGGTTGAGCCGAACACATGGTGTTATGTGTTTAATATAAGCCCCCATGGCCGCCCATGGTATCTTGAGCACGAAGTTGTGCTGACGAGGCACGTAGAGCACGGTGAAGGCGGGCGTGCCGTGGGGAGCGTATCCCTATTTGCGGCGTACATAGGCGGGTTACCATGACGGGGATCGGGCTCGAGCTCATTTAATTGTATCTTTTGCCTTTACGACGGGTTGATACTTCGGCCCATTGGCGACGGATTGGTCTTCGGCTGCCAGGGCCGCTGTGTGTTCCTCGGTCCGGAGTGAGCGCTCCGTGTTGCCGTTGATTGTTATGACGCCCGCGGGACCAGGCATCTTTAGCTTGAGGTATGCGTAATGTGGGATGGGGTTGAATTTGGCGAACATCGTTCAGCCGAGGAGGGCATGATAGCCACTGCGGAATGGGGCGATATCGAAGATTAAGTCTTCGCTTCAGAAGTTGTCCGGCGAGCCAAATACCACTTCCAAAGTTATCGTGCCTAAGCAGCGGGCCTCTACACCTGGAATAACCCCCTTAAAGGTGGTGTTGCTGGGTTTGATCCTTGACGGATCGATCCACATTTTCCTCACTGTGTCTGCATAAATCAGATTGAGGCTACTGCCTCCATCCACTAGGACTCGCGTGAGGTGGTACCCATCAATGATGGGGTCAAGTACCAGGGTCGCCGAGCCTCCATGACGAATACTGGTCGGATGGTCCTTGTAGTCGAAGGTGATCGGGCAAGCCGCCCACGGGTTGAATTTTGGCGCTACGGGCTCGATGGCATACACATCCCACAGTGCGCGCTTCCTCTCCTTCCTTGGTATATGGGTGGCGTAGATCATGTTCACCGTCTTGACCTCAGAAGGGAAGGGTTTTTGGCCTCCACTGTTCGGCCTGCGGGGCTCCTCATCGTCCTCGCTTCGTGGGCTTTTGCCCGAGTCTTCGGCTTAGCTTGCCGGCCTGTTTTATCACCCAACAATAACGGTTGGTGCGGTTGGCAGGCTTTTCGGCGGTGCCATGAATCTGGCAGGGCTTGTCCGGGATTGCCTCTAGCTTGGTTGGTCCATCCTGTTTGCCTTTAGAAGGCTTTTTCCGTGACTCGGACTTCGGATTACGGAATCCGGCATTGACTGCCATTTCGTCCGCTTCACCGTCATTATGGCGGCGTTTGTTCTTGTTCCTTCGTGGCTTCCCATTCCCGTCCCGAACTTCCGAGGTGCTGGGGGTGTCGGGGTTGGTGCTTCTACGAGCCAGCCAACTATCCTCTCCGGTGCAGAAGCAGGTCATCAGGGAGGTGAGCGCCAACATTGTTCTTGGCTTGTCCTGGCCGAGCTGGCGTGCCAGCCATTCATCCCGAATACTATGGTTAAAGGTGGCTATAGCTTCAGTGTTTGGATAGTCAATGATCTGGTTCTTCTTGGTCAAAAACCGGTTCCCAAATTGCCGGACTGACTCGTCGGGCTGCTGGATTACATGGCTCAAGTCATCGGCGTCCGGGGGCCGCACATAAGTTCCCTGAAAGTTAGCTCGGAAAGTGTCCTCGAGCTCCTCCCAACATCCTACAGAGTCTTCGAGGAGGCTATTTAACCAATGTCGAGCCGGACCCTTGAGCTTTAATGGTAGGTACTTGATGGCATGAAGGTCGTCCCCTCGTGCCATGTGAATGTGCAACAGAAAATCATCGATCCATACTGCCGGATCTATTGTCCCGTCATAGGGCTCAATATTTACAGGTTTGAAACCTTCCGGGAATTGGTGCTGCATCACTCTATCTATGAAGCAAAGAGGATGAGCGCTGCCCCTGATTCAGGCTACGTCGCACCAGAGATCATCTGTCATCCGGGCTCGTTGCAACTCCCGAGCTTTGTCATTTCAGTCTAGCTAGGATTTGTATCCGTCCTGTCTAGCAGGAGGATCTTTTTTAGGTCCGTAGATGGACCTCGTCAGACCTGCCCGAGCGTCCAGGTCACGGCGTAGGTCCTACTCATAGCTAGGCCGTACTGGCTCCTTGCCTTGATGGCGAGGGTGAGTGGGAGGTTGTTCAGTTTTATCAGCTGTCCGGTCCCGTCCTCGAGGGGGGCGGTTCGGCTGGTCCACCTGAGTATACCGTGTAGGCATTGACTCTATGGCCTCGTCATCGAATTGCGGCAGTAGCCTTCGCTTCGGGTAGATTTTGGTCTGTCGCTTGTGGCCGTACTCCTCTTCAGCATCTAGGACTTTAGTCCATCTCTCATTAAGGGTATCCTGTTCAGATTTTATTTTTTGCCGTTGTTTTTTCAGGCTTCATGCGGAGGCAATTAACTGCCGTTTAAACCACTCTTGATCCAGCGGGTCTTCGGGGACGATGAAATCCTCGTCGCCCAAACAGACCTCCTCTTCGGAAGGGGGAAGGTAGTTGCTGTCTTCGGAGTCATTGAGGTATTCGAGGTCGAGCGGGTCCTCATGCTCCTCGTGGTCATTTTGTGGATGTTCGTCGGCGTCGGGATCGCCGAGGTTGTCCGCATTGTCTGGGGTGGCATTTTTTCCGGTGTCCGTGTTGCTCGCATGGCTTCGACGTGCCTTGGAGCGGCAACGCTGTCTGCAGTGTTTCGGCGGCTCATTGTTGGGCCTGCCATTATCCTTCCAGGGAGTGCCGTCATCTTCATTTGGGGTGTCCACCATGTAGACGTTGCAGGTGGACGTGGCCGTCCAACGGCCGGTGACGGGGGGAGCAGCATCGGTGTTAGCCGTGGCTCCACTATCCTCGTCCATGTATTCGGCGTTTTCCGAGTTGTAGTCCAACATGTCAGTTAAGTCTTCAACTGTGGCCACTAAGTGGGTGGTGGGTGGGATGTAAAATTCCCTGAAATCTGCCTCAAAGGGCTGCTGAACACAAGCCGAGGGTGGATCCTCCCAAATAGCCGTCATCTGGATTCGGTCCAGCGCCTCATTTAATAAGGCGAGGGTCGCCGGACTGGTATGCGGTGGCCGTCGAGGGCCGGTCTCCGGCGTGGCGGGGCAAGGAATGATCCGGGCCCGGGCCGGACCCTGCTCTTCAAGGGCCGAGTTGACCCCGATGCCCGGGGTCGGACAGTCATAAGCGGCCGAGGACAAGACCTGGTCTTCGGACGCTGTTTCCGTATTGTGGTTCAAAGCTGAATTGTCGAGGGGGAGTTCGGCCGAGAATGATTCCTGGCTACTGAACATCGACCCGTCGTAGGGGCTCAAGGCCGGAGGCATGTCGTGAGGAGAGGGTTCGGCCAAGTGTGACTCTTGGCATCCGGCCACCGCTTCCGCGTGGAGACCCGAGGCTGGGTCTTCGGTGGGCATTGCAGGCGTTGTCGAAGGGGATTCCTTACCTCCGGTCAGGGTGGAGCCGTCCGAGCTCGAGGCCGGCTGAAGGATTAAGGCCGATCCATAGATCGGATCGGGGGAAATCTCCGGAGCGGGCACAACGGGGCCCATGGGGGTATGGGAGAGGCTCCGAATCCGGCAAAGACCAGATCGCCTTGCGCATCCGCAATGTACTCCAAGTTGCCGAATCGAATCTGGTGCTCAGGGGAAAATTGTTGATTTTGTCTAGATGACCAGTTGGGTTGGCGTGCAGCACGTTGCTGCCGAATGCGAAGAGTTGGCCGGGGACGAAGAGGTCCCCGGAGCTGACGCCCTCTCCAACGATAAGGCAAGCCATTGATCCTTCGGCGACCCAACAACGGAACTCTCAATGAAAGCACTAATGTCGGTGTCAAAACTGGCGGATCTCGGGTAGGGGGTCCCGAGCTGTGGATCTAGGATCAATGGGGGACAAGGGACGATGAACACGGTGTTTACCCAGGTTCGGGCCCTCTCGAAGAGGTAAAACCCTACGTCCTTCTTGATTGTATTTGATGTGTATGATATGGTTACAGAGTCGATCTACCACGAGATCAGGCGAGCTAAACCCTAGGTTGATGGGGTGATGGATGTTGCTCTAGCCCTAAAGACTAAAACCCCTTGGTGTATATAGACACCAGTAGGGTTAGGGTTACATGCGATCGGTTACAATAAAGGAAAGATCACACTAATCTTGACTTGGAGGGCACACCACGACTCTGAAGATCTCCTGTTCGGTCACGGGTCTGCACTCTAGCTGGGCCCCATAGTGGCCCATCAGTCCGGCCCATATGTAGTAGGTCGATGGCCCGAGGACCTCTTAGTCCACGACTCCCTCAGCAGGGAATGTAGGAGGTGCATATACTTAGCCTATAGCGCAAACCCCACCCACCATGGCCCAGCCGAACTCACGAGGTACCGGTCTAACCAGCAGGACTATTGGGATAGCATGTTTAGCGCCTGCCTTGCGCAATGAGCGCATGCCAAATGATTTCAAAGGTCCTCGCAAGGTCCCCAATTACACAGCCAATCTAGAGCCGATCGCGTGGATAGAAAGCTATGAGCTAGTGATGGATATGTTAGGCATCAGTGATGCGGCCTGTGCCAAATATTTGACCATGATGTTGGAAGGGCCTGTGTGGACGTGGCTGAAGAATCTGCCCCTAACTCCATCAACACTTGGGAGGAACAGAAGGGACATTTCTTCAATAACTTCCAAGGAACCTCCAAGCACCCAATGACGATTGTTGATTTAGAGCACTGCATCCAGCGTGATGACGAGTCAGCCCACCACTCGTCTTGCTGGGTGGTAGAGATTTTTCACTCATCTGACAGCATCTCGGCCTCTCAGGCCGTCTTGATCTTGGAAAAGAACTGTCACTTTCAGCCTCTCATTCAAAAGCTTGGTAGTCTCAAGTGGAAGGTGAAAGACATGGGTGATCTCATGGATGTTTTAACCCGGTATGCCGAGTCTGATAACACCAAGGATCCAACCTCGGATGACGAGAAATCTGGTAAGGGGAAGAAAAACACTGGCGAGGGTCAGCAGAACAATGCTCACAATAGTGGTCAAGGGCACAATGGCAACCATAGCAATAAGCGCAAAAATACTGAGAAGGTTCAGATTTTGTCACTAGCACAAATACTAGCTTCAAAAATCAGCATCGGAGCAACAGTTCTGGAAGACCATATAATGGGAATCAACCTCGTAACTACGAGGAAGCCCTCAAAGCCCTGTGTCCCAAACACAATTTTGATGGCAAGCCAGCGAATCATTCCTGGGAAAACTGTTTCATCATGCAGGAGTTCAGAAACCATGCTTATCAGCATCATAGTGGTGATGATAATGGTGGACATCCAGGAAACTCTAGAGCCGGTGGGTCTGGAGCCAGCTTCCAGGGTGCCGGCTCACAGGGACACTTCCCCAATGGCGGCTTCTAGGGATCTGGCACACAAAACTCTGGTTTTCAAGGGCCTGGTAATGGTGGTGGCAATAATCAACAATCAGGCCAAGGTAATCAGAACAAGGGAAATCAGTTTGGGTTTTAGAGCAATCCTAAGCAGTTGAATAGTGGGCAATATCATGTCTTCATGACTAGTACTTGCAAACATGACCGGAAACTCCAGAAATGAGCCGTCAACATGGTTGAGCCGACAATTCCAGAGTACTTGAACTGGTCAGAGCAGCCAGTGACGTGGAGTTGAGAGGATCATCCTCCCCGGGTGGATAATCCGGGTTGCCTTGCTCTAGTGGTGGCACCTTAAGTTGGTGGATATAAGCTCACTAAGGTACTTATGGAAGGTGGGAGCAGTATCAACATCCTTTATTATGATACCCTTCAAGCGGATGAATCTATCGGAGAGACATCTCAAACCATCTTCCATGGTATTTCATGGGATTGTTCCTAGGAAGCCAGCATATCCTATTGGGAAGATTAAGTTGGAAGTCGCCTTTAGCACTGAGTACAACTACAGACCTGATTTCCTAACGTTTGAGGTGGTCAAAACTAAAAGTCCATATCACGCACTATTTGGACATCCAGCCTATGCTCGGTTCATGGTATGGCCTTGTTATGTATACTTGAAACTCAAATTGCCAGGACCTAAAGGCACTATCACAATCAATGCGGACAAAACCGACTCATCAGGAGCCACCGATCTAGCACCTACCTCATCGTTTCTAGACTCCGGCGGGTCATTACTTCAACCCGGTGGATAACATGCTGGCGGCGACTCACAATATTGCTATAATTCCGATCACCGGAAATAGCCCAGTAGAAATCAAAGCCAGAAATGCGATTGAGACGCTAAACACTACAGTTACTCAGCAGGTGAATTACTCCTATAGCCAGCAGCGGCTTCACTCTACCCCTCACCAGAGTCGTAGTAGGAGTGGACACGTTGAATCCCCAATAGTTTCTAGTAGTGCACGCCGAGTACGTGAGCAGTAGCAGCAGAACCCGCTTCAGCCAGTAGTTTTGGATGCGCATGCAATTGTTGATGCGGCTCGTGCCATGTCGGAAGTAGGGCCAGCGAATGCAGGAGGTTCACATACTCAGCCTATAGCACAAACCCCACCCACCACGACCCATCCGGCCTCGCGAGGTATCGGTCTAACCAGCAGGACTATTGGGATACCGTGTTTAGTGCCTTCCTTGCATAATGAGCGCATGCCAAATGATTTCAAAGGTCCTCGCAAGGTCCCCAATTACACAACCGATCTAGAGCCAGCCGAGTGGATTAAAATCTATGAGCTAGCCATGGATATGTTGGACATCAGTGATGTGGTCTGTGCCAAATATTTGACCATGATGTTGGAAGGGCCGGCGTGCATATGGCTGAAGAATCTGCCCCCTAGCTCCATCAACAGTTGGGAGGAACGCAAGGAATGTTTCATCAAGAACTTCTAAGGAACCTACAAGCGCCCAATGATGATTGCTGATTTAGAGCACTGCATCCAGCGTGACGACGAGTCAGCCCACAACTGGTCTCGCCGGGTGGTAGAGATTATTCACTCATCTGACAGCATCTTGGCCGCTCAGGCTGTCTTGATCTTGGAAAAGAACTCTCACTTTCAGCCTCTTGTTCAGAAGCTTGGTCGTCTCAAGCGGAAGGTGAAAGACATGGATGATATCATGGATGTTTTAACCCGGTATGCTGAGTCTTATAACACCAAGGATCCAACCTCAGATGACGAGAAATCTGGTAAGGGCAAGAAAAACACTGGCAAGGGTCAGCAGAAAATGGTCATAATGGTGGCCAAGGGCACGATGGCAACCATAGCAATAAGTGCAAAAATATTGATGGAGGTTCAGATTTTGTCGCTAACACAAATACTAGCTTAAAAAATCAGCATCGGAACAACAGTTCTGGAAGACCCTATAACGGGAATCGACCTCGTAACTACGAGCAAGCCCTCAAAGCCCCGTGTCCCAAACACAGTTTTGATGGCAAGCTAGCGAATCATTCCTGGGAAAACTGTTTCATCATGCAGGAGTTCAGAAACCAAGCTTATCAGTATCATAATGGTGACGGCAATGGTGGACATCCAGGAAACCTTGGAGGCGGCAGATCCGGAGCCGGCTTCCAGGGTGTCGGCTCACAGGGACACTTCCCCAATGTCGGCTTCCAGGGATCCGGCATGCAAAACTCTTGTTTTCAGGGGGTTGGTAATGGCGGTGGTAATAATCAGCGACCGGACCAAGGAAATCAGAACTAGGGAAATCAGTCTGGGTTTCAGATCAATCCTAAGCAGTTGAACAATGGGCAATATCATGTCTTCATGACTACTACTTGCAAACATGACGAAAAACTCTAGAAACGAGCCGTCAACATGGTTGAGCCGGCAATTCTAGAGTACTTAAACTGGTCAGAGCAGCCAGTGACAAGGAGTCGAGAGGATCATCCTCCCTGGGTGGATAATCCGGGTTGCCTTGCTCTGGTGGTGGCACCTCAAGTCAGTGGATATAAGCTCACTAAGGTACTTGTCGGTGCAACAAACATTCACATTTTTTGCCCGGACTTATACACAGGCGTGCTGGCATCGCATGTCCGGCACCAACATACAAAGCAAGACCAAGCCAGAGGAACCGCTTTCGTGAGATCAAGGAGCTGATCAAGAAGACCAAGTCGAAACAAGATAGCAGAGCATCACCTTGGGAAGGCCTCCCTTGCCGGGAAGGAGAGCCTGGCCGGGTCGAGGCCGCCCCTAGGGGCAAGTCCAAGATTTCCCCGGCAGGCTTGCCGGGTCCGCCAAGGGCAAGAGCTCCCGCCAAGGCTCCACCGCTCCACCGCACCATGACGTAGATCACTTATCAATGCGGTGTCAAGCCTCCAGGTGATTAAGTGGCTACCACCAGGCATGTGGCAGCCCATTGGAAGACATATTACACCCATGTGACACCCGTCCAGAGGCATGTCTAATAGATAAGCAGAAGATGATTAAGCGGCACGGCAGGCTTGTCGGGCTTCACCCTCAGCACGACACTTAGCAGTGCATTTAATGCACTTTGTCCTAACTGCCAGAGTTAGGTATGATAGCACTGTTCACTATCTAATCACTAGATAAAGACTGTTTTGCCACTTTGGTTACCCCTTGAGCTATAAAAGGAGGTCCAAGGTGAACTAGCAAATGGTCGGGCCCTTGCGCACTTGTACGCGTGTAGCTGCTCTCCCTGAGGCCACCTTGTCGGGCTTGAGCGCTGCGTGTTCATCATGTTCCTCCATCCAATCCACCAAAGCAGGAGTAGGGTTTTACGCTTCCCAGCGGCCCGAACCTGGGTAAAAACCACCAGTGTCACCATCGTCGTTGTGTTGTTTCATGGCCTCCGCTCTTTGTGCAACATGATCTTCCCCCTTGCCGAACCACAAGGGGCCGATGGCCCCATAGGTTATCGTGTCCACCCACAATAGTACTTATGGACGGTGGGAGCAATATCAACATCCATTATTATGATACCTTCAAGCGAATGAATCTATACGAGAGACAACTCAAACATATCCTATTGGGATTCTGATGTTTGAGGTGGCCAAAATTAAAAGTCCATATCACGCGCTGTTTGGACATCCAGCCTATGCTCAGTTCATGGCACGGCCTTGTTATGTATACTTGAAATTCAAAATGCCAGTATCTGAAGGCACTATCACAGTCAATGGGGACATGAAAATTGCTCTGGAATGTGAGGAAGGAGATGCAACTTATGCCGAGTCGGCTTGTGCAGCCAAGGAGTTGAAATTTTACAAAGACAATGTTGACCCAGCAGATATGACATCTCTGAAAAAAACACTACCGAGTCCAATCCCCTGCTCAAGTTCAAGTCGGCTAAGGATACTAAGCAAGTTGATTTTACCCCTGGCAACTCGTCTCAACAATTCACCAGTGAGAATTGGGACATCTTCGCATGGAAACCTTCTAACATCCCGGGTGTACTGAGAGGACTCGCTGAGCACAGCCTAAATGTTGATCCCGAGATGAAACCTGTCCGACAATACCTCCATCGTTTTAACGAGGAGAGACGCAAGGCCGTTGGCGAAGAAGTAGCTCGGCTCATAGCTGCCGGGTTCATCGTTGAAGCTTTTCACCCTGAGTGGTTGGCCAACCCAGTGCTTGTTCTGAAGAAAAACAGTACGTGGCGGATGTGTGTCGATTACACAGACCTGAATAGGGCTTGTCCCTGTCACAACCCCACAATTTGATTGTAATTAGCTGCATCAGTGAGCATCATGCATCATGTTAATCTCAAGAAACTGGAATTGAGGGAATTTTGAAAAGCCTCAAGATTCAATTAAATCCAGGGCAAGAACCCTGAAAATGCATTCAGAGAATCCAAAATGCCTAAAAAATAGTTTTGAGAATTTTTGCAAGATTTATATATCAAACCAAAATTTTTGAACATTTTTAAGGGATTATTTGGGCTCTGAATTTAAATCACTATTGTATTTGAATTTGGATTTATATTCTTAATATTCTTAATATATGGAATATATTTTCAAATGTCTCTGATATATTTTATGTGCATTTGGAAAAGTCCATTTTGCAACATAAAATTATTAGAGGATATTTGGCACTGTTTTGAAATTGTTTTGAATTAAAAAAAAACAGTGGCAAAGATAAAATAAAAAATAAAACAGAACAGAAGTAAAAGACAGAGAGGGAGAGAGAAGCTTACCTGGCCCAGCCCACCTGGCCTGGCACTATGGGCCCAGCCCACCAGGGGCGAAGAGGTCTTCTTCAACCTCTGCCAGTAGGCAGAGGGAGAGACCGGGCACGGCACCGGCCGTGCCACCTCCTGCCTGCCTCGCTGTACACCTCCCCGCCCTTCTGATCGCGCCACGGAGACGCCACGACGCCCCTGGAACCCCCTGATCTCCTCCTCGTGCTCATTCCCCTTCTCTGCCTCTCCCTCGCTCTTCCACGGACGCACCCGGGAGCGCCGGCGAGCACCACCGCAGCCACCATCTTCCCCTCGGCTCGTCTTCGTGTTTAAGAGCTCCACCACGACTCGCCCATCCTCTACGCAGAAGAACGCGACCAGGGATGCCCTGCTTCATCGCCATCGCCGCCGTCTTCCTCTCCACGGCCGCCGCATGACTTCGGTCGATTTGCGCCATACCAAGCCTCCCCGGCCCCGCCGTCTGCACCATCCTCCTCTACGTGATCCCCTGGCCCTTCTCCCCTTGTGCCCCTCGTCGTTCTCGTGCCGTAGTGCCGATCCCCGCGAGCACCAGAGCCGCCGTCTGCCATGGCCGATCCTCTGCTTGATGCCGAGCTCGTCCCGCCTTGCACAGCTGCCCGTCGTGCTCCGGGTGCTCTCCTGATGCTGCCCCGCCGCTCCATTAGGTTGCTAGCAACCCGCAGCCCCGCACCCGCGCACCACCGTAACATGGCTGCCGCTCCGTCCGTCGCTGCCATCGCTACACCCCACGCCGGCGGCTGCAACGACCACCACTGGACGCGCCACACTGCGGGCGTTCCAGCGAACCCACCCGCGTGACCAGCCGTGGCCGGAAACGGCCGGCCGGTGATCGCCGCCATGCTCTGCTTAGCGCCGGCGATTAGTCGCTGGCTAACCCGTGATTAGTTTAGCCACTAACCACCCCCCAAGTCACTGACAGTGGCCCCGGCCCTGTTAACATTTAACTAGGTTTTATTAAACCTGTTTAACCCTTTTTAGTCTCTGTGTCAATGACATGCGGGGCCCGGTCCTCAGGTTTGACCTGGGCTGACCTCATTGACTTGCTGATGCAGTGACAACGCAGGGGTGACAACATAAATGATTTCTGGGATATTAAATAAACCAGAAATAATTTATTAATTCCAGAAAATAACCTAAACGTTGAAAAATCATAGAAATTCAACCGTAACTCCAAATGAAATAATTTATATATGAAAAATTATCAGAAAAATATGAAGAATCTGTTTATGGCACTTTCATGCATGTTTGAACAAGCTAACCTCACTGAATAGGATAAATCATGATTAGGGCAATTTATGAATTAACATTTGGAGTTGGAGTTTAACCTTGTTTGAATTCCACTTCTTTTAACCTGGCTAAATGTTGCATTAGGTGAATTCAGTACCTTAATATGACATATCATGCATTTGCTTGTGCATTGCAGTGAATGTCGTTCCTTTTTATGTTTGCCGGTGTTGTTCCCTCTTAGTGGACGTTGTGATCGTTGACACCGATGAAGAGCTATACTATCTTCAGGAGTGCCAGGCAAGAAAACCCCCTTGACACTCTAGTACAATCCCACTCTCTCGCTCCTGCTCCCTTTTACGGCATTAGGACAACAACGATTCAACTGTTACATGCTGCGGTAGTTGAACCCATTCCTCTGCATGACCTGTCTTTGCCACAGTAAATAGTTGAAACCCACTAGCATGAGTAGAAGTTGTTTGAGCCATGATATGCCTACTCATTCATGCTTGTTTGTTATGCCTGCTATGCTTAGAGTTGTGTCAGGTCTGATTCATCTCGGATGGATTGGGATGGTGATGAACATGTTCTACTGTTGAGAGCTAAGTGTGTGAACACGATTTGGTAAAGGTAGCGATGAGAGGCCATGTAGGAGTAAATGGTGGGTTGTCTCATTGAAACCGTCCTCAGGAACTGAGTTCTGTGTTTGTGATCCAAGACAGTTACTACCACACATTGGAATGCTTAAGTGCCCCTCTCGACTTATTAATCACCTCGATCTCTGTCCAGGAGTTGCAACTAGTTTCTGGTGTTTGTAGGTCGTGCTAGTAGTCTACCAAGTGGCACCCAGTATAGGTGGGCTTGGGATAGACTAGGCACATTGGTACGGTGTACCAAGTGGCACCCGGATGGTGGGCTTGGGAACCTTGCTCACATCATTTGGGGCCGTAGTGGAAACCCCGGCCGGACTTCCTTGCGGATGGAACTCGAATAGGCGATAAACCTGGACTAGAGACTTGTGTGGTTAGTCAGGTCGTGGCCGACACCCTCGCTGGGCTTCCGCTTGAAGGTTGTTGAGTACATGTCGTGTAAACGGCGATAAGTGGTGAGAGCGTGTGTGAAGAAGTACACCCCTGCAGGGTTAACATGATCTATTTGAATAGCCGCGTCCTCGGATATTGACTACTTGGAACGCTTATATGGTTCATAGATAACTGGAAGTGGATACTCTAAAATGCGCAAGATAAGCGTGAGTGCTATGGATGGCCTTCTCGTAGGGAGACGGGAGCGGATCCATAGTGGTGTATTGAATTGGTGAATATGTGGACTCGTGTGCGCCACCTCAAAGAAATACTAGTAGTCGTAGTACAGGTTAGCCACTGAGTCAAAGCTGGCTTGTTGTAGTTAAACTCCACCACCCCTTTTGTTGATACTGATGCATATGTAGTTAGTTTTGATGTAAGTCTTGCTAAGTACATTTGTACTCACATTTGCTTAATTTATGTTTTTTGCAGAGAGACTTCAGTCTCACTAGTAGTTCTTCGTGGGCTTCGACAATTAGCTTGGGAATCCCAGACAGAGGTCTGGTTCCTTTGGAGGGTCTTGTAGATAGACAGGATTTCTAGCCTTCTTTCTTTCCAGCTGTCTGTACTCAGATAGGATAAGCTTCCGCATGTGCTTGTTGCTTGTGTGACTCTGTATGTTGGGTCATGAGACCCATGTTTGTAATATCATACTATGTATGGCTCCTCAGAGCCTTTTAATTAAATATTTTGAGTCGTAGAGTTATGTTGTGATGCCATGTTGTGTCTGCACATATCGAGCATATTGTGTGTATGTTATTGAAATGCTTTGGTATGTGTGGGGTCCGACACCTAGTTGTTTATTCTTGGTAGCCTTCCTTATGGGGAAATGTCTCCTAGTGCTTCCACCGGAACACATGGATTGATCGGCATGTGTCCTTCTTTGCTCATGTGTCTGTCCCTACAGGGAAATGTCACGCGGTGTTTACCAGAGTCCTGATAGCTTGCTACAGCCCGGTTTCACTCGCTGCTGACCGACACGTGCATTGCTGGGTCATGTATGCTTGTCCCTGTAAGTTTGTGCCACCTTGGGTTTACGACTAGTCATGTCGGCCCGGGTTCTCTGTCATATGGATGCTAGCGACACAATCATATACGTGAGCCAAAAGGCGCAAACGGTCCTGGCCAAGGTAAGGCTGCAGCCGTGGGAATACCATGCGTGAGGCCGCAAAGTGATATGTTGTGTTACATGCTAGATCGGTGTGACTTAGGATCGGGGTCCCGACAGTCCCAAGGATCCGTTTGCTCTTTCTCACATTGATCAAATCATCAACTCCACTGCTGGTTGTGAGTGCTTTTGTTTCCCGGACACCTATTCTGGCTATCATCAGATCAAGATGGCGGAAGAAGACCAAGAAAAAACAGCCTTCATGACGTCGTTTGGAGCTTTCCGCTATACATCTACTCCATTTGGTCTTAAAAGTGCAGGTGCCACTTACCAGCGCTGTGTCGAGAACTGCTTTCACAAACAGATCGGTCGCAATGTCCACACTTATGTCGACGACATTGTAGTCAAATCTCAGAAGAGAGAGACCTTGCTGGATGACCTCAAAGAGACTTTCAACAGTCTCCAGGTCTATCAGATGAAGCTCAACCCAACCAAGTGTGTATTCGGCATTCCTGCAGGCAAATTACTGGGTTTTCTGGTGTGTGAGCGGGGAATCGAAGCTAACCCGAAGAAAATCAAAGCCATTACCACCCTTCGCCAAGCTGGCCAATATCAACGCTGCTCAAAAATTTGACGGGTCGTGTGGCGGGTTTGATCCGGTTTATAAGCCGGCTTGGGGAGAAGGCCATCCCTTTGTACCAGTTGCTCAAGAAATCTGATAATTTTGTTTGGGGTGATGAAGGAGACAAGGCTTTCAAGCTCCCCAAGAAACAACTATCAGAACCACCCGTCCTTGCCGCTCCTCATGACAAAGAGCCGAGGCTCCTGTAGATTACTTCATGTGATAAAGTAGTAAGCGTGGCAGTTGTCGTGGAGCGCAAAGAAGAGGGGAAGGAATATCCAGTCTAGCGGCTAGTCTACTATGTCAGTGAAGTATTGACAGAGTCGAAATAGCGCTACCCACATTGGCAGAAGCTAGTTTTTGGTGTCTTCATGGTCAGTCGGAAATTGAAGCATTATTTCCAGGAGCATCCCATCACTATGGTCAGTTCCCCACCTATAGGAGATATCATCCAAAGCAGGGAGGCCACGGGACGGGTTGCAAAGTGGGCTATTGAGCTTGGTCCACATCATCTGAAGTATGTGCCTCAGACAACCATCAAGTCTCAAGCTTTGGTTGATTTTATCAATGATTGGACTGAGCTACAAGCCCCTGAAGAGAAGCCGGATAATACATATTGGACAATACACTTTGATGGGTCTAGACAATTGGAAGGCTCCGGGGCTGGAGTAGTCATCACATCTCCACGAGGTGATAAGTTTTATTATGTTTTGAGGGTAATGTTTCCCTGTACTAACAATTGAGCTGAGTATGAAGCTTTACTTGATGGTCTCCGTATGGATAAGGAGATGAACCTCAGTCGGGTCAGATGTCTGGGCAACTTAGACTTGGTCTCTTAGCAAGTTTCTGGGACTTGGGATTTCAAGGACCCCCTCATGGCGGCTTATAGACATGCTGTGACAGTCATCGCAGGACACTTCAAGGGATATTAGGTTGATCACATTGATCGCCGGCTCAAGGAGGCCGCTGATGCATTGTCTCGTCTAGGATCTCAGTGCAAGCCAGTCCCTCCAAAAGTTTCCTTGATGTTCTGCATAACCCATCAGTCAAGCTGCCAACGAAGGAAGACATCGCTATTCCTGACTCGGAAGCACAATTGGTGGCTGTTGTCCATGCAATACTAGACTGGACAGTTCCTTATCTGGCTTATCTCACTCGTGGTGAGCTCCCTGGAGAGGAAATCATTGCCCAATAGATTATCAGACGCTCCAAGTCCATGACCATTTCAATGGCGAGTTACACAAGAGAAGTATTACAGGTTTTTTTCAATGTTGTGTTTCTCCCGAGGAAGGCCATGAAATTCTCAATGAAATTCATTTTGGTGATTGCGGGCATCATGCCGGCTCATGGTCCTTGGTAGCGAAAGCTTTCCGACATGGGTTCTACTGGCTTATCGCTCATGCAGATGCAGAAGATATCGTTTGCAAGTGTGACGACTTCCAGAAATTTGCACGTCAAGCTCATGTGCCGGCTCAAGAATTATGGATTATCCCAATCACTTGGCCATTTCCAGTCTGGGGGCTCGACATGGTTGGTCCTTTCAAGCCATCCAAAGACAAAAAGACGCACCTTCTGGTTGTAGTTGATAAATTCACCAGTGGGTTGAAGCAGAGCCACAACAATTGTGATGCATCAACGACAGTTAAATTCTTAAAAAAGTTGATCTTTCGCTTTGGATACCCGCACAACATCATTACTGATAATGGCACTAATCTGTCAAAGGAAGCTATGAAGCAGTTTTGTTAGCGAGAACATATTCGGCTTGATCTGGCTTCAGTGGAACATCCATAGTCCAATGGACAGGCAGAGCATGCTAATTTGGAATTGCTGCGAGGAATCAAGCCAAGACTCATGGTACCTCTTGAGCGTACTCCTAGTTGCTGGGTTGAAGAATTACCAGCTGTCTTATGGAGTATACAGACTACTCCCAACAGGTCAACATGCTATATGTTGTTTTTCCTGGTCTATGGTGTAGAAACCGTGCTTCCAAGAGATATTCGTCATGACTCTCCCCGGGAAGCAGCATACATTGAGGCAGATACTGAGATTGCTCGACAAGACTCTGTGGACGCTTTGGAAGAAGAACGCGATCTTCTAGTGTCTCGATCAACAATATATCAGCAAGACCTACATCGCTATCATAGCTGTAGAGTCAAAAGTCATATCTTCCAGGAAGGTGACTTAGTGCTCCGTGTGATACAAGAACAAACACATATGCATAAGCTTTCACCTCCTTGGGAAGGACCCTTCGTCATCAGCAAGAATCTACACAACGGGTCATATTATCTCGTTGATATACGTGAAGCAAACAAATCACGTACCTCTAAAGAGGAGACTAGCAGGCCTTGGAATATTGCACATATCAGGCCATATTATACTTAAAGTCATTGGCTTCAGTTTTTGTACATACCTTATCATGTATATACATATTTAGTGATCAATGAAATAAAGTGGGCACCTCTGGAATTCAGAGTTTTGTTGTTTCATCTAAAAAATTGTGTATTGAGCCTTTATTCTTTGATCATTGGTCACTTGGGGGCTTCCAACTCATCAAATTTATCTACTAACATCCCTCTTGACCTGGCACATTCCACTATTATACTTGGTTAAACCTACCTATTAGCAAGATGCTACCCCAAAAAGGTGACCCGATTGTACTCTTGATAAGTCAATCACACTGGTGCCTATCATGGCCTGTATTGACCCTGAACTTATCAAAGTTAAAATACTGACTTAAGTCACGTGAGAGCCAGTTTTCAGAGATCTAGGATAAACCATAAGAGGGTACAAGGCCTGCTTCACTGAAGTGAATCAAATACGTGCCTCGAAAGCCGGTCTTTATGTCGTGCCTTGAAAGCCAGCTTGTTATTTATTTGTTCTGTGTCATATGCTTTTTATTTTCTATATGTATATGCTTTTTGTTTGCCGGTATCTATTTTTAATAAACACCAGGTTATAATAATGCCAGTTCACAAGTTTAACCTAGTTGTGGAAATCCAACTTGTGCTCTGTAGTCTATTACAACACTTATGGATTTTTCATACATCTCTTTGCCGGGTTGCTCCATGAATACAACCCAGGATTTCAATCACAATACATCAAAGACAATTTGCCGGGTTAAGCAGTGATCATCCTCATCAAGTTATCATTGAAGCAAAAGTTAAGGATATTCCTATCAACTATTACACACCACAGCTGGGCCTTTCTCATCAAAGTTTTTGAAACACACAGTAACAAAGGTTATTACTGCAAGCCAACCGTGGAGCTCTCCGGGTTGATGTTCTCCTGTCTTCCTTCTGTGCCAGTTACGACCGGGCTAGCTTCGGCCGACTCTTCTTGATCCATGGGGGCTGCTTCTGTTCCGGTCGGGAGGTCGTCTGCCAACCACTGGATTGACGACAAAGCTTGGAAAACTGAGTCTTCTCTCATAATAGATGGAGGGTTGACATCAGGAGCAAAGTTTTTCTTACAACGAGGCGGAATAAGCTCCACAGGCTTTGGCTCGGGCAGACTCATGCGTTTGGCGACTTCTGAGTAGCTGGCTTGGAACTTTGTGAAGTCCAGTTCCTCTGCAATCTTGGTTACCGTTACCCGTGTCTCCTTCACACAACACAGACAATCCTTGTCAGTAAAGGGGGTGCCATTCGCGTTGAATTATGGGAACCCATCTTCCAGTAGAGCCGGATCCATCTCAGGCAGGTAAGCCTTGGCTCGTGCAAGTGAGTACATGGCCCCTTGATGACAAGCTGCCCTTTTCAATTCTTGGATCCACTGAGGGACGGTGGACAGTTCCTTCAGCATGCCCATGATATAATGTGGTAGTGCCTTCATATTCTTCACTGCCATGACACAATAAGCACCACCTACATATATTTGCTCAAGGAACTTGTAAACAACCTTCAGCTTCACTAGAGGAAGTTCAACCAAGTTATGGTTTCTTTTGCCTATCGACACACACCAACACATATCAGTAGCCCAGTCAATATAATAAGCTGACAATATTTGGTGACTTGCAAGTATTCATACTTACCAAAGATGGCTATGCACATGTCTTTGATTTGGTCCTTCAGAGCTGCCAACTCTTGAGTCATAGGTTCGAGCGCTGACTCGGCCTGCTCTGCAAGCTTGGTCAAGGTGGCTCTTTCTTCCTCAAAAGCAGTCTTGGTCTTTTCTAATGTGTCTTGGGCATATAGCAGAGATTTATGGAAGTCTGAAGATAGATTTTTTGCTTTCTCCGCAGCTTCTTTTCTTTCTTCAGCTCTTTCTGCCAGCCGACAGCTTGAGACTCAACCTGGTTCAACATATCCTGCATATACGATTCACAGAGTTAAGGACATTGATTGGCAGTCCTGAGCCATCGTAGGTGATTGACCCGGCACTTGGGGGGTACATTACTCAAGTTTCTAAGAAAGTCCCGAGCCGGCGCAGGCGATCGCCCCGACACTTGGGGGCTACATCAGTCAGTTTTTGACTTATATTATATCAAAGTCCCATGTAGCTGCAAGCAATCAGCATGGAACTTGGGGGCTAATGCATTTTCATTTTAAAGGACTATGTATACTAGAAGACCCGGCCCATCACATAATGATGAGTCGGCCCTTGAGGGCTACCCGTTACTCAATTTCATAATACATATTTTTAGAAGTCCCAGTTCATTATTACATAATGAACCGGCCCTTGGGGGCTACATATGAGTACAACTACAGTATATCAAGGATGGGTCAAGGGTGTCAACCCGGATCTTTCATCACAGATTTTCATTCAAGCAAGTCTCAAGCATATCTCTACTCTCTCTACTACAGAATTGGAGGCTACATATATATGCATATGGGAAGAACAAGCTATAAGACGCACCTCATATTTTCTTTTCAAGGTATTGACCATGGCAATTTCATTATCACGACTCTCAGATAGCCGGGTCAAGTACCCTTGATGAAGGGAGTTCACATCAAGATCCTTCAAAGTTTGGAATTGAAGCTTGGTTTTCCCCTTCTCCTTAAATGGTGATTCTTCTTTGGCTATAATTTTTGCCAAGACATTTGATGTTTCTGCCCAGTAATCATCACATCAGCATAAGTCGCCTTCAGAGGCGGCTCGCTAGCTGGATTTTCTTTCTCCTCCACTATAGGAATGGAGGCATGAGCAGGACTCACTGGGTTGTCTTGGCGAGCCGGCTCATCCTCACCAGCCGGCTTAGTCTCACCAACCGGTTTGTCTTGGTTCTCCGGGTTGGCCATTAAAGGATTCTGAGGAGGGTTTTCTTTAGTCTCTAGCGCAGCAGCACTCGCATCACCAACTTCGTTCTTGACAAAAGCTTTGGCTCTCGATTTACAAGCATATGAGAATCAATGAAAGAGACGTTGAAAAACACATGAAACTTTGTAAAATACTTACCCGCGGTTGATGATTAAGGCTAACATTTGGGTAGCACTAGATTCACCAGACGACGGGGATGTCATTTGATAGTTCGGGTCAGAAGGATAAAGTGGTTTCTTGATTTGGCCGGCTTGAGGGTGTGAAGAAGTTGGGCCATGGGGCAGTTCAACTCGTGCTTTACGATGAGCCGGCCAATTCGGCAAGCCACCAGTCAGCTCTCCAGAACTGCTCTGGGTCTTCCGCTTCGAAGTGCCAGCGTACTGAGTTTTCTTCAAAATAAACTATGGATCTATGGATGTGAAAATTGTATTTTTTGGACGGCTTGTCTCTCTCTCCTCAGGTTAGTCATGTCCAAGTCAGGAGATGAAATTACCTCAACCTTGCCAGCTCGACTTGACTCAACTTGTTCTTGAGGAGAGGGAGCATCAGCAAGCTCGCTAAAAAGCGGCCGAGAGAGTCAAGATCTTCTACTTCATTTTCTTCTTCTTGTTCGTCGTCCCTGGTCAAATTAGGATTTTGTGGTTCAGTTCTCCACCATTCAGAGTTCGCCTGCACAAAGCAACAAGCAGGTGTGTTAAAAGAAGTAGAAACAAGACAAACATATAATGATATAAATGGAAGAGGAGGCTTACTGGAGGTGCCGGTGTTGGTGGTAAAACCGTCACACCTCGGGGTAGGGGGTCTCGAGCTATGGATCTCAGATCGATAGTAACAAGGACGAAGGAGATAGTGTTTATCCAAATTCAGGCTCTCTCAAAGTGGTAATACCCTACGTCCTTCTTTGATTGTATTGATGTATTGACTACATGCTTGATCTACCTCGAGATCGTAAGGAGAGATCTAAATCATAGGGCTAGGCGAATGTAATTGTGTTGAGATCCCCTCTACGGGCTAAACCCTTTGGCTTATATACACAACAGGTAGGGCATCTAGGATTACATGGTTGATATCTAGGGGAACGCACAGAGGCGGCAGGAGATGTCTTTGAGTATACATCAAGTCTTCGGTAGATGCAGTCTTGATCACATCCAGGTGTGTAGCTTCCGGAGTCCACCTGATGGAGAATGAAGGCTTACAGGCCCAGCCCAAGGACCATGGGCCGACTAGGTTGGCACCCCCTAGTCCAGGACACCGTTAGTAGCCCCCGAACTGGTCTTCTATGCCGAGGATGACCTCTTCGATTGTAACAACTTCGGATCTGAAGTCCTTGGCTCGGTAGATGAGTTCCCCTTTCTGATAATTCAAGATTCTTTCCTTTTTAAAGCGTCCATGTACCACTCCTCGAAGGAATGGCGTCCCCCAAACATGACCTACCGAACCCACTCAGCGTCTGAAGACGCGAGGTTACTTAGCCTTGAAGGTCTGTCGCGTATGTGTGAATAGTGCTTCTAGCCTGACAACTTTATCAAAGCGGCACCACCCACGAAAGGGCGGGCAGTTACTACTCCCCCGAATCGTGGTCTGAGTCAATCCTCTTATTGGCACGTCCCATGAAAATGGTGATCGTGCCCGTTTATTAAGGGATATCATTAAGATTTTGTTTCTCCCTATACGCATAACTACATCTTTTACGGGTAGTGGCGATTTCAATGGCGCGATAGGAGGGACTCTTGTCCTTTTACTATACTATATAAGAGAAAAAGGATAGCGCTGGGAAAAGTATGCTCCCATTCCTCCCTGCCTGCTGCCTCTCGAGCTCCAACGCCCAGATCCCATCCTGAATTCATTTTGCTTCCGCAGCGCTCCTCTGCCTCAACCCCTAGCCATGGTGGATGCGAACCACATGGGTGTAACACCCCATTTGTAACACCTTCCATTGTGGCTATGTATCCAACTTGTTCTTCATCTAATTCCATGTGGGTCTTCCCTTGTTGGCTTCATTTTGTTTTGCTTTGTTATTTTCCTATTGCATTGTCTTGTCATTCTTGTTATATTTTTCTCTATGCCATCATATGTTGCATCATGGTCATATCAAGTGTTGCATTGTCCTTATGTCATTTTGCATTCTCATAATCATCATGTGCATTGTGCTTCATGCATGACATTTTGTTGCATGCCCCATGTGTGAGCCATGCATCACCACATATCCTTCTCTTTTCTTTCTTTTTGCAAGTGCCATCTTGCCCTCCTCCATAAATGTTCAATTTCTCCCCAGCAATCTTACTCCATGTCCTAAACCTCTCTGCCAAATTTCTTGCAATTTGGAGTTGTTTTGGTTAGGTTAAAAAATGCCTCAAGTTTGAATATAATTCAAACTTGTTTTATCTTTATACCTCTAAAAATATCCAAGGCAATTTATTTAAATGGTGCATATTTCCAGGAACCTGAGGATATTTTTAAACCTCCCAAATTCTCTTCCTAGCTCCCCCTCCTTTTTCCTTCTCTGAATCTGTTTATTAATAAAACAGAGATTAGAAAGAAAGAATACAAAGGAGGGGCTCCCTTAGCCGAACCCCACCTGGGCCTTTTCCCTCCAGCTAGCCAGCCCACTTACCTCTTCCGGCCCAGCCAACCCACCAGCGACAGGAGAGTCGTCCACCTCCTGTACGGCAGCTCATCCACAGGAGCCACGTCGATGCCCCGGTCGATTTAATGGCCGTCCGGCGCCCCTAGCCCCTATATATCATGTCCTAGACCTAACCCTATCCTCCCTCGACCGACCCCCCTCATCTCCTGCCCTCGCCGCCGCCTAGGTAAGGCTCCACGCCGTCGCCGTCGCCGCGCCCACCATGACCCGAGCGAGCAAGAGCTCGAGCTCGGGGTAGCTCTGCGCCGTGCCTCTGACCCCCTCGGCCGCCGTGGAGAGGACCGTCACGTACCTCTCTGTCCCCTGCCTCCACACCCGCGACCACGACCACGACCTCCAGATCGGCTTCCATGACGCTGTCTTCTTCCTCTTCTTCCCGGTCAGAAAACCCGCCAAGTTCAGAGCTGCCTCGCGCCGTCTCCGTCGAGTCCCCGGACTCATCTTCCTGTCATAGGTATATGAGGTATACCCAACTTCCTCCCAGCTCCTTCCTGTCATCGATAGATCATCGTAGGTGTCGCTTCGTCCGTATCTTTCACGTGCTCTCGGTGCTCCGGCGAAGTCTGTAGTTTTTTTCGTGTGTGCGTGCACTTGCTGTAGCGCGCCCGTGCATCCCCGCGGTCCGGTTTCCGTCTAGCTGCGTTCTTCTCGCTGCGCCTGCCCGCCCGCACGCAGCAGCCACCCACGCGCTCCCTCCAGCCTTGCGCGGATCCCGGCCCCGCCTTGCTCCCTGCATTCCCGTGCCTCGCCATGCCCCGAGCTGAGCCATGCTCGAGCTCGAGCGCCCCGGCCTCTCCTAGCTTCCCGCATTCTTGCGCCTGCACACGCGCACCCACACCACTTTTCCGCACGCCCGCCGAACCTCTGTTGCTGCTAACCTCGCCGTGTTTGCTCGTTGCGTCGCCGGCGAGATCCCCGTACGTCCATGAGCAAAAGCTCGGCCTTCTTGGGTTGGTTGAAAAGGAATTAGGCGCCCTATCCAGACATGCAAGCTATTCTAGCGTAGTGGTGAGTGCACTCGTATGCATTCAGGAGGTCCTGGGTTCGATCCCACAGGTGCCCCATTTTCTTTTTCCATAGCGCTTTGCCTATGACAACCGGTCCCCACAAGTCATACTCTCACACCGTGGGGCCCCACGTTTCATGCCCTCTCCCCTGTTTTCTTTTCTTTTAATTCATTTCAGCATATTCCATTTCTGGAAAGTGCCCACTTTTCATTTCCGGCAGTGTCCAAATCTGGACATTCCTTTTCTGGTATATTGCCAAATCTGCTTATTTCCATATTAGGCAGTATTTATCTTAATGTATTTGGGGATATTTTTCTACAACAACATATACTTATTATATATGTTTTTGGGGTAGAAAAA
Source organism: Thinopyrum elongatum (assembly GCA_011799875.1). Lineage (NCBI taxonomy): Eukaryota > Viridiplantae > Streptophyta > Magnoliopsida > Poales > Poaceae > Thinopyrum > Thinopyrum elongatum. The sequence goes on from CM022298.1 coordinate 256,438,440, forward strand.
TCCACCTAATCCATCTGTGCCATTAGATTCATCATTTGAGCAAGTTTGCACACATGTCATTTTACATTACATTGCTGTTTTGTCATTTTTGTGTAGTTAAATTCAAACATGCTAAGTGGTAGTTTTGCACATGTATAACTTCATTTTCATGTCTAATTCATGCTAGATTTTATTCCATGCCATAAAGTGCACTGTGATGAGTGCCGCAAGCTTGAAAACATGGCCACATGAATTTGTTTTGCATGTTCAGTAAAATTCTGCTAAGTCTGTAAAACTGTTATCATTTGCATTTTTGCTATGCTATTTTAATCATGCTCTATTGAGTTTTAGCAGTATCTCAGTAATCATGTTTTGTAGTGCTTGACATGTACTTCAATGCCATTCCATTAATTTTCATGTAGGAATGCTGTAGTATATTTAAACTTGGCATCTAAGTTGACATGTTGCTGTTTTAGACAGTTTGCATTGCATTTTGTTTTGCTTGCCATTTGCAAACCGTGCATCCGTTCCCGGTGATCTTCATATCGATTTCAACTGAAATCTTCCAATATTTCCAGTGGCATGCTTGGGTTACCAAGGTTCTTCCCATATCCATCATGTCTCCACCGTTTCCTTCTCGTTGACGTATCCCTTGTTCCGGTAGATTCACAACTCCATGCATACCATTCTTCTTATGCATCCATGAAAGTATTGCATGAATTATATGTTCATTGCCATGCCTTGTTTGTTTATTGTATGCTTGTGCGTTCTTGTGGGTAGTTCCGGGAGACTAGTTTGAGTCCGAGGACCCTGTCGGGTACGTTCACGAGTAGCAAGCTTGCGTTCCTACTAAGGACATTTCAGGCAAGATGATCATTACCCCCGATATCACTTCTATCTTTGCCTGCTAATTGTTCGTTCTATCGCTATGTCGTGCTACCTACCACTTGTTTATCAAGCCTCCCATATTGCCATGTCAAGCCTCTAACCCACCTTCCTAGCAAACCGTTGTTTGGCTATGTTACCGCTTTTGCTCAGCCCCTCTTATAGCATTGCTAGTTGCAGGTGCAGTGCAGATTGTTCCATGATGGGACATGGACATGTTGGGATATCACAATATCTCTTATTTAATTAATGCATCTATATACTTGGTAAAGGGTGGAAGGCTTGGCCTTTTGCTTGGTGTTTTATTCCACTATTGCCACCTTAGTTTCCGTTATACCGGTGTTATGTTCCTTGATTTTGCGTTCCTAACACGGTTGGGTTTTATGGGCCCCCCTTGACAGTTCGCTTTGAATAAAAATCTTCCAGCAAGGCCCAACTTTGGTTTACCATTTGCCTAATAATGACTAAAACTTGCATAGGGAGTAATTAACCCGAGGATTCTTAATCAACAACCCGAGCCAGTGCTCCTCATGAGTGTTGGTCCAAACTAGAGCAGTTTGTGGCGCCGCCCGGGGCAACTCGTGGATTTGGACGCTGTAACCATAGCTCATCCGTCGTGGCCTGAGACGAGATACGCGCGACTACTATCAGGGTGTCGGCACGTCGGGAGGTCTTGCTGGTTTTGTTTTACCATTGTCGAAATGTCTTGTGCACCGGGATTCCGAGCTTGATCGGAGTGTCCCGCGATGGAGGATTGTCTCCGGGGATCGTGAGCTTGTCATGGGCTAAGTTGGGACACCCCTGCAGGGTTTAAACTTTCGAGAGCCGTGCCCGCGGTTATGTGGCAGATGGGAGTTTTTAATATCCGGTTGTAGTGAACTTGACACTAAACTCAATTTAAAATACACCAACCGTGTGTGTAACCATGATCGTCTCTTTTCGATGAAGTTCAGGAAGAGAACACGGTGGGGTTATGTTTGAACATAAGTAGTTCAGGATCACTTCTTGATCATTACTAGTTTGCGACCGTCTGCGTAGCTTCTCACCTTGTTCTTGTATCCGTAAGTTAGCCACCATACAAATGCTTAGTGCTTGCTGCAACTCCACCACTTATCCATGCCTTACCCATTTAAGCTTTGTTAGTCTTGATACCGTGGGTGATATGATTGCTGAGTCCCCGTGGCTCACAGAATACTACAACCACAGTTGCAGGTACCGTTGAGTCTGATGCAGGAGATGCCACTAAGCTCCAGTGGGAGTTTGACGAGGATCATGGTCGATTCTATGTTACTTATTCGGACAATCAGTAGAGGACCTAGTCGGAGTATCCGGGGATAGTAGCAGGGTGGTGTTTTCTTTTATCTAGTCCGTAGTCGGACTCTACTATATGTATGGATGATTGTATGATGATTGTCATATTTATGCTATTCTGGGGCAAGTGTTGCCTTTATCTCGTATTCTATCTATTCACTTGGTTGTATGAATTTGTATGCCACCTTGCTACGCGTCTGAAATGCGATTGTGCCCCAGTCATGAGTTCATCACGTGATTGGGATAGAATTGCATCTTGGGCGTTACAAGTTGGTATTCAGAGCCATACCTACTATAGGAGCCCCTGCTTGATCGAACCGCTGATGAATCTAGAACAAAACTGTTTTGAGTCTTAGTTATATCGGAGAGTCGGAACTCTTTTTACTCCTTATCCCCTTCGTCGCTCTGGTAAGGACTCGTGACGTAGGTGTTTTCCTCACTCTTCTATCCTTTTTCACTCAATTTTTTTTAGGATCACGAGGGTATTGTGGAATCGTTCCGATGTCATTGTGACGGGGATTCTGTCTTGGTGCCTCCTGACATTTAGGGGTTGTGACAGTGTCCCGGGGAGTTGAGCTCCAAGGTGTTTTCGTCACAGTGTTTATCGTTTCAGTTCCGGAATACCGGAGGACACCGACATCGAAAACGCTTCTATACTCTTTGTGGTGAGAGTAGTTTGACGACACCCAGTACTGGGGAGAGCGATCAGATGTATTGCCACAGCTAGTATATCAGATGTTTTCGAAGGTCTGAGGTACACAATTTCCGAAGGTTTCTTGGTTATGTGTTGACGTACGAATACAGTTGGAGCGTAGGGCTTGTTAGTTGTTTGAGATATTTGTGCCTCCCTGTATCCCCAACACCAGATTGCATAACCAGAAAGTTTCGGGAGTTAATAGGTGGGAATTCAAGTAGCTCTAGGATATCTTTCCGACAGATACTTGGTATGAGATTGGGGAATCTCTATCACATATTTGTTCCAGTTGTTACCTTCCTTGGTTTATTCATCAATCTCCTTCAAAGTGGCTTCTCATTCAAATGGTTGTATCATATTAACTTTGGAATGCATTCGTTCAATCTTTCAGTTCGGATGCTTATTGTGAAGACTACATTGCACATGTCTAGCCTTTGATTCAGCTTATCTACCATTTCTATGGTGGTTCTAACGGATGTCATCTTCTTTAGGATGGCTCCCGCAACTCGTCAGAATCCGAACCGTGATGAAGGAGAGCTGTCAGAACCTCCACCTCCACCTCCTCCTCTGCCTCCGGGGGCATGGAAAGCTTTGATGGCGGCCACCAACGCCAATACTCAGATGCTGATTCAGCTCATGCAAGAGCGCAGCCAAGGCAACCAAGGGAATCAAGGTCAAGGGCATTTCAACAATCAGCCTCAGTTTGCTACACTCAGTCAGTTCCTCGCTAATCAGCCAAAGATGTTCAGCGCTTGTGTCGAGGCCATGGATGCCAATGATTAGCTCGTGGACATCAACAAGCATTTTGAGTGCAATAATGTCAGACCTAAGGACTACGTCAAGTTTGCTTCCTTCCAGCTCAAGGACCAAGCAGCAGATTGGTGGCAGCAGTACAAAGACTCCAGAGGGGGTCGAGTGATCAGCTGGACCGACTTCTACCGTGACTTCCGTGCTCATCATATTCCAACAAGTGTTGTCGAGAGCATGTGTGAGCAATTCGGCAATCTCAAGCAAGGCAACATGTCTGTGTATCAATATAACATCAAGTTTCATAATCTTGCTCGCTATGCAAGGCAAGACGTTCCAGATGAGAAGAGTATGATCTACTACTTCAGAGGTGGCCTCAGAGAGGACCTTCAGCTAGCTCTCGTTCTTGTGGAGCCCACTCAGTTCGATCAGTTCTATAACATGGCTCTTAAGAAAGAAGCTGCCGAGCTCAAGTGTGAAGCTTCAAAGAAGAGACTCAGGGATGCAGTCCACTCTTCTTCTTCCTCTCAAGTGGTCTCAAAGCAACATAAATTTTGTCTTCCTCCACCTCCTCCATTTCGTCTGCCCTATCAGTAGAAGCACTCAGGTGGTCGTGGATCTTCCCACCCACCCAACCCAAGCTATCAGAACAAGTCTCAGTCTCAGGCTCCAAGGACAGGCGGTCCTCCTCCTCCACCTTTTCGTCCACTTTCAGAGGTCACTTGTCACAAGTGTGTTATGAAAGGACATTACTCCAACAAGTGCACCCAGAGGCGCCTTCCGCCTCCTCCTCCTGTCAGGTCAGCAAGCAACACAGTTGTCAAGCACAATCCCAAGTCTGCAAGGGTGAACTTGATGAATTCAGCTCAAGCCGAAGAATCTTCTGAAGTGATAATGGGTACTCTTCCAGTTAACTCTATTCCTGCCAAAGTTTTGTTCGATACTGGCGCATCGCATTGCTTCATTTCAAAACCTTTCCTGTCCAAGCATGATTTGCCCACAGAGTTTTTGCAAGATCCTTTTCGTGTGGTTTCTCCGGGAATGTGCATGAGCTCTCATATTGTAGTTCCCGACGTGGATATCAAGATGGGCAACTATTCTTTTCTGGCTTCTCCGATTGCTCTCGGCAATTCTGATATTGATCTCATCCTCGGCATGGATTGGCTTTCTAAGCACAAGGCTTTTCTTGATTGTGCTGAAAAGGAGATTAAACTGACTCATCCTTCTGAAGATGTGATTATCTTTGCGGCTCATGATGACACCATTCAGTTGTTCTCTCTCAAGGAGAAAGGCGAAATCAACACTATTTCTCAGATTCCAGTTGTTTGTGAGTATCAAGATGTCTTTCCAGAAGAGCTTCCAGGTATGCCTCCTCACCGGCCAGTCAAGTTCGTTATTGACCTTGAGCCCGGTACAAAACCCGTTTGCAAGCGTCCCTACAAGCTTGGGCCAGAAGAGCTGAAAGAATTGAAGAAACAGCTCGATGAACAAGAACATCTGGGTTTGATCAGACCAAGTTCATCTCCTTGGGGTTGTGGTGTTCTCTTTGTCCAGAAGAAAGATGGCACGGACCGACTTTGCGTCGATTACCGCCCATTGAACAAGAAGACAATCAAGAATAAATACCCACTTCCCAATATCAATGAATTGTTCGAGCAACTCAAAGGTGCAAAGGTGTTTTCCAAGCTTGACCTCCGTATGGGGTATCACCAGATTCTCATTCGTGAAGAAGATATCCCAAAGACAGCTTTCAGAACGAGCTTTGGTTCTTATGAATATACTGTCATGTCTTTCGGGCTTGCAAATGCCCCTCCAACCTTCTCGAGAATGATGAACTTCATCTTCAACCCCTACACCAATGAATTCATCCTGGTGTATCTTGATGATATCCTGGTGTTCTCCAAGAATAAAAAGGATCATGCCAAACATTTGCGATTGGTGCTCGACAAGCTCAGAGAGTATCAATTCTACGCAAAGTTCTCTAAATGTGAATTTTGGCTTGATGAAGTTCTTTATCTTGGTCACATCATCTCTGCCAAGGGCATTTCTATCAATCCGGAAAAGGTTGCTTCCATTGTCAACTGGGAGCCTCCTCAGAACGTCAAGCAGCTTCGAGTTTCCTCAGGCTTGCAAGCTATTGCCGAAGGTTTGTGGAGAACTTCTCAAAAATTGCTAAGCCTCTGTCCAACCTCCTCCAAAAGCATGTCAAATACTCCTGGACTCCTGAGTGTGACGTTGCCTTCAATACTCTCAAAGAGAAACTTGTCACAGCTCCGGTCCTTACTCCTCCTGATGAGTCCAAGCCCTACCAAGTATTCTGTGATGCTTCATTGCAAGGTCTCGGTGCTGTTCTTATGCAAGAAAGAAAAGTTGTGGCTTACACTTCTCGTTAGTTGAAGCCAAACGAGAAGAACTACCCCACTCACGATCTTGAGTTGGCGGCAGTTGTCCATGCCTTAATCATATGGAGACATCTATTGTTGGGTAGGCAAGTGGACATTTTCACCGATCACAAGAGCCTCAAATATATCTTCACTCAGCCCAACCTCAACCTCTGGCAAACTCGTTGGGTCGAGATGATCCAAGAGTACAATCCAAGCATTGAATACACTCTAGGCAAGGCGAATGTGATTGCAGATGCTTTGAGCAGAAAGGCATATTGCAACAGCTTAATTCTCAAGCCATTCCAGCCTGATCTTTGTGAAGCATTCCGCAAGCTCAACCTCTAAGTTGTTCCTCAAGGTTTTATTGCCAACCTTCAAGTCACTCCAACTTTGGAAGATCAAATTCGTGAGGCACAACTCCTTGATTCTATGGTGAAGAAGGTGAAAGATGGTGTTGCCAAGGGCTTACCCAAATACAAGTGCTATCGCATTGATGACAAGGACACCTTATTCTTCGAGGACCGGCTAGTGGTTCCTAAGGGTGATCTAAGGAAGGTCATAATGAACGAAGCGCACAATTCTCTTCTTTCCATCCATCCAGGCAGTTCTAAGATGTACCATGACCTCAAGCAGACGTTCTGGTGGACACGAATGAAGCGGGAGATTGCTCAATTCATGAATGAATGTGATGTCTACCGCAGAGTGAAAGCAGAACACCAGCGTCTAGCAGGACTCCTTCAACCTCTACCTATTCCCGAGTGGAAGTTTGACCATATCGAGATGGACTTTGTCACTGGCTTTCCCAAGTCCAAGCAAGGGAATGATGCTATCTTCGTTGTCATTGACAAGCTTACAAAAGTGGCTCATTTTCTTCCAGTCAAAGAATCTATCACTATAGCTGAGTTGGCAGAGCTATACACCTCCAGGATAGTCTCGCTGCATGGGATTCCTCAATTGATCTCCTCAGATCATGGAAGCATCTTCACTTCCAAGTTCTGGGACTCCTTCCAGAAGGCCATGGGCACCAACATTCGTTTAAGCATGGCCTTTCATCCTCAAACAAGTGGCCAAGTTGAAAGGGTCAATCAAATCCTCGAAGACATGCTGAGAGCGCGTGTCATCTCCTTCGGCATGAAGTGGGAAGATTGCCTCCCGTATGCCGAGTTCTCCTACAACAACAGCTACCAAGCAAGTTCGGGCAAGGCCCCTTTCGAAATTCTATATGGCAGAAAGTGCCTTACTCCTCTCAACTGGTGAACGCCAACTTCTTGGCAATGACTTGATCACAGAAGCTGAAGAAATGTGTAAAGTCATCCGTGAAAATCTCAAAGCCGCGCAATCGCGCCAGAAGAGTTACTATGATTGCAAGCACCATGACTTGGCTTTCGAGACTGGAGACCATATCTATCTCTGAGTCTCTCCTATGAAAGGCACTCAACGCTTCGATATCAGAGGGAAGCTTTCCCCAAGATATGTGGGTCCTTTCAAGATCATTGGCAAAAGAGGCGACCTTGCCTATCAACTTGAGCTCCCTTCCAACTTCTCAAATGTGCACGATGTGTTTCATGTGTCTCAACTTCGCAAGTGCTTCAAGACGCCCGAGCGCACTATCAACTTCGAAGAGATTGACCTCCAAGAGGACATGTCTTATCATGAGCATCCCATTGCCATTCTTGAAGAAACCGAGCGCAAAACTCGCAACAAGTCAATCAAGTTCCCGAAAGTTAAGTGGTCTCACCATTCCGACCGAGAAGCTACTTGGGAGCGCGAGGATCACCTCCGTTCTGAATATCTGGAGTTCTTTCAGTCCTAGATCTCGAGACGAGATCCTTTTGTAGTGGAGGAGAGTTTTAACACCCCATTTGTAACACCTTCCATTTTGGCTATGTATCCAACTTGTTCTTCATCTAATTCCATGTGGGTCTTCCCTTGTTGGCTTCATTTTGTTTTGCTTTGTTATTTTCCTATTGCATTGTCTTGTCATTCTTGTTATATTTTTCTCTATGCCATCATATGTTGCATCATGGTCATATCAAGTGTTGCATTGTGCTTATGTCATTTTGCATTCTCATAATCATCATGTGCATTGTGCTTCATGCATGACATTTTGTTGCATGCCCCATGTGTGAGCCATGCATCACCACCTATCCTTCTCTTTTCTTTCTTTTTGCAAGTGCCATCTTGCCCTCCTCCATAAATGTTCAATTTCTCCCCAGCAATCTTACTCCATGTCCTAAACCTCTCTACCAAATTTCTTACAATTTGGAGTTGTTTTGGTTAGGTTAAAAAATGCCTCAAGTTTGAATATAATTCAAACTTGTTTTATCTTTATACCTCTAAAAATATCCAAGGCAATTTATTTAAATGGTGCATATTTCCAGGAACCTGAGGATATTTTTAAACCTCCCAAATTCTCTTCCTAGCTCCCCCTCCTTTTTCCTTCTCTGAATCTGTTTATTAATAAAATAGAGATTAGAAAGAAAGAATACAAAGGAGGGGCTCCCTTAGCCGAACCCCACCTGGGCCTTTTCCCTCCAGTTAGCCAGCCCACTTACCTCTTCCGGCCCAGCCAACCCACCAGCGACAGGAGAGTCGTCCACCTCCTGTACGGCAGCTCATCCACAGGAGCCACGTCGATGCCCCGGTCGATTTGACGACCGTTCGGCGCCCCTAGCCCCTATATATCATGTCCTAGACCTAACCCTATCCTCCCTCGACCGATCCCCCTCCTCTCCTGCCCTCGCCGCCGCCTAGGTAAGGCTCCACGCCGTCGCCGCGCCCACCATGACCCGAGCGAGCAAGAGCTCGAGCTCGGGGTAGCTCTTCGCCATGGCTCCGACCCCCTCGGCCACCGTGGAGAGGACTGTCACGTACCTCTTTGTCCCCTGCCTCCACGCCCGTGACCACGACCTCCAGATCGGCTTCCACGACGCTGTCTTCTTCCTCTTCTTCCCGGTCAGAAACCCGCCAAGTTCAGAGCTACCTCGCGCCGTCTCTGTCGAGTCCCCGGCCTCATCTTCCTGTCATAGGTATATGACGTATACCCAACTTCCTCCCAGCTCCTTCCCGTCGTCGATAGATCACCATAGGCGTCGCTTCGTCCGTATCTTTCACGTGCTCTCGGTGCTCCGGCGAAGTCTGTAGTTTTTTTCGTGTGTGCGTGCACTTGCTGTAGTGCGCCCGTGCATCCCCGCGCTCCGGTTTCCGTCTAGCTGCGTTCTCCTCGCTGCGCCTGCCCGCCCGCACGCAGCAGCCACCCACGCGCTCCCTGCAGCCTCGCGCGGATCCCGACCCCGCCTTGCTCCCTGCATTCCCGTGCCTCGCCATGCCCCGAGCTGAGCCATGCTCGAGCTCGAGCGCCCCGGCCTCTCCTAGCTTCCCGCATTCTTGCGCCTGCACACGCGCACCCACACCACTTTTCCACATGCCCGCCGAACCTCTGTTGCTACTAACCTCGCCGTGTTTGCTCGTTGCGTCGCCGGCGAGATCCCCGTACGTCCATGAGCAAAAGCTCGGCCTTCTTGGGTTGGTTGAAAAGGAATTAGGTGCCCTATCCAGACATGCAAGCTCTTCTAGCGCAGTGGTGAGTGCACTCGTATGCATTCAGGAGGTCCTGGGTTCGATCCCTCAGGTGCCCCATTTTCTTTTTCCACAGTGCTTTGCCTATGACAACCGGTCCCCACAAGTCATACTCTCACACCACGGGGCCCCACGTGTCATGCCCTCTCCCCTGTTTTCTTTTCTTTTAATTCATTTAAGCATATTCCATTTCTGGAAAGTGCCCACTTTCCATTTCCGGCAGTGTCCAAATCTGGACATTCTTTTTCTGGTATATTGCCAAATCTGCTTATTTCCATATTAGGCAGTATTTATCTTAATGCATTTGGGGATATTTTTCTACAGCAACATATACTTATTATATATGTTTTTGGGGTAGAAAAATCCACCTAATCCATCTGTGCCATTAGTTTCATCATTTGAGCAAGTTTGCACACATGTAATTTTACATTACATTGATGTTTTGTCTTTTTTGTGTAATTAAATTCAAACATGCTAAGTGGTAGTTTTGCACATGTATAGCTTCTTTTTCATGTCTACTTCATGCTAGATTTTATTCCATGCCATAAAGTGCATTGTGATGAGTGCTGCAAGCTTGAAAACATGGCCACATGAATTTGTTTTGCATGTTCAGTAAAATTCTGTCAAGTCTGTAAAACTGTTATCATTTGCATTTTTGCCATGCTGTTTTAATCATGTTCTAGTGAGTTTTAGCAGTATCTCAGTAATCATGTTTTGTAGTGCTTGACATGTAATTCAATGCCATGCCATTCATTTTCATTTAGGAATGCTATAGCATATTTAAACTTGGCATCTAAGTTGACATGTTGCTGTTTTAGACAGTTTGCATTGCATTTTGTTTTGCTTGCCATTTGCAAACCGTGCATCCGTTCCCGGTGATCTTCATATCGATTTCAACCGAAATCTTCCAATGTTTCCAGTGGAATGCTTGGGTTACCAATATTATGCCTATATCCATCATGTCTCCACCGTATCCTTCTCGTTGACGTATCCCTTGTTCCGGTAGATTTGCAACTCCGTGCATACCGTTCTTCTTATGCATCCATGAAAGTATTGCATGAATTATATGTTCATTGCCATGCCTTGTTTGTTTATTGTATGCTTGTGCTTTCTTGTGGGTAGTTCCGAGAGACGAGTTTGAGTCCAAGGACCCTGTCGGGTACGTTCACGAGGAGCAAGCTTTCGTTCCTACTGAGGACATTTCAGGCAAGATGATCATTACCCCCGATATCACTTCTATCTTTGCTTGCTAGTTGTTCACTCTATTGCTATGTCGCACTACCTACCACTTGTTTATCAAGCCTCCCATATTGCCATGTCAAGCCTCTAACCCACCTTCCTAGCAAACTGTTGTTTGGCTATGTTACCGCTTTTGCTCAGCCCCTCTTATAGCGTTGCTAGTTGCAGGTGTAGTGCAGGTTGTTCCATGTTGGGACATGGACATGTTGGGATATCACAATATCTCTTATTTAATTAATGCATCTATATACTTGGTAAAGGGTGGAAGGCTTGATCTTTTGCTTGGTGTTTTGTTCCACTCTTGCCGCCTTAGTTTCCGTTATACCGGTGTTATATTCCTTGATTTTGCGTTCCTAACACGGTCGGGGTTTATGGGCCCCCCTTGACTGTTCGCTTTGAATAAAACTCTTCCAGCAAGGCCCAACTTTGGTTTACCATTTGCCTAATAACGACTAAAACTTGCATAGGGAGTAATTAACCCGAGGATTCTTAATCAACAACCCGGGCCAGTGCTCCTTATGAGTGTTGGTCCAAACTAGAGCAGCTTGCGGCGCCGCCCAGGGCAACTCATGGATTTGGACGCTGTAACCATAGCTCATCCGTCGTGGCCTAAGACGAGATACGCGTGGCTACTATCAGGGTGTCGGCACGTCAGGAGGTCTTGCTGGTTTTGTTTTACCATTGTCGAAATGTCTTGTGCACCGGGATTCCGAGCTTGATCGGAGTGTCCCGCGATGGAGGATTGTCTCTGCGGATCATGAGCTTGTCATGGGCTAAGTTGGGACACCCTTGCAGGGTTTAAACTTTTGAGAGCCGTGCCCACGGTTATGTGGCAGATGGGAGTTTTTAATATCCGGTTGTAGTGAACTTGACACTAAACTCAATTTAAAATACACCAACCATGTGTGTAACCATGATCGTCTCTTTTCGATGAAGTTCGGGAAGAGAACACGGTGGGGTTATGTTTGAACGTAAGTAGTTCAGGATCACTTCTTGATCATTACTAGTTTGCGACCGTCTGCGTAGCTTCTCACCTTGTTCTTGTATTCGTAAGTTAGCCACCATACAAATGCTTAGTGCTTGCTGCAACTCCACCACTTATCCATGCCTTACCCATTTAAGCTTTGTTAGTCTTGATACCGTGGGTGATATGATTGCTGAGTCCCCGTGGCTCACAGAATACTACAACCACAGTTGCAGGTACCGTTGAGTCTGATGCAGGAGATGCCACTGAGCTCCAGTGGGAGTTTGACGAGGATCGTGGTCGATTCTATGTTACTTATCCGGACGATCAGTAGAGGACCTAGTCGGAGTATCCGGGGATAGTAGCAGGGTGGTGTTTTCTTTTATCTAGTCCGTAGTCGGACTCTACTATATGTATGGATGATTGTATGATGATTGTCATATTTATGCTATTCTGGGGCAAGTGTTGCCTGGATCTCGTATTCTATCTATTCACTTGGTTATATGAATTTGTATGCCACCTTGCTACGCGTCCGAAATGCGATTGTGCTGCAATCATGAGTTCATCATGTGATTGGGATAGAATTGCATCTTGGGCATTACAATGGGTCACTAGGCCGCCTCCTCTGTCATGAAGGGCACCATCTAGGAGCTGCGTAGCGCGGGGTACATCCCGACTAAGGTCAATGTCCGCGTGTTGGATCCGCAGTAGCAAATACCAGCTCCCAACCCTAGGGAGAGGGTAGTCTTCTTCCCCCACCTCATCAGGGGTCTGGGGTTCCCATTGCACCCTTTCATGCGTGGGATCATGTTTTACTATGGGCTGGATTTCCACCATCTAGCCCAGAACTCCATTCTTCACCTTGCCTCCTTCATCACCATCTGCCAGGCCTTCCTCCACATCGAGCCACACTTCGGACTGTGGCTGAAGATCTTAGGCATCAAGCCAAAATTGAGTGGCTCCGAGCTTGCAGAGTGCAGGGGCGCGATGATTAGCAAGAACTAGAAGGTGGGCTGGTTCAAATGCACCTTCGTGGAGACCATCAAGAAGTGGAAGCGCGAGTGGTTTTACATCACCGAGCCGCTCGCTGCTGGCCAGGCCGAGGTCTTGGCGTTTTTGGCTGGGCCTTCGAAGAAGCTTGTATCCTGGAAGAAGAAGGGCATGGACTGGGGGAACCCAGAGGAGGTTAAGGCGTTGTCCCAGAAGATCCAGTTCTGGATAGACAAGAAGAACCTCCAGCTGGTGGACGTGATAAATGTCATGCTCCACCACCTTGTCCTGCCGCTCCAATCACGGGCTACCCCAATGTGGGCGTATAAGCCCAAGGATGCGGTTCCCATCCACCACTTCTTCCGCTCCACCTTGGCCGGGATGTGGACGCTGCTGTTCAAGCCGTCCGAGAACGATTTTCCTCCCGAAGGGAGGGACCTTGGCTTTGAAGGCGACCACGATGCCCCCGAGGTAATTTTCGATACACAGCTTTATACTCCGTGTTTCTTTGGATCTAATAGACTCCGGCTAATTAATTGATCTCATATTTGCAGAAGTGGATCTCCAAGGCGTAGAAAATGTTGTGCTCGGCACCACTGCCTGAGGGGGAGAGGACCCCCCTACTCATGACCCTCTTAATCGAGGAGCCGCATGTGGTGATCCCCAAGGGGTCAAAACCTCCGAGGGGTCATGCGGGCCTCCGAGCACAGGAGACTTCGGTCACCCAATCCGAGAAGACCCACGCCTCCTCCATCCATGACGATGATGTGGAGGAGGATACGGGGGAAGGAAACCCTTCCCTTAAGGGGAAGAGGGCACCATTCAAAGACGCTGAGGTGGAAGCACGGCTGAAAGGCCAGAAGAGGGCGCCTAAGGCTTCCGCCGAGCCAATCGGCATGCCTGCTCTGCCCGAGAAGGCCAACTTCTCTGATGAGTCAGATGATGACCTCCTCGAGTTGGGGAGGACAAAACTGGCACCTTGAAGGTATGTTTGTTGTAACTAGATTTGGTCTTAAAAAAGCTTGTTCATCAAGATAAAAATTATAAAGGTTATTTCTCCAGTCCGCCGAAGGTACACCTCAGCGGCGACACCTCAAGCGGGCTACCGGCGGTCGGGATGCCCGAGCCGACCACTTCCCCTCCAGCTCTCGAGGGACGGGGAGAAGCAACATCCGGTGCGCCCCCCTAGTTAACACCACGGGGGCCGAGGTACCGGTCATCATGGTCGAGGTTAACACCTCGGACCAACATGGCCAAGGGGACGCAGTCCCCAAGGATCGGCTGGGCCAGAAATCGGCCCAACCAAAACCATCTCTGGTGCTAGCGCCACGGCCGGAGGCCCTTCTACCCAACATCTTGGTGTTGGGTTCAAAGTTTGTACCGCCCCCGCCTCCCGCCCCAGGGCGGGTTACCGCGGGATGGGCCGAGGATATAGAGGTAGCCTTAGCGGGCTCCTCCATCGCGGAGAGCACCGCACGCTGATCGGCACGATGCTGTAGGGCTTCCGGTCCGCAGAGGTTGGAATGCACGAGGTCTTCTAGGGCATCGTCAAGAGCTTCGAGGTATACTTCTTTATATTTATATTTAGGATATCCTCCATGCTTAGAATTGTCCGTAATCATGTCCTTTTGTCCGAAGACATTTTTCCTTATATCATATTGTAGCACTTATACAACATAGCCAACTAGTAGCCCCGACCCCAAAGCTAGTTTTAAGAAACTGGGGTCAAAGCAGATCATCATAAGGCGTTGAGTAAGTAGCCCCCAAGACTCTAGCTGACCTTGAAAAAGGTTTGTCCAGGGGATTGTAATTTGGAAACGAGGACATAGGCGTGAGTATATGTGTGCAGGTATCAACCTCGGCTCCAAGTTCTACCACTGAGGAGATTGTAGAGATGAATCGGAAGCTCAAAATGTCCCAGGAGGACCTTGATCTGATGCGGAAGCAGATCAAGCTGTCTTAAGGTAAGCTTGAGAAGTTGTAAGGTTATCAAATTTACTTCGAGTATGCTCTTAACTTTTAATGCTGACGCTGAACTGTGTTTCATGACAGCTTCTACGACAGAGCTTGATATGCTCAAGGCCAAGCTGGCGAAAGCTTGGCAAGAGGCCGAGTAGCAAAGGGCTGCGGCCACCAAAGCGGAGAAGGATCTGGCTTTGAAAGGGCAGCTAAGGGCAAGGACCAGGCGCAGGTCATGGAAGTGGAGGAGACTCTGAAGGGGATGTGCCAGGAGCGCGACGCCCTTCAAGACAAGGAGAAGGAGGTGGGTGCAAAGCTCAAGAAACTGCGCCTAGCACACGCCAAGGTCTAGTCCTAGGCACGGGCCGACCGCGAAGTGCTCCAGCAAGTGAGGCAGATCGCTCCTGGTAAGTCATTTTTACTTCAGTGCGTTTTTGGCTGCAAGGGGTTAGTTGAGCTCACCCAACTGTGGCAATCCATAGAGGCCTTCACTGATCTCCCGAGGAGCGTGTCAGACGCCGGCCGTCACTTCATTGAGCGGGAGGGCTATGCCGCAGAGAGGGCGTTTTGGTAACAATTTCAGGCGCCCTCACATCTGGAGCTGCTGAATCATCAGATGAAGCAGCCGATGGAGCTCCTCCGCATGGCAAAGCTGGTGCTTCAGGACCTCTGCATCAACCTTTGGCCCGCGGAGGCACTGCCGACCAGCTTCTTCGGGTTACTTGCTCGGCTGCAAGAGGTCGGCTCCCAAGTGATGCGCTGGAAGCATTCTGCATTCCTGGAGGGCGCTTAGCGGGTGTATGCTTGCGTGAAGACGCACTATCGGCACATCGAAGCAACGCTCATTGCCACAGGGCCCCCGAAAAGGAAGGACCGGACCGTGGAGCAGTTCCTCGCCGAGGTGGTTGAAGGAGCCTGGTTCACCGAGGCCATTTCCTAAGGACACTACGTATTTTTAGATAGTACTTCAGAATGCCGAAGTGTAGTTGATTGTAAAAGACATCCTTTTTGTTTAAAATGAATGCGGCTTTATGTCCCTACATATGATGTGTTATTTATTTTTTGACTCCTGTGTGACCGTGTTAAACTGAAAGTGCCCAGTCGTCGGCTTCAAACCCTTTTGTACAGTACACATAGGGTGTTTCTTAGGCAATCATGACCCTTTGCCGATGTCTCGGTTCCCGAAGGCGGTCCATCACTACTGCAGGATGCTACTAACGTGACACTACAATTAGAGACCCTTCGACGAAACTGTGTGCGATGCATTAATCACAAAATGTGATGTAAAAAAAGTCAAAAAAGATGCAAAACATTTGCGATGGTGGATACATCAAACACGGTTCAGATTTTAGTTGCGTGTGTGATGCGGGGCATACTGTTCAGTTCAATGAACTGTTTGCGATGAGGAAGAAGAACAGAAACGGGCAGCCAAATGAAGGCGTGTGCGATATACGGCATACAGTTCAGTCGGATTAATTGTTTGTGATGAGGCAGAACAACAGAAACGGGCAGCCAGATGAAGGTGTGTGTGCGATTGAGGGCATACACTTCAGATGGATGAACTATTTGCGATTAGGAAACACAACAAAAATGGTCAGCCAAATCAACGTGTTTGTTATTGACGGCATACACTTCACACGGATGAACTGTTTGCGATTAGCCACAACAAATAGAAATAGTTAGACAGATCAACGTGTGTGCGCTAGACGGGCACACATTCTAATTAAAAGAAGCATGCGCGATGGTAATAATGAGCACGCATGGTTGTTGGAACAAGACGTGTGCTGACATCGCCTATTGCGGTGCACCCTATGGTGCAAATGCCACGTACGCGGCCGAGAAAGCGTGCCCACGTTACGTCCTCCGGGAATAGTGCCGCACTTAGAAATTATAGAACCGTCAATAAATTTTCAGCCTGTGTCCCGTCACATTCCAAATTACTACCACGCTATATTTAATTGCAAACCTGTTCACACCGATCAAAACCTAAACGTTTCCCACTTAGGAGCGTATTAGTACTCGGTTATAAATACTACTACTCCAAGATGACTGCACATTCCTCCTCAACTCCTCATCCACAAAAACAAACAAGTCATTCATCGTCGTTCCCTTGCGTCTGCCATGGCCAGCGTGAGTTCTGGGTCGAGAGATTACTACCAGGGAGAGGCGAGCATGGAAGCGGAAGCATGAGAGATGTCCCGCTTCGCCGCGAAAGTAGCCGACATGTCCCGCCGCGTGGCCGTAGCAGCATAGAGGTCCTGCTGCGCCGCCGAAGTAGGACAGAGGTCCCGCCGCATCGTCGATGCAGCAGACTGGTCCGGCCGCGCCGCGGAAGCAGCAGAGATGTCCCGCAGCGCCGCGAATGCAGCAGAGATGTCCCCCCGCGCCATTGCGGCCTGGGAAAATGTCTCGTGGGTAGGCGAGGTCTCTCACAAGCGCATGCGTGCTATGCTTGATGACCTGATGGGTCGGATATCCGACTGGATGAAGCATCATGATGAGATGAATGCCTCATTTGAAAATGCTACCAGCGTCATTTGGGGACTAGGGGAGGACAAGGCAAAGCTCCACACTGAGCGTGACCTGCTGAGGGCGAAGATCGCCGGAACGACGAAGCAGCACGAGGAGACCACTACCGTGTTGAAGAGGATCGGCGTCATCGTCAAGAAACTTATGGACGAGAATGCCATGCTCCGCATCGAGCGCCAAAGGCTGGTGGAGGAATCCATGGATGCTCTCAAGTAGCGTCTTGAGGACATGAAAGAGCTCATCGCCGCTCGCCACGGAGACTAGTTCCCGCGGCCTGCAACAACGCATCATGAAAGTAGAGATCAGTGAGCCAGATCGTTGTCTTCCTTCTTCTTTTGCCCTTGTGTATTTCGGGCTTTGCTGCATGTGGCTTTTTTTAATTATCTTCCTAAATATGTAAGACAATTATTATCCACTGTCATTGTCCTTATATTCATCAGTCTTGCTATAAGTCGCAGTCGATGCTATATAGGTCCATCGGATCTTACATCAAGATCCATGCAAAACTTTCTTTTCAAATTTTCTTTTTTCTCTCTTAAATCTCAGTCGAGTGAGACATAGCCACACCATGAAACAGGGGCTCGGGCGCCATTAATGTTGACGTTGGGAGGGAGGTGGGCGGCGGATAGAGGTCAAAGGGCTCTCCTCCCGATGAGCACGTGCAGGGGTCTGATCGCATGCCTCCCATACTCAAATAGCTACCCCGCATGGCACCTCCTAGCCAATAAAAAAGGGGACATGTGGCGGCACGTAAATGGTAAGTAGAACGCCCACGGTTTCAATAATACTTGTGTTTCTGATTTGTAGCGTGACAACACTTGTTCCAAAATGACTTTGTTGATTGTTAATGTGTGCGCCTTCGCAAATCGGACAAAAAATTTACCACAGCATGTTGGTGCCATGTCATGACACCATGCCAAGTTTCATGATGTTTTCGGCGAGTTTTGGATTTACGGGAATTTTAAAACCAAGTTTCTCGATGTTTCCGGCCGAGCCAAGACGCCCAGATGTTTGAATTCCGTTCCCACTTCTTGCATGGGACCTAGAAATTCGCCCAAGTACACATAAATGATTTTCCAACTAACTTTTGCGCACTAGAGCATGCGTTTGTACTTCAAATTTGAATTATGTGCATTAAATGCCTGGAAAATCAATTAATGTATAAAAAGGCCAAACGAACCTGGAATAATTCCAAAATTTAGCATGAAACTCCTATTTGGTCTAAGCTGCCTGTGTAAAAAAATCAAGGCAGGAGAAGGCAGTGTATGTCGTTTCGCACACGGAGGTGACACATTCCCTTTCGGAACCACGAGCCTTCTTGAGAGAAGCTCCGGTTTGCAAGAAGCTTATACCAAAGCTTGTCCCAATTCGGCCAAAAAATTTACCACAATGTATTGGTGCCATGTCATGACACCATGCCAAGTTTCATGATTTTCAGGTGTGTTTTGGATTTACAGGAATTAAAAAATGAAGTTTCTCAATATTTCTGGCCGAGCCACAACGCCCAGATGTTTGAATTCCATTCCCATTTCTTGCATGGGACCTAGAAATTCTCCCAAGGACACACATGTGATTTTTCAACTAACTTTGGTGCACTGGAGCATGTGCTTGTAGTTCAAATTTGAATTATGCACATTAAATGCCCAGAAATTCAATTAATGTATAAAAAAGGCCAAACAAACCCGGAATAATTCCGAAATTTAGCAGGAAACTCCTACTTGGTCTAAGCTGTCTGTGTAAAAAAATTAATGTGGGAGAAGGCAATGTATGTCATTTCGCACACGGAGGTGACACGTTCCCTCTCGGAACCACGAGCCTTCTTGAGAGAAGCTCCGATTTGCAAGAAGCTTATACCAAAGCTTGTCCCAATTCGGCTAAAAAATTTACCATAGCATGTTGGTGCCATGTCATGACACCATGCCAAGTTTCGTGATTTTCACGCGTGTTTTGGATTTACAGGAATTAAAAAACCAAATTTCTCAATATTTCTGGCTGAGCCACGACGCCCAGATGTTTGAATTTCATTCCATTTTCTTGCATGGGACCTAGAAATTCACCCAAGGACACACATGTGATTTTTCAACCAACTTTGGTGCACTGGAGCATGTGCTTGTAGTTCAAATTTGAACTATGCACATTAAATGCCCATAAATTCAATTAATGTATAAAAAAGGCCAAACAAACCCGGAATAATTCCAAATTTTAACACGGCACTCATATA
This sequence comes from Thinopyrum elongatum, assembly GCA_011799875.1. Classification (NCBI taxonomy): domain Eukaryota; kingdom Viridiplantae; phylum Streptophyta; class Magnoliopsida; order Poales; family Poaceae; genus Thinopyrum; species Thinopyrum elongatum. The sequence continues at coordinate 256,457,921 of CM022298.1, forward strand.
TTTCTATGTTGCCTCTGTAAAAAATCAAGGGGGGGAGGCAGCGTATATCGTTTCGCACACAAAGGTGACACGTCCCCCCTCGGGAACCACGAGTCTTCTCGAGAGAAGCTCCGGCTTGCAAGAAGCTTATACCAAAACTTGTCCCAATGCGGCCAATTTTTTACCACAGCATGTTGGTGCCATGAAATGACACCATGCCAAGTTTCATGATTTTCAGGCGAGTTTTGAATTTCCAGGAATTTAAAAAGCAAGTTTCTCCATGTTCCCGGCCGAGCCACGACGCCCAGATGTTTGAATTTCATTCCCATTCTTTCATGGGACCTATAGATTCACCCAAAGACACACATGTGATTTTTCAACAAACTTTGGTGCACTGGAGCATGTGCTTGTAGTTCAAATTTGAATTATGCACATTAAATGCCTAGAAACTCAATTAATGCATAAAAATGCCAAACGAACCCGGAATAATTCCAAATTTAAACACGACACTCATGTAGTTGTATGTTCAATGTAGATAAATGTTCTAGCAATTCAAACATCATCCTTTCCCTCCGTAACACCATTTTGTCTTTCAAAACATAATGAAAAAAATCAGGTATACCACAAATAGTTTACTAGCAAGAATCGTGTGGGATGCGATATAAAATATCTTGGCGCACCGTCTTGTCTGGCTTACGCAGGAAGCTTCGTCGTATACAGTCCACCGCCCGCGCTTGAACCACACTTGCGCGCCAGTTTCTCGCTGTCGGTGTTCTGGGAACCAGGGTACCCAGACTTGCCTGCCTGCGGCCCATGGCGTGGCTTCATCGACGGCCTGGTATGGCCCATCTACAAGACCATCAAGACAAGACCCTCGCGAGGGGCCAAGCCTTGACAGGCAGACGACGCCAAGACCTCCCGAGCTAGCGGCCTCCCCAGGCTGCCTCCTGAGGAGCGGAGATTCCTATGGAGGTGCCCAACCTCACGAGGTTGCGGTGACGCAAGCCATGACGGCCAAGGCCAGGCGGGTGCCAGCGGGTGCACAGAAGATAGTTTCCCCTTCGGTGCTAAGGAGGCAAGCACAGGCGTGGGTTCCCGAGGAATCACGCAAAGGTTTCCATTCCAGTGCAATAGGACCAGGACTGCCAGGACGGCAGGACGGATGTCATCGCCGAGCCCACCACGGCGTCACGACTAGAAGCTTTGCAGGCGAAGACCACCTTTCGTCAGGATAAGATGTACTACTTGTCCCCTTTCAAATTGGCCACTGTGGGATTCCTTCGCGCCTATGTTTTGGGGGAAGAGGACCAAGGCCACTATATATATAGGATAGCCACCACCATAGATGGGGAGACCTCTCTCGACTCACTCTCACCCCAGAGCAGACCTCGCGAGGTTGTTCATACCTTGTACTTGTTCATCCTCAGCCCCTCGTGAGGCAAATCCACCACAAAGTAGGAGTAGGGTCTTACAGCGCAAGGTGGCCCGAACCTGGGTAAACTGCCGTGTTCATCTTCTTCCCCGATTCATAGAGCGAGGTTATAGGGCGACGAGCTGGTTGGTTGGATAGGTTGAGTTCTTCGCACACGCCCCAGAGTTCGAACCTTTCTTGGGTCTGCGGAGCCCTGAATCCGACATTTGGCGCACCAGGTAGGGGCGTGTCGAAGTTTGGCCTCTCTCATCAGCCACGCGCCGCTCGCACTGCACGCCTCCCATGACGGACGCCACTCCACCCGCCAAGCCACTGGGCTCACTCGGAGCCGTCGCGGGCCACCGGGCCTTCTCCCCCGCTCTACGACAGGTGCGGTGGCCGCCGAAGTTTAGGCCGACGCTGCCTCCATGGTACGATGGCACGGGGAACCCTGCGGAGTTCCTTCGCCAGTACGAGCTAAGCATTGAGGTAGAAAACGGCGACGAGAAGGTCATGGCGAACTGGCTCCCCATGGCTCTCATGGGTGTACCGCGCTCCTGGATGCTTAGCCTGCCGGGGTCATCGGTGGCCTCCTGGGAGGAGCTGTGCAATTAGTTCATCGCGCACTTCGCGGCACCGGCGTCCCACGCCGTTGCAGCCATCCTCGGAAGGTCGCAGGCGCTGGCCTCAAGCCGCCATGTCAAGCAGCTCTTCCGACGGATGGAGACCGCCCAGCCACGGCAGGGGGCTCCTTCAGGCCGGGCGCCGCCTGAAACCGACATCACCTTCGACTCCAGGGATCACCCTAAGACTACGGTCGGCGCCGGCGTGCTCCCCTTGCTGTGCACGCCCACCATCACCGGTGTCGTGGTTACTAGGACCCTCATCGATGGCGGCGCTGGCCTCAACTTCCTCTCCATGGAAGCCTTCGACCTACTCCAGGTGCCTTACGACCGGCTCGCCCCCACCAGACCCTTTTCAAGGGTGCTCGACGGCTCCATCGTTCCCCTGGGGCAGGTCCGCCTCCCCGTCACTGTCAGCACGCGCTGCAACTACCACACCGAGCTCATCGACTTCGACATCGCCCACATCGGCCTCCCGTACAATGCCATCCTTGGGTACCCAGCCCTTGCCAAGTTCATGGCAGCGACGCACCCCGGCTACAACGTCATCAAGATGCCTGGGAGCAGCGGCATCCTCACTGTGGTGGGAGACGCCAAGGATGCACTCCTAGCCCTCAAGCTCACTTTCAAGGCCGCGGCGGCCGCGTGGCCAGACACGGAGGGCTCTCCAGAGATTCCGGAGGCCGCGCCCGCGAAGAAGAATCAGCTGTTCTCTCAGGACCGGGCTGAGATGAAGCAAGTGCGAGTCGACAACGAGGGCTCAGGACTCACCTTCACCATAGGTGCCGGCCTCCCCCCAGACCAAGAAGAGGCGCTGGTCGGCTTCCTCCGTGCGAACAAGGATGTGTTTGCATGGGAGGCAACATACCTGGTTGGCGTCCCGCGAGACATGATTGAGCACCATTTGATGGTGTGCCCCGGCGCGCGCCCGGTGAAACAAAAGGTGCGGCGACAAGCCCCAGAGAAGCAATCATTCATCGTCCAGGAGGTCCACAAGCTACAAGAAGCCGGCGTCATCCGGGAAGTGCGGGACCCGGATTGGTTGGCCAACCCGGTCATCGTCCCTAATAAGGGGGGAAAGGAGAGCATGTGCGTTGACTTCACGAGCCTCAACAAAGCTTGCCCTCAAGACCCTTTCCCACTTCCGAGCATCGTACAGATCATTGACTCCACCACCAAGTGCGACCTGCTGTGCTTCCTGGATGCCTTCTCAGGCTACCACCAGATCAAGATGGCAGTGCAAGACGTCGAGAAAACAGCCTTCCTTTCCCCGTGTGGGGTGTACTGCTACACCTGCATGCCATTCGGATTGCGCAACACCGGCGCGACCTTCCAACGATTGATGCACATCGCCCTGGGTAGGCAACTCGGGAGGAATGCTGAGGCGTACATCAATGACATAGTGGTCAAGTCACGGGAGGCAAGAACCCTCGTCGAAGATCTGGAGGAAACGTTCACCAACTTACGCAAGGTGAACCTACGACTCAATCCGGAGAAGTGCGTATTCGGCATCCCTTCTGGCAAGCTGTTGGGATTCTTGGTGTCGCACAGAGGAATTGAGGCTAACCCAGAGAAGATCAAGGCAATAGAAAGAATGAGCCCGCCGCAGACCCTCAAGGAAATGCAAAAGCTTGTGGGCTGCGTGACTTCATTGGGACGCTTCATCTCCAAGCTCGGCGAGCGCGCCCTCCCTTTTTTCAAGTTGCTGAAGAAGAAGGGCCCATTCGAGTGGATTCCGGAGGCTGAGGCAGCCTTTCAAGACCTCAAGAGGTACCTCACCAGCCCTCCGGTGATGGTGGCGCCTCGACCTCTTGAACCCCTGGTACTTTACCTGGCCGCCACACCCCACTCGGCTAGCGCGGCACTCGTGGCGGTCCGGGAAGGGCGCGCAGGCACAGGCGCGTGGCGCAGCACCCCGCCTACAGCGACGCCATCGCCACCTCAGGACAGTGCTCCTGAGGCCTCGATTACCCCATCGGATGGCGAGGCTCCTGAGGTCCCCACGCCTCAGGAAGGGTCGGACGCCATCAACACCTCCTCCCTCGCTGAGCACCCCGTGTACTTCGTCAGCACGGTGCTGCATGATGCGCGCGCAAGCTACCCCATGCCGCAAAAGCTCCTGCTCGCGCTCCTCGTCGCCTCTAGGAAACTACGACACTACTTCCAGGGCCACCCTATCAAAGTCATCTCCGCGTACCCCTGGAGAAGGTACTCCACAACCCCAATGCCGCGGTGAGGGTTGCCGAGTGGAACATCGAGCTGCAGGCATTCCAGCTGGAGTTCAGCACCACCAGGGTCATCAAGGGCGCGGCCCTCACTGACTTTGTGGTGGAATGGACTGACGCCCCCAACCGAGGGGTGGGTGAAGACCGCTCCCTCACGCTCGGGGATGAAGCGCCCGATGGCTGGGTCATGTACTTTGATGGCGCGTTCGCACGCCGGGGCGCGGGAGCTGGAGCCGTACTCATCTCGCCTACCCAGGACAAGCTCTACTACGCCGTGCAGCTCTGCTTCCAGCATGGCGCAAAGGTCTCCAACAACATCACGGAATACGAAGGCCTGATCACTGGCCTCAGGGCCGCGGCGGCCCTGGGGGTCAAGCGTCTCACCATCAAGGGCGATTCTCAGCTCCTCATCAACTTCTCCAACAAGGAGTACACACCCAAGGACGAGCACATGGAGGCATACCTGGAGGAGGTACGCAAAATTGAAAAATGGTTCTTGGGTTTGGAGTTGCAGCACGTGCCGCGTGGCACGAACAGGGAGGCGGATGACATCACTAAGAGAGCGTCACGGCGCGAGCCCCATAAGCCTGGCGTCTTCGAGGAGCGGCTCTTCAAGCCATAGGCGGCCCCTCCATTGCGGGCCCGGCGTTGCTCCGGGAGGAACTGCCCCTGGCCCCCTCCTCGGGCGCTCCAGCCTGCGGTCCAACCTTCGGGGCCCGCCTGCTCTTGGCCCTCAAATCTCAGGAGGGGTGCTGGACCGAGGAGTTCAAGGTGTACCTGCTCCAAGGCACCTATCCAGAGAAGGAGGAAGACGCAGAACGCGTGGCCCGTCAGGCCACCGCTTACTGCTTGCAGGATGGCGAGCTCTACCGAAGGCGCCTAAACGACGCTTCGCTACGGTGCATCTCCAAGGAGCAGGGATGCAAGCTGTTGGCTAACATCCACGATGGGGATTGTGGGCATCACTCTTCGTCGTGCACCCTCATGGGCAAGGTGTTCCGCAGCAGTTTCTACTGGCCCACGGTGCTCAACGATGCCACTGAGCTGGTGAGATCCTATGAAGCCTGTCAATTCCATGCCAAGCAGATCCACCAGCCTGCCCAGGGCCTCCAGACCATTCCGCTCTCGTGGCCATTCGTGGTCTGGGGGCTGGATATCTTGGGCCCGTTCCCCCGAGCGGCCGGGGGCTACCGCTACCTTTATGTCGCCATCGACAAGTTCACAAGCGGGCGGAGGTGGAGCCTGTGCTCACCATCCTAGCGGGCTCGGCCGTGAAGTTCATCAAGGGCCTCCTGAGCTGCTTCGGGGTCCCCAACCGTATCATCACTGACAATGGCTCTCAGTTCACGAGCAACATCTTCAAAACATATTGTGCAAACCTTGGAACGCAGATATGCTACGCTTCAGTGGCGCACCCACGGAGCAACGATCAAGCTGAACGTGCCAACGCGGAGGTCCTGAGGGGCCTCAAGATGAGAAGCTTAAAGAAGAAACTCGAGGCCTACAATAGGGGTTGGCTCGATGAGCTTTAGTCCGTGCAGTGGTCCATCCGCACCACCGCGACTAAGCCCACCGGCAAGACCCTGTTCTTCCTCGTCTACGGGGCTGAGGCGGTCCACCCGCATGAGGTCAGACATCGCTCCCCGCGGGTCTTGGCATTTGACGAGGCACGCCAGGACGCCTCGCGGGGGATGGACCTCGTGCTTAGGGAGGTGGGCCGCCACCAAGCTGCGCTCCGTGCCGCGAGGTACCAGCAGGCACTGCGGCGGTATCACTGCCGTAGCGTCCGCTCCAGGACCCTCGACGTGGGTGACCTCATCCTGAGACGGGTGCTCTCCAGGGAGAGGCTTCACAAGCTCTTGCCTATGTGGGAGGGACCATTCAGGATCGCCCGTGTCTCCAGGCCTGGCGCCTCGCGCCCGGAGACACAGGACGGGGTCCCCATCCAGAATGCCTGGAACATCCAGCACCTCCGGAAGTTCTATCCATGACCAGCAAGCGCCATGCGTCTCCCAAGTCTCCGCCCATGACACTCTCATGTAATAAAGAATGGGTCTGTACATGCCCCGGAGTCTCCTGAGTGCCGCCCCTGGGCCTCACAGGGGCTCCCACCCACGTCCTAGTGGAGGCCCCATGCTCCGTCCTGGCGGGAAGACCAGAAGACTAGTCTAGGTGCCGGACGCGGCTGTTCTTTTGCTTGCTTTCTGTAGTTGATTTGCCACTTCTTGGAATGAAATTTGAAGTTCTCATGTCCTTATTTGAAAGGGTTGGGAAATTTTCTCCTCGTAGCACTCGCACTTTCAGGTCTTGTTTTAGGGAGAGTGACAGTTGCCCGTCGCTCTTCCTCGCGCGTCTCGCGCGTGGAGGCTGGGCACGGTGTGTACGCCTGGGCCTGCTTCCGACGCACCTTGCCAAAGCCTTGGTGTCTTGGCCTTTGGCGTCTTAATCCTCGCGTGACGCCCTCAAATGAGCCAATGGGCACACATGCCCTCCTAAGTCCGTGCCTCCAGCCATCGCGACATGGCGTACCAGCGACCCATGCTCGGGGGCTCGCGCGGGGCACGACACCTCCAAAGGTCACCTACCCCCGCGGCCACCGGCTGCCTCCCGAGGCCTGAGGACCATCGAACCCTCAAAAAGGAAACCCCCGGCAGGACCTCTCTGGAATGAGGGGCGCGCAGGAGGCTTCAGAGAAGCACGCTCCCACGGCATGGGAATCTACCGCAAGCACACTAAGCTAAGTCATCCCAATCACGATTAGCAAGAACCCGTCAATTAGCAGCAACACGGATGTCAGGACGCAATATAAAAATAGTAATATAGCGGCGCAAGCGCCATGGTTCATTACATGTCCCAGCAGGGCTTTCTACTTTTTGATGAAGGCAAAAGAAAGAAGCAAAAGAGGCCATGCCACTACCGTGGCTCCCGAGACCCGACTCCAACAACTCTCACGCTTAGTTGGAGTCCTCCTCCTGCTTCACTAGGGCGCGACAGCGAGGTGGTTTGTTGCTCTCCCCGGTCTGGGCTCGGCGGCGTGGCGGCTTGTCGTAGTCGCCGTCGCTCGTGCTTTCCCCGGAGGAGGTGCTGCCACCGCTGGAGGCGTCGCGACCGTCACCAAGGCCAAGTTCACCACCAGAGATGCCACCGCCCCTCCGGCCATCGTCGTCGGAGGGGTGGACGTCGTCGCTATCGCTCTCCGGGCAGCACCCCAGGCGCCTGCCATCCTCCCTGAAGACCCTGACGTAGAGGGTCGCAGCGCCGTCGTGCCTGAAGTGGAGGGTGCACCTCCCCTGCAGGCCGCGTGCGCGAGCGAACTGCTACCACCCACGGTTCAGGAACATGTTGCCAGCGGGGGTGACCTCGACCTCCACCCAAGAGGCACTGCTGCAGCAACCATCGGCCTGCAGCTAGAGGCCGCCAGGTCCCTTGACCGGCAGCGCACCCACAAAGAAGTGCGGGAGCTGGAACCAGACACCGGCGGGCCTCTCCGCCCACACCACAAACTCTGAGGACGCGTCGGCCGAATGGGATAGCGGGCGCGATGGCGAATAGCTGCCACGTGCCTCCCTTCTTGGCCGTGGCCACCCCGGTCGCAGGAGCCCCCGCCGTGGGAGGGAGCACCCCCACGACTGCCGGGGGCGGGGCCTGCCTTCGAGGGGATGCACCCACGCCCACGGGGAGCCATCGCTGGCGTTGCGATGTGCTTGCGGGGACGGCCGCGGCCCCTCTTGGGCGGCGGTGAGCCTGGTCCCTCCATGGGGGCCTTTCCTTTCTCGGTGGCTGAGAACCTCCTCACTGGCGCCATGGAAGCTCTGGCAAGATGGCGGCGAGATGAAGAAGAAGAAGGGTAGGCGGCGAGAAGATGAAGATGAGCTAGGGGCTCCGCCCCGTCTCCCATTTATAGGCGAGGGGTGGCTAACCGGTGGCCCCCACGCTCCAAGCAATGATGGCCTATCTGCATGCATCAGGCAGTTGTCAAGTCACGCGGTTGTCGAGGCGGCATGGGGAAGTGGAGACGCCCATGTCCCATCAAGCGCCACGCGTCAGCCTGGCCCGCAGGTGATTGGGGCCCGCGGCATTTCGCCCTTGCCCTCTGGCTTCGCCTCGAAGCAAAGTCCAAGCGCGCCTTGGGCCCGGGGGCTACTGTCGGCGTTCTGGGAACCAGGGTACCCAGACTTGTCTGCCTGCGGTCCATGGCATGGCTTCATCGACGGCCTGGTATGGCCCATCTACAAGACCATCAAGACAAGACCCTCGCGAGGGGCCAAGCCTTGCGAGGCAGATGACGGCAAGAGCTCCCGAGGGAGCGGCCTCCCTAGGCTACCTCCTGAGGAGCGGAGATTCCTATGCAGGTGCCCAACCTCACGAGGTTGCGGTGACGCAAGCCATGACGACCAAGTCCAGGCGGGTGCCAGCGGGCGCAGAGAAGACAGTTTCCCCTTCGGTGCTAAGGAGGCAAGCGCAGGCGTGGGTTCCCGAGGAATCAGGCAAATGTTTCCATTCTAGTGCAACAGGACCAGGACCGCCAGGCCGGCAGGACGGATGTCATCGCCGAGCCCACCACGACGTCACAACCAGAAGCTTTGCAGGCGAAGACCACCTTTCGTCAGGATAAGATGTACTACTTGTCCCCTTTCAAATTGGCCACTATGGGATTCCTTCCCGCCTATGTTTTGGGGGAAGAGGACCAAGGCCACTATATATATAGGTTAGCCACCACCATAGATGGGGAGACCTCTCTCGACTGACTCTCACCCCAGAGCAGACCTCGCGAGGTTTTTCATCCCTTGTACTTGTTCATCCTCAGCCCCTCGTGAGGCAAATCCACCACAAAGCAGGAGTAGGGTCTTACACCGCAAGGTGACCCGAACCTGGGTAAACTACCGTGTTCATCTTCTTCCCCGATTCATCGAGCTAGGCTGTAGGGCAACGAGCTGGTTGGTTGGATAGGTTGAGTTCTTCGCCCATGCCCCAGAGTTCGAACCTTTCTTGGGTCTGCGAAGCCCTGAATCCGACACTCGCGGCACCGAGCGCAATTTTTCTGCCACCGCGGAAATATCTATCTCCCCGCCCCCTCCCTCCCACCAAAAGCCACATTTCCATGGTTCCTCCTTGCTTTCCAAGTTCAAAACTTCACTGCTGCTTACTGGCAGCTCAGCCTTCTCGCCGGCGACCCTTCTTCTTGTAGCGCCGCCTCCTCGCCGGCGACCCTTCTTCTTGCAGCGCCGCCTCCTCGCCGGCGAACCTTCTTCTTGCAGCGCCGCCTCCTCGCCGCCGACCCTTCTTCTTGTTGCGTGGCCTCCTCGCTGCGGGACCCTTCTTCTTGCTGTGCGGCCTCGTCGATATGGTCAGGTAATCCACACCCCAGCCACACCATCCTCCTCCTTCCCCGTCCCACATGCCCCGACCAACGGTGTGACACCTTTCGCCGAAATCACTGGCCCCGTCCTCCAATTAGGTGCCGCCCACAACCATTTTGCACGCAGTATAACATGGAGCTCAGTAGCATCTGGCAGTGGAGAAGCAAATCGTGGCCGCACGCACGCACGAGGTCGCTATGGCTGCCATGCGTGCCGACCACCAGATCTTGGAGGAGCACCTCGTCTTTGAGGCCACCGTCGACACCGCCACGCGGTTGTCTACTTTAAAATATAGTTTGTGCTGTTTTCTCGAGGCCACCGCCAGTGCCTTCTAGTGATTTGTCCTCTGTAATGTTAATATGCAATCTGATGTCCAGTTAATAGTTTTGTCCTCTGAAATGTAATGTTCAGTTAACAGTTTGGTCCAACAATTGCTACATTTCGTAGTACTGTTCTCAAGCATTCTTTGTTTTGTTAACTGTCTTATCTTCTAGTACATGTTTCTATTCTGCAATGTTGTGCTCAGTTAACTATTTTGGTTCATTTGGTCTGCTGTCCATTTAACTATTTGGTTCAATTCTGCAATTTGATTTCATTTGTTGTGGGTACAATTTTGTATTGTTATGCATGTGAGAAATAAATTGAATTTGGCTGTACTCAATACATATTCTACTAATAGTATGACAACTCTCAGTTAACCTGATCAAGATCTTCCTTATATGTGTTGCAGGGAAACAATGGGAGACACTGTGGTTTACCATCGAGGTTTGCTCATGCATGGTCCTTTCGCTAATAGCACATTATTGTGAAGTTGCAGGAATCATTCTAATATTTAGGTTTCTTACAATTTGGTCTTGCACATGTAGGTCCTGCTGTCAGAGGCCTAGACCCACTGTTCGACCCATTTTGCATATGGGGAAATGAGATGTCCATGAATATCAGTCAAGTCAAGAAACTCAGAAGGATTGTTAGGATGAAGAAACTTGCGACGAATAACAGCAAGATCTTTGTTTGCACAATGAAGAAGACATCAGTCAACTATAGGATGGTACTAACTCTTTTACCTTGTTTTTAACCCTTGTGCCTTTTCAAAATTTATAACAGCGATTTATGCATATCTTTGTTTTCAGTACTTTTCAAAGTAGTTCACCGATGGTTACCTCTCAAACCACCTGCATGGTCAAGAGGCGAGGAAGGTATTCATTCAACACCCATGGTACAATATTGAAGTCTTCCTGAAGAGGATGAAGGTTGGGCGGGCAATTATTCATAGCCACTGGCCTAAAGTTGCAAGGACATTCAACATCACTGAAGGCTCAATATTTGCCTTCCGCTTTTGCAGTTTCCCAGATGAGATTCATCTATCTATTTACCGTGTATGATGCTACTTTCCAAAGGTTTTCCATGTTGCATGTGAAACTTGGTGCTGTTGTGTAATGGCGTAACTGAGTGCTGAAGCTATCTGATGTAATTCGATTATGAAATCCTGGTTGCCGTTATATGGATATGAAATATTTGGTGTGTTTTATAAGAAATGTCAATTTGATACTACATGGATTATCAATAATAGGCTCATTACCCTGCTTATTAGGGTTTTCTATTGCAGACGGTTACTCAGACAACACCGTGGGCGATGAACTCAAACAACCCACACGGTTTTTAGAAAAGTAGGCGTGTTGGATCAACTAACAGTCACACACGGCTTCCGGCAGAGAACTGTTTGCGTTAGGCCACCTTGCACAAACGTTTCCACAAAAAAAACTGTGTGTGATATATATACGAATGGAAATGTTTTTCTGGGATTCACCATGTGGGATGTACATACGAACGGAAACAATTGGGTTTCGATGCCTCGCTCGATCACACACGTGCTCATTTTGCCCCCACCTGTGTGGCCGGAGGGCCTATCCCCGACGGTTTCTGGGCCGTGTGGGAAGGACCCACCTATCGCACACACTCACTAGGCGACGGTTTAAAACTCCGTCGCGAAAAGGGGGTAAAAACCATTTGTATAGCATGTCTCTGCACCAGTGCATGGACATAGAAACGAGGCAATCCAACTATAATGGTTTTATAACTTTCACTTAGTCGTAGGAGCTTGACTGTGAGGGCTGATGATGAGCCCCTTGTATATGAAGTGGTCCGCTTTGCAGCCGGGGTTTCTGCCACTAACCACTTCGGCTGATTTGATAAAAAAGCTCTTTGTTTAACACAGATGATCTCGAATGATACATTGCTTAATGCTGTCGTAGGATGGCCGACCAGTTTACACTTAACAAGACAGTCACTTTTTGGCTTTCTCCACTGAGGCGCTTTGCCATTTGAGCTGGCAGCAAAATCGCAGTGGTTCTCCCTTTACACCCATACCTGAATTGATTGGAAACATAAGGGGTAAGTACAAGAGCTGGGCAACCCAACTATTGACCAAAATCAAGGTTCGAAACTGATTCATATAATGTAACATCCGAGACACCGAATAGATACTTCGGTCTTGTGATTGGGGTGTGAGATTAAAAGCTAAGCCCTTAGTAATGCAAATTACAGTTGTATCACGAAAGTATTGTTTTGGCTCAAAGGCACTACATATAAGGAAATGCTTGATGACCTCAAGGGGTGCACATTCTTTATTTTATATGGTCAAACTATACATGCCAAGCTTAAACAAAAGGAACTTATAAAAGATACAATAGAAAAAAAGTAAAGGAGTAAAAACAGGGCGGACATGTTGCCGGGCTTGAATAGTCCATGCTGTTAACCATCTCATCTTTGTTGATAGCGAAGCTAATATGGGCTATCTGCAACTTCGGTTGTTCTTTTGCTTGATGCTTTTATTGGCTGAGTTCTTTAAAAATGTGTGCAACTACAGCTTGGATGGTTTAAGCCATGTGGACATGACACTTCTGCTTGGGCCTTTTACAGTGCCTTGCTAGTGTGCAAGTCCGAGGTTCGTTGATGTGCGGTTGAGCCGATGATGATGTATCATATGTTTTTGGCTCCTCGTCCGCTCATGGAATTTTTATTGCAAACTTGTGCACCCTAGGGACGTAATGCCCCTCCCAGGGGAGGCGAACGAGGGGCCCGTGCCCCTATTTGTCGTGTGCGGATGCCTGACCGAGGTCGGCCTGTCCAGCCTGTGTACGCTTCGAGGAGCTGGGCATGTGTTTAGCTGCACGTGCTGCCTCTTCGGTTGCCTGTACCTCAGCTGCGAAAGCTGCGGTTTGCTCTTCCGTTCGAAGGGAGCATTCAGTGTTACCATTGACTCTAATAACATCATTTGGTCCTGGCAGTTTTAGCTTTAAGTAGGTGTAATGCGGGATTGCGTTAAAGCGAGCGAATGTGGTGCACCCAAGTAGCGCGTGGTACCCGCTCCAAAAGGGGATGATATCAAAGATGATCTCTTCGCTCCATAAGTTCTCGAGTGACCCGAAGACTACCTCCAGTATTACTATTCCCCTGAAGCGAGTTTCGGCACCGGGTATGACACCTTTAAAGGTGGTGGTGCTGGGCTTGATCCGAGATGAGTCTATGCCCATATTTCTGATCGTATCCGTGTAGATTAAACTGAGGCTGCTACCTCCGTCCATAAGGGACCGCGTTAGATGGAATTCGTCAATGATCAAATCTGTCGGAATCGAGGCTCCGGGGACCCAAGAGGTTTGAACATTGGGGTGCGTTCGCTGACTACCACCCTACTCTAGCACTCAACCTCACGGCGATGCTCCAGCGAGCACGAGCTAGGCAGGAAGAACAGTGGACACGACAGTTACCCAGGTTCGGGCCACCTTGCGGTGTAAAACCCTACTCCTGCTTGTTTGAGATTGTTTGGCGAGAGGTAGAACCAGAGTATGAGGGTTGTGGGGGAAGAAGCTCTTTGGCCAGAAGATCCCCTACTATGGCGGCACCCTACCCTCTTTATACTAGCCTCGGTCCCTTTTCCCCGAAAACACTTGGCAGGAAGGGTTGCCATAACGGCCAGTTTGAAGGGGGACAGGGGCGCAGCTTATCCTGACTTAAGGTGGTCTCCGCCTGCAAAAGCCTCCATCCATGACATGCTGGTGGGCTCGGTGACGACCTCTATCCTGGCGCGCCCATCACTTTGGTCTTCTTGCACCGATCAGGTAAACTTTGGGAACCAGCGTGCTGGCCTTGCCCCCTTAGCACGAAAGAGGAAAGCCTCCACATCCGCGCCTGCTGGCACGGCCTTTGGCATCGCTCGTCGTCGCGCGCATCACCCATGTGAAGACGCATGACCACGTGACCCTGCTGAGCTGCTCTTGACTCATTCGGCTCCTCGAGGGGCCTCGGGAGACCGCCTTGTGACAGGGCCTCGCAAGGCTCCTTGTGATGCTTGCTGACGTGCGCCTTGCAAGGCTGGGGCCTCGCGAGGGTCTTTCTTGTGAAGTCCTGTTGTGGGCCGCGCGCTGGGCCCAGGACATGCACCATGCACTGGGCGGCAGGCAGACGGGCCTGGGTACCCCCAGTCCCACGGGCCCACGGCGAGCATGACACTGCCTATTAAGGACGGGCAAAACGGCGCGGCCCCAACTACCTGCGGGCCAGGCCTGACGCGTGGCGCATGATGGTACATGAGGCGCCCCCACATCTCCCACGATGCATCAAAAACCGCCCGACTGACATAAAGCCTGCCCGCGCGTGGCGCAAGGCCATCATTGCCTTCCTATCTTGCACCCGTCCTCTGAAGGCAAGGAGGCGCAGACTGGCCCTCCATCAAATGCTATATAAGGGCAAGGGGGAGGACCCGTTGGCTCATCTTTCTTCTTCTTGCTTCTCCATTTCCTCCCGTCATTGTCGTAGTCTTGGCGCCTACGAGGAGGTTCTCCGCCCCTGAGAAGGGGAAGGCAGCGATCGAGGAGGCAGAGTTACTGAAGCCGGCAAGGGGGAGAGGTCGTCCTCGCACAACCGCCGCCACGCCCGGGCGCCTCCCCGTGGACGCGGGCATCCTCCTGTGGCAGCCTACAACGGCCCAGGCAGCCACGAAAGAGGCCCCACCTGCGGGAGGGCGCGCGGAGGACAAGGAGTCCGTGGCCGAGGCAGTCGAGGTGGCGCGGCTACCCTGCCACCCCAGTCGCGGAGCCACTCTGCTGACGCGGCCCGCGAATTCATCATGGGCATGCACCGCCAGCCCTGCATCTGGCTCCGGCTCCCAGACTCCTTCGCGGAGGAGATGGCAGACCGTGCACCTCTGGGCCTGTGGGTGCAGCCGGACGGCTGCTGCAACGGCCCCTCCTGGGTGGCGACGGAGTTCTCCCCCACCGGCTTCATGTTCTTGAAGCATGGGTGGAAGTTGTTTGCGCTCGCTTGTGGCTTGAAGAAGGGGAACGTCCTCTACTTCAAGTATGACGGGGCCGCCACACTCTTCATGAAGATCTTCGGGGTCGTCGACTACTGCCTGAAGTGCTGCATGGAGAGCAACGACAGCGACACCTCTGGCGATGACGACGGTGACGCGTCCCCATCTGGCGGAAGCGGGAGCCGCGACGGATCCCCTAGCATCAAGAGCGAAGACGAGGACTCCGACTAGGGCGCGGTCGATGCCCGAGCCATTGCCCTGGGGGCGGCGGCCTTTGCCAAGAGCTTTTCCTTTTGTTTCTTCCTTTTCCTACACCGGAACAATGTGGGCCCCACAAGGGCATATAAGGAACCATGGTTCTCGTGTTTTAAATTTGACGCCTTTGTAGTTTGAAATCATGCTCATCCTTAACATTCCTTGTTAGGCTTGCCCCTCTCCTTTACGATCACCCTAGTGCTCTGCGTTGCTAGGACCCAGCCCCAAGCGAGCCTCAACCGTCGCTGGTATGTTAGGTCGCGATGCCTGGACAAGAGCAGGAGGTGAGGGGCTCTGGGGTCCGGTAAGAACTCCTGAGGTGTGGTGCTCAGGAAGCTCTCCCTTGACCCACAAGTGTCTCACACGAGAGAAGAGGCTTCCGCATTAGGCGAGGTCACGAAAAGAAGGAATGCCACCAAAGTCCACCGAGTCACACAGGCCGGTTAACTTAGCTTTTTGGGGCATGACACGATGCGGCCACGGCTCGTGAGGAGTTCACGTGGTGTCAGGATGCGCCTCCCTGAAGTTTCTTCTCTATCTCGCCTTCTATCTGTGATGGAACAATGTAAGCCCTGCGAGGGGTGCGTGAAAAATTGATGCCTTTGTGATTTAAATTGTATATTCTCCCCTGAGATCTCCTCGCAGGGTTCACCCTCTTTTCCTTGCTTGCCAAGGTGCTCTACATCATCGGGACCTAGCCCTCGAGCGAGCCTCAGCCACCGCTGGTATGTCAGGTCGTGATGCCTGGGCAAGGCCAGGAGGTAAGGGGCATCAGGGGCTAGCAAGGGCTCCTGAGGTGAGATGCTCGGGAAGCTGTCCTTTGACACACAAGTAGCTCGCGCGCAAGGAAACACATGGACCATGCGTAGGGGGTTCCACCTTGGGGGAGCGTCGCTCGCTCGTCGGCTCGCTCATGGGCGTCACGCGAGGAGATTATACACCAAGGACCTTGGTGGGGTGATGTGCACGGGAGCATGCCCGCGAGCCAGAGCCCAGTTACTTGGGTTTTTCAATGCTGCTAGGACTGATCCGAGCATAGGCACCGTGTCCAGCCACCGCTCGTGTGAGGCCCAATTGGAGGATTGCGAGCACGCGTGACTCGCGAGGTAAAAAAGTTAACAAAACGCAACATGATTCAAAAACCAAAGCTTTTACTAAAGGAAGATGACAAATTCATTTACACAAACCAAAAAGAGATGTGGCTGCCATGTCCGGCATGGGTCAACTTGATGTTGGTGCAGCCCGTGGGGTGCCCTCATTTGATTATTCCACCAGCGCGAAGCATGGGGCTTCCACTTGGGCGTGGGCATGATCACGGTTCGATTGTTCCGCCAGCACGGAGCATGGGGCTTCCACTTGGGCGTGGGCATGATCGCAGTTCGATCGTTCTGCCAGTGTGGAGCATGGGGGGTTCCACTTGGACGTGGGTGGGAGCTCTCGCGAGGCCGCTCGGTGGGTGCGTCGGGAGGCTCCGAGGCGTGTATAGCCCCACCTCATTTTTACGTGAGAGGGTCACGGGTAGAACTTTCGGAGGTGTTGGATGTTCTAGGCGTTAAGCATAGGGAGTCCGTCCTCTGTCTCCTGGCGGGCAGCGCCTGGCCTGGAGACGTGGGAAACCCTGATAGGGCCTTCCCACATGGTTGAGAGCTTGTGGAGCCCCTCTCTAGAGAGGATCCGACGGCGCACAAGGTCCCCGACCTCGAGGGTTTGAGGGCGGATGTGGCGACTATGGTAACTGCGTAAGGACTGCTGGTACCTCGAGGCACAAAGGGCGGCCTATCAGCGGGCCTCCTCTTGGAGCAGTAGGTCGCCCCCCTCGAGCTGTCCTAACACGACTCATCGAATGCCAGGACTCGTGGGGAGCCAAGCTTGAGCTCCAAGGGGAGGACCGCCTCCGCCCCGTAGACGAGGAAGAATGGGGTGTCACCTGTGGGCTTGGTCACCATCGTGCGGATGGACCACAACACTGATGGCAATTCCTCCAGCCAGCCCTTGCCTCAGGCTTTGAGCTTCCTCTTGAATCTCCTCATCTTGAGGCCCTTGAGACCTCGGTGTTGGCATGCTCGGCTTGGCCATTGCTTCGTGGGTGCGCCACCGAGGCATAGCAGATTTGTATGCCTAGGCTAGCGCAGTTGGACTTGAAGAGGCCACTCGTGAACTGGGAGCCATTGTCGGTGATGATGCGGTTGGGGACACCAAACCAGCTCACGAGGCCCTTCATGAACTTGACGGTTGAAGCCGCTGGGATGGTGTGTACGGGCTCAACCTCCGCCCACTTGGTGAACTTGTCAATGGCGACGTAGAGGTAGCGGTAGCCGCCAGCCGCGCAAGGGAAGGGCCCCAGGAGGTCCAGCCCCCAGACCACGAAAGGCCACGAAAGTGGAATCGTCTAGAGCCCCTGCGATGGCCAGTGGATCCGCTTGGTGTGGAATTGACAGGCTTCACAGGACTAGACCAGCTCGGTAGTGACATGGAGCATGGTGGGTAGAAGCTGCTGCAGAATACCTTACTGGCGAGGGTGCGCGATGATGAGTGGTGCCCACAATCCACTCCATGGATGTCAGCGAGTAGCTCGCGCCCTTGCTCTTCCGAGATGCACCGCAACGAGACGCCATTGGGGCGCCTACGGTACAATTCATCGTCTCACAAGTAGTAAGCGGTGGCTTGCTGCATGACGCGTTCTGCTTCCGAATCCTCCGCGGGAAGGGTACCGTGAGGAAGGTAAGCCTTGAATTCCACGGCCCAGCTGCCCTCTTGGGGCTCCAGCGCCAGCAGCAGGCGGGCCCCTGAGACCGGGCCGCAGTCTGGCGCGCCCATGGTTGGTGCGGGTGGAAGCTCTTCGCGAGGCGGCATCGTGCCAGCGGCGGGCGGTGCGGCTGACGACTTGAAGAGCGGTTCTTCGAAGACGCCGAGACTCTGGGGCTCGCGACGAGACGCCCGCTTGGCAATGTCATCCACCATTTTATTGATGCCATGCGGGATATGCTGCATCTCCAAGCCAGGGAAGCGCTTCTCAAGTTTACGTACCTCCTCTAGGTAGGCCGCCATGTGCTCGTCCTTAGGTTTGTACTTTTAGTTGGAGAAGTTGATGAGGAGCTGAGAGTCAGCCTTGATGATGATGCGCTTGATGCCGAGGGCGGAGGCGGCCTTGAGGCCGGCGATGAGGCCTTCATACTCCACGATGTTGTTGGAGACCTTCTCGCCGTGGTTGAAGCACAACTAGACCGTGTAGTAAAGCTTATCTCTGGCCGGCAAAGTGAGTATGACACCAGCCCTGCGCCCTACATGGAGAAGGCACCATCAAAGTACAGAACCCAACCACTAGGCATATCATCCCCAGGCGAGAGGGACTCGTCCTTGCGAGGCTCCTCCATGTACAGGTCCGTCCATTCGGCCATGAAGTCAGCGAGTGCCACACCCTTGATGATCCTGGTGGTGCAGAACTCCAGCTGGAAGGCCTGCAGCTTGATGTTCCACTCGGCGACTCTGCCAGCGGTGTTGGGGCTGCACAGGATTTGCTCCAGCGGGTAGGCAGAAATAACCTTAATGGGGTGGTCTTGGAAATAGTGGCGCAGCTTCCTGGAGGCGACAAGAAGCCTGATGAGAAGCTTTTGCTGCATGGGGTAACGCTCGCGCGCATCCCTTAGTACCATGCTGACGAAGTACACCGGATGCTTGATGAGGCGAGTGACCGTGTTGTCCATGTCATACGCATGCCATGGGGGCTTCCGGGAGCGGGGCCCTTGAGGTCTCCTGAGGAAGGGCGGGTGTCCCCTGAGGGGCGAGGGGGCGGAGGCCTCCTGAGGCGAGCCCTTGGCAGGCACCAGCGAGGCTCGAGTGGGCTCGGACGATGTCTTCTCGGGGGCGTCGGGTTTCCTCTTGGCGCAAACCTGCTGCTCTTGCTCTACCACGAGGGCCGTGCTGGCCGTCTGGGGAGTGGCCGCCAAGTACAGCAACAGGCGTTCGCGAGGACACGGCTCGACCATGACGGGCAGGCTTGTGAGGTACCTTTTGAGGTCTTTAAAGGCTGCGTCTGCCTCAGGAGTCCATTTGAAGGGATCGGACCTTTTCATGTACTTGATGAATGGCAAGGCCCGCTCACAAAATTTGGAGATGAAGTGCCCTAGGGAGGCCAAGCACCCCGCCAATCGCTGCACTTCCTTGAGGGTCCGGGGAGGGCGCATCCTCTCGACGGACCTGATCTTCTCTAGGTTGGCCTCGATTCCTCTGTGGGCGATGAGGAAACCAAGGAGGTTGCCCGAGGGAACTCCAAAGACGCACTTGTCGGGGTTGAGCTTCAGGTTAACCTTGCGCAAGTTGGCGAACGTCTCCTCTAGATCCTTGATGAGTGTCTTGGCCTCACACGTCTTGACCACGATGTCATCAACATAGGCCTTCATGTTCCTCCCTAGCTAGGGTCCCAGCGTGATGCACATTAGCCGCTGGAAGGTGGCGCCAGCACTCCTCAAGCCGAAAGGCATGCAGGTGTAGCAGAACACTCCGCAAGGGAAAATGAAGACCGTCCTCTCCACAACTTCCATCGCCATCTTGATTTGGTGGTAGCCTGAGAAGGCATCGAGGAAGCACAGCTGGTCGCATTCAGCCGTGGAGTCCATGATCTGGTCGATGCACGGTAGCAGAAAGGTGTCCTGGGGGCAGGCCTTGTTGAGACTCGTGAAGTCGATGCACATGCGCTCCTTGCAGCCCTTCTTGGGGACGACAAGCGAGTTGGCGAGCCATTCTTGATGGTGTACCTCTCAGATGACCCAAGAGCCTTTTGTAGCTTGTGCACCTCTTGTACAATGAAATTTTGCTTCTCTGGCGCCTGGCGCCGCACTTTTTGTTTGACGGGACGTGCATTGGGGCACACCGCCAAGTGGTAATAGATCACCTCCCTCGGGACCCCAGACAGGTCAGATGCCTTCCACGCGAACACATCCTTGTTCGTCCGGAGGAAGGCGATGAGCACGCCTTCCTACTCAGGGGGAGGGGGGAGGCCGGTGCCAATGGTGAAGGTGGGGCCCAAGCCAGTGCCGTCGACCGACAATTTCTTTGTTTCGGCGCGGTGCTGGGAGAACAATTGCTTCTTCCTCGTTGGCGCGGCTTCAGGACGCGCGACCTCACCCCTGCAGCCGAGTGCGCGATCACAGCAGCCCTGTACGCGCGCCTGAGAGAGCAAACCGCGTCCCTCTCGTCGCACACAATGGTGATGACACCGCCACAGCCGGGCATCTTGATGACGTTGTAGCCGGGGTGGGTTGCTGCCATGAACTTGGCAAGCGTCGGGTAGCCGAGGATGGCGTTGTACGGTAGGCCGGTGCATGCCACGTCAAAGTCAATGAGCTTCGTGCGGTAGTTGTCGCACGTGCCAAAGGTGACGGGGAGGTGCACTTGTCCCAGGGGGATGGTGGAGCCATCGGTCACCCCGGAGAAGGGCCTGGTCGGCATCAGGTGGTCGTAGAGCACTTGGAGCGCCTCGAAGGTCTTGACAGAGATCACATTGAGGCCGACGCCCACGTCGATGAGGGTCTTGGTGACCGCGATGTTGCTGATGATGGGGGTGCACAGCAAGGGGAGTGCGCCAACAGCGGCCGTGGACCTGAGGTAGTCCTTGGAGTTGAAGGTGATGGCGTACTATGACCACTTGAGGGGCCACGCAGCCTCCGGCTTTGGGAGGGCAGCATTCACCTCACGAGAGAACTGCTTGAAGAGGCGGTTGGACGTAGGGGCCTGGGCTCCCCCGAGGATGCAGGCTATCACGCGAAGCTCGTGATAGCCCCCAGCCCCCTCGTCATGCTGATTGGTGTCGTTCCTTCTGGGTGGCGGCGGTAGCGGTGGAAGAGCAGCGTTGTCCTGAGGGTGCGCCTCGTGTGGCTGATCGCGCCAGGAGCCCTCACGAGGCTGGTCGCGTCAGCTACCCTCATGAGGCCGGTCACGCCAGCCCTAGCGGGGGTTGCCGTTGCGGTTGTCCCACCGGCCACTGCCGCGGCCGCCTCCGCGGCCGGTGCCACGGTTGCTGCAGTCTCCATGGCGGCCGAAGCACTCATCACAGAGTGACTTGAGCTCTTGGCAGTCTTTGGTGTTGTGGGTGTGCGCTTTGTGGTAGACGCAGAACGGGCGATGGTCCTTCACAGGCTCATCGCGGTCGCGACCACGCTTCTGCTCGGGCTCTGCCGCCAACACGGCAGGGCCTTTGCGCTTGACCTCCTTACCTTTGGCCTTGTTGTCATCGGGCACGGCTTGGGGGTCATTGTGGATGAAAGGGCGGCCCTCTTTAGCTTTGGCACACTTGTCGGCGATGTTGAATAGTTCCCGCGTCGAGCTCAAATCATCGTTGATGGCTAGCTTCTCGCGCATCCTGATGTCTATGACACCGTTGGAGAACGCCAAGATGATGGCTTCATCCGAGGCGCGTGGGCTCTTGTGGCGCACATGGCTGAAGCGCTGGATGCACTTGCGGAGGGTCTCACCAGGGCACTGCTTCACGCGCCGCAGGTCGTTGACGGTGAGGGCGCGATCGTGCGTGCCCTTGAAGTTAGCGATGAGCTGCTCACATAGCTCGCTCCTCAAAGAGATCGACTCCTTGGGCAAGTTCATGAGCCAGGAGCGCGCTCTGTCCTTGAGGGCCATTGGGAACCAGTTCTCCATGACCTTGTCGTCGCCGTTCGCCACCTCGATGGTCAGCACGTAGAGCTGGAGGAACTCCGTGGGGTTGGGGATGCCATCGTAGCATGGGGGCTACTCCGGCTTGAAGTTAATGGGCCACACCACCCTGCGTAGCTCGCGAGTGAAAGCCCTACAGCCCATGCTGCTCGAGGGAACGTCGTGCGTGAGGGTGGCTCGGTTTTGGCGCCCAGCCGCCGCGACCTCTTGGACGATCCGATCTTGGCGCTGGCGCTGCTGCTCGTGGAGCACGCACGTGTCAGGTGGCGCATGATCGATGGTCTGGCAGCTGGCTTCACCTCGGGCCGGCGGCCGTGCCCTGTGGGGCTGGTCGCGTGAGGCGCGTCACGCCGGGGCTCGCTGAGGTCATTGTTCAAGGGGGGTGGCGGAGGCGCGCCATGTGCCACATCCCCAGTTCGAGACGACGGAGGACGGAGCGAGTGGGAGGGTGTCGGGGCTTCCCCGGCGGCGTTGACGAGCTTGGTGATGCGGCCAAGCCAGGCGTCGTAGCAGGCGTCGATCTGGCGGTAGCGGAGTAGCTCACGCGCCATGAGGAGTGCGGCCAGCGTGTTCGGTTGCCCACGGCGGCCGAGGAAGGAGGAGGCCGTGGCTGTGCAGCCGTCGAGCTGCACGAAAGGGTGCATGGAGGACTCCTGCAGCTACAGCCCCAGCAGTGTGGCGACCGTCGTGCCCCACAGGCGCCGTCTGGGCGACGGGAGCCACCCGACGTTTGGCACGCACACGGTGAGTGTCAGCTATGGAGTTGGTGAAGTGGATGTTGGAGCCGAACGGGAGAATTGCGGCGCACCCCTACCTGGCACGCCAAATGTCGGAATTAGGGCTCAAGGGACCCAAGAGGTTCGAAAACTGGGGTGTGCTCACTGACTACCGCCCTACTCTACCACTAAACCTCACGGCGATGCTCCGGCTAGCACGAACTAGGAGGAAAGAACAGTGGACACGACAGTTACCCAGGTTCGGGCCACCTTGCAGTGTAAAACACAACTCCTGCTTGTCTGAGATTGCTTGGCGAGAGGTAGAATAAGAGTATGAGGGTTGTGGGGGAAGAAGCTCTCCGGCCAGAACATCCCCTAGTACGGTGGCACCCTCCTCTCTTTGTACTAGCCTCGGTCGTTTCCCCCCAAAAATAGTTAGCGGGAACGGTTGCCACAACGGCCAGTTTTATGGGGGACAAGGGCTCAGCTTATCCTGACTAAAGGTGGTCTCCGCTAGCAAAAGCCTCCATCCATGACCCGCTGGTGGGCTCAGTGACGAACTCCGTCCTGGCGCGCCCATCGCCTTGGTCTTCTTGCACCGATCAGGCAACCTTTGTGGGTTGCTTTGGGAACCGGCGTGCTTGCCTTGCCCCCTTAGCACGAAAGAGGAAAGCCTCCACATCCGCGCCTACTGGCATGGCCTCTGGCATCGCTAGTCATCGCACGCGTCACCCACGTGAAGACGCTGGACCACGTGACCTTGCTGATCAGCTGCTCTTTACTCGTTCGCCTCCGCAAGGGGCCTCGGGAGACCGCCCCGCGAGAAGGCCTCGCAAGGCTCCTGGTGACGCTTGGTAACATGCGCCTCGTGAGGCGGGCGCCTCGCGAGGGTCTTGCTCGTGAAGTCCTGTAGTGGGCCATGCACTGGGCCCAGGACATGCGCCATGTACTGGGCCACAGGCAGACGGGCCTCGACAGGATCCAAGACTAAAGTAGTTGATCCACCATGCCTTATGCTAGTCAGATGATCATGCTTGTCGAATGTGATCGAGCAAGCCGACCACTGATTGAACTTCAGGGCAACAGGCTTTAGGGCGTAAATGTCTCGAAGTGCTCGTTTCCTCTCCTTTTTGCGAATGTGGGTGAGGTAGATCATGTTAACGTCTTTTACCTCATGAGGAAACTGTTTCTGGCCTCCATTATTGGTCCGCCGAGGTTCATCCTCGTCTTCGCTGTAAGGTTGGGCTTTACTTTGGACCTCTGTCGTCATCTTTCTGGCCTGCTTGAAGACCCAGTAGTTCCGGTTTTTGTGATTTGCTGGTTTGTGTGAGGTGCCATGAATCTGGCACGGTCGATCGAGGATCTTGTCCAGCTGGCTGGGTCCATCTTTGTTCCCTTTAAAGGGCTTATTTTACTACCTGAATCTAGGTTCATTGAACCCTGCATTCACCACGACATCCTCGGTGTCACTCCCGCCGAGGCTTACCATTGGTGCCGCAGGCTTCCAAGCTACCTGTCTCACCGTTGTGAGTACTGCGGGCCAGCCAGCTATGTTCTCCTGTGCAAAAGCGGGTCATGATTGATGTGAGTGTCGGAATCGGGCCTCCGGGGACCCAAAGAAAGGTTCGAACTCTGGGGTGTGCGTGAAGAACTCCACTAAGCTAAGCCTCGCTGCTCACTGCCTCACGATGATGCTCCGGCGTGGTCGAGCGTAGGGAAAAGGAGACACAACATGGCGATTTACCGAGGTTCGGGCCACCTTGCGGTGTAAGACCCTACTCCTGCTTTGTGTGGATTGCCTCGCGAGAGAGTATGGATATGAGTGGATACAAGGATGAATTACCTTGGGAGGGCCCAGGATTCGACCCCTCTCTATGGTGGAGACTAGACTATATTTATACTGGCCTTGGTCCTCTTCCCCCGAGAACTCTAGGCGGGAAGGGATACCACAACGGCCAATTTTGAAGGGGGATAGGAGTATAGCTTATCCTGGCAAAAGCAGGCTCCGCCTGCTAAATCTTCTGGGCATGACGCGTCGGTGGGCGGTGATGACCTCCGTCCTGGCGAGCCCGCGGTCCTGGTCTTCTAGCACCTGAGTGGCAACCTTTGGGGATTGCTTTGGGAACTCGCGTGCCATCCTTGTTCCATTAGCACAAAAGAGTAAAGTGTCCTTGTCTGCATCCGCTGGCGCCCTTCTGGCTCCGCTCGTCGTGGCTCGCATCACCCACGTGCAGCATGAGGCGGGGTGGCGAGCCTATAGATGTCCGCCCCATGAGGGGCCTCAGGAGGTAGCTTCGGGAGACCACCCCGCATGAAGCCCTCAGGAGCTCTTGATGACCATTATTGATGCTCGCCTTGTGAGGCGGGGGCCCTCGCGAGGGTCTTGCTCGTGAAGTCTTGATGCTGGCCCGCGCCGGGCCATCTGATGATGCCACACGACGGGTCGCAGGCAGACGGGCGTAGGTACCCCTAGTCTGATGGGCCCGACAGTAGCCACCGGGCCCGCGATGCGCATGACTCCACTCGCGGTGGTGGGAAGAGAGGGGACGAAGCGATGCGGGCCGCAACCGCCAACGGGCCAGGCTTGACACATGGCGCGCGACGAGGCATGGGATGTCCCCACTTCTTCACGACTCCTCGGCAACTGCCCAAGCTGACATAAAGCCTGGTGGGTACCGTGCGGAGCCATCATTGCTCCCCCTTGTCCTGCATCTGCTTTCCTGCACCTCGCGAAGTCCCCCGCGATCCAATCTCAGGCGAGGCTCCTCCCTCACCTTGCTCGGAGTTGCGACGCCGGATGGCGCCGGCCGGCAAGAAGACGAAGTCCACGGCCTCCAGCATGAGCTCGCCCCCCACGGGGCCAGCGCTCTACCCCTCCTCGGCCACCATGGAGGAGGATCTAAGCTCAGTGCTCCCGCTGGTGGCCGGCGAGGGGAACGAAGGGCAAGCAACCCAAATCTGGCTAGGCCCACAAGTGCGGAACAACTTGGCGGAGTCAGTCTACCCCTTCTTCCTCCACATCATCTACGTCAGGTTGGTCTCGCTGTTTTCTAACCTCTTCTACGCCATTCTCTCCACTATCAGATCCATGCTCTCCACCTTCAGCCCAACTCCATCCTTCTCCTTGCCATCTTCGCCTTTTATTGTGAGGCCTTCGTGGGCATGAGGCCCTCGGTGGTGCTCTTCCGCCACTTCTTCAGCTTGGGGTTCACCACCCAAGACCAGCGCTCCACATGGTTCTCCTTCGTCGACGCCAAGAGTGGAGGCGGCCACCTGAAAGCCGGGAAGAAGGCAGAGGGCTATTGGTAGCGCTGGGTCTTCATGGACGCGTGCCACACTAATGCGCGCCTCATGACTCCGACGGCGCCGCCCTAGCAGTCCCTCCGGTGGGGCCACCAGAAGCTCACCGACCCGAGGGCGGAACCCGTCCTAGATTAGAGTTTCTGGTGCAGCGCATCGCGCCGCTCCAAGTGCACTCGCTTCCCATGTGGGAGTATGACAGCACGGGGGACGCAATGAAGCTGCACGTCGCCGGCCTGACAATCGAGGAGCTGGACGGGGCCTTGTCGGCCCTACTCGGCTACATCCCTGGGGACCCTCCTGAGGCCGCGGCTCCACTGTACAACCATGATGACAAGGAGGAGCTGGTCAAGGCCATGCCCATTTTCGACGAGTGGGGGCTCGTGCCGCACGACCATGCCAGCTCGTGGGTAGTGCTGTCCTTCGGCGAAAGTGACCGCGACAAGGACTCGGACGAAACGGAGGAGGACAACCTTAGGAGGGCGTTGCTGCCATCGCACAGCCAGATCCTCCTTGGCCTCGCGGACGGCGCCGCCGTTGACAAGCCTTCCCCTACGGCTTCCCCCACTCTGCCAAGGCGTCCAAGAGGGCGGAGTCAGCTCCCCCGGCCACGTAGGGGTCAGGTGAGGCGGCCCTCGGCGTGGGGGCGGTCGAGCCCCCGTCGACCGTGGTCCTTCAGGAGGGCCCTTGTGCCTCCCCGGAGGGGTGACAACATGGCGAGGCTCACTGTGGGCCGCCCCACCGATCCCCGAGGCTGCGCGCGAACGACATCTGGCGAGGGTGGCGGCACGTCGGCCACCGCGGACGAAAAGAAGAGGAAGTGGACCGCGCTGGGCGAGTAAGTACCCCTGCGCGCCCTTTGGTTGTGCACCTCTTGTCTGTATGTTCATGGTGACTCCCTGCCACATCGAATCAAGGGCGGTGGCGCAGAGAAGAAAAGAAGAAGGTGATTGCCATGGCGAAGGTGCCCTCCATCCTGAAAGCGGTGTCAGCGCTTGGCTATAGCTTTGGTGGGCGCGGGGGTGCCCTGCGCCAGCCCGGAGTCACGCTTGGGCGCACGGGCACCGCTGCACCTGGGCACGCGGGCGCCCTGGCTCCACTCAGCGCTTCGCCAGCTCCGCCAGAAGGGCCGGTCGGCGAGGTCGCGATGGCTCAGCCCGCGACACCACTCGTCAAGGTCGCGGCAGCTCTGGCCACGGACAAGGAAGCAGCGCCTCAGCCCCCGCCGGCTGTTCTGACCCTGCCACTGAAAAATGACGCAGGGAGCGCCACGGCGCAGTCTCAAGTAGTGCCCACTCCCGGGACCCAACGGACCGACGCGACAGTCTCCCTAGGCGCGCCGCGGGGGGGGGGGGGGGCGAGCGCGGGGAAGGATCCGGAGCCCCTATGCCCCAAGCGGAGGATGCCGAGGCCACTACGATGGCGACAAGCGCAGCGGTACTGCTACCTTGCCAGGTCCTCGCACTCATGAACTGCGACACCCTGATCAGGCATGAGGCTTTGGCTGACGCCCTCGGCCGGCTCGGGGCGGACCTCGAGGATGCTGAGAAGCGCCTCGCCAAAGAGCGCCTGAGGCTCGCCTCACGGTAGCACCAGCTTGAGACGGCTACCAAGGAGGCCCAGGGTCGGGCCGAGCCACCGTTGCGGGTGTCAGATTTTGGGTTCCGCAAACCCTTGAGAGGTTCGAACTCTGGGGTGCGTGCGAAGAACTCGTCCTCCCCAGTCTGCCTACTCGCTAATCTCACAGCCTAGCTCGTTGAACTGTAAGGAAAAGAGACACAACAGTTTACCCAGGTTCGGGCCACCTTGCAGTGTAAAACCCTACTCCTGCTTTGTGGTGGATTGGCCTCGGGGGGCTGAGGATGAACTAGTACAGTGGCAAACAACCTCAGGAGGAGAGGTGTTCTTGGGCTCGGGTGAGCTGGTGAGTGTGTGGGTGATGGATGATCCGTCGATGCCATCCCCCTCTACGGTGGTGGCTAAGTCCTATTTATAGTGGCCTTGGTCCTCTTCCCAAATGAAAGGCGGGAAGGGATCCCACAACGGCCAAATTCGAAGGGAGACAGCTAGTACATGCTATCCTGACAAAAGTAGTCTTCGCCTGCAAAAGCCTCTGGTCGTGACGCCGTGGTGGGCTCGGTGATGACCTCCATCCTGCCATCCTGGCGGTCTTGGTCTTGTTGCACGGGAACGGAAACCTTTGGCTGATTCCTCGGGACTCCGCGCCTGCGCTTGCCTCTTTAGCACCGAAGAGGAAACAGGTACACTGCGCCCGCTGGTGCCTGCCTGGCCTTGGTTATCATGGCTCACGTCATTCGGACCTCACGAGGTGAGGCTTGCATAGAGATCTCCGCTTGTCGGGAGCCAGTCTGAGGAGGTTGCTCCTCGTGGAGGTCTTGGTGTCGTCCGCCTCGCGAGGCTTGGCCCCTCGCGAGGGTCTTGAGTTGTTGTCGCTGAAGCTGGGCCGTACCAGGCCGTCGATCGAGCCACGCCGTGGGCCGCAAGCAGGCAAGTCTGGGTACCTCCGTTCCCAGAACGCCGATAGTAGCCCTCGGGCCCAAGACACGCTCGAACTTGGCTTCGAGGCGAAGCCAAGGGGCAAGTGCGGAGCGCCGCGGGCCCTAACCGCCTGCGGCCTTGGTCGACGCGTGGCGATTGATGAGACGTGTGGTGTCCGCTTCCCCACGCTGCCTCGACAACCGTCCCTGGCTAACAAAAAGGCTGGCGCTTTCCCCTTGTTTTATTCCTGCAACATGTACCGTGCCTCGTGGAGGCGTAAGAACTTATGCTTTGGAACTTTAAGAAACAATATGTTTTGTAATAACTTGCTAAGGTTCTGCGGTTTCCTTTCCGTTTGCTTTGATGTTCTGTGTCGGCAGGTCCCGGCCCCGCGCATACCTCAGCCGCCGTTGGGTCGTCCGGATCACCAGGATGAGACCAAGGGGTCAGGGGCTACGTGGCCAGTTAGGCTCCTGAGTCGCGATGCTCAGGAGTCCCCCTTGACGTAGGAACAGCCTTCGGGAAGGAGACGCGAGGGTGGGTCTTGGCGTTCTGCGTCGGCAGGGCCCGGCCCCGCGCATAAGTCAACCGCCGTTGGGTCGTCCGGATCACTAGGACGAGACCAAGGGGTGAGGGGCTACGTGGCCAGTTAGGCTCCTGAGTCGCGATGCTCAGGAGTCCCCCTTGACGTACGAACGAAAACCCCATACCTGTCCTCACCAGGCTTTCACTCGGGAGGGATGCGCGAAGACCAGCTCCGAGGGACCTGGCAAGGTGGCGTACGCCAGGCATGACCTGAGCGTAGCCCCCGTGCCCAGCCCCCTCGCGCTACTCTCCTGAGGGGAAAGCAGCGCGGTGAGGCTGAACACCGAGCCTGGTGGCTCTCCTGAGGTTAGTGCAGCCGTTAGGCTGCCCCCAGTTGTTTATCACCAGCACGGAGCATGGCGCTACCGCTCTTGCATGGGCATAGTGTAAGTGCATCTAGTGCCCCTTAGTGATTTTGGTGTATTGAAGACTTATAGGTTAAGGGACTAATGTGTTTGTTAGTGTACACAGGTCTATAAGTCTATGAGGAGTTTGTGATTTACGATTAATGTCGACCCCTAAAAATGAATGTCTTCAACTGAAGACTTTGGTTTTCTTGAAGACTTTGAAAGTGAAGAAATTGGTGTGACCCTGAAGACTTGATATTCATGCGAGGATTATGAAGCGTGAAGACTTTTGTTTTCGTAGTTTCATTTTCTTCTTCTTGAGTCATAGGAAACACCGTACTGTTAAAGGGGGTCGAGGTAAAACTAAGGAAAAGTTTCCAAGTGATGCTCAACTCAAAATCCTACACCTACCCAATCCTTTCGAGTGAAGCCATTGGAAATCTCATACAGTTTAGTCAAGTTCTTCAGTGACAGAGATGAAGTTCTTCTGTTCTCTGAGGAATTTGTTCTGACTGAGGAGTTAGGAATTCGCCAGTACGGATTGCCTACAAGTGAGGAACATGATAGCCCTGAGGAATTTGATACTCAAATTTCCGACCGTTGCTGTGCTACGCGCCAGCTGTCCAAATATCCTACCCACCTAACGGTCATATCATTGAAGGGCATTTATGTCTTATCATGTCGGGCTGCTCCCTAGGCTATAAATAGCCGCCCCCTTCAACCACTAGCTGGTTGGCTGCTCCAAGAAATAGATTGACACTTGTCATTTAGAGCATCCCATCCTCCGAGGACTTTGAGCGAAAATCATCAAGTGAGGAAAAACCCAAAAACCCAAACACCTACAAACCCAAAGTGATTGAGCATCACTGAAGAGATTGTTCCTGTGTGGAACCGACGCTTGTTACCTTTGAGGACTGTGCATCCTCTAGACGGTTAGGCGTCATGGTCTAGAGCATCCAAGAGGAAATTGTGGATTGCTGAGTGACCGAGTATGTGAAGGTTTGGAAGTCACCTGAAGACGTACCACGAGTGATTGGGCGAGGTCTGTGTGACCTTAGCTCAAGGAGAATACGGTGAGGACTGTGTGTTCGGGACTGTGTGTCCTCAGGTTTAAATACCTAGCCGCTCTAACCAGATGTACAACTGTCACAGCAGTTGGAACTGGTCTACCAAATCATTGTCTTCACCGAGCTACTGGTTCTATTTCCTCAACCCTTTCATTTCCTCACATACTTGCTATGTATTTGATCATTACTGTTTGAAGACTTTGTCTGAAGACTTTCTCAATTTCCTCAGTTCAATTTCTTCAGTCAGTTTATCTTCAGCCTGCTTATCCTGTGTTTACGCTACTCGTACTCTGTGCTTGTTTTCATTTCATCATGATGACTGTGCTACTGCTCTGTTATGCTTGCATCTGAGCACTTATTCCGCTGCTAAGTAGTTCGTCGCTTAGGAATTTCCTCACCTTGAAATTCCTCAGTGACAAATTTGTAAAAATCGCCTATTCACCCCCCTCTAGTCGATATAACGCACTTTCAATTGGTATCAGAGCAAGGTACTCCCGTGTTCTGTGTGATTTTGGTTTAACCACCTGGAGTTTTAGTTATGTCGACTGCAGGCATGATCAAGGTCTCAGCTGGGTGTCCTACCTTCGATGGGACGGACTACCCCTACTGGAAGAACAAGATGCGCATGCATCTTGAGGCAATTGACAACGATCTCTGGTATGTTGTGGAAAAGGGTGTTCCCTCTGTCACTCCTTCCGTAAACGCTGTTGATGTGAAGAGATTCAAGCAACTCGACTGTCAAGCGAAGAATATCATATGTGGCCATCTGAGCAAAGGGCAGTATGACAGAGTGAGTGCTTTGGAGACAGCTAAGCTTATCTGGGATAGGCTGTCCAAGGTCAACGAAGGAGTCTCAACTCAACGTGACTCTCGAGTTGACGTTCTTCGCAATCTCTTCAACCGCTTCAAAAGACTCGACAACGAAAATGTTCAGCAAACCTTTGATCGCCTCACTGACATTTCAAACGAGCTTCAAGCACTGGGTGCCACTGACATCACCGACCATGAGGTGGTGAAGAAATTGCTGAGGTCACTCGATTCTTCATTCGATACACTGGCACTGATGATTCAAGAACGTGGAGACTACAAGTCACTTGATCCTGCTGATATCCTCGAGAGGCTAAATACTCATGAATTCCAACTAGCTGAGAAGAGAGATCTCTACGGACCGAGCTATGGTAGATCTCGTGCACTGAAAGCCAAGGCAGTCTCTGAATCTGAAGATGAAGATTCTGGTAGCAGCCTTGGTGATCCTGAAGAACTAAGTCAGGAGCTAGCAATGCTCGTGAGGAAATTCCAGAAGTTCTCTAGACGTGGCCGATTTGGAAAATCCTCAAGAGGTGATGACATGAAATCAGATTCCTCATCCCGTGATTACAAGAAGAGAACTTGCCATAAATGCAAGAAACCTGGTCACTACATTACTGATTGTCCTCAGTGGGAGAAGGAATCAAAGAAGAAGAAATACAAGGATGATAGTTCAGATGACTCTAAGAGGAAGAAGAAATCTTCAAAGTCCTCATCGTCAAGATCTTCAAAGTCTTCATCTCACAAGAAGAGCTGCTCCAAGAAAGCTCGGGCATTCATTGGCAAGGAAATGGACTCTGAAGCTGAATCTGAGGAACATGAGGAAGAGGAGGCATCTGAGGAGTCAGACTCTGGTGTGGCGAGCCTAGCCCTCGCTACTGCTTACGTTAGCAAGTCCATCTTCAACACTGAGGAAAATGACTTCCCCAACACTGCTGATGACGGCAACGATGACTATGCTCCCACCTATTGCTTCATGGCAAAAGGTGCCAAGGTACTCAAATATCCCTCCTCTGAATCAAGTGAGGATGAATCTGATGATAACCTCAAACCCAGCTATTCCAAACTTGCTAATATTGCTGTTAAACAACAAAAGGCTTTGGAAAAGGTTCAAAATATGCTAGACAAAAGCGATGATCTGTTAGGTGAGGAAATGGATCGAACTCAAACACTGACTGATAATCTTCAGCAACTACAGTCTAAGTTTGACAACCTTCAAGGTCGTCATGAAACTCTCCTAGCCGATCATGAGAAGCTTTCTTATGAATTTCTTCAAAGAAAGCAAGATCTTGAGAAGCTAAGGGTGAGTCATGAAGATCTTCAGAAGGAAAATGATTCTTTGCTTGCTCAACAGATCAGTTCCGCTCAGGAAGAATTTATTCCACCATGCTTGAAATGCATTGAACGTGAAACTGCTAATTCTTCACTTGAATGTTCAAATGCTTCCATTGCTGCAAATTCTTCAACTATCTCTGTGGTCACAAATTCCTCATCTGAGGATACCACTAGTATCACTGACAAAAATGCAGGGTTGAAGGAATTGTATGTGACAGGCATGTACAAAAGCCTCAAAGGGCATTAGACTCTTTGTGATGTGCTCAAAAAGCAGATCTTGAACAGGAACC
The DNA here is from genome assembly GCA_011799875.1 of Thinopyrum elongatum. Lineage (NCBI taxonomy): Eukaryota > Viridiplantae > Streptophyta > Magnoliopsida > Poales > Poaceae > Thinopyrum > Thinopyrum elongatum. The sequence goes on from CM022298.1 coordinate 256,490,694, forward strand.
CTAGGAAAGAGGGTATTGCCTTTGAGAGGAAACTCAATGCTGATGGAACCTACTGGAAACCGCAGCAGTATCCCAAAACCTCATGGGTTGCTGCGAAGGGACCTCCCGTAGATCCATCCACTTTATCTGGCTTTACTTGTGAATCCTCATATTCATCTGATGAGTCATTTGACACCAACTATAAACTGTTCAAAAATCAGAATGGTGAGGTATTTGCTAGATATGTTGGATCTAACTGCAGGAATGGTCCCCCTATGAAGAAAATCTGGGTTCCCAAAAAGTGCCTTGAAAGTCTTCAGGTGAATGTCCTCATGACACCACCTGTGAAGAATAAGAACCCCAGATCAAATTCTTCATATGAACCAAAGTCTTCATATGGATCCAAGTCCTCTTATGGATCAAATTCCTCACATGGATCCAAGTCCTCACATGAACATCATCGTGCTAACACTTCTGTTTCACAGGGAAAGCCTAAGGGCTATGAATATGTGGATTATTCTTCAAATCATTATGTTCATAAGTCCTCGAAGAATTTCTCTGCTTATTCATATGCTTACCCTAACCCCTCTTATGTGAAACGAAGTGGTCTGGCGTCTATGCCACCTTTCTCTTATGGAGCTCGCAGAATGATGAACTCTTTGCCACCCCTCCAGATGTGGGTGGTGAAGAAAAAGAACTAATCTCTTATGCAGGGTCAGGTCTCCAAACGAACTAAATCGTCTGAAGAATTTGCTGGAGACCTGAAATGCTTGAAAGGACGCAAGCTAATCATGAAGAAATGATTTATTCATTTCTCACGTCCTCACATTGCTATATATACATATGTTGCTTTAATTGATGAAATATGTCTGATGAATTTGATGTCATATTCTTCACTCTGAAGTATATGAGTTCGTAAGATGCACTAATTCATCTGCAGGATGATTTACCCAAAGCTACTGAGTGGGTCCTCGATAGGGGATGTACAAATCACATGACCGGTGACAAGAGCTTACTGATGAACACTCCTTTATCTCCATCACACTTGAAGCATATCACCTACGCTGACAAAGGCAAAAGCAAGGTATTGGGTCTAGGTAGGGTTGCAATCTCAAAGGATCAACACATGGATAAAGTCATGCTTGTCGAGTCCTTCGGATTCAACCTCATGTCTGTCTCAATGCTTTGTGATCTTGATATGGTTGTTGTCTTTGGCAAATATCGTTGCTTAGTGCTCATGGAATCTGACAATTCCAAAGTCTTCGAAGGCTTTAGGAGAGGAGACTTGTATATTGTTGATTTCTCTGCAGGACCACAGCCTGCCACTTGTCTACTTGCTAAAGCTTCAGAAGGCTGGCTATGGCATCGACGACTGGGTCATGCTGGCATGAGGAACTTACACACGCTCGTGAAGAAAAAGCACGTCATTGGCATCGAGGGTGTCAAATTCCTCAAAGATCATCTTTGTGGGGCTTGTGAGGCTGGAAAGATGACCAGAGCCAAGCACCCCTCGAAGACTATCATGACTACTTCTCGTCCTTTTGAATTGCTTCATATGGATCTCTTTGGCCCTACTCATTATGCCACACTAACAAATGCAGCATCTCTATATGGCTTTGTCATTGTTGATGACTATTCTCGTTATACATGGGTGCATGTCATTACTTACAAAACTGAAGTGCAGGAAGTCTTTAGACGATTTTCCTCAAGGGCTTCGACGAATTTCGGCGTGAAGATCAAGCATATACGTAGTGACAATGGGACTGAGTTCAAGAATACTGGTCTTGATGACTATCTCGATGAACTTGGTATTACTCATGAGCTATCTGCCCCATACACTCCTCAGCAGAATGGCGTTGTGGAGCGCAAGAACATGACTCTTGTTGAGATGGCTTGCACCATGCTTGATGAATACAAGACACCTCGTCACTTCTGGCCTGAGGCAATTGATACTGCATGCCACATCATCAACAGGGTATATATTCACAAATTCTTCTAGAAGACCTCATATGAACTCCTCACTGACAAGAAACCCAATGTGAGTTATTCCAAAGTCTTCGGTGCTAAATGCTGGATTAGAGATCCACATCACAATTCTAAATTTGCACCGAAAGCACATGAAGGTTTTATGCTTGGTTACGGAAAGGACTCGCACACCTACAGGGTCTTCAATACCTATCACAACAAGGTTGTTGAAACTGTAGATGTGCGGTTCGATGAAACTAACGGCTCGCAAAGAGAGCACCTACCTCCTGTGCTAGATGAAAAGACGCCTGAGGAAACCATCAAGTTCAAAGCTACTGAGGATGTCATTCCTACTGAAGAATCTGCTGAAGAAATCATTCCAGAACATGAAGAACAGCATGCTGGCGCATCTGAAGAAAATGGCTCTGAAGAAAATGCTGAGCCAAATCAAAGTCGTCAACCTGCTCATCCCCGCGTTGCAAATGAAGTACAGATTGAGAGAATCATCAACGACATCAACGCACCAGGTCCTCTGACTCGCTCAAAAGCTTCACATTTATCTAACTTTTGTGGGCATTTTGCTTTCGTCTCTATCACAGATCCCACCAAAGTTGATGAGGCATTTCTGGAGCCTGAATGGATTCAAGCAATGCAAGAGGAATTACATCAATTCAAGCTGAACAATGTGTGGGAGCTTGTCAAGCGATCAGACCCATGCAAGCACAATATCATCGGTACCAAATGGATCTACCGCAACAAGCAAGATGAAAATGGCCTAGTGGTGAGGAACAAGGCTCGTCTTGTGGCTCAAGGCTACACACAGGTTGAAGGAATTGATTTCGATGAGACTTTTGCACCTGTTGCTAGACTTGAGGCTATTCGCATATTGCTTGCTTATGCTAACCATCATAATATCATCTTATATCAAATGGATGTGAAAAGTGCATTCCTCAATGGTAATCTTGAGGAAGAAGTATATGTTGCTCAACCCCCAGGTTTTGAAGATCCTAAGCATCCTGACAAAGTCTTCAGACTCAATAAGGCCCTCTATGGCCTCAAGCAGGCCCCTCGGGCGTGGTATGATACTCTGAAGGAATTCCTCATGAAGAAAGGCTTCAAACCCGGTTCACTCGACCCAACTCTTTTCACCAAAACCTATGATGATGAATTATTCGTGTGCCAAATATATGTTGATGATATTATCTTTGGCTGTACTAACCAACATTACAGTGACGAATTTGCTTACATGATGAGTGAGGAATATCAAATGTCCATGATGGGAGAATTGAAATTCTTCTTAGGTCTTCAAATTCGTCAACAACGTAATGGCATCTTCATTTCTCAAGAGAAATACCTCAAGGACGTTCTGAGGAAATTCGGTATGCAAGAATGCAGAGGCGTCAAAATCCCTATGCCCACAAATGGCCATCTATGCACTGATGAAAATGGAATAGACTTCGATCAAAAGGTATACCGCTCCATGATTGGCTCTTTATTGTACCTATGTGCATCTAGGCTGGATATTATGCTTAGTGTTTGCATGTGTGCCCGTTTTCAAGCTACACCGAAGGAATCACACCATAAGGCTGTGAAACATATTCTTCGATATCTAGCTCACACTCCAACACTTGGATTATGGTATCCCAAGGGCTCGGTTTTTGATCTCATTGGATATTCTGACTCTGACTATGCCGGTGATCGTGTGGACCGCAAGTCAACTTCAGGCACATGCCATTTCCTCGGACGATCCTTAGTATGTTGGTCCTCGAAGAAGCAGAACTGCGTATCACTCTCTACTGCTGAAGCTGAGTATATTGCTGCTGGTTCTTGCTGTGCTCAATTGCTATGGATGAAGCAAACCCTCAAGGACTACGGCATCAATGTGAAGAATGTGCCACTCTACTGCGACAACGAGAGTGCCATCAAAATTGCTCATAACCCAGTTCAGCACTCGAAGACAAAGCACATCGAGATTCGTCATCATTTTCTTCGAGATCATGTGTTGAAGGGTGACATCTCTATTGATCCCATGAAGTTTGAAGAACAGCTAGCGGATATCTTCACAAAGCCCTTGGATGAGAAGAGATTTAGCAAGTTGCGGTGTGAGCTAAATATCTTAGAATCTTCGAATGTCCTTTGAAAAGGACACACATCCTAACACTTATGCAAATTGATGACTTAGATGTGCAACACACGAAGAAACGTTTTTCTTCAATCAATGAAGACTAACCCTCTAAGTGTGAAGAAATTAATGAAGAATTTGATTCTCAGAGCCCTACGACAATTGTACGCGGTGTCTGAAATCATCATTCTTACACGGTGGGTCACGCCACCACAAAAAGTTGAAAATCTTCAAAATTTGAGTTTTTCATCATTGTGCAAATTCTTCAAATTTTCAAATTCTTCAACTTTGCAAAATCTTCACTCTTTCCGTCTGTGTTCTTCATTGACTATATATATATATATTTGAGTTTTCTGTCCTCTACAGCATTCACTTATTGCTAATTCTTCAAGTTGTTTTTCTTCTAAGTGAATGTGATCGGACCTGTTCCCCCTCTATGCTAAACTCAATCCAGTCCGTTCACAAATTCTTCATGTGCATTCTATTTGAAACCCGTTCAAAGTCTTCACTGTGTCCTTGATAGCTGAAAAATTTGCGAACGAAACATTAAAATATTCTTATCTGAATTTTCGGCTTTTGCCGCTCAAACCGTTCCATATCCCTCGATAAGATTTATCTATTCACCCACGATCTAACACGATCTCCACTTCACAGTACGTGGGTGACACATGTCACTAGGATGAGAAGGGTCAGGGGCAGGTTCGTCCATTTTCCTCGGACGAGCGGTTTTTCACCTCGGCTATAAATACCCCTCACCCTCCTCAGAGCTCATTTACCCCGCTCGATCTTACTCCCTCGCTCGAGCTCTCAGACCTAGCGCCGCCGCTACACTCCATCGTCGCCGGTGAGGAAGAGCTTCACTGCCTCGACCTCGTCGCCGTCGTACTCATGCCGGCCGCGGAAATCTTCACTCCGCTGCCGCCGTAGCTGTTTTCCATCGCCAAGTTAGGGCGTGGAAGATCTGAACGGACGAACATCTCCACTGCCACTCTCAGTTCGTCGTGTTCTTCATCAAGGGTAAATAAAATTTATTTTTACTGCCCTTGTTGATTCTGATGATTTCCACAAAATCTTCAAAAGGTGTTTATTCTTCAACTTTCATGTTCTTAAACACCAACTTGCTTCTGTCCTTGATCAGTTTCTCTAAGCAACGTTTTTCTTCAAGATTCCTCAATTGTGTGGATTTTCAATCTACACAACTCTGGAACCTAAGTCAAAATGCTTAGTGAAATTCCTCAAGACACCCCTGGTCATCTTCCTCAAACTTGATACTTTTGAAAATCTTCTGAGAACGCATATGACCTCTCCAAAACTCTTCGCACCTATATTCTGTTCACAGGTACACATGTCCGCTGCTGAATCTCTAGGTTCTCATCAACTTAACTCATTTGCAGCGTTCCTTGAAGAAAAATTGCACACCTCATCAGAGAATTCGATTGTTCAAAACCCTCAAGTGAAGAAAATGGCTGATGGTAAAAGACCTCAGAAGGGAGGAAAGAGGCCAGAAACAAATACTGCTTTTGAGATCCCTGATGACATCTATAATGAATATTGTACTCCTGATGAAGCAACTCATGGCAAGGAGAACAAAAATCAGCGCAAAGTGCGCATTCAGAAGATTGAGAGGAGATGGGCAAGAGAATGGAGGGAATATCGCTATGTCACTCCCAAGTACATGAAGAAATTTGCTGTTAACCCTCCATGTCCAAGACCTCCATTGGCTCCTGGCCAAGAAGCTGATCCCACTAGCATCAGAAGAGGTGAGGAATTTCCTCAGGAGTGGGCTAAGCGTCAAGCCAAGCTGGCCAAAGTGGCTAAAGAGGCAGTAAAGAAATTCAATGAAGATTCTGTTGCTGCCGCCGCTGAGGCCTCTGCTATCAAGCCTAAGAAGGCTATGCTGAAGAAATCAGCTGTCAAGACAAGTTCCTCAGCTGCAATGCCCTCACGGCCAAGCTCTTCAAAGCCCTCACGGCCTGTTCCTCAAGCAAATTCCTCAAAAGCAGCTCCAACTTCCTCGGTTGCAAAATCCTCAGCTGCTCCTGCAAAGTCCTCAGCACCTGTGCATCTTGCCACATGCCAAAGGACTACTGGAATCTCAATTGCTTCAGGAGTCTCTGCAAGTTCTTCAGCTCCACCTCAGTCTTCAACAACTCCGACCTTGCTGAAGAAAAAGGCCACTGCTGGACGAGGCACAAGGCCAAGTCCTCACAAGAAGCAAGTCGCCTTTCAGGTTCCGTCAAGCGAAGACGAAGCTGATGATGAAGAATTAGCTGAGATCATCAGAGATTGACAACAAAGGGCCGCTAGAGCCAAAGGCAGTGCTGTGCCCCTCATGCTGGATCCAAGGAAGATCCTTGATTTCATCGATCTATGGCACAAGGATCCAAATACACCTTTGCCTGAATTAAACCTCACTCCTGGTCAAAGTCACATGTTGACGGCCTTCATAAATGAAGAGAAATGGAAATTTGAAAAGGCCAGGCAGGTAAAGAAGGCTCAGTACAAGAAGGAGCGTTTTCTGAAGGACAATTTTGTGAAAATGTCTCCTGAAGAACTTGTGTCTATGCAGGCTGAGATCAAAGCACTCAGTGATGAATTTCATGCATTCCATGCAGATTGGCTAGGTGCCAAAGTCAGATTCGTCAGAATGGCAAAAGGATTTACTCCAAGTGTTGCAGCTTCATCGCAACCCAAATTTCCTCAGACTGGAACATCTGTTCAGTCTGCTGAAGAAAATGAAAGCGCCAGAGCTGATGAAGAAATTCCAGTCTCTGAAGAAAATGCCAGGGCAACCTCCAATATTGCGCCTGAAGAGCAATCCAGGCCAGTTGAAGCATCTGCTACTGTGCCTGAGGAATCTGAACAAGCCAGGGCAACTGCATCAGTTGTGCCTCAAGAAATTCAACCAATTTCCTCTGCTCCTCCTGCACCGATGACAAGCATCAACCTTCCTTCTGCATCAGAAGCGAAGAAAACCAAGGTTGCGGAGCGAGCAGCTGTGAAGAAAAGGAAAGCTTCTGCATCTTCAGAGTCTTCAGCTCCCAAGAAATTGAAGACTTTGACGAGTTCATCTGAAAACCCAATTGATGCTATTCCAATATCAAGCATGCCATCAAAGGAGATCATTCCCTTTGGTGAGGAATATGAAATTCCAAGTAAATCTGATGAAGAAGATCCTTCTGCTGCTTCGACAGAGCAGATGGATGAAGAAATTGAAGTGGATACTTTCCCTTCAACCCCACTGGTATCATCGCCCATGCCTCAGTTCACAGCTGAAGAGGCAGGCGTCGAAGGAACTGAAGAAGATGAGGATGTGGATATTGGGTCTACAACACCTATTCTGAATGATGACTTTTGGGAAAGTCATCACCCCAATTCACCTCTGACAACCCCTCTACATCATGTTCCTCAGTCCCCTGTGCCAACTAAAGAAATTCATACGGGCTCTGATGAACGTCAAGCTTCACTTCATTCTATTCCTGAAGAAGTTCCAGCCACTAGCGCTGATGTACATATGTATGAAGAAATGGAGGCCAAGGCTGCTGCTGAAATTCCTCAGCCAGTGGCTCCAGTGGCTATACCTCAAGAGGCTGTAAATTCTTCAACTGTTAATCTTCAGCCCAAGCCACATAACCCTCACTCCAAGAAGCAGAAATTTAATGCTGAGGATTTCTTCAACAAGCACATATTCTTCACTGACTACAATCCCTATGACTCTGCTCGTCTTCGTCGCAAGCGTTTCTGGACTGCAAGCCAGATGAACTTCTACTCCTCATTGTTGGTTGATAAGGATAAGATCTTTGAACATGAGCAAATTCCTCATGTAGATATGGAATCGCTACCCTGCTTCACCCCAGTCCTCAGTGTTCTTCATGACGCTGGGTTACTCAATTTCTGCACCGACATCTGCGATTGGAATGAAGAACTCATTCTTCAATTCTTCGCCACGCTGCACATTACTGGAAATTTTGATGATGTCAATTCATGGGTATTGGACTGGATGACCGATAATACTCATTTCAAAGCACCGGCCTCTGAATTGCTTCATGCCGTCCCAGTCAGTCCTCCCACTGAAGGTGCAAGGCTTCTCTATGTTGAACCTGAACTGTCTGATCATCTGATTCATGTGCTGATGAAGCCTTTGAAGCCAGGCCAAGCTCCAAGGACCAAATTCCTCGTCAAGGAATTGCTCTATGTGCCAAGGACAGTCTATCGCATATTGACCAAAACCCTCAGTCCAATCAAGGGCCACAACTCTGATGATGAAGAAGTTGTTGGCATTATGAAGAATCTGCTGTTCAATATCATTCATGGTATTCCTATCAACTACCATGATTTCTTCATGAGGACTTTGGCCAATGCTGCTCTGTCGCCTTTTGAGTTGAAGCCTTATGCTCCCTGGATCATGAGATTCATCAGATCAAGGTCTTCAATTCATTATAAGGCTGACTTTCAAAATCATCTCAGCTATTTGCCCCCTATTGAAGTCCTCAAACGGACTATTTCCTTGGCTGACGAGAAGGGCAAGGCTGCTGTTATTGATGAAGGTACTTGTCCATTGGATGGACAGTTTCGCAAAGCTACTTCCTATTCCACCAATGATGACTCTGCAACTCAAGATTCTGCCGCCAAAGCTTCAGAACATCATCCTCAAGCCACAGCTCCGCGTGTGATGACTGATCGTGAAATTCTCCTTAGTCTTCATCAGAAAGTTGATCGAAATCACAAGTGGGTCAAGCGTCAGTTTGGTGCAATTCTTCAGAACATGACAGTCACTCAAAATACTATGAAGAAGAATCACTACTACTTGCATGAAGTCTTTGACCGCACTTGGGCGATTCTGTCTAATCTTCATAGTGCTGAAGAACTCAAGGAGATGGGCTTCCAATAGGACTTTGACTGGTCCCAGCCACCTTCGAAGAAATTCAAGAAAGTCAAAGTTCCTTAGCTTGTTGCCAGTTCATATTCTTCATCGCGCGAGACGGATGAAGCTGAAGACTTGAACGACACTGCGGCAGGCCCTACCTCAACAGACGACCCCAACAATGCTGGCGCTCCTCCATCGACATCATGATGATATTCTTCAGGGGCGTTATTCCTCATTTTTCGTCCCTTTTGGTCATTCGATGACAAAGGGGGAGAAATTTGAGTTTAGTCTTCAAGCGGGTCTTATATATATGGGCTATATTTCTGTTAAGTTTCAACTCTTGCTTTTCTGAGGTGTTTGCTCTGATGAGTTGTAAACTTAAGTCCTATGGTGGTCTGATACTTTTGCTCTGTTTTTCTGCTTGCTATTTCCTCAATACCATAATGCACGCATGCTGAATTTCGTCAGACACCATATTTCATCATGCATTTCAAATTCTTCATATCATATGATAAATGCGTGTATGAATTTCAAGATATAGGAGGAGATCTCCATGATATTATTCAACAATGTGCATTTGCTATTTCAAAGCAAATTCTTCAAATATGCACATCTTCAGGGGGAGTTCTTCTATATCTTGCAGTCAAATTCCTCAATATTAGTATTTACACTTCATATGTTTATCCCCGTTGAAAACTTAACCTATATTGTCATCAATCACCAAAAAGGGGGAGATTGTAAGTGCATCTAGTGCCCCTTAGTGATTTTGGTGTATTGAAGACTTATAGGTTAAGGGACTAATGTGTTTGTGAGTGTACATAGGTCTATAAGTCTATGAGGAGTTTGTGATTTACGATGAATGTCGACCCCTAAAAATGAATGTCTTCAACTGAAGACTTTGCTTTTCTTGAAGACTTTGAAAGTGAAGAAATTGGTGTGACCCTGAAGACTTGATATTCATGCGAGGATTATGAAGCATGAAGACTTTTGTTTTCGTAGTTTCATTTTCTTCTTCTTGAGTCATAGGAAACACCGTACTGTTAAAGGGGGTCGAGGTAAAACTAAGGAAAAGTTTCCAAGTGATGCTCAACTCAAAATCCTACACCTACCCAATCCTTTCGAGTGAAGCAATTGGAAATCTCATACAGTTTAGTCAAGTTCTTCAGTGACAGAGACGAAGTTCTTCTGTTCTCTGAGGAATTTGTTCTGACTGAGGAGTTAGGAATTCGCCAGTGCGGATTGCCTACAAGTGAGGAACATGATAGCCCTGAGGAATTTGATACTCAAATTTCCGACCGTTGCTGTGCTACGCGCCAGCTGTCCAAATATCCTACCCACCTAACGGTCATATCATTGAAGGGCATTTATGTCTTATCATGTCGGGCTGCTCCCTAGGCTATAAATAGCCGCCCCCTTCAACCACTAGCTGGTTGGCTGCTCCAAGAAATAGATTGACACTTGTCATTTAGAGCATCCCATCCTCCGAGGACTTTGAGCGAAAATCATCAAGTGAGGAAAAACCCAAAAACCCAAACACCTACAAACCCAAAGTGATTGAGCATCACTGAAGAGATTGTTCCTGTGTGGAACCGACGCTTGTTACCTTTGAGGACTGTGCATCTTCCAGACGGTTAGGCGTCATGGTCTAGAGCATCCAAGAGGAAATTGTGGATTGCTGAGTGACCGAGTATGTGAAGGTTTGGAAGTCACCTGAAGACTTACCATGAGTGATTGGGCGAGGTCTATGTGACCTTAGCTCAAGGAGAATACGGTGAGGACTGTGTGTCCGGGACTGTGTGTCCTCAGGTTTAAATACCTAGCCGCTCTAACCAGACGTACAACTGTCACAGCAGTTGGAACTGGTCTACCAAATCATTGTCTTCACCGAGCTACTGGTTCTATTTCCTCAACCCTTTCATTTCCTCGCATACTTGCTATGTATTTGATCATTACTGTTTGAAGACTTTGTCTGAAGACTTTCTCAATTTCCTCAGTTCAATTTCTTCAGTCAGTTTGTCTTCAGCCTGCTTATCCTGTGTTTACGCTACTCGTACTCTGTGCTTGTTTTCATTTCATCATGATGACTGTGCTACTGCTCTGTTATGCTTGCATCTGAGCACTTATTCCGCTGCTAAGTAGTTCGTCACTTAGGAATTTCCTCACCTTGAAATTCCTCAGTGACGAATTTGTAAAAATCGCCTATTCACCCCCCCTCTAGTCGATATAACGCACTTTCACATAGCCGCTCCTCGACCGTGTCGACTGCCAGCGCGGAGCATGGTGCTTCCACTGGTACGTGGGTGGGGGCTCCCTCTGAGGGGAGACCCCGGGGCGTGTAGAACCCCGCCCTGACACGTGGCTTGCACGGCAGGGCTAGAGGAGGTGTGTATGGGCACTCGTGAGCTAGCGCGGGACTCACGAGGCCCTACCTCAAGGTGGGTTGCGCCTGAATTTGATTCGTAACACTTGTGATAGTCTTGCAAGATGGTTAGGCAACTTGCGCCGAGTGAATTTCCCGAGGTTATCGCACGAGAAGGCCAAACACCAAAGACCCCAGGAGGTGACGTGAACGGGTCCGGCCCGCCAGACAGAGCTCAGCCGTTGGGTTTATCGATGCTGCAGGGACGGACCCGAGCACAGGCGCCATGCCCAGTCTTCTCATGCGAATGTCCTGAAGAAAGACAACAGGCGCGCGGCTCCCGCGGTGGTGAGGCACCGGGTCGTGCGCCCTAACTTACCCGCCCTCGATTAGCTCATGCGAGAACAAGGCACCAAGGACCATGGGAGGTGACGTGCATGGGAGCTGGCCCGTGAGCCAGAGCTCAGCCACTTGGGTTTAGCGACACTACAGGGACGGACCCGAGCATAGACGCCGTGCAAGTCCTTAATCATGAGGTGGTCGTGGGTGGGCTTGCAAGGGCGTACGACGTTCGTGGTGACGAAGCACCGGACAAGCAAGTGATAATCATAAATGAACTCATGGATAAGGTAGAGCTAGTTCTGATAGATGCAAAACGATACATGCCGCAGGGACGGACCCACGCGGCTTGGGGATAATGCAGCCCGAGGGGCGCCCCCAACTGAACAAACCAGAAAATGTCACCTGGCACCGTTGCTGAAGAGATGTTGGAGTAGCTGAAGACGCGCGCCGCAGAAATCGCTCCTCATGAGCCACCCAGGCCCCGAAGCTCGGGAGGCTCTGGGGGCTCGGGGGGCTCGCGAGGATCCATCTCCTCCTCTGACAGGGTTGCCTGGCTTCTGGCCTCATGAGCCGCCAGGACGCCCCGCATGTGGCACTGGAATGCAACAGCTGCGCTCGGCAAGCCCAAAGGCATGCAAACATAGCTGTGAGGGGGACCCTCACATTGGCCAGCGCGGGACGGCCAGAAGTGCTCCTGAGATGCGGCCCTATTGAGCCCTGGGATGTCGATGCAGACGCGCAGCTCACTGTCCTCGCCGGGACAAGGAGCCACGCCGGCTGGTGGGTGATGGTCGCCTCGCATAGCTCTTGCCTCCTGAAGCTCCTTGATTGCCTTGGTGATGAACTCCTGAGCACCTGGTGCCTCGCGCCTTGTACCCTCCTGGCGGAAGCGTGCGCTGAAGCACGCCTCCACATGGTGCCCGAGCGCCTCCCTCATGACGTTGGCCAGGTCAGAGGCCCTCCAAAGGAGAGCCCTCGAGCCCGGTCCGAGAGGGGCGCCGGGCGCGCCTTCCTTTGTGAGAGAGGGAGGCGCCCCGTCAGCGGGCACTGGGCCTGAGGTGGTGCCGCTGGGCACCCCGCCCTCCTGATGTCCTTGGTGGAGCAGCTGCTTCTTCTTCTTGGGGACAGCCTCAGGAGGGTAGACGGCGCCTTCATCGTCTGGGTTCTCGACCGCTGTAGCCTGGTAGGCGCGCTCGAGAGAGCACACCGCGTCCTTCTCCTCGCAGGCAACCGTGATGATGCCGCAGCTCCCTGGCATCTTGAGGACATTGTAACCATGATGAGTCACCGCCATGAACTTGGCCAGGGCCGGATACCCAAGGATGGTGTTGTATGGAAGGTGAATGTGGGCAACGTCAAAGTTGATGAGCTCAGTGCGGTAGTAGTCGCACTTGCCGAAGGTGACAGGGAGGTGGATCTGCCCTATCGGGGTGGTGGAGCCATCAGTCACTCCTAAGAAAGGCTTGGCAGGATGCAGCTGGTCGTAGGGCACCTGGAGTCGATCGAATGTCTCGATGGAGAGAACGTTGAGTCCCGCACCACCATCGATGAGAGTCTTGGTGACGAGCACGTTGCTGATCGTAGGCAAGCAGAGCATCGGGAGAGCGTCGGGAGTCGCCGCGCACTTGAGCTGGTCGGATGAGCTGAAGATGATGTTGCACTTGGACCACCTGAGCGGATGCGTTGCCTCGAGCTTGGGGAGGGTCGCGTTCACCTCACGGGCAAACTGCTTGAAGATGCGATGAGAGGCAGGGGCCTGAGCACCGCCTAGGATGCAGGCAATGGCACGAGGCTCCTGGAAGCCCCCAACCGACTCGTCCTGGTGATGGTCGTCATTCCTTCTTAGTGGTGGCGGCAGCGGAGGAAGGCCAGCATTGCCCTGAGGATGGTCCTCACGAGGCTGGCCCTGCCAGCGGTCCTCACGAGGTTGATTGTGCCATTCTTGGTGGGGGTCGCGGCCGTCCCAGCGTCCTCCACCTCGGCCTCCTCCGCGGTTGTAGCCTCGGTCACCGCGCTCGAGGCGACGACCGAGGCGCCCGTTGCGGATGGCCTTGAGCTCCTGGCAGTCATTGGTGTTGTGGCTGTGCACGTTGTGGAAGACGCAGAATGGGCGGCTGCCCTTGGATGACTCTGGGTGGTCGCAGCCGCGCTTCATCTCTGGCTCGGCCGCGAGCACGTCCGGTCCCTTGCGCTTCACGTCCTTGGCTTTGGCCTTCTTGTCTTCTAGGTCAGCCTCCGGGAGCTCCAGGAGAGAGAGGCGACCTTCCTCAGCTCTCGCACACTTGGTTGCCATGTTGAACATCTCCAGAGCCGTGCACAGGTCTTCATGTATGGCGAGCTCCTCCTTCATCTTGATGTCGCGGACGCCATCAGTGAACGCCGAGATGATGGCCTCGTCCAACACCTTGGTGACCTTGAGGCGGATGCTGTTGAAGCGTTGGATGTACTTCTGCAAGGTCTCTCCTGCCTGCTGCTTGATGCGTCGCAGGTCACCCGCAGCCGGTGGACGGTCGCGAGTGCCCTGGAAGTTGGCGATGAAACACTCTCGCATTTCGTCCCAGGAGGAGATTGATCCCGCGGGCAGGTTCAGGAGCCACGAGCACGCATCATCCTTGAGGGCCATGGGAAACCAGTTCGCCATGACCTTCTCGTCGCCGTTGACTGCCTTGATGCTCAACTCGTAGAGCTGCAGGAACTCGGCGGGGTCGGGGGTGCCGTCGTAGCACGGAGGCAGGTCGGGCTTGAACTTCCCCAGCCAAAGGATGCTGCGAAGCTCCGGAGTGAACGCGCGGCAACCTGCTGTGGTCACAGAAGCTCGTCGTGGAGGTGGAGCCTTGTCTTGGCGCTTGCGCGCCAACGCCGTAGGCAGTGCGCGTTCTTGATGTGGCGGTGCTGGGAGTGCAGGAGCATCTTCTCGCGGCCGCTGCACCACCTGGCAGCTTTCGTTTTCACGCACCGACGCCCTGTGCGGCGGGTCGCGCCACGGGGCCTCGTGCCTTGGCTCGAGGGCGATGTCTTGACGGGGAGGTGGAGGAGGTGCTCCGTGGGCTACGTCACCCGTAGCAGGCGGCAGGTGAGGCAATGAGTGAGACGATGCAGGGGAGTCCCCGGCAGCGCTGACAAGCTCGGTGATGCGGTCCAGCTAGTCTTCATAGAGGTCATCAACGGGGTGGTAGCACAGGAGCTCGCGCGCCATGAGCAACGTAGCCTGCGCGTTCACCGGCCCGCGACGAGCATGAGACGACGAACCAACCGGAGTCAGTGACGGGGTGGCGGTGCGTCCATCCCACCACACAGAAGGGTGCAGCGACGAAGCCTGTTGCTCGTGCCCCGCGGGGCCGGTGGCGGCGTTCGCCACTGAAGACGAGGGACGGCGAGGGCAGCCGTCTCCCGCCGGCGCCGTCTGAGCGACGCGGGCGGCGAGGGTGGCCCGACGCTCAGCACGAGCTCGACGAGCGTCAGCCATGGAAGTGGTGGAGCGATGGCGGATCGACCGGCGGAAGAGAGGCTCCGACGCAGCCCTACCTGGCACGCCAAATGTTGGATTTCGGGTTCCGCAAACCCTTGAGAGGTTTGAACTCTGGGGTGCGTGCGAAGAACTCGTCCTCCCCAGTCTGCCTACTCGCTAATCTCACAGCCTAGCTCATCGAACTATAAGGAAAAGAGACACAGCAGTTTACCCAGGTTCGGGCCACCTTGCGTTGTAAAACCCTACTCCTGCTTTGTGGTGGATTGGCCTCGGGGGGCTGAGGATGAACTAGTATAGTGGCGAACAGCCGCAGGAGGAGAGGTGTTCCTGGGCTTGGGTGAGCTGGTGAGTGTGTGGGTGATCTGGATGCCCGTCGATGCCATCCCCCTCTACGGTGGTGGCTAAGTCCTATTTATAGTGGCCTTGGTCCTCTTCCCAAATGAAAGGCGGGAAGGGATCCCACAACGTCCAAATTCGAAGGGAGACAGCTAGTACATGTTATCCTGACAAAAGTAGTCTTCGCCTGCAAAAGCCTCTGGTCGTGACGCCGTGGTGGGCTCGGTGATGACCTCCATCCTGCCGTCCTGGCGATCTTGGTCTTGTTGCACGGGAATGGAAACCTTTGGCTGATTCCTCGGGACTCCACGCCTGCGCTTGCCTCTTTAGCACCGAAGAGGAAACTGGTACACTGCGCCCGCTGGCGCCCGCCTGGTCTTGGTCGTCATGGCTCATGTCATTCGGACCTCACGAGGTGAGGCTTGCATAGAGATCTCCGCTCCTCGGGAGCCAGCCTGAGGAGGCCGCTCCACGTGGAGGTCTTGGTGTCGTCCGCCTCGCCAGGCTTGGCCCCTCGCGAGGGTCTTGAGTTGTTGTCACTGATGCTGGGCCGTACCAGGCGGTCGATCGAGCCACGCCGTGGGCCGCAGGCAGGCAAGTCTGGGTACCCCCGTTCCCAGAACGCCGACAGCGGGGAATATGAAAGAATTTGCTGTGGCAAGAGCAGCTCGTGACAGTGCACTTGCTGAGGCAGAGGCGGCCGCCCAGCACTGTAGCGAGGTGGAGGCCAGCCTGAAGGCACTCCAGGAAGAACAGGTCGCGCATGCACGGCAACTCCAGCAGTGGGAGGAGGACCTCAAGGCTCGCGAGGCGAAGCTTGCGGATCGTGACTCCGAGCTGACGAAGGTGGCGGCCGAACATGCCACGGGGCGTGGGCGCCTGGAAACGCTGTAGCGCGAGGTGATTGAAGCCCAAGCAGCTTACGCCAAGCATGTCTCCGAGGCGAACTCCAAGCTGGATGCCAGGGAAAAGAAGATCCAAGCCGACACCGATGCGAAGGCGGTGGCGGACCACACCGCCTTCTCTTCCCTCGAGCCCAGGACCTGCCAAGCGCTAAACTCCATATGCAGGGAGGGGTTCGAAGCTCTGCTTGCAACCCCCAATGCTGGCTATGCCGAGCTTTCCTCTAAGCTCATTGTAGAGCTCGAGGGCGCGGCCCAGAAGTTGGACGGTATCCTAGAGGAGGAATGCCGCGAGCTCTTCTCCGTGGCGGCGACACGCGTCTTTAGCCACCTTCTCCTCTGCGACCCTGGCTTTGACTTCGGTGACGTGATAGGCCCCGTCCCCGATGAATCTCGGGGCGTCATGGCGGAAGCTGTGGAGGGCCATGTGGCCGAGCTGTTTGAGAGATTGTCCTGCAGTAGTGACGGGGCACCTCACGACAACAATGGCAGTGACGGCCCCTCTTCCTGAAACTTCCTTCATCACCCTGCAACAGACTGATACTGCCTCGCGGAGGCGTAAGACAATGGTTTAATATGTGAGAAGCTTGATGCTTGTAATAACTGGTTGTAATCCGCGGGTTTTCTTTTCGTGCTCGGTTTCTTTCTTGCTTGCCTTTGTGCTCTGTGTCGGCAGGGCCCAGCCCCACGCATACCTCAGCCACCACTGGGATGTCAGGTCATGATGCATGGATAAAGCCAGGAGGTGAGGGGCTTCAAAACTAGTGAAGGCTCCTGAGTCGCGATGCTCAGGAGTCCCCCCTTGACGTGCAAGCGGCCCGCATGAGGGAAAACATTAGCGACGGAGAGGCTATCCCGGAAGTTCTCATACCTAGCTCTCGTCGGCTTGCGCCTGCGTGTTATGCGAGGAGACTAGACACCAAGGGCCTTGGTGGGATGATGTGCACAAGAGCAAGCCCACAAGCCAGAGCCCGGTCCCTTGGGTTTTTCAGCTTTGCTAGGCCTGACCCGAGCACAAGCACCATGTCCAGCCCCCGCTCGTGTGAGCCTCAGGGGAAAGCTATGAGCAATGTCGCTGAAGGGTTGTGCGGTGGCCACGACAGGCATGGGCCATCCTGAGGTTGATGCTACCCGTAGGGCGCCCTCAGTTGTTTATCCACCAGCGCAGAGCATGGGGCTTCCACTGGGCATGGGCATGGCCGTATTTTGACCGTTTCACAGCGCTGAGCATGGGGCTTCCACTGGGCGTGGGCATGGCCGTATTGCGACCGTTCCGCCAGCGATGAGCATGGGGCTTCCACTAGGCATGGGCATGGCCGTATTGCGACTGTTCTGCTAGCACCGAGCATGGGGCTTCCACTGGGCGTGGGCATGGACGTATTGCAACCGTTCCACTGACGCTGAGCATGGGGCTTCCACTGGGCGTGGGTAAGAGCTTTGTACTAGAGTCTCTGGGGCATGTACAACCCTATTTCGTTCATATGCGTGGCATGCACGGCAGAACTTGCGGAGGTGTTAGACGCTCGTGAGCCAGTGCGGGCTTAGGAGGTCCTACCTCTGTCCTCGCGCGGGTTGTGCCTGACTCCTAGCGCGGTTACGCGCTCATGTAACCTTAGACATGAGGTGACCCATGCCGAATGATCGTCCAGAGGCCATCACATGAGAAGTTTAGACACCAAGGACCCATAGGAGGTGACGTGTACGGGTCTGGCCCATCAGACCAAGCTCGGTCACTTTGGTTTAGCGACGCTACAGAGATGGACCCAAGCATATATGCCGTGCCATGCCTTCTCATGCAACGATCTGGGGAGGAACACCCGGCGCATGGAGCCCATGGTGGCAAAGCCCCACGATTATGGTTATATGAACCAGGCCACACCCTCTCTTGCCTGCTTGTGATAGTCCCATGAGAGGACGAGACACCAAGTACCCCAGGGGTGACATGCACGGGAGCTGGCCCGTGCGATAGCGCTCGGTCGCTTGGATTTAACAACGCTGCAGGGACAGACCCGAGCACACACACCGGGTCAGTCCTTGGTCATGAAGCGGTAGAGAGCAGGTTCGCGAGGGCGCGACGACACCAATGGTGTCGAAGCACCAATCACGCAATTTAAGCCAGCAGGAAGATTTTATCAAGGTATAGCTAAATCCGATACCTAAGCAAAAAACAACACGGCTGCAGGGGCGGACCCTGACAAGCCTGAGGATGATGCAGCCCGCGGGGCGCCCTCAATCAAACAAACCAAAAAGTCACCTGGCAATGTTGCTGCGGAAGCGTCGAGGTAGCTGGCGAAGTGCGCCACGAAGGTTCGCCCCTCAAGAGCCGAGTGGCTGCTGAGGCTCGGGAGGCTCACGAGGGGCCGGGGCCTCATGAGATGCCAGCGCCAAGTGCCAGGCCTCGTGAGATGCCAGCGTGAGGTGCGCGAGCTGCTGGTATGTGGCACCGACATTCAGCAGGCCGAAGGGCATGAGGATGTAGTTGCAGGGGACACCCCCGCCCCGACCGACGCGAGACGGCCAGAAGAGGTCGTGAGAAGCGGCCCTGTTGAGGCCCGGGATGTTGACGCACACACACAGCTTGCCGCCCGTGTCGGGAGCGGCAACCGAGATGGTGGGGTGTGCGGGGTGACGCTCGCCGCACATGGCCCACGCTTCCTGAAGCTCATGAATCTCCTTGGTGGTGAACTCTTGTGCTCCTGTCTCCTCGCGTCGTGTTCCTTGCTTGCGGGGGCACGCGTTGAATCACGCCTCCAAGTGGTGCCTAAGCACCTCCCTCATCACACTGGTCAGGTCGGATGTCCTCTAGACGGAAGGCCCCGAGCCTGCGGGGAGGGAGGCGTTGGGCGCGCCTTCCTATGTGGGAGGAAGGCATACCCCGGCGGCTAGCGCGGCACCCGAGGTGTCGCAGGCGGGTGCCTTCTATGCCTCAGGACGGCTCTTGGGGAGAAACTGCTTCTTATTCCCGGCCTATTCACATATAGCCCATTTACAGCCTGCTAACTCACGACCTATTTTGGCCTTTCCGAAATCGGCCCAGTAGCTCATGTGGGCCATCCAATATAATAATTCCAACCCGTTGTAACTTCTGGCGCATGGATGCCCATGACGTCTTTCGGCCCATAATGAACATTATATCACTTTATGCCCATTAACGACCCATTTTTTAGTTGGGCCATTTCCAGCCCGTGTTATCTTTCATCCTTCTAAGGGCCCATTTATTCTTGGGCTCATTTCCAACCCTCGATTACTTATGGTCCATTACTGGCCTGTTCTGCTAATGGGCCAAATTCAGCCCATGGTTACAGTCGACCCGTTTGCGGGCCATTAAACCATTGGGCCATTTTCATAGCGTCATCTATTCTGACACATTAACGACCTGTTATGCCTGTCGATAGAATTAAGCCCGTGATACATAACGGCTTGTTAACGGCCCGCTATGGTCGGGCCCATAAACCGACGATTCCCATTTTAGCCTGTTTATAGCCCATATTGCGATCCGTTATTGGTCCATGAATAGTACGACCCATGTTTGGCTTATCGATCATATGGCCTGTAGAAGGCCCATGAATTCGACGGCCCGTAGGAGGCCAATGGTCACTACAGTAGGTAGCAGGACCAAGGCTACAACGGTCCATATGTGGATCATGGTTATTGTGGCCTAGTTCTCAAAAAAATGTGGCAACTAGCAAACCGCGGAAAAAGAACTGCAGCGACTACAAGCAAACAAGTAAACAAGACAATTCGGAAATAAATAAGCAATCAACTTACACTAGGCTATTACGGCTATTACATCCACTGGGCATCAAAGTTCGCCACCAGTGCAAATATAGTGAACAACGCAACATATTACACCGGGCGTCTAAATTGGCCACCAGTGCAAATAAACGCGGCGGCAAAACAAGTCCAAAACTGAAACCACTTCAAAAGAGCTCAAGAAACGATATCCTAGGTACCCACCATGCTGGTAAGAAGCTCAGCAAGCTTATTAGCTTTCTCTTGTTTGGTGCTAAAATCCTCCAACGCTTGCTGTTGCACCAGAAAGTGTGCATCTGAATTCTGCAGGGACTTCCTTAGTCCTTCGGCTTCTTGTTGCAGCACAACTGACTCATGTCTTTCAGCTTGTAGCTGAGACTCAAGAATCCGAACTGATTAAGGTAGCGAGTTCAAAGAGCTTGTGCCAGCGAAAGTGACCAGTAACTCGAACACTACATCAAGGCAGGACTTTGGGGTTGTCTCACCGTCTTCAAGATAGTTTTTATCAGCTTTCTTGGAGACCAACAGGGTTGTCTCACTATCTTGAACCTTATCTGCATTACTTTGTTTACCGTTGCATAATGGGGTGCTCTTCTCCAATATTCTGTCGGCATTCTACAAGAGAAACAAGCAGACACATCACAGGTTTAGCATGTAGTATATGAAACTCATTTTGGTAAACCGGTGGAGGATCGAAAGTATGTCTAGAGGGGGGGGGTGATTAGACTACTTGACCAAATAAAAATCTATCCTTGTCCCAATTTTACTTGTCAGCAGATTTTAGGAATTATGACAAGTAAAGTAACACCCTAAACATGCAAGTCTAAGAGTATTGCAGCGGAATGTAGAGCATTGCACATGTAAGTAAAGGGAAGGGTTTGGACAAGGCAAATGCAAAGGAGTCACGAAGATCTTTGGTGTGGTTCTGATAGGTGGTGTGATTACCCACAAGTATAGGGGATCGCAACAGTTTTCGAGGGTAGAGTATTCAACCCAAATTTATTGATTCGACACAAGGGGAGCCAAAGAATATTCACGAGTATTAGCAGTTGAGTTGTCAATTCAACCACACCTAAAAGACTTAATATCTGCAACAAAGTATTTAGTAGCAAAGTAGTATGGAAGTAACAGTAACAGTGGCAATAGTAGCAGTAGCAGTTTTGTAGTGATTGTAACAGCAGCAACAACGAAAGTAACTTAGCAAAGATCAATATGTGAAAAGCTCGTAGGCATTGGATCAGCGATGGATAATTGTGTTGGATAATATATATCATGTAGCAGTCATAACCTAGGGCGACACAGAACTAGCTCAAATTCATCAATGTAATGTAGGCATGTATTCCGTATATAGTCATACATGCTTATGGAAAAGAACTTGCATGACATCTTTTGTCCTACCGTCCCGTGGCAGCGGAGTCAATAATGAAACTAAGGGATATTAAGGCCTCCTTTTAATAGAGAACTGGAACAAAGCATTAGCACTTAGTGAATACATGAACTCCTCAAACTACGGTAATCACTGGGAAGAATCCCAATTATTGTCACCTTGGGGTATGCAGATCATAACACGTAATAGGTGTCTACAACTTGCAAGATAGGATCAAGAACACTAATATATTCATGAAAACATAATAGGTTCAGATCTGAAATCATGGCACTCGGGCCCTAGTGACAAGCATTAAGCATAGCAAAGTCATAGCAACATCAATCTCAGAACATAGTGGATACTAGAGATCAAACCCTACAAAACTAACTCGATTACATGATAAATCTCATCCAACCCATCACCGTACAGCAAGCCTACGATGGAATTACTCACTCCCTGTCGGGGTACGACACCTATGGGATCCAAAGGGACCCCTTTACGATTCGGCGGGGGGGGGGGGGGGGGGGGGGAGGTATACGCAAAGAGCAGAACCAACGATCGACGCG
Organism: Thinopyrum elongatum; assembly: GCA_011799875.1. Classification (NCBI taxonomy): domain Eukaryota; kingdom Viridiplantae; phylum Streptophyta; class Magnoliopsida; order Poales; family Poaceae; genus Thinopyrum; species Thinopyrum elongatum. Next base: position 256,512,720 of record CM022298.1, read on the forward strand.
GGAAGATTTTACCCAGGTTCGGGCCGCTGATTAGCGTAAAACCCTACTCATGCCTTGTGTTCTTATTAATGTTCTTGAGCCCAGCCTTCAGGAGTGCTCGCTATGAACAGTACATTCAAAGAGTAGCTACGCATGCAGAATGGGCCAGAAGTCCTCCTCCCCTGTAGCAGTTGCCTTGGGCCTCCTTTTATACGCTCAAAGGGGTCACCACAGTGGCAAAATGTACATACATTGAGGTGTAAAGTAGCTACAGGGTAATCATACCTAACCCCTGACGGACTAGGATGAACGCATTTAATGCACCGTGAGGTGTTTGTTTAGGTGTCCTTACTTTCTTGGGGATGGAAAAAGGGGCCATCCCATCAGCACCGCTTAAGCTCTCCTCCATTGGCGCGTCTCCACGCATCCAAAGAAGGACCCAGAATGTCGGGTTTGTCGCTGTGCTAGAGCGGTGGCACAACAACAAAACCTTGCCGGGTGCCAAGCCCTACCGGGCGCCAATCCTTGCCGGGCGCCAAGCCTTGCCGGGCGCCGAGCCTCGCCGGGCACCGATCCTTGCCGGGCTCCGCAGGCCACCCCGGCAAGATCTTGCCGGGGAAGCTGGCCTTTGGGTTCCAGCTCTCCTTATTTGCTGATCCTCAGATCTCTGATTGGATGGTTTCTTTGATGGCTTGAATCAACCTCGAACTGTTCCCCGGCAAGCCTTGCCGCAAGGATGGCTACAACTGCCCGTGCACAAGTACGGGGTACTAGTGGCCCAATACTTAGTACACCGACAGGAGCCCCCGGGCCTAGGCCATACACGAGTGCGAGGTGTTGTTGGGCTAGGCCCAAACAGTGCACGGGCACGCGTGGCAGGGGATTAACTGCTCGTAAATATCCCGTTTACTGTGCCCCCCACTACGCGCGTCTAACGCGCGGCGTGGGGAGCGTGCCTCAAAGGCTGCAACTGTGACGCGCCTATAGAGGCGCATTCACATTGGGGAATAAAAGAGGCGGCCCCGCTCCTTCCCCATAAAAAGGAGAAGCCGCAGAGGCACAAGCCTATTTACCCCCCTCTTCTTCTCAATCTGGCCGTCGCCATCGCCTTCCTCCTCTCGAGCTCAGAGCGAAGCTTTTCCTCTTCCGCCCGCCGCTTCCACGCTCGCTTCACCCCCGCCTTCCGCCCTCACAGCCGCCATGCCACCCAAAGCCAGCAAAGGCAAGGGCAAGGAAGCGAAAGCCTACGTCCCGGAGAGCGAACTGGTGAAGATGCGGAAGAAGTATGTCGTCTTCGCCCCATCGCTCGATGCAGAAGCTCTGAAGAGGCGGTACCAATGCATGTGGGCGAAGGAGATGCAAGCTCACCCCGCCACACGCGTGATTCCAGGTTCTTGTTCCAAAAGTGGGTCGGACAGATACCCTTTCTTCGCTGCGTATTTCTTTTGCGGGCTCTGCCCCCCATTTTCCGACTTCTTCAATGATATCATGTACACATATGGCTTTCATCTTCTCGATTTCAAGCCGAATGCGGTACTATGCATGTCCATCTTTGCCCATCTTTGTGAAAACTTTGCCGGAGTGATTCCCAGCTCTACTCTTTTTCGCCATTACTTCTTCCCCCGCATCCAAAAAGGAGAGGCCCTCTCTGGTTCTATCGCCTGGATTCCAAGGGCTTGGAATAAGGAAATATACCCAGAAGGAGTTTACCGCGAAAAGTGGGATGAATGGTGGGCTGAATGGTGCTGGATCAAGGAAGCAGATCCCCATCCGTTTTGTCTTCCCCGGCAACAGAAGGTGGTCCGCGGCAGTGGTTGGAGCAGTCTTGCCGCTGATGATGAAAAGCTCGCAATCGCCACCACCAGGATTCTTCGCCTGAAAGCTGCCGGGCTGACAATGGAGATGATTGGCTTCGACTTTCTCCACCGCCGCATCGCCCCCTTGCAGAACAGGGGAAGGCCAGCTTGAGAATACCGAAACGCGGCAGATATCATGAGATTGCGCCCCGGGTTGAATAATAATCTGACCACTATGCAGCTTGGCACTCTTCGCCAAAAACTATTCCAGCGCGAAGACAAGCATCGGCTGCCGGCAAGGATTGTCCCTTTGTGCAACAACTCCGCCTTGGGGTCAACCATCGCCTTCATGCTGATGTTCAACTCCCACGGTCTTGACGCGACTTGGGCCGAGCCAACCGAGGAGGAAGCACATAATTTTTTTGACAACTTGACGGAGAGACCCGTCCGGCAAGAGACAGATTTCATCAGAGCCACCACCGACCAAGAAGTAGCTTACATTGCTACTAGGGTGAAGGAGGCAAATCTTGCCGCGGAGGCCGGCAGCGTTGGCTTCACAGAATGGGAAACCAGCGACGCAGAGGTAGTAGTGGAGGTAAAACCTGTCGGGAAGGACAAAGCTGCCGGGGAACAGAGCAGCACAGCCACTGAGAGCTCGTCCGACAAGGACACGGCCGAAGAAGAACCGCAAGAAGAGCTCCCAGCCCCGAAGAAGACGAAGCGCGTTCTTCGGAAGGCTGCATCTGGCATCCCGGCAAGCCAGCCTTCTTCGAGCGGCGAGGCTCCCGGCAAGAAAGTGGCTGGCAAGACTGCACCGTGGCAAGGGGTTCATCAACAACCTGCGCGGCGCGCGAGACCCACACCAGCGGCCACTGCTGGGGCGGCAGGGGTGTCTCGCACTACCATACCGGAAGCTGCCCTGGCGCCTGCTACAGCCAAGCGACCTAGGACCCCTCCTCCGCCTCTCCACTCAGACATCGCAGCGGAGGCCGATTTCGACATGTCCGACTTTAGTCCGGAGCGAGAAGAAGAAGAGTGAGTACTTTGCCACAACCTATATATTCGAATCTTGGATCGATCTTACTGACTTGCTCGTATTGTCTCTGCAGTGATGCAGAAACCTTGCTGGAGAGGATGGCGAAGAGGACAAAGACTTCCACGGGCGACGAGCCCTCGGCAGGCTCCACGAGCGTGCCAGAAACCGTCGTCGTCAGCCCGGAGCCCAGTCCTCAATGCAGCCCCCAGCACAGCCCCCAGCGTAAGTTCACTGTTCTTTTTCCGCTGGCGGGTGCTGAGGCTTCCATTCTTGCCGCTGATATCCTTGGGCTCGCAGGAGAAGAATGGCAACAAGGAGAGTTGTCGGAAGACATCCCCGTCGTGCCACCTTCATCGACCACGCCGCCCACAAGCACGTCCCCGGCAAAAGATCCTACCGACGAGCCCATCCTAACTGAGGAGGAGCCGGCAAGCATGGACATCGGCAACCCTCCCCCGGCAACCGAAGTTGCTGGGAGGGGCGAGGCCACCTCTCAACAGCTCGACGCAGGTAATCGATTGCCTCAGGATGCTTGTTACTCTTTCCCTTATCTCTCTGTCTTTAGTCGCTTCAAACTTCAATCTTGATCTTATTCTGTTCTCCTCCTTCGTCCTTCAGAGTTCCCTGTGATGGAACACATGGATGTCGACACTGTCATCGAGGAGACCACCAGGGATGCCGCTGCCGAAGCAGACAGGATCGCTGCCAGCGATGCCACCAAGGATGACACTATCGAGGCTGGTGGTGCTCTTGACGGGGAGGCCGCCAAGACTGCACAGGAGGAACCCGCCAAGGAACCTACTGAAGGGGGCGACAAGAAGGCTGATGACCGTACTGACGGCATTCCTGTCGCAGGAGTGCCAGGCGCTGCACCGGCCACAGAGCCCCCTACCACTGGTGAGGCGGTCGCTGAAGACCAACCGTCAACATCTGAAGGCCCCTCATCCAGCAAATACCTCAAGGTTGGCGAGAACCTGTTTGTCAACTTGTCGGGGACGGCAAGCATTGGGGCACCAGCCGAAGGAGAAGTTTTTGACGAAGAAATCATCGCTGCTGCCGGGCTCGAGGTTGTTGACGATCCCAGCGCTAGCAGCAGCAAATCTGAAGAGGATCAGCTCCTTCAGGCCATGTGCGAGAATTTCCGCAAGCTCCAGGCTCTCCACCACGCCCGGAAAGATAAAGCGGATTCCAGAATGGCAGTTGTCGAGGCGGCCGAAGCAGATTTCCAGAGGCGCGTTGAACAAATGCAAACTTGGTACGCCGAGGCCCTCCAAGAGCTGACTGCTGGCCGGGAACATGTGAGCCAACAGTGGACAGAGATCCTCCTGAAGCAATCTGATATGGAGAAGGCGCAGGATGAAGCTACTCAAAGGATTACTACTGAAGATGCCCTCCTGACGGGGCAACGCGTTGCTCTTGATGCTCACGAGGAAGATCTCACTGCACGTGAGCAGGCGCTCACCGCCAAGCTTCGCAACAAAGATGAAGATATCGAGAAGCTTGTCGCGCGGCAGACCCAGGAGCTGGAGCAAAAACATAAAGAGGCGCTCGAAGCTCTGACTGCAAGTCACGCCGGCAAGCTCAAGGAGGCCGTCGATGCTGCCGAAGCTGCAGAGGCCGCCAAGAATGAGCTGAGCGACAAGGTAAAGAAGCTGGAAATAGATCTCGAAGAGCACGGCAAGGAGCTCTCGACGCTCAAAGGTGATAGGGAAAAAACCCTCCACTCCTTGGCGGAGATGCAAGTTGCCCTGTCCAACAAAACCAAGCAGCTCTCCTCTGCGGCTGATGCTATTGCAGTTCTGGAATTGAAGCTGACCATGTTGCAGAAGTCTCTCGAGGCCGACAAGGCCCGTGAGAAGGCTCTACTCAAGGATCTCCACGGAGAGAGGAACCTGCTCAAGAGCGCTGCCGCCGCCCAAATCGATTACGAGAAGGGGGTGGAGATCTGGACTGGACGTCTCATCGCCGCTGCGGAGAAACTTACGGCAGAACTGTCAACCATGGGCCTGTCGAACTTCAGGTATTCTTCCGAGGAAAGGATATCTTCAAGTGCCAGGTTGACGATGTTCTTTGAAAGCATCATCGACGCCTTGAGGGTGCTACAGTCTAGCCGGGTGACCCAATTGGCCAACGAGACTCGCCGGCTTTGCCGGGCCGTCCTTCGCAAGGTGCTTATCAAGGTGGTGCACAGCAATCCCGGCATCGACCTCTCCAACGCGCTCGGCCATCTGCCAAGGGACGCAAATGTCGAGGCACTTGAAGAACTTATCGCGCCTATCCTTGAGAAGGTGGACTCCATCAAAAGGATCGAAGGCCAGCGCAGGGATTAAGTGCTCCGCCTTTTCTTGCCATCATCATTCCATGTAAAAGACAATTAAGTCTCAAGTTAGAATTGCGGCAACTCATGAATGTAATATAACTCGCCTATGTTTAGGTTCATGCTTGCTATTTTCCTTGTCTGATTCCTTTATGTATGGAGTTCACCCTACGCTTACTGAAAAACTTGCCGGCGCGCAACCTGCCGCGAGCGCTGGGTGCGGGACTTCAGCAGCCTGCTGGAGGCGCAGCGGCCAGCAAGACTCCTTGGCGTTCTCAGTGCAGCCACTTAAATCATTGAGCGGGCTCGAAACAAAATAAGGGCGCAACTGATTACAACAAGGGTTCCTTCGCATGCAGATTTTCCATACAAGAGTCGGAATCATCCAAGGAAATAACTTGCAATAAAGGAAACTTGCTCTAAGTTTTTAGAACTTAGCTATCTATCACTGTCCTTCCTCCGGCAAGCGTCGATTCCGAACGTCGCCAACTGGTACTCATATCTCCCTTCCCCCCCGGCAAATGTGCACGCGAGGAATCCTTCTGTCTTTTAAAAAGAAAGAAGAGAAAATAAAGACATGAAACCTTGGCGGTTCGTTAGAACTTACCGGGAGTAGGTGTTATACAACATCTTAGACAAACATGCATATATGAATATGAACATGGGAATCAATAAGGGAATGTACAACACTTAAATTTATTGATCTGCGCTCAGGGTCTACGCCTGGCTTTGTACAAAGGATCACATGCTTTGCCGGCAAGACTTGTACAAAAGGGTGGTTGCCGGGAGCCCCCGGCAACCGCGCCTTATGGGTAGAACTTGCGAATATGTTCGATATTCCAGGAATTGCTCACTGGAACGCCATCTTCGGTCTCCAAGCAGACAGCGCCGGGCCTGGTGACTCGTACTACCCGATAAGGGCCTTCCCACTTTGGCGTCAACTTGTTTGAATTCTTGGTGGACTGAATCCGCCGAAGAACAAGGTCGCCTTCCTCAAGGCTTCGGGCATGAACTTTGCGGTTATGGTAGTGGCGCAAAGCTTGCTGGTAGCATGCAGCTCGCATAGCAGCATGAAGACGATTCTCCTCAAGGAGCACAGCGTCATCTTGCCGCAGTCGCTCTTGCTCAAGCTCATCATAAGTGAGCACTCGAGGTGATCCGTACGTGAGTTCCGTGGGGAGAATTGCTTCCGCTCCGTAGACCAGAGCGAAGGGTTTCGGCCCGTGGCTCAATTTGGTGTCGTTCTGATTGACCAAAGAACCACCGGCAACTCATCAATCCAGCATCTTCCGCACTTTTTCAGTCTGTCAAAAGTCCTGGTCCTGAGACCGCGCAGCACTTCAGCATTAGCCCTCTCTGCTTGGCCGTTGCTTCTCGGGTGAGCAACAGAGGCAAAACAAATCTTGCCGCCAAAGTTTTGGACGTACTGCATGAAGGTGCGACTTGTGAACTGCGTGCCGTTGTCGGTGATGATCCTGTTGGGTACACCGAAACGGCAAACTATTCCTTTTAAAGAACTTGACGGCTGATTGTGCTGTCACCTTCCTCACTGCTTCCACCTCCGGCCACTTTGTGAACTTGTCGATAGCAACTTACAAGTACTCAAAGCCCCCGGTAGCGCGGGGGAAAGGGCCCAGTATGTCGAGCCCCCAGACCGAAAATGGCCAGGAGAGAGGGATTGTCTGAAGAGCTTGAGCTGGTTGATGTGATTTCTTCGAATGAAACTGGCACGCTTCACACTTGGTGACTAGTGCAGTTGCATCCTGGAGAGCGGTGGGCCAAAAGAAACCTTGCCGGAATGCTTTCCCGGCAAGTGCTCTTGATCCTATGTGAGAACCACATATGCCTCCATGTATCTCTGCCAATAGCTCTAGCCCATCCTCCCGAGGAATGCACTTCAATTTCACACCGTTTGGTCTCTTTCTGTACAGGACGTCATCGACGAACTTGTACATAACAGACCGACGGGCTACTCTTTCTGCTTCTTCCTATTCCTCCGGGAGTTCTCCTATATGAAGGAAATGGACAATGTGCTGCGCCCATGCTGGAGCCTGAGGCTTGACGGCTAGGACTGAAGGCATCTCCTCCGCCAGGGGAACGTTTGTCTCGACAGGAAGGGCCTGAGGCCCTGCCGGAGCCTGTTGTTCCCCGGCAGGCATGTCGATCCCGGCAACTTCCTTGACGGCGGCTCCGGGGAGCTCTGCCGGGAAGTACTGACCAGAGTTCAACTTTCTTCTCTTTTCTTGCCGCATCGATGGCGCCACAGATGGTTGAGTCAATTGGAACACAAAAGTTCCTGGTTCCACACGCAACTTGAGGGCGGCACGCTTTGACAGGTCATCAGCAACACTGTTCTCGGCACGAGGAACGTGCTCCATTTGCAGACCATCAAAGTGCTCTTCCATTTTCCTCACTTCATCCACGTAGGCTTGCATCAATGGACTTTGATAACTCTTGTTAACTTGCTTGACGACAAGTTGTGAATCGCCTTTGGTGACGAGCTTTTTGATACCAAGGTCTGCCGCGATCCTGAGACCGGCAAGCAAACCCTCATATTCTGCAGTGTTGTTGGTTGAACTCTCCTGGGGAAAATGCATTTGGACTACGTACTTGAGGTGCTCTCCGGTGGGTGCGACAAGCAGCACACCAGCACCGGCGCCTTGCAGCGAGAAAGCCCCATCAAAGTACATAACCCATTGTTGATCGATTTCCTTGCCGGGGAGAGTTGTTTCCTGAGCCTCTTCGTCCGGCGTTGGGGTCCATTCTGCAATGAACTCCGCCAAGGCCCTGCTCTGAATTATCGAAGTGCTTTCAAACTTGAGGCCAAAGCTCGACAACTCCAACGCCCACTCCACGATCCTGCCAGTTGCTTCTGGATTTTGCAAAATCTGTTGCGACGGAAAGCGAGTGACGACGGTGATTTCATGTGCTTGAAAATAATGGCGCAGCTTCCTCGAGGCCATAAGAAGGCTGAAAAGCAACTTCTGCACACCAGAATATCTTGACCTAGCTCCTTGTAAAAGAGAGCTAACAAAATAAACTGGGCGCTGCACCACCTTCTTCTTCTGCACTGGTTCTTCTGTTTGCGCAGATCCTGTCTTGCCGGGATCAACCCTTGCCGGGGAAGATCTTGCCGCGTCACCTGGCGGTCCTGCCGCTGGTGTTGCTTCCTCATCAGCCTCTCTCTGCGCCACTAGCGCAGCACTAACCACTTGATTTGTTGCTGCCAGATACAACAGCAACGACTCTTGTGGTTTAGGCGCGACTAGCGTCGGCGGAGAGGAAAGGTATTTCTTCAAATCTTGCAGCGCAGCCTCCGCCTCCAGAGTCCATTTCATTGGACCTGCCTTCTTCAAAATTTTGAAAAAGGCAGGGCGCGCGCAGCAGATTTGGAAATAAACCTGCTTAGAGCAGCAACACAGCCGGCAAGACGACGCACATCCTTGACGCGTCTTGGCGCTTCAATTTGCTCAATAGCTTTGATCTTGTCGGGGTTCGCTTCGATTCCCCGGCAAGATACAAAGAATCCGAGGAGCTTGCCGGAAGGAACACCGAACACGCACTTCTCAGGATTGAGCTTCAAGTTGATCTTGCACAGATTTGCAAATGTTTCTTCTAAATCTTGAATGAGCGTCACTTTGTCTTTGGTTTCGACCACTATATCATCCATATACGCCTCCATATTTCTATGGAGTTGAGGCTCAAAACCAATTTGGATTGCTCTCGCAAATGTCGAACCAGCACTTTTCAACCCGAAAGGCATTCGTATAAAACAATACGTACCGCATGGGGTGATAAATGCGGTCTTCTCTTCATCTTCTTTTGCCATAAAAATCTGATGATACCCTGAATAGGCATCAAGGAAGGACAGGAGATCACAACCAGCGGTGGAATCCACAATCTAGTCGATGCGTGGCAAGGGAAAGGGATCTTTTGGACAGGCTTTATTGATATCTGTATAATCGATGCAAAGCCTCCATTTCCCATTCGCTTTCCGCACTACAACCGGATTGGCTAACCAGGTTGGATGAAGCACTCCTTTGACCAATCCTGCCGCCTCCAGCTTTCTGATTTCTTCGGCAATGAATTCTTGCCACTCCAAGGCTTGCTTCCTGACCCTTTGCTTGATGGGCCGCGCATGAGGACAGACAACAAGGTGGTGCTCAATTACCTTCCTGGGAACACCGGGGATGTCAGACGGTTGCCATGCAAACACGTCGACATTCGCCCGCATGAAGGCAACGAGCGCGCTTTCCTATTTGTCATCTAGGGTGGAACTTATGGTAAAAGTTCCCCCCGTTCCGTCCTCCCTGACGGGCACCTTCTTGGTCTCCGGCGGAGCAGCCTTGGATTTCTTGTTCTTGCTGGTGGAACTCTCTGGTGCATCCTCGACGGAAGCGCAGCACTCCGAGGAGGTGCGCTTGCCGGAGTTCGCGCCAAGGTTCTTGCTGGTCTTCTTCTTCCCCTTGAGAGTTCCAGCGGCAGGAGCAGGTGCCTTGATGGCAGGTGCTGCAACTGCTTCCTGGTAAAGTTGGTCGGCACAGATGAGCGCATCCTTCTTATCGGAATGGATAGTGATGACGCTCAACAGCCCAGGCATCTTCAAAACGTTGTACGCGTAGTGTGATGCCGCCATGAACTTAGCCAGCGCTGGCCGACCAAGGATCCCATTGTATGACATGGGGATCTTGGCGACATCAAACACCACCTTCTCGGTCCTATAGTTGAGCTCGCTACCAAATGTCACCGGCAGCGTAATCTTGCCCTTGGGGTGGGTTCTTCCCGGATTGGCCCCTTGAAACGTACCCGTTTCTTCGAGGTCCTCGTCGGGAATTTGGAGCTTTTTGAGCACATCCGGTGAAATTAAGTTTAGGCCGGCCCCACCGTCAACTAGCATTTTCGTCACCTTGAGGTTGCGAATCGTTGGCGAGACCAACAATGGCAAGCACCCGACCGTAGTTGTGCGATCAGGGTGATCCTCGGCGTCGAAAATGATAGGCGTGTTGGACCACTTCAGGGGCCTACATGCATCTGGGGATGGCTCTGCCGCATTGACTTCCCGCACCCACTGTTTGAGTTGATGGTGGGAAGAATGCAGCGAGGCACCTCCATCGATACACATGGCCTCTGTAGCTTTCTGGAATTCTTGCTCACTGGACTCATCATCTTCTTCTTTGTCTCGGCCCTGAGCGGGCCTATCCTTCTGTTGCTTGGCCTTGCCGCGACGCCCCCCTCGGCCACCGTGCTTCTTGCCGGATCCGTCAGCACCATCTTGGGCCTTCTCCTTATCTCGCCTTTCATATTCGGCCCTCTGTTTCTCGGCAAGCTGTTCAACTTGCCGGCAGTTCTGGAGATCGTGGCCCTTGGTGCGATGGATCTTGCAATACTGCTTGCCGGAGTTTTCCGACTTGTCGGCAGCTGCCAAGGCCTGACAGGAAGGGCACCCGGCAAGATCCTTGCCGGGGTCGCCAACCTTGGCTTTCTTGGCGGCGCCGGGGTTGTCGGATTCCTCGACAGCAAGCACGGCCTTGCCTCTGCTTTTCCTGTTCCGCCGCCGGCCTTTCCTTGACGGGGCCGCGGCATCTTCTTCTTCGGATTCTCCCGCCGCGCCAACAGCCTCGCCAGGGAGTTTCCTCCCCTCTTCAGCTTGAGCGCATTTATCGGCTAGAGCGTAAAGCTCGGCAATACTCCTGACTTTGTTCATTGCCAGCTCTTCCCGCATTCTGCGGTTACGCACGTTCTGGTGAAACGCGCTAATGACAGCGGCAGGGTGAACGTCAGGAATATTGTACTGCACCCAGCTGAACCTCTGCATAAACTTGCGCAGGGACTCGCCCTCCTTCTGAGGGATGATATGCAAATCACTCTCTTGACCAGGAGCTTGGTGGCCTCCAACAAAGGCGCCAACAAACTGGTGGCACAGATCTGACCAGGAAGAAATAGAATTCTCCGGCAGATGCATCAACCACTATCTGATGTTGGGTTTGAGCACCAACGGGAAGTAGTTGGCAAGTATCTTCTCATCTCGGCCCCCGGCAGCCTGCACCGCAATGGTGTAGATGCTCAGGAACTCCAAGGGATGGGTCTTACCATCATATTTCTCCGGGACCTCCGGCTTGAAGGTTCGGGAATTGGGCCACTGGACTTGCCGCAGCTCACGGGTAAACGCTGGAGTCCCTACCTCATAAGGCAAGTCTCCTACGTCCCCTGGCGCAGGCTCGTCGACAGCCGGCCCTGCGTGCTTATCAGACTGATAGCGCGCTTCCCGTCGCCGCTCGATGGTAGTTCGAGCGTCCTCCTTGCCTCGTTCCTGGAGAACTTGACGCTGATCGCGGCGCATCCATGGATCGGATGACGCCGTGGAAACTTCTTCACGGCGGTCGACCTGCTGGGTTGTCGGCCGCCACTGGCGCCGCGGAGGGGAGTGCACTGTGGTTGCACCACCTCCGGTTTTCTCCACATCGGCTCGCGCCGGATCGATGGGCCTTCGCTGCGAGGGCCCTGCCTCTTGCGATCCATCTTTGTTGGCGAAGCCGATAAGGCTCTGGATAGTAGCTCACCACTCCTCCATCTTCTCCGGGGTAGGAGGAAAATCGAGGAGCAGCTGCGCACATGCCAAGGCTTCCGCTGGCGTAGGCGGCGGCGACAGGTGCGAGGTACGTGAGGTGCTCTGACTCCTAACCATATTAGAAGGAGCTCCACCACGGTCACGCGACCGCACGCCACCCCCGCCAGCAGCTCGGTGTGCATGCTGGTCCCGCGCATCTTGGGATCGATGCGTAGAAATCTTTTCATGGGGACGCCCTGAACCACCAGCGCCATGACGTCGTTCATCGTGCACGACCTGGGTAGGTCGTGAGGCTTGCACCGGCGCGGGAGCTCCAGCAGGCGCTCTCCGATCTCTGGAATTCGTTGTGCCACCCGTAGGCAACACAGCGCCGTCTCTAGATCCAGCGGCATGCAGGTTGCCACTGCCACTGCGAACGATGCCGCTCGCCTGGCTCGGATCACCAGAACACCGTGGGGGTTCTAGTCCTCTTCCTTCTGCACCCACGCCGTCGCCCGTACGCGAAGGCGTAGGCAAAACGGACGTGGACGGTTGTGCCGTCGCGGCGCTCTTCTTCTTGGGCGGCATGATGATGAAGAAACTGAGGCGCCGATCACTAGATCAGGTTCACGCAACATTCAACCATCCCTACCTGGCACGCCAAAGATGTCAGGGTACGACACCTATGGGATCCAAAGGGACCCCTTTACGATTCGGCGGGGGGAGAGGTATATGCAAAGAGCAGAACCAACGATCGACGCGGGAAGATTTTACCCAGGTTCGGGCCGCTGATCAGCGTAAAACCCTACTCCTGCCTTGTGTTCTTATTAATGTTCTTGAGCCCAGCCTTCAGGAGCGCTTGCTGTGAACAGTACGTTCAAAGAGCAGCTACGCATGCAGAATGGGCCAGAAGTCCTCCTCCCCTGTAGCAGTTGCCTTGGGCCTCCTTTTATACGCTCAAAGGGGTCACCACAGTGGCAAAATGTACATACATTGAGGTGTAAAGTAGCTACAGGGTAATCATACCTAACCCCTGACGGACTAGGAAGAATGCATTTAATGCACCGTGAGGTGTCCGTTTAGGTGTCCTTACTTTCTTGGGGATGGAAAAAGGGGCCATCCCATCAGCACCGCTTAAGCTCTCCTCCATTGGCGCGTCGCCACGCATCCAAAGAAGGACCCAGAATGTCGGGTTTGTCGCTGTGCTAGAGCGGTGGCACAGCAACAAAACCTTGCCGGGTGCCAAGCCCTGCCGGGCGCCAAGCCTTGCCGGGCGCCGAGCCTCGCCGGGCACGGATCCTTGCTGGGCTCCGCAAGCCACCCCGGCAAGATCTTGCCGGGGAAGCTAGCCTTCGGATTCCAGCTCTCCTTATTTGCTGATCCTCAGATCTCTGACTGGATGGTTTCTTTGATGGCTTGAATCAACCTCGAACTGTTTCCCGGCAAGCCTTGCCGCGAGGATGGCTACAACTGCCCGTGCACAAGTACGGGGTACTAGTGGCCCAATACTTAGTACACCGACACTCCCGGTGGTGAGCATCATGAAATTGGTGATGGAGGAAGGTTGATGATGATTATGGCAACGGATTCCACCCTCTGGAGCCCCGAACGGACTCCAGATCAGCCCTCCCGATGAAGAACAGGAGCTGGCGGCGGCTTCGTATAGTAAAACGCAATGAATCCTTCTCTCTGATTTTTTTTCTTCGTGAATAGGTATATATGGAGTTGGAGTTAGGGTTGTAGATGGTCCAGGGGGCCCACAAGCCTACAGGGCGCGCCCTGGGGGGGGGGGGGTAGGCGCACCCTTAGGGCTTGTGGCCCCTGGGTAGCCCCCCTCTGGTATCTTTTTTCGCCAGTATTTTTTATATATTCCAGAAATATTCTCCGTAAATTTTCAGGTCAATCCGAGAACTTTGATTTCTGCACAAAAATAACACCATGGCAATTCTGCTGAAAACTACGTCAGTCCGGGTTAGGTCCATTCGAATCATGCAAATTAGAGTCCAAAACAAGGGCAAAAGAGTTTGGAAAAGTAGATACGATGGAGACGTATTAACTCTCCCAAGCTTAACCCATTGCTTGTCCTCAAGCAATTTAGTTGACAAACTGAAAGTGACAAAGAAAAACTTTTCCAAACTCTGTTTGATCTTGTTGTTGCAAATATGACTAACCGATGTTCAGGTTTTCAGCAAAGATTATTAACTAACCACATTCACAATAACACTTAGGTCTCATATTTACTCTTATCAATGGCATAATCAACTAGCGAGCAATAATAAGACATCTTAGATGACAACACTTTTTCAAAACAATCATGATATAATATGACATTATGGTATCTCGCTAGCCCTTTCTGAGACTTCAAAACATAAATGCAGAGCACCCCTGAAGATCAAGGACAGACTGGACATTGTAATTCATGGCAAAAGAGATCCAGTCACAGTCATACTCAATACTGAATAAAATCAAGGCATATAAATGACAATGGTGCTCTCTAGCTGGTGCTTTAATTAGAGGATGATGACTCAACAATAAAAGTAAATAGATAGGACCTTCGCAGAGGGAAGCAAGGATTCACAGAGGTGCCAAAGCTCGAAGCTTTTAAAATAGAGATTAATATAATTTTGAGAGGTATGCTTTCATTGTCAACATAACAACCAAGAGATCTCACTATCTTCCATGCTAGACACATTATAGGCGGTTCCCAAACAAAATGGTAAAGTTTTACTCCCCCTCCACCAACAAGCACACTCCATGGCTAGCCGAATCCACGGGTACCGTCCATACCAACAACAGTCCTGGGGAGTTTTGTTTCATTATTATATTTTGATTTTGATCATGGAACTGGGCATCCCAGTTACCAACCACTTTCTCGTGAATGACAAGTGAATAAACACTCATCGGGAGAATAACCCACCTAGCATGGAAGATACTGACAGCCCCCAGTCAGTACCTAAGCGATTCGGGCATACAAAACTGATTATTATTTGAAGGTTTAGAGTTTGGCACATGCAAATTTACTTGGAATGGCAGGTAAATACTGCATATAGGTAGGTATTGTCGACTCATATGGAACAACTTTGGGTTTAAGGAAGTGGATGCATAAGCAGTATTCCCGCTTAGTACAAGTGAAGGCTAGCAAAAAGATTGAGGAGCGACCAACTAGAGAGCGACAACGGTCATAAACATGCATTGAGATTAATCATCACTAGGTACAAGCATGAGTAGGATATAAATCACCATGAACATAAATATCATGGAGGCTATGTTGTTTTTGATTTCAACTACATGCGTGAACATGTGCCAAGTCAAGCCACTTGAATATATTCAAAGGAGGATACCATCCTATCATACTACATCATAACCATTTTAAATGCATGTTGGCACACAAGACAAACCATTATCCACTCCTAGCTAATTAAGCATGGCATGAGTAACTATAATCTCTAATTGTCATTGCAAACATGTTTCATTCATAATAGGCTGAATCAGGAACAATGAGCTAATCATATTTACAAAAACAAAATAGGTCAAGTTCATACCAGCTTTTCCTCATCTCAATCATTTCATCAAATATCATCATTATTGCCTTTCACTTGCACGACCAAATGAGGTGAATAATAATAAGAGTGCACGTGCATTGGACTAAGCTAGAATCTACAAACATTTGTTCAAAGGAGAAGACAAGGTAATATGGGCTCTTTGTTAGATCAACAATAATGCATATGAGAGCCACTCAACATTTTCATCGTGGTCTTCTCCTTACGACCCAAACAAAAGAAAAGGATTTCAAAGAAACACACTAAAATATTTTTGGAGTTTTTGTTTTTCTGAAGAAAGTAAAACGAAAACGAGCAAAACTATTTACATGGGAAAGCTCCCAACAAGTAAAAGAAGAATGAGAAATCTTTTTGGGTTTTCTTTTAATATTACAACTAATTAAACTAGAAATAAAAACTAAAAAGAAGCGAGAAATATTTTTTGGTTTTATCAAAGTTTTTCAAACACACAAGAAGAAAGCGAGAAAAATAAACTAGCATGGATTATAGAATGAAAAAGGATGAACACCGACAACTGGAATGAATGTGTGATGTATGAATGTAATGTCGGTGAGAGATACGTACTCCCCCAAGCTTAGGCTTTTGGCCTAAGTTGGTCTATGGCCATTGCTGGAAACCCTCTCCTGGATATTGTGGAGGTTCCTGAGGGTTCCACTGGCTGGCGAGCTCCTGTGGCTCCCACTGATAAACAGGCTCCTGATAGAGCTCAGGTGCCGGTGCTGGCTCAGGTGCTGGGGGTTGTGCCAGACCCAGTGTGCATAAATGTCCTCGGGCATAATAATGTACCTACCTAAAGAAATATTGAACAAAGAAGGTGCAGGCAAGGTAATAATCTCACAAGTACCTTGACTAAATACTAGGTTGTACAGGAGTCACTTTTGCTTATTATTGTTAATAAAGTGGTGTGCTACCATGCTAGCATAATCTAAATATTTAGTGGGTAGCAACATCTCCTCCTTCTCATCATGCCTAATAGGAATCTCAAAATATTTAGCAAGGCGGGAGGCATAGACACCTCCAAAAATACTACCCTTCGAATGGTTTGTGTGTAACCGCCGAGCAACCATAGCGCCCAAACAAAAAGTTCTATCAGCATATAAAGCATGGCACAAAATAGCAAGGTCAGGTGAACTGAGAGTTCCACTCTCCCCATGACCAGTCAGACATCTCCCGGCAAATAATGCATAGTAACGTAAAATGGCAAATATGTAAACTAGCTACTCTAGCTTCTGAAACTCCTCTCTCTTCCCCCACAGTAGTGTCAGCGATGAAATCTGCCATGTCTCTAGGACGTGGCTCACTGATGCTGCGCTCATAAGGTATTTTGCAAACATTGCAAAAATCATATAATGTCATTTCCATAGGCTCATCATACAATTGAAGTTCTACCATGGGAGGTTCCTTCCTATAATGAAAGTGAAAATTTTGCACGAAGGTATGTGTGAGTAGCAGGTATTGATCACACTTATCTTGGAGGAAGGGAATGATGCCGGCCTTGTCTGCCAAATAATAGAAATCCTCATAAATTCCCGCCTCCTTCAAGAATATGTCACTTGGCCACTCACACGGCCGAACTTCCGCCGCACGTGCAAGATTATACTTGGGCTTTTTCTTTGGAGTTTCCTCTGAATCTCGACTAGATGAGCCCCTTAACCACCTCCTCATGGTTCTCTTTTTCTATGAAAATTTCTGAAATTATTAGTGACTCAAAATAAAAGTGAACCAAACTCAACAAAACTAATAGCAACTACTCCTACAAGTGTCTAGAGTCTATATCATGCAACAACACTACTTTGGACCATATAAATTTGACATGCACGCTCAAGAACAAGGTCACCACAGCAGCAAAAATTTGCAATATATAAAGCACTACAAAAAAAACTAATTGGACCAATGGAGGAGTCACATACCAGAGAACAATTCCCCGAAATAGTTTCAAAAATGAAGCTCTTAGCAAAGAGATTGAAAATGGCAGCAAGATGAGCAAGAACACGGGTTTGAGCAATGGAATGATTTTTCTGGAGGAACGTGAAGTGGACGGGTGGCTGGAATAAGTGAGGGGACCCACATGGGCCCCACAAGCCACCTAGGCGCGCCCAAGGGGGTGGGCACGCCCTGTGAGCTTGTGGCTCATAGGTGCACCCCCTAGGTTGTGTTTTGTGCCAATTTTTTTCAAATATTGCATAAAAATCATACTAAATATTCAGGGCATTTGGAGAAATTTTATTTTCTAGTCATTTTTTATTGCACGGATAATTCCAAAAACAATGAAATAATGGCATTTCTACTTTATTAATTCTAAATAACAGAAACTAAAAAGTGGGTACAGAAGGTTGTGTTTACTAAATTCATCCATCTCATGCCCGTAAAAAGAAATCCATTAACAAGGTTGATCAAGTCTTATTAACAAACTTCTTCCGAATGACATGAAACCGGATAATCTTCGTATAACACTAGGTTACCTCAACGGGGATATGCATATCCCCAACAATAAGAATATCATATTTCTTTTTGACAGTAGGAATAGGGAATTCAAAACCTCCGATAGTAATTGTTGAAATTTTTCCAATAGAATTGATACTATTCACTTGAGGTTGTTTCTTCGGGAAGTGTACCGTATGCTCATTACCATTAATATGAAAAGTGACATTGCCTTTATGGCAATCAATAATAGACCCTGTAGTATTCAAAAAGGGTCTACCAAGGATGATCGACATACTGTCGTCCTCGGGTATATCAAGAATAACAAAGGCTGTTAAGATAGTAACATTTTCAACTATGACAGGCACGTCCTCAGAAATACCGATGGGTATAGCAGTTGATTTATCAGCCATTTGCAAAGAAATTTCAGTGGGTGTCAACTTATTCAAATCAAGTCTACGATATAAAGAGAAGGGCATAACACTAACACCGGCTCCTAGATCACATAAAGTACTTTTAGCATAGTTTCTTTTATTGGAGCATGGTATAGTTGGTATTCCTGGATCTCCTAGCTTCTTTGGTATTCCACCTTTAAATGTGTAATTAGCAAGCATGGTGAAAATTTTAGCTTCCGATATCTTTCTTTTATTAGTAACAATATCTTTCATATACTTAGCATAAGGAGACATTTTCCTGAATATCAGTCAAACACAAGCGCAAAAAGACAGGTCTAAGCATTTCAACAAAGCACTCAAATTCTTCATCATCTTTATTCATTGAAGCTTTAGGAGGAAAGGCATGGGTTTCTGAACCCATGGCTCTCTTTCTCTACCATTTTTCCTACCAGTGAAGTCTCTCTTATCATATCTTTTATTGTTAGGTTGTGGGCTATAAAGATCAACAACAGGTTCTATCTCCACATCATTATCATTACAAGGTTGAGCATCAACATGAACATCATCATTATCATTATTACTTGGTTCATGTTGAAAGTGCTAGTTATCGACTAAAGTGTGTGGGGGGGGGGGGTGAATAGGCGATTTTTATGAAAGTCTTCAAGATAGACAATGTCTTCGAAGACAGAACCAAATACAACCTATACAGTATGCAGCGGAAGATAAACTACACTAGCCAAGACATAGTCTAGTAAATAGTATGAAGTACACACGAAGATGAATAGCAGCTAGGTAGAGTGGATTAGAATAGGAAGACAGTAAGAGGCCAATTATGCAATCAGAGAGAATGTCTTCACACAGTGAAGCCAAACAAGGCAAACAAGCAATGACTTCACGAAGATAAACAGTAAGTAAGGGTGAAGTGATAGAACCAGTTGCTTGGCGAAGACAAGGATTTGGTAGACCAGTTCTAGTTGCTATGACAACTGTACGTCTGGTTAGGGAGGCTGAGATTCAACTCAGATGATCACGTCTTCACCTTATTCCCCTTGAGCTAAGGACACTTAGTCCTCGCCCAATCACTCTGGTAAGTCTTCAAGGTACACTTCCAAACCTTCACATACTTCATTCGCCGGTGATCCACAATGACTTTTGGATCATCAGAATGCGACGCCTAACTGACTGGAAGATACACAATCTTCAAGTGTAATAAGTCTTCAGATCACACGGACAGAAAGACTTCAGTGATGCCAAACACTCTTTGGGCTCTGGGTGTTTTGGGCTTTGTCCTTGCAAGGGCTCTCTCAAAGGCTTCGGAGGTGGGTTGCTCTCAAACGACAAAAGTCTTGCACTAACTCTAAGAAGCCACCAATTTACGGTGTAGAGGGTGGCCTATTTATAGCCATGAGGCAACCCAACATGATATGTCTGAAATGACCCTGGGTCACTAAGGAACCGACACGTGTCCAACAGTCAGATTTCAAACACATGCGGCAGCTTGACTTGGCCTACAAGCAAAGCTGACTCATCCAACTCTCGATAAGATTTACACTAATTGTCTTCAATCGAAGACATAGGATTTTGGTCGAGCATCACGTCAGTCTTCTGACTTTGTTCACTTGGACCCCACTTAACAGTTCGGTGATTCCTATGACTCAAGAAAGAAGAAAGTGAAACTACGAAAGAAACTATGTCTTTGCACTCCATAGTCTTCAAGTGAATGTCTTCACACGTCATTATCTTCGACGTGAATGTCTTCACTAACCACCATTGTCTTCAATGTCTTCATACATTTTTAGGGGTCATCTCTGGTAGGAAAACCGAATCAATGAGGGACTTTACCTGTGTTATCCTGCAATTCTCACAAACACATTAGTCCCTCAACCACGTTTGTCGTCAATACTCCAAAACCAACTAGGGGTGGCACTAGATGCACTTACAATCTCCCCCTTTTTGGTGATTGATGACAAACTGGTTGAAGTTTTCAACGGGGATAAAAATATGTGTAAGTTAAAGAATGCGGTCATTGGCTTCATGAAGTGGAAAGGGCTCCCCCTGAAGATGTGCATATTAGTAATTTGCCTTTGAATGCAAATGCACATAGCAGGTTCTGCTTTGTGGAGATCTCCTTTAATTCATGAAGACAATTGATCATGCATACAAAAATGTAGTGAAGATAATGACATGCACAATGAAAAATCGGCGTCTGCAGAATGACTTCATGCAGAATTTATCATCGCAATAAAAGGTAGCAGCAAAAAGTGGCAGACGACCATCAAGGTTTAAGCGTTACAACTCAAAAACCAACATTTCAAGAACAAGAGTTGCAAAACTTAACAAAAAATAAGCACCCGACTCATATAGACCCGCTTGAAGACTATCAACTCAAATGCTTCTCCTCCTTTTGCCAGGAATGACCAAAAAGGAGTGAAGACATAGAGTGTCTAAGCGTTCCCATGAGGTGTTGGTGAAAATGTTGGGGTAGCCGGGTCGACGGTGGAGTTGGGCGGTGCAGAAGGGCCTGATGCGGAATCGTGATGCAGTGAAGCCATAGCTGGGGAAGTGGCGTCCTCCTCCTCATCAATGACTCGTGCAACAACAGTTGGAGCCGAAGATGAGCAGTCAGAATCTTCAATGGAAGGTGTTGGATGCCAACCTACTGACTGTGGAGGCCTGGAGTCAAACTTGAAATGTTCAGTGAAGCCATCTACTGTAAGTTCATCTTCAGAGCATAGCAGAGTAAGGCTCTTCCAGGCACACCGACAGGCTTCATGAGCAATAAAAGAATTCTTGGTGGAGAGGTTGCATATGCGATTGACATCCACAAGAAGACTTTGCATCTGACACTTCATCCAGTCATGATGCCTATCCTTTTTCTGATGAAGAGCAACCAGAAGCTCTTGGTCATTGAGCACACGAGCACGCTTCTGAGGCCTTTAAGCTACTGTGTTGGCTGTAGCATCAGTGGGAGCATGATGTGGCAGCCAAAGCTGACTGACGAGAGGACCAGTAGCAGTAGGTGGATTTGGCACATGAACGGCTATTGGGGTACACAAACAGGGGTGTATGTTTCCCCTGACTTGTTCACGGACAGCAAACCACCGGTCCGGCAGCTCTCAGCATTCGAGACAAGACCGAGCAAGAAGAGATCAGCTCTTTGAGAGATCAAAGGGCGGATCTAGAAGACCAACTCAAGCTAAATGAGCAAGACACCACTAAGGAGAAACCTCCCTTGCCGGGCAGGCGAGCCTGGCGAGGTCGAAGTTACCCCGAAGAGAAACCTCAAGACTGCCCCGGCTGGCTTGCCGGGGACGCCAAGGGCGGCCTACCCCGCCAAAGCTTCTCCGCTCCACCTCACAGCAACGCAAGTCATCGATCGATGCAGTATCAAGCCCCCAAGTGACTAAGTGGCTGTTATTTGACACATGGCAGCCATTTCTAGAAGAAATCACCTCCAAATGACACCCGTCTAGAGACGTGTCAAGCAGACAGACGAGAAGGTGGCCGAACGGCCCGGCCAGGTTTGCCGGGCAAGCCACGATGTGACACTAAGCGGCGCATTTAATGCGCTCTGCCCAGTCTGCAGAGTTAGGTATGATAGCACTGTTTGCTATCTAATCAGTACACAATGACTGATTTGCCATTGTGGTGACCCCTTGATCTATAAAAGGAGGGCCAAGGCAACCATAGAAAGGATTTCGGACCCTTGAACACTCATACGCGCGTAGCTGCTCTCACCCCGAGGCAACCCTGCTGGGCTAGAGCACTGCGTCTCCACCACGGTCCTCTCATCAATCCACCAAAGCAGGAGTAGGGTTTTACGCCTCGCGGCGGCCTGAACCTGGGTAAAAACAGCCCGTGTGATCTCTGCCGCGCTGCGCTACACTCTCCGCTCTTTGTGCAATGCGCCCTTCCCCCCGCCGAACCACAAAGGGGCCGATGGCCCCATAGGTGGCCGTGGTTTCCCACGAAATTGGCGTCAAGTGGGGCTAAGAAGCTTTGAAAAGCAGCATTGTCTTCACGAACTGGTTCCTTGGCAGGCTCGGGATAGATAGCTTCATCAGACATGTTCACTTCAGGCAGAAAGACAACATGATTGCGCGCTGAAGCTTGATAATTGATGGTTGAGTGAAGTTTGATCAGCCGCATAACCCATGGTGCATAGAACTTGAGGCCAAACAGATCAATGCCAGAAGCTGCCAACTGACGGATGAGGAAATCTTGAGTGTTGAAGCGGATGCCATTGATGATGTAGAAGACCAATGTCTTCATAGTGCCTTCAAGCTTGGTGTGTGGAGAGTGCCCTTTGATTGGCCATAGAGTATGCCTCAGAATATGGTATATGGTGCGAGGCAAGTACTCGAGGTCATTGACAAAGAATTCCTTGGGGTACTCAGCATCTACTAGCAATGGCTTCATCATGCTCAGCATTTGACTCATGTTGGGCTCAGGCTTCTGGAAGATGCTCTCAAGTTCTTGTTCATAGCGCTGACAACCTGGCTCATAGAGATCACCAGGAGCGGGCAGGGAAGTAAGCTCGATGATGTCTTGAGCTTTGGCTTCATGGTGTATATCACCTGACATCCACTCAAGGACCCATGTCTTCGGATCCCTGTTGTTGCCTGAGATATGAAGGGTGGCATAAAATTGAAGCAAGAGCTCTTCATTCCAGTGCTCCTTGTCGACGACAAACGGGAGCAGACCAACTTCACGAAAGCAGTCAAGGGCCTCTTCTAGGCATGGCAGTCCAGCAATGGAATCACAACACAAGCGCTTGTGAGGGAAGATGCTGTCCTGGTTGTACAAGATGCATGAGTAATAGCTTCTTTGCTGATGACTCCAAAACCTGTCAAAAGAGATCTTGGGCTTCTTGAAGGGATTCTTAGCACTATCAAAGAACGTGTTGTGCTCTCTGAAGCTTAAAACACTGAAAGAGCCCTGAGTGGTGGCAGCACTAGGAAGTCTTGGCAATCTTGGTTTTGGCTTCTGCGTCTGAGGCCTTTGCTCGATATGGTAATCATATTGGTGACCAGGAGCAACAGGAGGTGTCATAATGGGCCATCTGACAATGATCATCTCACCTTCATGATTGAAGGCCCTTGCCATAGTGTGCGGTACAGGTGGAGCAGCAGCCACATCCGAGGTGAATGGCTGAATGTTTTCTGTGGCATCAGGGGCTTCAGGCTGCGCATTGTCTTCAGCCATGACGACGTCATTGGCTTTAGTAGTAGTGGCAGCAGCAGCATCATTTGCAGTGGCTTCAGAAGCTTCATGTACTGGATGGTCAGGCACAACAACGTCTAGAATCACAGTTGGTTCAGTAGGGGGAATAACAACTTGCTCTTCTTCATCTCTTTCCTTGACTGATGCAGCCGGAATATCTTCAGCCTCTTTGGCTTTAGACACTTGAGCAGTTTCTGAGTGGATGGCTTCAGGAAACACTTGATGTGCTACTGAGCTTGTGGCATGCACATCCTCTTCAGGAATGCTCGACATGGAGACCGTTGGCCTTGGGCCTCGGCGAAGTCTTTGAAAAGAGGGCGTTGCCTGCGGTGAGAGAGTGGTCTTCTCCATGTCTGCAGGAGTTTCTTGTGGAGTCTCAAGCATTGGAGTAGTGACTTGAGCTGGCAGAGTGCACGGAATGACTTCATGTAGCGGGGTGTTGGGGTGTTGCTCTTCCCAGAAATCATCTTGGGTGATTGGCGTCATGGGACCGCCAATACTGATCTGTTCACTGCTCGTGGGAGCAGGCGATGATACCGGTTTTGGCATGATGTGGGGAACCTGAGGAAGGACTTCATCATCATCTACATTGTCTTCACGACCAATGTCTTCAGCTGCGATGGTGTCAGCAGCTGGAATCTCTTCAGACTCATGAGCTTCTGTGGTAGCAGGCTCATGTACAACTAGACGGTGCTCGCGGTTGGAGGAGGCTGGTAGGGCAACAGAGATGGGCTCAACTAGCAGTGGATCTACAGGAGCATATGAGGCAGTTGTTGCTTGAATCCTTCTTGAAGCCTTAGAAGGCTTTGTCTTCAGCCTCTTTTGTGATGGAGCGGCATCAGAGGCTTCTTGATGCTTTCGCTTCTTGGCTTCAGCCTCTGCTTGCTTCGTCTTCTTTCTCTTAGAAGAAGTTGATGGGACCTTTGGCTTCGAGCCAGTCATACTGGCAGGGAATACAATGCTTGGTCTTTCCTGCCTTGGAGCCACAGCTTCAGCTTGCGTTGGCTTCTTCTCCTTGGCAGCCAACTTGGGGTCAATGCCATGACGCCCAAGTGCTGTTCTCTTCAAGGCTTCATTGTGAGCCTAAACACATTTCTCAGCATAATATTTGAGGCACTCTCGGGAGCCCTTGGCTTCATCACAATGCTTATGGAACTCAGCCTTGAGATCTGCCATCATCGTCTTGAATGTCTGAACCTCAGTGACGCTGAGCTTGGCCATGTGCTTCTTGAAGACAGCCATTTCATGGTCAATCTTGTTTTTCTGCTGAATGACCTTTTGAGCAATGGCAAGCTCCTTTGCAATGCATCCTTGGAACGTCACACTGATGCCAATGGGAAACTGCAGATCATCAATGGTAAGGGAAGTGTCTTCAAACCATTCATCGATGAAGTTGTTTAGAATATCAGCATCAAACAGAGACAAATCTCTTAAGATTTCCGCCTCCTGTTTGCTCTTGATCAGCAACTCAAGGGCATCATCAGCAAGATCTTCATCACTGAATAGATCAATTACATCTTCATCATGGCGCAGGATGCTTGCAGGAGTAAGGCTTTGCCCTGAGATCTTTTTAGTCTTCATAGATGTATGAGACAAGTCTTCAGACTGCACACTAGATTCAGGAGGTGCAGATTTCAATGGCTTCACTCATGAAGCTTTTGGTGCAGCAGAAGACTTTGAAGCCTTAGCCTTCTTCACAGGCTTCGGGGGCTCTGGAGCTGCAGTATGTTTCTCATCCTTAGCAGCATCCTCAATGCTGGCCCTCTGTGCAGCACAATGTGCTAGCAATGAGTCAAAGTCATCAAACGGACCAACAAGGTTTGGTTCAGCCTCGCGACTGCCATCGGGCCTTGGGGCAGCTGGACCTGGTTTGAAGTCAATCCCAAAGTCCTTCTTGTTCTGAACTGCTGAAGCTTTAGCGAATTGGAGATTGGCTTCAAATAGATTATCCTCGCGACACCATCGGAGACTGGATGGGTCGTCATCTTCAGGCATTGGGCCTCTGACCATCCAAGGAAAGAAGCCTTTCTCAATGGCTTCAGCCTTGGTCTTGGGGTGAAGTTTCCTGTATATAATATCAGCCCAGTGTGGCCTCACAATGTTCTTGTCCGCATATTCTAGAGTCACAAAGTGGTACAGGAACCACTGCTCTGCCCAATATCTTCGAATCCATTGGACACGAGATTTGGGTTCACCGTAGCTCTCTTCAGGATCAGACTTGTACATTTCATAGAGATCTGGTGGCAGGTCTTTTGCAGTGTTGTCACGGTGCTGTCTGCCGCCTTTCTTTGCAGATTTGCCACTGGCCATTGGCTTCAGACTGAAAGGCTTCACAACGATGTTAGGCTTCAGTCTGCTTGTCAGACAAGAACTGGCTTTGGGTGATTCAATATGATGCTGTAAGAATTCTGCAAATGAATGCAGACTATGAGACCTAAGAGACTCTCCCACGGCCATGTACTGTGATAGCATTAGAGTTGCGAGGGAAGGGGAAGAGGTCATATGCATTCTCAGAAGATTTTGAAGATAAATCAGTTTGAAGACATTGACCTCATAGCGCGAAGACATTCACTTATTGATATGAGTTGGTTCCAGATTTGTACGAATCCATGAATAAGTACAAGTGAGGAATCTAACTAGGTGTGAAGCTTAAGTGAAAGTACTTGCGAGTTATGAGATGCATAGAAGTAAAGATCCATATTTGGAAGTGAAGAAGCAACTTTATGAAGATATAGAAAGGTTTAATGGATCAAATGTGCGGTAAAAATAGACTTTTAATTACCGCTCAAGAATAGACACAAACTGCTAGACGAGTTGTGGAAGGAGGCCGAGCAGTCCAATCTCCTGCGCCTTAACTTGGCAGCGGAAGACTCCTAAGGCGGCGGGAGGAAGATGTGCACAGCCAGTGTGACAACGATGATGATGAAGTCGCGGCAGCGAAGCGCTTCATCTCCGGTGACGACGAAAGCTAACGAAGATGCTAGGGTTTGAGCGAGACAACGAGGGGAGTAGATCTTAATGACCGCAGGGGGTGGGTATTTATAAGGAAGGGGACGGCGCAATGTATTTACTCAGCTACCCCTGGCGGTTCACATCTGAGCACCACGTGGCACGCATGCAACAACTTAAATGTTGTGCCACGACCCCACGCGCGCCTGGTTTGTCGAGTGGTCGTTTCGACTTCTCCGGATTCAGACAAATGGGATAAGAATAATAAAAGCCTTTTAAATGTTTGACTCTTGATCTTCGACTGACAAGGACACAGTGAAGATAATTGACACGTGTCAAGAGAATGCATATGAAGAGATAGAGAGAGTTGGAGAGATAAGCACAGATGGGGTTAGGGTCCGATCACATTCACTTAGTGCAGAACATGGCAACTTGAAGACATAGCTATAAGTGAATGCTGTAGAGGATAGAACATATATATTCATATGTATATATATAGGCAATGAAGACCAACTCAACATTGTGAGGATTAACCATGAAGATAAACCAATGTTGAAGACAAACCAACTTTGAAGATAATGCAACATGACGCCAAACAAAAATCTTCAATAAGGGTTGGTGGTGGTGTTACCCACCGTACAAGAAGTATTAGACCCAGACACGGCGCACAATTATCGTGGCGCTCCGAAGTCAATTTCCACATTAATGTATTCACACTTAGAGTGTATGTCTTCATGAATTGAAGACATACGTTACTTTGTGTGTTGCGCACCTAAGTCATCAATATGCATAAGCGTTAGGATGTGTGTCCATTCACAGAACATTCGAGGATTCTAAGATATTTAGCTCACACCGCAGCTTGCAAAACCTTTTCTCATCCAAGGGCTTTGTGAAGATATCTGCCAATTGCTCTTCAGTGTTGACATGAATGATATCAATGTCTTCCTTCAACACATGATCTCTGAGAAAGTGATGACAGATCTGAATGTGCTTTGTCTTCGAGTGCTGAACTGAGCAATCTTGATGGTGCTTTCATTGTCGCAGTAGAGTGGCACATTCTTCATGTTGATGCCATAATCCTTGAGGGTTTGCTTCATCTAGAGCAGCTAAGCGCAGCAAGATCCAGTAGCAATATATTCAGCCTTAGCAGTGGATAGTGATACACAGTTCTGCTTATTTGAAGACCAATAGACAAGATATCATCCAAGAAAGTGACATGTGCCTGATGTGGACTTGCAATCAACCTTGTCACCAGCATAATCAACATCTGAGAAACCAACTAGATCAAACTCTGAGCCCATTGGATACCATAATCCTAGCGTTGGGGTGTGATCCAAATATCGAAGTATTCGCTTCACCGCGAGGTGATGCGATTCCTTTGGTGCCGCTTGGAATTGGGCACACACGCAAACGCTAAGCATTATATCTGGCCTAGATGCACATAAGTACAATAAAGAACCAATCATGGAGCAGTATACCTTTTGATTGAACTCTTTACCATTGTTGTCGGAGCCCAATTGACCTTTGGTTGGCATTGGCATCGTGTCTCCTTTGCAATCTTGCATTCCAAACTTCTTCAGGCAATCTTTGAGGTATTTTTCTTGAGATATGAAGATGCCATTTCTCTGTTGACGCATTTGAAGACCAAGGAAGAATTCCAGTTCTCCCATCATGGACATCTGATACTGCTCTTGCATCATGTGCCCAAACTCATCGTTGTATCTTTTGTCAGTGCAGCCGAAGATAATGTCATCCACATAGATTTGGCATAGAAACAGTTCTCCATCATATGTCTTCGTGAAGAGAGTGGGATCTAGAGAACCAGGTTTGAAGCCTTTTGTCTTCAGGAACTCTTTGAGTGTGTCATACCAAGCACGAGGTGCTTGTTTGAGGCCATACAGTGCCTTGTTGAGCTTGTAGACCATATCAGGATGCTTTGGATCTTCAAAACCAGGTGGTTGAGCTACATATACTTCTTCTTCAATTTTGCCATTGAGGAAGGCACTCTTCACATCTATTTGGTATAGCAGGATGTTGTTGTGATTAGCGTAGGCTAGCAGTATGCGAATGGCTTCAAGCCTAGCCACAGGAGCAAAGGTTTCATCGAAGTCAATTCCCTCTACTTGTGTGTAACCTTGAGCAACGAGACGAGCTTTGTTTCTGACAACTTGTCCATGTTCATCTTGCTTGTTGCAATAGATCCATTTGGAGCCAATAATGTTGTGCTTGTGAAGATCAGGAGCTTGACTATCTCCCAGACATTGTTGAGCTCAAATTGTTGAAGCTCTTCTTGCATAGCTTGAATCCATTCAGGTTCCATGAAGGCTTCATCAACTTTCTTGGGTTCGGATATGGACACGAATGCAAAGTGCCCACAGAAGTTTGCTAGTTGCATAGCTCTTGATCGAGTAAGTGGACCAGGTGCATTGATACTATCAAGAATCTTCTCAATCTGAACTTCATTGGCCACGCATGGATGAACAGGGTGAAGACTTTGGTTTGGCTGATCATTGTCTTCGCCTTTAGCATTGTCTTCAGGCTCAGCATTGTCTTCACATTGAGTAGGAGCTGGAATGACAATTTCCTCTTCAGCCTGTTCCTCGGTGGGTATGATTTCTCTAGTTCCCATTAGCTTGATAGATTCACTAGGAGAAGCTTCATATAGCACATTTGGTAGGCGCTCTCTTTGCGAGTTGTTAATCTCATCGAACCACACATCTACAATTTCAACCACTTTATAGTGAAAGAGGTTGAAGACTCTGTAGGTGTGCGAATCCTTTCAGTAACCAAGCATAAAACCTTCTTGTGCTTTCGGTGCAAATTTGGAAGTGTGATGTGGATCCTTGATCCAACACCTGGCACCGAAGACTTTGAAATAGCTAACGTTTGGCTTCTTAC
The DNA here is from genome assembly GCA_011799875.1 of Thinopyrum elongatum. NCBI lineage: Eukaryota > Viridiplantae > Streptophyta > Magnoliopsida > Poales > Poaceae > Thinopyrum > Thinopyrum elongatum. The sequence continues at coordinate 256,541,841 of CM022298.1, forward strand.
CAGTGAGTAGTTCATAAGATGTCTTCTTGAAGAACTTGTGATGATAAACTCTATTGATGATATGGAACGCAGTGTCAATAGCTTCAGGCCAGAACTTTCTTGGAGTCTTGTACTCATCAAGCATCGAACGAGCCATCTCAATAAGGGTCATATTCTTGCGCTCCATGATGCCATTCTGCTAATGTGTGTATGGAGCAGAGAGCTCATGAGTGATGCCCAGTGTATCAAGATAAGTGTTGAGGCCTGTGTTCTTGAATTTCGTGCCATTGTCACTCCTCATGTGCTTGATCTTGATGCCATAGTTAGTCATGGCGCGATTGGCGAATCGTCTGAAGACATCCTGCACTTCAGTCTTATAGAGGATTATGTGCACCCAAGTGTATCTTGAATAATCATCAACAATAACGAAGCCATAAAGATATGTAGTGGTAGTAAGGGTAGAGTAGTGAGTGGGGCCAAATAAGTCCATGTGTAACAGCTTGAAGGGACATGATGTCGTCATGATTGTCTTCGAGGGATGTTTTGCCCTAGTCATCTTCCCGCCTTCACAAGCACCATAAAGATGATCCTTCTTGAAGTTGACGCCCTCGATGCCAATGATATGCTTCTTCTTCATGAGAGTGTGCAAGTTCCTCATGCCTGCATGTCCTAGCCTTCGATGCCAAAGCTAACACTCTGAAGCTTTTGCTAGAAGACATATGGCAAGCTGGTCCCGCGGAGAAATCTACCATATACAGATCACCTCTTCGGGAACCTTCGAAGACTAGAGATTTGTCAGAATCCATAAGCACAAGGCAATGATATTTTCCAAATATCATGGTCATGTTATGATCACAAAGCATTGAGACAGACATTAAGTTGTATCCAAGGGATTCAACAAGCATCACTTTATCCATGTGTTGATCCTTTGAGATAGCAACTCTACCTAGGCCCAATACATTGCTTTTACCAGTGTCAGTGACTGTGATATGGCTTTTAGTAGATGGATGAAGAGTTGAATCCATGAGAAGACTTCGACCAGCAGTCATGTGTGGTTAGTGCATCCACTGTCCATAATCCATTCAGTAGCTTTCGGAGTTGTACTCTACATCGCAGTTAGTAGGATAGGCTTCACCAAGAGTATTGTGAAGCATAAACATTTGGCAAACAAGCATACTATCAAAATTAATATTCTTGGATGGTAAGATGGGAAGTTCATCAAGAAATCCAGAGATGAAATAAATGGTAAGACCATTTTGGCATTTTATTGTGCGTCCCACAAGATGTTTTAGGTCCCCAGCATTGTCTTCAGAAGCCAATGATTTTTGGCTGGAGACCATACCCTACAAGAGAAGTTAATTCTTCTTAACCACCCACATCTGAAGGGGTGGCTTAGAAGCAATGAGTCTAAGTGCAGCATCTGAGAACTTTGGCTTTGGAGCCCTAGCAAATAGTTTCGCGGGAGGTGAATAGTACTCAAAAGAATATGCAGAAAAATTCTTTGATTTGTGAACATAGAGGTTTGATGAAACACGCTCATATTCATCAGTCTGATGATAGTTTCCCTGCAAAACATTGGCATTAGGGTGACCTTGTGAGGTCCTCTGTCTGTATGAAGCCTTTGGGCCATATGAAGCCTTTGATCTGGGGTTTTTCTTCTTCCCTGGTGGTGTCGTGATTACATTCACAGGAAGCTTCTCAAGGCAACTTTTAGGAACCCAGATCTTCTTCATAGGTGACCCATTTCTACAGTTAGTTCCAATAAACCTAGCAAACACTTCACCTTTCTGATTCTTAACAGTTTATAGTTTGAGTCAAATGACTCATCAATGATAATAGGGTTAGCACAAGTGAAACCAGATAAGGTGGATGGATCCACTGAAGGACCCTTTGCAGCAACCCATGTGGTTTTGGGGTACTGCTCAGGCTTCCAGTAAGAACCATCAATGTTCATTTTCCTCTCGAAACCAACACCCTCTTTCCTAGGGTTTCGGTTCAGAATCTGTTTCCTGAGGACATCACATACTGTCTGATGCCCTTTGAGGCATTTGTACATGCCCGTTTCAAGCAATGTCTTCAACCTGGCATTCTCATCAGCAATAGTAGTGGCGTCCTCAGAAGAGGGGTTAGTTACCACATCAGCAATTGAAGATATTGCAACTTCAGAAGCAGTAGAACATTCAGCAATAGAGACAACATTGCCATGCTCAAGGCATTTTAAACAAGGTGGCACAAAATTTTCCTGAGCGGAACTGATCTGTTGAGCAAGTAGTGAATCGTTTTCCTTTTGAAGATCTTCATGAGGCGCTCTCAGTTTCTCTAGATCTTGCTTCCTTTGAAGATAATCATAGGAAAGCTTCTCATGAGTAGCTGAGAGGGTTTCATGATGACTTTCAAGTTCCTCATACTTAAAGCGAAGATTTTTGATGTCTTCGATTAAGGACTGGGTTTGATTCATTTCCTCATCCAACAGGTCATCGCTTTTGTCTAGCAAATTTTTAATCTTTTCCATGGCCGTTTGTTGTTCAGTTGCAATTTTAGCAAGAGTCTTATAGCTGGGTTTGGATTCACATTCAGAGTCATCTTCACTGGAGGTCTGAAAGTAAGCATCGCGTGAGTTTACCTTAGCACCTCTTGCCATGAAGCAGTAGGTGGGAGCAAAATCGTCGTCATCATTGGCATCGGCTTCGGTGTCGTGACCATTGTCTTCAGGGTTGAAGATGGACTTGGCGCCGAATGCCGAAGCTAGAGCCAGGCTTGCCATGCCTAAATCAGACTCCTCCTCAGACTCCACCTCCGCCTCCTCAGAAGCAGACTCCTCCTCTGAATCCATCTCCCTGCCAATGAACGCACGAGCCTTGCCAGATGATCTCTTCTTGTAGGATGAAGACTTTGAAGAAGACTTTGAGAATTTCTTCTTCTTCTTCTTGTCGTCAGAGTCATATTCCTTGCTCTTCTTCTTTTTCTTTGCTTCCTTGTCCCATTAAGGACATTTAGATATATAGTGGCCTAGCTTCTTGCATTTGTGGCATGTTCTCTTCTTGTAGTCATGAGAGGAAGCCTCATCATTCTTGGAGCTGGATCTTCAGGCCTTTCGAAGCGATTCTTCTTGGAGAACTTTTGGAACTTTCTCACAAGCATTGCTAGCTCTTTGCCAATGTCTTCAGGATCATCAGAACTGCAGTCAGATTCTTCAGATGAGGATTCAGCCTTTGCCTTCAAGGCACGAGATCGGCCATAGTTGGGACCATAGATATCTCTCTTCTCAGATAGCTGTAATTCATGGGTGTTGAGCCTCTCGAGTATGTTAGACCGATCGAGATCTTTGAAGTCAGGGCGTTCTTGGATCATCAATGCTAGAGTGTCAAATGAGCTGTCAAGTGATCTCAGTAGCTTCTTCACGACTTCATGCTCGGTGATTTCAGTGGCACCAAGAGCACGAAGCTCATTTGTGATATCAATGAGGCGGTCGAAAGTGAGCTGGACATTCTCATTGTTATTCCTCTTGAATCGGTTGAAGAGATTGCAAAGCACATCGATTCTTGAATCCCTTTGAGTTGAGACGCCTTCGTTGACCTTGGACAGCCATTCCCACACTAGCTTCGCAGATTCCAAAGCACTCACATGGCCATACTGCCCTTTGGTCAGATGACCACAGATGATGTTCTTGGTGGTTGAGTCCAGTTACGTGAATCTCTTGACATCAGCAGCGGTGACGCCTTCACCAACTTTGGGAACGCCAGTCCTGACGACATACCAGAGGTCGTTGTCAATGGCTTCAAGATGCATGCGCATCTTATTCTTCTAGTAGGTGTAATCAGTGCCATCGAAGATGGGGCACGCAGCGGAGACTTTGATTATCCCTGCAGTCGGCATAGCTAAAACTCCAGGTGGTTAAACCGAGTCACACAGAACAAGGGAGCACCTGGCTCTGATACCAATTGAAAGTGCTAGTTATCGACTAGAGGGGGGTGAATAGGCGTTTTTTATGAAAGTCTTCAAGACAGGCAATGTCTTCGAAGACAAACAACCAAATACGACCTATACAGTATGCAGCGGAAGATAAACTACACTAGCCAAGCCATAGTATAGTAAATAGTATGAAGTACACACGAAGACGAATAGTAGCTTGGTAGAGTGGATCGGAATAGGAAGATAGTATGAAGCCAATTATGCAATCAGAGAGAATGTCTTCACACAGTAAAGCCAAACAAGGCAAACAAGCAATGACTTCACGAAGATAAACAGTAAGTAAGGGTGAAGTGATAGAACCAGTTGCTTGGCGAAGACAAGGATTTGGTAGACCAGTTCCAGTTGTTGTGACAAATGTACATCTGGTTAGGGAGGCTGAGATTCAACACAGAAGACCGCATCTTCACCTTATTCCCCTTGAGCTAAGGACACTTAATCCTCGCCCAATCACTTTGGTAAGTCTTCAAGGTAGACTTCCAAACCTTCACAGACTTCGTTCACCGGCGATCCACAATGACTCTTAGATCCTCAGAGCGCGACGCCTAACCGACTGGAAGATACAAAGTCTTCAAGTGTAATAAGTCTTCAGATCACGCGGACAGAAAGACTTCAGTGATGCCAAACACTCTTTGGGCTCTGGGTGTTTTGGGCTTTGTCCTCTCAAGGGTTCTCTCTCAATGGCTTCGGAGGTGGGTTGCTCTCAAACGACAAAAGCCGTGCACTAACTCTGAGCAGCCACCAATTTATGGTGTAGGGGGTGGGCTATTTATAGCCAGGAGGCAACCCGACATGATATGTACAAAATAACCCTGGGTCACTAAGGAACCGACACGTGTCCAACGGTCGGATTTCAAACACACGCGGCAGCTTGACTTGGGCTACAAGCAAAGCTGACTCATCCAACTCTGGATATGATTTACACTCATTGTCTTCACTCGAAGACATAGGATTTTGGTTGAGCATCATGTCAGTCTTCTGACTTTGTTCACTTGGACCCCACTTAACAGTTTGGTGATTCCTATGACTCAAGAAAGAAGAAAACAAAACTACGAAAGAAACTATGTCTTCGCACTCCATATTCTTCAAGTGAATGTCTTCACATGTCATTATCTTCGATGTGAATGTCTTCACGAACCACCATTGTCTTTAATGTTTTTATACATTTTTAGGGGTCATCTCTGGTAGGAAAACCAAATCAATGAGGAACTTCTACCTGTGTTATCCTGCAATTCTCACAAACACATTAGTCACTCAACCACGTTTGTCGTTAATACTCCAAAACCAACTTGGGGTGGCATTAGATGCACTTACACACGTTCATCACCAGGTTGTGTTTCAGCATCAAAAATAGAAATATCATTTGGATTCTCAGGTGTGTCTATAGTAGGTTCACTAGAAGCATGCAAAGTCCTATCAGCATTCTTTTTCTTTTTAGATGGACTAGGTGCATCAGTATTAATTCCCTGAGAATCTTGCTCAATTCTCTTAGGATGGCCCTTAGTATACAAAGGTTCCTAGGTCATTTTACCACCTCTAGTCATAACTCTAACAACAGGCTCATTGTTTTTATTAATCATCTCATTAAGCAAACCATTGTGTGCCTTAAGAACTTGTTCTACTTGAGTTTTTACCATGGAAGAATGTTTACTAACAACTTTGAGATCATTAATAGTTCTAAACATATAGTCACTCAAGCGTTCAATCATATAAGCATTTCGTTTCAGTTGTCTACTAACATAAGCATTGAAGTTTTCTTGTTTAACAATAAAGTTATCAAATTCATCCAAGCACCGACTAGCAGATTTATTATAAGGAATATCACCTTCATCAAATCTATAGAGAGAATTTACCTCTACTACCTGTGTTGGGGTATTAAGACTATTTATTTCCTTAATAGGTGGTAAATTCTTAACATCTTCAACTCTAATACCTTTTTCTTTCATGGATTTCTTTGCCTCTTGCATATCTTTAGGACTGAGAAATAGAATACCTATCTTCTTCGGAGTTGGCTTAGGTGGTGGTTCGGGAAGAGTCCAATCATTGTCATTGCTCAACATATTATTCAATAGTACTTCAGCTTGTTCAACAGTTCATTCCCTGAAAACATAACCAGCACAACTATCTAGGTGGTCCCTAGAATCATCGGTTAGTCCATTATAAAAGATATCAAGTGTTTCATTTTTCTTGAGAGGATGATCAGGCAAAGCATTAAGTAATTGGAGAAGCCTCCCCCATGCTTGTGGGAGACTCCCTTCTTCAATTTGCACAAAGTTAAATATTTCTTGTAAAGCAGCTTGTTTCTTATGAGCAGGAAAATATTTTTCAGAGAAGTAATATATCATATCCTGGGGACTACACACACAACCAGGAGCAAGAGAATTATACCATGTCTTAGCATCACCCTTTAATGAGAAAGGAAACAACTTAAGAATATAGTAATAACGAATTTTTTCCTCATGAGCAAATAGGTGGCTATGTCATATAATTTAGTAAGATGTGCCACCACGGTTTTAGATTCATAACCATGGAATGGATCAGATTCAACCAAAGTAATTAACTCATGATCGACAGAGAATTCATAATCCTTATCAATAACAAAGATAGGTGAAGTAGCAAACTTAGGATCATATTGCATTCTAGCATTCAAAGATTTTTCTTTCAACTTGACTAGTAATTTCTTAAGATCCTCTCTATCCTTACAAGCAAGAAAGTCCCTAGCTACCTCTCTATCCATAAGATAACCCTCAGGTATAACAGGAAATTCATATATAGGAGTGCTAGGTCTAATGGGTGTTTCAAAGTTTTCAGTTTCAATAATTTCATCAGTTTCAGAAATATCATCAGTTTCAGCATTCTCAATATCTTTAGCTCTGGCAAGTTGTTCATCAAGAAATTCACCCAGTGGCACAGTATTATCAAGCAAAGTACTAGTATCATCATAAGCATCATTCATAGCAGAAGTAGCATCATCAATTACTTGCGACATATCAGAATGAATAGCAGGTGTAGGTGTCGCAAGCTTACTCAAAGCAGAAGGTGAATCAAGTGCAGAGCTAGATGGCAGTTCCTTACTTCCCCTTGTTGTAGAGGGAAAAATCTTGGTTCTGGTATCTTTCAGATTCCTCATAGTGATCAACAGATATAAATCCCAAGTGACTCAGCAAATATAGCTATGCTCCTCGGCAACGGCACAAGTATAGGGGATCGCAAGAATTTTCGTGGGTAGAGTATTCAACCCAAATTTATTGATTTGACACAAGGGGAGCCAAAGAATATTCATGAGTACTAGAAGTTGATCTGTCAATTCAACCACACCTGAAAGACTTAATATCTGTAGCTAAGTATTTAGTAGCAAAGTAGTATGGAAGTAGCAGTAACAGTGGCAATAGTAGCAGTAGCAGTTTTGTAGTGATTGTAACAGCAGCAGCAATGAAAGTAACTTAGCAAAGATCAATATGTGAAAAGCTCATAGGTATTGGATCAGCGATGGATAATTTTGTTGGAAAATATATATCATGTAGTAGTGATAACCTAGGGCGACATAGAACTAGCTCCAATTCATCAATGTAATGTAGGCATGTATTCCGTATATAGTCATACGCGCTTATGGAAAAGAATTTGCATGGCATCTTTTGTCCTACCCTCCCGTGGCAGCGGGGTCCATAAGGAAACTAAGGGATATTAAGGATTCCTTTTAATAGAGAACCAGAACAAAGCATGAGCACTTAGTGAATACATGAAGTCCTCAAACTACGGTAATCATCGGAAAGAAACACAATTATTGTCACCTTGGGGTATGTGGATCATAACACGTAATAGGTGTCTACAACTTGCAAGATAGGATCAAGAACACAAATATATTCATGAAAACATAATAGGTTCAGATCTGAAATCATGGCACTCGGGCCCTAGTGACAAGCATTAAGCATAGCAAAGTCATAGTAACTTCAATCTCAGAACATAGTGGATACTAGGGATCAAACCCTAACAAAACTAACTCAATTACATGATAAATCTCAACCAACCCATCACCGTCCAGCAAGCCTACGATGGAATTACTCACTCCTGGCGGTGAGCATAATGAAATTGGCAATGGAGGAAGGTTGATGATGATGATGGCGACGGATTCCACCCTCCGGAGCCCCGAACGGACTCCAGATCAGCCCTCCCGATGAAGAGCAGGAGGTGGCGGCGGATCCGTATCGTAAAACGCGATGAATCCTTCTCTCTAATTCTTTCTCTGTGAATAGGTACATATGGAGTTGGAGTTAGGGTTTTAGACGGTCCAGGGGGAAAACAAGCCTGCAGGGTGTGCCCTAGGGGGGGGGGGTAGGCGCGCCCTCAGGGTTTGTGGCCCTTGGGTTGCCCCCCTTTGGTATCCTTTTCCACCAGTATTTTTTATATATTCCATAAATATTCTCCGTAAATTTTTAGGGTAATCCAAGAACTTTGATTTCTGCATTAAAATAACACCATGGCAATTCTGCTGAAAACAGCTTCAGTCCGTGTTAGTTCCATTCGAATCATGCAAATTAGAATCCAAAACAAGGGAAAAGAGTTTGGAAAAGTAGATACGATGGAGACTTCAGCCCACGAAGGGTAACGACTACGCGAGTCCATGGAGGGATCCACCCACGAAGGGTCCACGAAGAAGCAACCTTGTCTATCCCACCATGGCCATCGCCCATGAAGGACTTGCCTCACTCGGTTAGATCTTCACGAAATAGGCGATCTCCTTTCCCTTACAAACTTCTTGGTTCAACTCCACATCATGTCGGAGGCTCCCAAGCGACATCTAACCAATCTAGGATACACCACTCTCCAAAAGGTAATAGACGATGTGTTGATGATGAACCCCTTGCTCTTGTGCTTCAAATGATAGTCTCCCCAACACTCAACTCTCTATCATAGATTTGGCTATCGTGGAAGAAGGATTTGAGTGGAAAGCAACTTGGGGAAGGCTGGAAATCAAGGTTCAAATGGTAGGAATGGAATCTCTTGATTTCAACACATGAGTAGGTGGTTCTCTCTCAAAAAAGGAATGGTGGAAGTGTAGGCACGTTCTGATGGCTCTCTCTATGGAGAAGAAGGGGGTGGAGGGGTATATATAGCCTCCACAAAAAATCCAACCGTTACATACTTTTGACCCATCTTGGTGGCACCGATCAGAAAACTCGGTGGCACCAATCTGTGTAAAAATATGAACGTTAGGAATCTTGGTGGGACCGATGGGTACAACTCGGAGGGACCGATGTGCAAGGGCTTAGGTCAAACCTCGTCTCAATGGCACCGATTACATCATCTCGTTGGGACCAAAGTGAAGCAATAAGTTAACAGAGAGTTAGTCAAGCCATCTCGGTGGGACCGATTGCAATTCTCGGTGGCACCGAAATAATTGCAATAAGCAATAGAGAGCTGGCAAGGCCATCTCGGTGGGCCCGAGATCCATATAGGTGGATCCGAATTGTTAGGGTTTTGGCAGTGGCTAAGTCTAGATTAACTTGGTGGCTCCTCGTATGAAATATCGGCGGGTCTGAGTTGGAATTTAGGGTTTGGACAAATTTGTACGGAGAAAGTGGCTAAGGGTTTTGGAGCAATATCACTACGCACTTGAGCAAATAGTTCATTAAGCAAAATCTCATCCCCTTTTAATAGTATTGGCTTTTCTATGGACTCAATGTGATGCTGGATCACTTAAACAAAAATGTAGAGTCTTGAGCTTTTGCCAATCCTTATCCTTACAATTTTGAGGGGTCCACATATCTAATCCTTGCCATGACAATTATTGAACATCCTGAAATATTTAACTTGACTGGACATTAGTTCAATGAGGTATATGTTGTTATGAGTTACCAAAACCACCCAGGGATTAGTTGCACTTTCAATCTCCCCCTTTTTGGTAATTGATGACATCATATAGATCAAAGCTTCGACAAATTATTAAATGAATGAAGTACATCGTCGCTTTGCGAAGTATGTGATAAGCAAGAGCTCCCCCTAAATTTGTGCATTGTTAAAAATTTGCGGTTGAATGCAAATGCACAATCGATTAGGATCATGGGTCACTCTTCATGTCACATACAACTTGGTGGTTCACTCAAAATGATGTGAATGGAATAGTAAATACACATCACCAAAAACATAAGTGAATGATCATACACAAATAATGATAGAGATAAGCAATAAGCATCACATGAAGCATAGTATGATCAATCACACATAACCAATGTAGTAACTCACACCATAACGAACAAAGTAGCACAAATCAAATGAAAATAGTAGCAAGAACTCAATAAAAAACAATGAGAAAAAGCGAGACACTCTCTCTTGAAGCCTAATGATCTATACAAATTCTCCCCCTTTAGCAACATGTACCAAAAAGTTTGAATAGGTATAGAACTATACGTCTCTCTAGGCATGGTCCTCGACAGCTCCTGAAGGTGACTTCTGGCTGGTTGCTCCGGTGTGCGTAGATGGTGTAGAGAGAAATGCATCCGCAAAGGTTTCATCTGACATCCGCTGAGCTGGTGGCGTAGAGATTGGAGGTGTCACAGTAGTAGTGGCAGTAGGTGCAAAGTGAGTAGTCCTCGTGTTTGCAACTGGCACAACAGCAGATCTGGGTGCCCTAGGTACTGCCTGGTATCTCTCAATTGTGGTTGTCTCATCTCCACTGTCATAAGCTCTGACTGCGTCAACATCATCTTTGAGCTTCTCCACAATGGTCTATACCTCAGTGATCTTCACATCAAGATCATGAACCTTAGTCTCGATTATCTGCTCCAGGCTCTCCTGGTTCTTGGCTAGGTTGGCCAGACTTTGCTCAATCCTCAGGGTAGCTTCCAGTAGATAAGTCATCTGGTCATTCTTGGACTTGAGGTTGGAAATGGGTGCATTGGGAGAAGAGGCCTTCTGTGCTTCTTTTGCTGCTGCAGCTACCTAAATTTCCTCTTGAGCTTGAGCAGACGAAGCATGTGAAGGGTCCATCACTACAACATTGTCCTCAAACTCAGGCTGCAATGGGAGATGCTCACTATCAAGTAGATAAGTGCTTGTTCCAACCTTGGAGTTGATGAGCAACTGAATGTGCGGACCAAATCCACATGATCTCTTCTGGTCAGCTGCGGTTCTCTTGATAGTCTCAATAATAAGGCTCATAACTTTGAATTTCTGTGGTGTGTCAAACAAATGTAGAAAGTTGATGGAGTGGCCATGAATCATCTTATCATCTCCAGACTTGGTCAAAAGAGTGTGCCTCAAGATTGTGTTGGTGGTGGCCAAACCAGCAAGCAAATGCTTCACAGGACCAAGCCTATGCGTGTCAAGATCTTTCCTGGGTATGGGCTTGTACATGTTGGCCATAGAATTGTGATACATCTTGGGCTTGCCATAGACATCAATATCATCTTCCTCTTCCATTGGAGCATCAAGATGTTTAGCCCATTCTAAGATGGTTGACTGGTATTTGGATCCCTCAGTCATCCACACATTTCTGCCATCTGGATATAAATGTGTTGTGGAATAGAATTGCATAATCATCTCATCATTCCACTTTGTGAGCATCTTCCCAAAAAATGCATCAACTCCTGCAAGCTTGAAGCTCTCATGAACATGGGGGAAGTAATCCTCATTAGCATCAATGTATTTCCAGTCCACCCATTTCATATCACTGACTATGGGCTTCTTGTCAAGCAATATAGTCTCATCGAAATCTTGTTGCTCTCGAGTGTGGAAACGATAATCACATGCAGTCCTTCTCCTGATAGAATATGGATAAGACATCCTCCATTCTTGTAGAGCTTTGTCCTTTATGAGCATCATGTTCTCTGCAACTGGATGAGAGTTGTCATGGTCTGGAATCTGTGGCTTCAAATTTCTGAGTACTAGTGGCTCATCATCTATCTTAGCCTCAGGCACTGGGAACTTGTTCTTCTCACTTGTAGAAATGTTCCTAGTAGACCTCTTGGGTGTTGGTGCTTTGGGCTTGGACTTGGGCTTGGAGGGTGCAACAGACTTCATAGCATCAGACATGAGCTTTTGAGTCTTGGCTGGAGGTGCATCAGCAGTTGGTTCCTCCTCCTCCTCATCATGATCATCAACAACCATGGAGGGTTTGCCTATAACACAGGCAGTAGTCTTCCTAGCCCTCTTCTTCTTCTTTCATGCAGCAGCCTCCATATCACTTGGCTCCTCAGGTGTGCAAGTCATGCATTCCCTTGGAGCTATGGCGTTATCTCCCTTAGAGAGTGGGACTTTCCTCACAGCTAATCTCTCCTTTGCACTACCTGTAGGTTTGGTGTTGGCTGCTGTGCCATACTCCTTAGCAAGCACCTTCTTCTTCTTGGAGGTGGCCCCACTAGCCACAAAATCCTCATCCTTATCATCTGATGTTTTCTTCTTCCTTGTTTTGGTGGTGGCCTTTGGAAGATCTGGAGAGCTTGTTTCTCCTTCATAATAGCTGCGCTCTGGACTGGATCCCTCACTGAGATCCTCATGTTGCTCTAACAAGTTTTGGCTATCACTGACACTAGATATCTTGCAAACAAACCCTGTGATTAGATAGGTATGGGCAGGGTAGATGAGTCATCACAAAAAGCAGATAGTTTTCATGAAAATTGAGTTCAAATCTTAGTATTAAGTTTTCACAACATGCATTTCGGATCCACTGAGTTGGTAGTCTCGGTGATATGAAAGCACTCAACAGAACCTAAACACATCATTTTGGTTAGACCGAGATGTGATTCGGTGTCTCTGAGATGCTAGGGTTTCACAGAAACATTACTTTTGGTCTCACCGATTTGTACTTCTCGGCGGCACCGAGATGTACTAGTGCAATGGCGAGGGCCAAATCAATGGCACTAAAAAGTCCAATTCGGTCAGTCCGAGATGCTTTCGTCGGAAACCTAAACCTAAAATTTTAACTTGCATCTAATCTACAGAATCAATCTAGTGGATAGAAGTGTTTCTTACATAGCAAGATTCATGGCAAATTCCTAGTGCATTGAATTGGAAAAGTTTGAAGCACAAGCGGGTGGGATTTTTACGCTAACTTGGTGCAAACCCCTACAGCGGCAACGGCGGGAGAGAAACCCATGGACGACGGCAGAGTCCAACGGTGAGGGCGTTCTGGATGTGACGGTAAAGTCCGGAGACGAGGGTGACGGCAGTAGAGGGGGTGCGGGAACGTGACATTTGAGAATTTTCAACCGTACGGGCCCGCGGCTATATATACCTAGCTGCTGTCGGTGGCACCGAATGGAACAAATTGGTGGCACCGAGACGTGTAACATGTGCAGTTACAACAAATTGGCGACACCGAGTTGGTCTAATCGGTAGCACCGATATTGAAAACCTAGATCAATGTCGTGGGAAACCACGGCCACCTATGGGGCCATTAGCCCCTTGTGGCTCGGTAGGGGGGATGAGCACATTCCACAAAGAGCAGAGAACATAGCGCAGCATGGCAGAGATCACATGGGCAATTTTACCCAGGTTCAGGCTGCCGCGAGGCGTAAAACCTTACTCCTGCTTTGGTGGATTGTGGTGGAAATGCAGTGCTCTTGCCCGGCAGGGTTGCCTCGGGGCGAGGGCAACTACGCGCGTACGAGTGTACAAGGGTCCGAATCCTTTCTATGGTTGCCATGGCCCTCCTTTTATAGATCAAGGGGTCACCACAATGGCAAATCTATCATTGCGTACTGATTAGATAGCGAACAGTGCTATCATACCTAACTCTACAGTCAGAGCAGGGCACATTAAATGCGCCGTTTAGTGTCACATTGTGGCATGCCCAGCAAGCCTTGCCGGGCTGCTCGCCCACCTTTTCACCTGTCTGCTTGACACGTCTCTGGACGGGTGTCATTTGGAGGTGGTTTCCTCTGGAAATGGCTGCCATGTGTCAAATAACAGCTGCTTAGTCACTTGGGGGCTTGACACCGCACCGATCGATGACTTGCGTCGCTGTGAGGTGGAGCGGTGGAGCCTTGCCGGGGTAGTTTGCCTTCCTAGTGCCCGGCAGGCCTGCCGGGACGGTCTTGAGGCTTGACTTTAGGGCCACCTCGTCCTCGCCAGGCTCGCCTGCACGGCAAGGGAGGTTTATCCTTAGTGGTGTCTTGCTCATTTAGCTTGTCTTGGTCCTCTTGATCTGCCCTTTGATTCCTCAAAGAGCTGATCTCTCCTTGCTTGGTTTGGACTTGGACATTGCGACCTTGCTCTTTTAGGCCTGTGCACGGTCTGGGCAACAGACCCAGAGTTTGTTGCACCGACAGGAGCCCCCGGGCCTGGCCCGAACGTGCTGCCGGGCATCGTCGGGGTAGGCCCTATCCAGTGCACAGGCAAGACGGGAGCAGTTGCTTTTCCTTTGAGATCTTCTTTGCTTCTTCATTAATCTGAGCCGAGGTCAGTTTCCGGTTCTCCCGAGCGTCTCGTAATGCCAATTGTGGTGGGACCATCCTTGTAATGGCCCGTGAACAACTTTAACTTACGAGTGAGTAACTGCAAATTCACTCTTCCCACCATGCCCTTATCTTTGGCCACGTATGCTGCATGCATTGAGTGGGGTAGGTAACGGAGGCGCGTGGTGCAGGAGAGCGTCAAGGCAGGGGCCCGGCCTTCTTGGATTGGTGGAGATGGATGGCGGTTACCCGTCGGGGGATCAGCTCCCAGCCCCCAGCCCACCTATATAAAAGGAGGGCGAGGGGAAGCGGAAATGCTCATCCACGCACCTTCTCTCACCATTTCCTTCCTTCTCCCAGTAATGTTGAGAGGGAGAGACCGGGGCCAGGTCCCGGGCTTGAGCTTGGGGAAGATGACTCTGAAAGCTTATGTAGGCGCTCGGGGAGTGAGTCTGGTCCGGGGCCGAAAGGGATGTGGCGGTCGAGCCACTCGCAGCGCAAGAGGTACCAAGCTTTTCCACTATGGTGGAATGCTTGTCTCCTCTGCTCAGGTCAGCTGTCTGGCGGGGAGCACTAGACCTGGCCGTGAACCACTGCGGCTTCCTACCCTGACGCCAGAGCTCCCAGGGGTTCCGACATCTGTCTAGGGTGCAGTGCTCGGGTCCCTTGGTAATCCCAGCACTGCCCCCTTTGGTGAAGTCGGGGCGAATGTCAAAGACGGCGGCATCTTCCCGCCCTCCAAGGTGGGGAGCGATGCTCCTTATGCGTCTCGGATGCCGTCGTCGCCCACAACTTCTCTGAGAGAGCCAACGACTCGAGGAGCTGGCGCCCCCTGGAGTGGTGGCGATGAAGAAAGAACGAGGGAAGACGGAGAAGGCGGGTGGCAGGGCCTCAGGTCGAAGTACGATGGCACCGACGCCTTCGTCTCGTACTGCTGACCTGCTGCCTCGTCTTTCTGTTCTTCCCCTGCCTCCCCAGCACCATCATCACTGGCCTCTTGGTTACCAGGGAGGGGGCCGCTCTCTTGGTGCCTTTGCCTCCTCCAGCAGTCTTCCAGCTAAGCTCCGATGGTTCTCCCCGCCGGTGCTTTTGCTGGGGCTTCTGGCTGGTCCTGGAGGTGGTGACCAGGGCACCGCCGAGCTGCTCCTTCCGCCCCTCTCCTTCACAGACTCGCCACTCTCGACCTTTTCAGGCTGCACCCGGCAGGTCCTGACGGGGTCGAGTGGGGCGTCTTGCTCAGGCACTCCTTTTGCCCTCTTCCTCTTCCATCGCAGTGCCTAGGAGGAGAGGGACAAGAAAGGGATTACAGGGCACTTATCTTTTTTCAGTCTAAAATATGTAGGCATTTGCCAAACTTTAGTCTAAACAATGTAATCTTCTTTATACATGTTGGTGTTCTGTAAGATCTGTACTTGTTCATCAGCATATTAATGAAAAAGACAAGCTTTGCCGGGCACTTGTGCATGCATCATACCCATGAAGAGGTGAAATGCCTCTATATGTTCAAGTAAACAAGTTATCTCCGGCAAGCTATCTTGCCGGTACCCTTGAATTGTTGCCGTGAGGCTAAGCCTGCCGGGCACAAATTGCAAAGAGGGACCAGCCCCCCGGCAAGCCTTCTCCGCCAAAGGCCACTACGACCATCCTGACCGAAGCAACATTCGAGTCAAAGGATGGGAGCACCTAAGTTTCGAAGGTGACGAGGTTTTCATATGCACAAGTTTCTACTTACATAACACGTAAGGATAAGAAGAGAACTTATTTGTTTGGCTTGCCGAGGATTGTCACGTAGGCTCGTCTTCATTTCTTCGTCTTGGGACCGAGTCCACGGCAAGAACCCTGCAACTTAATGCATATGAAAACAATGCCTCATGCGACCTCATCTACATGATCATGCTATGTTCATGATATGCTTATGCATGCATGCAAGTTTTGGGGCCCCCCAGTGCTGCGTTTATTTCTGTTGCTCAGGGTCTGCGCTTGGCTTTGTACAAGGGGTTACATGTAACATCGGCAAGGCCTGTACAAAAGGGTGGCTGACAAGTAGGGCCCAATAGCCGCGCCTTACGGGTAGAGCTTACGTAGATGCTCAATGTTCCATGAGTTTTGCAACTGAATGCCATCTCCAGTCTCTAGACGGACTGCGCCAGGTCTGGTGACTCGTACTACCCGGTAAGAGCCTTCCCACTTCGGCGTCAACTTGTTTGTACCCTTGGCAGACTGAACACGCCTAAGGACAAGGTCGCCTTCCTCAAAACCCCAGGCACGAACCCTATGGCAGTGATAGCGACACAGGGCTTGCTGGTAGCGTGCAGCACGCGTAGCGGCCCGGAGACGGTTCTCCTCAAGTAGCACAGTGTCATCACGCCGGTGCCGTTCCTGCACTACTTCATCATAGGCAAGCACTCGAGGAGATCCGAATATGAGTTCCGTGGGGATAACTGCTTCTGCCCCATAGACTAGGGAGAAGGGAGTCTGCCCGGTAGCTCGATTTGGTGTCGTTCTAAGGGACCAAAGAACCATCGGCAGCTCATTGATCCATCGCCCGCCACACTTCTGCAGTCTATCAAATGTTCTTGTCTTGAGACCTCGCAGCACTTCAGCGTTCGCCCTCTCAGCTTGTCCGTTGCTTCTAGGATGGGCGACAGAGGCAAATGAGATCTTGCTTCCGAGGGCATGAACATCTTGCATGAAGGTGCGGCTCGTGAATTGGGTGCCATTGTCGGTGATGATTCGAGTAGGCACCCCGAAGCAGCACACCAATCCTTTCAAGAACTTGATAGCTGATTATGCGGCCACCTTTCTACTGGGCTCCACCTCTGGCCACTTTGTGAACTTGTCGATAGCAACGGACAAGAACTCAAAGCCCCCGGTAGCATGGGGGAAGGGTCCCAAGATATTGAGCCCCCAAACTGAGAAGGGCCATGACAAAGGGATCGTCTGAAGAGCTTGGGCAGGCTGATGGATGTTCTTGGAGTGGAACTGGCAGGCTTCACATTTGGTGACGAGCTCAACTGCATCTTGGACGGCTGTGGGCCAATAGAAACCTTGCCGGAAGGCTTTTCCAACCAGAGCCCTTGATCCAATGTGTGAGCCGCACATACCCTTGTGTACCTCTGCCAATAATTCCTTTCCTTCCTCCTGGCAAATGCACTTCAATTTCACACCGTTGGGCCTCCTTCTGTACAGAGTGTCATCAACGAACTGATACATACTGGCCCTCCGGGCTACTCTTTCAGCTTCTTCTTGCTCTTCGGGGAGTTCTCTAGTTTGGAGGAAATGGACTATGTGCCGTGCCCGGGTTGGGGCAAGGGGCTCGGCAACAAGGACTAGTGGCACCTCCTCATTCGCAGGAGCGCACTTCTCGACCGTAGCGACCGATGGTCTGGCGGGGTGGTGCAGCTCACTGATCGAAGGGGAGTTGTTCCCGCCAAGCTCTCTGCCGGGAGCCTTGGGAGGCTCTGCCGGGTGAGGCTTGCCTGAGTCCAGTTTCCTCCTCTTTCTGGCCATTGTTATCGGGGATACGGAGGGCTGAGTCAGATGGAGAACAAAAGTTCCTGGTTCCACAGGGAGTTTTTGTGCAGCGCACTTTGACAGATGATCAGCAATGCTGTTTTCCGCACGGGGTACGTGATCTATTTGCAATCCATCAAAGCGCTCCTCCAACTTTCTCACTTCCTTGACGTATGCCTCCATCAATGGGCTTTGGTAATCCTTGTTGACTTGTCTCATCACAAGTTGTGAATCTCCGCGGATGATCAACTTCTTGATTCCCAGTTCTGTTGCAATCCTGAGCCCGGCAAGGAGCCCTTCATACTCTGCAGTATTGTTGGTAGCCTTCTCTCGGGGAAAGTGCATCTGGACGACGTACTTAAGGTGCTCCCCAGTGGGGCCAACAAGAAGCACGCCAGCCCCTGCACCTTGTAGGGAGAAGGCACCATCGAAATACATAATCCATTCTTGGGGCGCTTCCTTGCTGGGGATGATCGTCTTCAATACTTCTTCATCAGGAGTTGGTGTCCACTCTGCGATGAACTTTGCTAGTGCTCTGCTCTGAATAGCTGACATGCTTTCAAACTTCAAACCAAAGCTGGACAACTCCAAAGCACATTCCACAATCCTGCCAGTGGCCTCGGGGTTTCAGAGTATGCGTTGCAAGGGGAAGCGGGTGACAACTGTGATCTTGTGGGCTTGGAAGTAGTGGCGCAGTTTCCTTGAGGCCATGATGAGGCCAAAAATCAACTTTTGCACGCCAGAGTACCTCGATCTAGCTCCCTGTAACAGGGAGTTGACGAAGTACACTGGGCGCTGCACCGCTTTCTTCTTTGCCCCAACCATAGAACTGCTTCCGCTGCCCTGCCTTTCTTTGCTCTGGACTGACTCTGATCTTGTCGGGATGGGTTCGCTTTCCTCTTCAGAGGGGACAGTGGTTGTGGCTGCCGTATCATCCACTTCCCGCTGTGCCACCAGTGCTGCACTAACCACTTGATTGTTTGCCGCTAAGTATAGCAGCAACGACTCTTGTGGTTTGGGAGCGACCAAGGTGGGCACAGAGGAAAGATAGGTCTTCAAATCTTGCAGCACAGCGTCTGCCTCCGGGGTCCACTCCATAGGCCCTGCCTTCTTCAAGACTTTGAAGAACGGCAAGACGCACTCGGCGGACTTGGAAATGAACCTACTAAGCGCGGCAACACATCTAGTCAAATGCCTCACGTCCTTAACTGTCTTGGGTGCTTGAATCCGCTCGATAGCTTTGATCTTGTCGGGGTTGGCCTCTATCCCTCGATGAGACACAAAGAAGCCAAGTAGCTTGCCAGAGGGAACTCCAAACACACACTTCTCTGGGTTCAGCTTCAAGTTGATCCTGCGCAGATTAGCAAAGGTTTCTTCCAAATCCTGGATGAGGGTTGATCTGTCCTTGGTCTCGACCACAATATCATCCATGTAAGCTTCAATGTTTCTATGCAGCTGGGATTCAAAGCCAATCTGTACTGCTCTTGCAAAAGTGGATCTGGTGCTCTTTAACCCGAAGGGCATCCATACAAAGCAGTACGTGCCACATGGGGTTATGAATGCGGTCTTCTCTTCATCTTCCTTGGACATGAAGATCTGGTGGTATTCGGAGTAGGCATCCAGAAAGGAAAGCAGGTCACACCCGGAAGTGGAATCCACAATCTGGTCGATGCGCCGCAAGGGGAACGGGTACTTCGGGCATGCCATGTTTAGATCTGTGAAGTCTATGCAAAGCTTCCATTTCCCAATTGCCTTGCGCACCACCACTGGATTTGCTAACCATGTGGGATGCAACACTCCCCTGACCAAACCAGCCGCTTCAAGCTTCTTGGTCTCCTCGGCAATAAACTGTTGCCATTCCAAAGCTTGCTTTCGGACCTTTTGCTTGACAGGCCGGGCATGTCGGCAGATAGCAAGGTGGTGATCGATTACCTCCCTGGGAACACCGGGGATATCAGATGGTTGCCAGGCAAACACATCAATATTCGCCCGCAGGAAGGCAATGGGCGCGCTTTCCTATTTGTTATCAAGGGTGGCACTGATAGTGAAGGTACCATCAGCGCTAGCCAGCCCTGCCGGGACCTTCTTCATAGCAGGTGCAGCAGCTTTGGATCTCTTGTTATTGGAACTCTCCGGCAAGTCATCAACAGGCGCAACACACTCTGGAGAGGCACGCTTCCCGGATTCCTTGCTGGCATCCTTGCTAGCGTTCTTCATTTTCTTACTTTCCTTGGCGGGAGCAGTGGTTTATGCAGCCTCAGCAGTGACCGCCTCCCAGTACATCTTGTCCACGCATATGACTGCGTCCTTCTGATCTGACGGAATGGAAATGACTCCTATCGGCCCTGGCATCTTCAAGGTGTTGTAGGCATAGTGGGATGCCGCCATGAACTTGGCTAGAGCTGGGCGACCAAGGATTCTGTTGTACGGCAAGGGGAGGTCAACCACGTCAAACACGATCTTCTCAGTCCGATAGTTTAACTCCCCTCCGAACATCACCGACAGCGTGGTCTTTCCCTTAGGACGACTCCTTCCATGGTTGATTCCTTGGAACGTGCCAGTAACCTTGAGCTCCTCATCTACTATCTGAAGTTTGCTGATGACCTTTGGAGATATCAGATTCAACCCGGCCCCGCCGTCAACCAACATCTTTGTGACTTTGAGGTTGCGTATTGTTGGTGAGACTATCAACAGCAAGCACGCTACCACGGTGGTGCGGTCAGGGTGATCCTCTTCATCAAAGATGATGGGCGTGCGGGACCACTTGAGCGGCTTCCTAGAATCTGCCGCTGGCTCCACGGCATTGACTTCACGCGCCCACTGTTTAAGTTGTCGGTGAGAGGAGTGCAGAAATGCACCCCCATCAATGCATAGGGCGTCAGTGGCTTTCTGGAACTCCTGCTCACTGGTTTCCTCTTCATCTCCTTCACCGGTCTCACCATCGCAATCCTTCTTCTCACAGCCTCTGGCGAGTTTCCCTTGGGACTGAGTAGCCTTGCCGGGGTGACTTACTCCGCTGCCTTGGCCCTTCCAGCCAGCACCATCCTGGTTTTTCTCCTTATCACGCTTCTCATACTCAGCCCTCTGCTTTTTGACGAGTTGCTCCACCTGATGACACTCCTGAAGGTCGTGGCCCTTGGTCCTATGGATCTTGCAGTACGGCCCATCACCCTTCCCAGCCTTCTCGGCAGCCGTGGCCGCCCGACAGTCAGTGCATGCTGCTACTTCTTGAGCTTGCGTTGGTTTTTCCCTTGAAGAGGAAAGGGTGATGTAGCAAAGTAGAGATAAGTATTTCCCTCAGTTTGAGAACTAAGGTATCAATCCAGTAGGAGACAACGCACAAATCACCGAATACCTGTACAAACAATCAAACAACTTGCACCCAACGCGATAAAGGGGTTGTCAATCCCTTCATGATTATTTGCAAAAGTGAGATCTGATAGAGATAGATAAATGATAAAGTAAATATTTTTGGTATTTTTGTTTTATAGATCGGAAAGTAAAAGATTGCAAAATAGAAGATCGGAAACTTGTATGATGGAAAATAGAAGATTATATGATGGAAAATAGTAGATTGGAAACTTATATGATGGAAAATAGACCCGGGGGCCATAGGTTTCACTAGAGGCTTCTCTCAATATAGAAAATAATACGGTGGGTGAACAAATTACTGCCGAGCAATTGATAGAAAAGCGCAAAGTTATGACGATATCTAAGGCAATGATCATGAATATAGGCATCACGTCCGTGTCAAGTAGACCAAAATGATTCTGCATCTACTACTATTACTGCACACATCAACCGCTATCCAGCACGCATCTAGAGTACTAAGTTCATAAAGAACAGAGTAATGCATTAAGTAAGATGACATGATGTAGAGGAATTAACTCAAGCAATATGATGAAAACCCCATCTTTTTATCCTCGATGGCAACAATACAATACGTGCCTTGCTGCCCCTACTATCACTGGGAAAGGACACCGCAAGATTGAACCCAAAGCTAAGCAATTCTCCCATTGCAAGAAAAACCTATCTAGTTGGCCAAACCAAACCGATAGTTCGAAGAGAATTACAAAGATATCAAATCATGCATATAAGAATTCAGAGAAGATTCAAATAATATTCATAGATAAGATGATTATAAATACACCATTCATCGGATCTCGGCAAACACACCGCAAAAAAGTATTACATCGAATAGATCTCCAACAACATTGAGGAGAACATGGTATTGAGAATCAAAGAGAGAGAAGAAGCCATCTAGCTACTAGCTATGGACCCGTAGGTCTGTGGTAAACTAGTCACGCTTCATCAAAAGGGCAATGGTATTGATGTAGAAGCCCTCCGTGATCGAATCCCCCTCCGGCAGGGTGCCGAAAAAGGTCCCTAGATGGGATCTCACTGGTACAGAAGGTTGCGGCGGTGGAAAAGTCTTTTCGTGGATGCCTCTGTTGGTTTGGGGATATATGAGTATATATAGGCGAAAGAATTAGGTTAGGAGGTGCACAAGGGGCCCACAAGGGTGGGGGCGTGCCCTTTGTCCTTGTGGCCGCCTCGTGGCTCCTCCGACTTCATCTCCAAGTCTCCTGGTTTCCTTCTGGTCCAAGAAAAATCATCGCGAAAGTTTTATTCCGTTTGGACTCCGTTTGGTATTCCTTTTCTGCGAAACTCAAAAACAAGGAAAAAAAAACAGAAACTAGCACTGGGCTCTAGGTTAATAGATTAGTCCCAAAAATAATATAAAATAGCATATTAATGCATATAAAACATCCAAAATAGATAATATAATAGCATGGTACAATAAAAAAATTATAGATACGTTGGAGACGTATCACACGCGGCAACCTCCTTACCGGGGGCCTCGGCCTTGGCCTTCTTGCCGGTACTAGGTGTGCTTGATCCTTCGACAGTCATCACAACTTTCTCCTTGCGCTCCTTGTTCTTCTTCTAGTTGGTGGCATCATCGTCATCGTCTGAATCGATGTCAACGCCATCCTCTTCACCGGGAAGTCGCCTTCCCTCCTCTACGCGAGCACACTTATCCACCAGAGTGTATAACTCATTCACAGTCTTGGGCAGCTGCACGTTCATTTTGGAACGTATCCTGTGGTTGCGCACGTTGGACTGGAATGCGGCTATCACAGCTGCCGGGTGGATATCTGGGATGTTCTTGTGCACTCGACTAAACCTTTGCATGTACTTCCGCAGACTTTCTCCTTCCTTCTGTGGGAGGAGCTGCAGATCACTGGGCCGTCCTGGTTCTTGATGGCCGCCCATAAAGGCGCCAACAAACTCATGGCATAGGTCAGCCCAAGTTGAGATGGAGTCCTCCGGCAGGTGCATTAGCCAAAGGGAAGTAGTTGGCGAACACCTTCTCATCTCTTCCCCCGGCAGCCTGAACAACGATGGTGTAGATGCTCAGGAACTCTGCCGGGTTCAATCTCCCATCGTACTTCTCTGGTATCTCTGGCTTGAATGTGCGGGAAGATGTCCAACGGACTTGCCACAGTTCACGAGTGAAGGCGGGGCACCCAACCTCGAAAGGTAGGTACCCACCCTCACCGGGTGTAGGCTCGTCGACATCGGGGCTGTTGCGCCTATTAGACTGGCGGTGGGTGTCGCGGCGCTGCCCGATGGTGATGCGCGCGCCTTCGCCTCGCCTGTCTTCCTGGGCCTGTCACTGGTCTTGATGTGCTCGAGGGCTGGTCGAAGCCATCGAGACATCGTCGGGTTCTTGATCCAGTGGGTCCGGCTGTGGCCCCTGCGCATGCTGCTGTGGAGGGGACTGCACCGTGGGGGTGGCCCCTTCAGTACAGCCAGTAGCGCGGGCCATTGTCATCGCCTGGGGAGGCCGTGGCTGGACAGCTCGCCGTGATCCTCCCGCCTCGGCGAAACCAATCAGGCTTTGAATGGTGGCTCTCCACTCATCCATCTGATCGGCTGCCGACGGAAGTCTCAACAGCAGCTGGGCCCGCGCCATAGCCTTCGAAGCGGTGCTTGGCATGGATGACGACATAGACCGTAGCGTCGCCTGGCTCCTCATGGTGCCAGTAGTAGCTACGCCGTGTTCTCATCATCGTGAGCCCGTCGCCAGGGTGGCGTGGTGACGAGGTGGAGGCGCTTGAGGGCCAGCGGCTCCGTTTGGTGCATTGCTGGGGCAGCTCGTTCAGGGAGTGGCGCACGCCCTGCGGCCGCGCCCGTGGCGGGTGCGGCCGGAGAGTTACGATTCGCCCCAGAGCAACACTACTAGAAAAAGGGCTATAGCTAATATAGACATTAGTGGCGCACCATGGGTGCGCCATTAATGTTTATATTACTAATGGCGCACCTTGTGTGTGGTGCGCCACCGCTAAGTTTCTCTTGGGCACACCCCCCTCCCCAGACTTACCAGTGGCGCACCGTGGTTTGGTGCACCATTACTAGTTTTAACTAGTAATGGCGCACCACACCCACGGTGCGCCACTACTAACAAAATTTTTTTCAATTTTTTTTTCAAAACTAGTAATGGCGCACCACACATCAGGTGCGCCATTAGTAACCCTGGTTACCAATGGCGCATTCTTAGGAGGTGCGCCATTGGTAACCTGAGAGCAGCTAGATATTTTTGACAGCCACCTACCACACTCACTTTCCCCACTTCATTCTCTCCACCTCTACCAAGCTTGGTCTCGGCTGCCTCCTCCTCCTCACCTCATTTGCACCATAGATTCACCCAAATTAAGTGGTTAAATTTCCTTTTTTTGATAGGTAAGTAAGGGGAAAGCTTTCTTTATGTTCTAGATCTACGTAGTGCGCCACTAATGTCTATATTATGCGCTATTTGGCAGTGGCGCACCACATACATAGTGCGCCACTAATGTCTATATTAGCTATAGCCCTTTTTCTAGTAGTGATCTACTTTTTTCTCCCTCCAACAACGTACACACTTTTTATGGCCTAGATCTACGTATGTTTGTGGTGTTGCATATGTTTGTGTTTGCAGGTACCGGTATTTGAAATGCGATAGTTGCCAATATTTTACCGGAATGTTGATTCATTTCCGTTTCGGCGAGAATTTGGCACTATGCATTCTTTTTGGTCCTATTTTTAGGCAAAGTCATGCCAAAAAATTTTTTGGTTCTAAAATATCATTTTGCTCTACCCCGCAGGCGACCATGGTCCGCACGATCACCGAAGGCATCATGAATAGGTTTTTGAGCTCCGCGAAGGCCGATATGCTTCAAAAGAACGAGACAGAGATAAGATGTCTGTGTCGAAGATGCAAGCTGAAGAGCCTTATGGACCCAGATTCCAGACAAGTGCGGGACCACCTGCTCTTGCGTGGTTTCATGGATGGCTATCGGTGGCAAGGTGATGAAGATGATTATGAAGTCGTCCATGGGGGCCGTGCAAGAAATAAGGAAGGGCAGCAACACAATAGCGGCGAGGGCGGGCGAGAAGACGAAGAATCTCCAGGACATGATCACGAAGTAGATGCAGGACACAGTCATCATGTAGAAGATGCCGGACATGATGATGAGGAAGATCAAGATGAAGGGCATGATCATGAAGATGATGATGCCGGAGCAGACGACGATGGACCATCGATGGGCTGGGTGCAGGACCCTCATATTCAAGAGCTGCTTCTCAAGCAGACGGGTAACGCAAGAGCTGCCGCCCGAGAGAAAGCCAAGCTGGATCAACTGGAGATAGACACGGTTACTCCATTGTATGAAGGATGCAGGCCCAAGGATACCCGCCTGAAAGTAACGCTCATGGCTCTGGAGATGAAGGTAAAACACAAAATGACCGACGCATGCTTCGACGAGAACATGTCATTCTGGCATGAACGTCTTCCCAAGGGGAACAAGTGCCCGACCAGTTTCAAGGAGGCGAAGAAAATCGTGTGTCCTCTGGATTTACCGCACGTGAAATACCATGTGTGCATGAACGATTGCATCATTTATCGGGACGAGCACGCGGAGTCTACCATATGTCCGGTGTGCGGCGTCACTCGATACAAGAAGAGGAAGAAAGCTCCTCGAAAGGTGGTGTGGTACTTTCCGATCACTCCTCGTCTGCAGCGGTATTTCGCGGACCCTAATCTAGCAAAGCTCCTGCGTTGGCACGCGGATAGGGAGGAGAAGAAGCGAGAAGATGACGGAAATGATCCGGAGATAAATAAAAAAGACAAGATGCTGAGTCACCCTAAGGATGCGAGCCAGTGGCAAGCGTTGAACTTCGAACACCCAGAATTTGGGGACGATCCAAGGAACATCATGCTGGGCACGAGCACCGATGGAGTCAATCCGTTTGGCAGCCAGAGAAGCACACATAGCACCTGGCCTGTGTTTGTGTGGATGTACAACCTTCCCCCCTGGATGTGCATGAAGAGGAAGTACATTCACATGAGTATGCTAATTGAAGGGCCGAAACAACCAGGGAATGACATCAATCTGTATCTGGGGCTGCTGAAAGAGGAGCTAGACACGCTGTGGAAAACGCCAGCCAATACGTGGGACCCCGCAGCGAAAGAATATTTCCCTATGAGAGCCGCACTGCTCACGACGGTGCACGACTATCTCGGTTACGGATATGTCGCGGGGCAGGTGGTCCACGGATTTTGTGCATGCGTCAGGTGCATGGATGACACAACATATCGCCAGCTAGATAGAGATCCCGGGTCTTCGAAAACCGTGTTCATGGGACATCGAAGGTGGCTTCGCGACGATGACGCATGGAGAAAACGCAAGGATCTGTTCAATGGTGAAACCGAACCCCGAAGACGCCCGCGTACGAGGAGCGGCGAGGAAATAGACGAGCTATTGAAAAATTGGAAAGAGTGCCCACCGCCGGGAAAGAAGCGAAAGGCGCCAGAGCCGCTGCTGAAGGTATGGAAAACGAGGTCTGTTTTCTGGGACTTGCCATACTGGAAGATCCTCCGTGTGCCTCACAGCCTTGATGTCATGCATATCACGAAGAACGTGTGCGAGAGTCTGCTTGGTACCCTGCTCAACATGCCAGAGAGGACCAAAGATGGGCCGAAAGCAAGGGCAGACTTGCAATCAATGGGCATCAGGGAGGAGCTTCATGCAAAACGCCCTAATGATGATGATGATGACGATGAGGCGAAGGACACGGAAAGTCGTCGCAAAGGCAAAAAGGCCAAGAAGATCGAATATGACTGCCCTCCCGCGTGCTTCACTCTAAGTCAGGAGGAGATCGAGCAGTTTTTCACCTGCCTCGTAGGAGTAAAACTTCCTTACGGTTACGCAGGGAAGATAAGCAGATACCTAGACTCAGCGAAGCAGAAGTTCAGCGGGATGAAGTCTCACGACTGTCACGTGCTGATGACGCAGATACTTCCAGTTGCAATCTGTGGGATCATGGACGCGCACGTCCGTGAAACGCTATTTGGCCTATGCAACTTTTTCGATGTCATCTCTCGGAAGTCGGTTGGCGTGAGGCAACTTAGAAGGCTACAGGAAGAGATCGTGGTGATACTATGCGAGCTTGAGATCTACTTCCCGCCCGCATTCTTCGACGTTATGGTGCATCTGCTGGTCCATATCGTGGAGGATATCATCCAACTCGGGTCGACGTTCCTGCACAGCATGATGCCGTTCGAAAGGATGAATGGTGTCATCAAAGGATACGTTCGCAATAGGGCACGTCCAGATGGAAGCATAGCCAAGGGCTTTCTGACCGAAGAGTGCATCTCCTATTACACGAATTATCTAGGCATCGAGAACCCCGTTGGTCTGCCCGTCAACAGGCACCTCAGCAGGCTCGCTGGATGGGGTCACCGCGAGGGTCGCCGCGAAATGCATGTCGACTTCAAGGGTCGACTCGCCGACTTTGAAAGAACAAACCTAGTCGCGCTACAACACATAGACATGGTCGATCCTTGGGTGGTAGAGCACAAAACCATTATTGAGAAGACGTACAATAACCGAGGCCAACAGAGGACGGACAGAGATATAATCAAAGAGCACAACTCATATTTCACGCGTTGGTTCAAGGAGAAGCTTCTGTCGTACCCTTTACATGAGGATTCTTCTGTGGAAGAAAAACTCATATTCGCCTTGTCACAAGGCGCCGAGCACAACCTGATGACCTATGAGGCGTACGATATCAACGGCTACACATTCTACACCGAGGAAAAGGACATGAAGAGCGATTATCAGAACTCTGGGGTAACAATGGAATCCTACACCAGTAACGACAAGGACAGATACTACGGAAGGATCGAGGAGATCTAGGAGCTGAGCTACGCTGGAGAGAAGGTCCCGATGTTCCGTGTCAGATGGGCCAAGAGCGTCCTAAAAGAAGACCGGTATTTCACCACCATGGTTATACCCGAAGCCAAATCCAAGACCGCGGGCGCAAACGTCACCGCGAAAAATGAGCCATGGGTACTGGCTTCCCAAGTGGACCAATGCTTCTTCATTACCGACCCGTCAAAGCCCAGTCGTGTTGTCGTGAGGAGAGGCAAAAGGAACATCATCAGAATGGATGGAGTTGCCAATGAGCAAGACTTCGACAAGTACGGCGACCCGAAGATGGAAGATGACAACGACGATGAAGTACCATACACCACAAGAAGAAGCATGACCACCCTACCTAAAGGACGTCCGTTCAAGAGAAGAACTCCATTTGCGAAAAAGAAGGGCAAGAAGATTGTGAAAAGATAGCTAAGATCGAATCACGACGTGTCGGCCGCGTGTGTGTGTGTCAGTGGCAAGCTCAATTATTACATGCAACTAAATTATTACATGTATCACTTGATTTTAACCATGTCATCTAATTCTAAATCTTTGCACAATGGTTTTATCACTCCATTTGCATTTTCCTTTTATTTTATCTCAAATCTTAAATTATTACATGCAACTAAAAATCCAAAAAAATAAAAAAAAGTTAGTAATGGCGCACCAGGAGAAGGTGCGCCATTGCTATCACGGTGTTTACGTCGCACCCCTAAAAGGTGCGCCATTGATATACCCCTTTTTATGGCGCACCCCTAAAAGGTGCGCCATTGCTAACCCTCTCCCAGTAATATCCAAGACCCAGCCGCCCCCTCACCCTCATTTCCATTCTTCCTCTCCCTCCCCCACCGCCGCCACCCCCACCCACCGGCAACCTCGCTCCCGGCCGGGCTCCGCCGCCCCCACCCACCCCATCCCTCACCTATTTTTATCTCCTCCCCTTCCCAGATTGCTCGCTCGCTCGCTCCTACATATCCCAGAAGAAGAAGAGACGGACCCCCTTGCAGGGCACGGCAGGGCAGGCAGATTCATCCCCTTCCTTGCCTCCATCCCTCCCTGGTACGTACCACCCCCTCCTCCTGGATTGCATCCCTTATCCTCGCCGGAATCGGCCGAATCTCGTCCATCCCAGCGTTTTCCATGGTTTCGATTTGGTTTGCGGCGCCGCCCCTTCCCCAATCTCCCTGCTCAAATCCACCGCTACCCGGAAGCATTGGTCCACTTGCTTCTCCCTGCGTGAAACTTTTGGGGATACACAAAGCAAGAACCGGCGCCAGCTAGAAGGGGATCGACCCCAAAAGCCACAAGGGAAAAATCGCAGTAAAACCATTAGAACTACTAGAACCTGCCTACAGTTGTACATGGGTGGGACCCTCACCCACCTCGTCGCTGGATAGGTGTATGGTTTCATCCATCTGAAATGTGAAGGTTCTGCCCTGAAGACTATCGTCTCACTGTAGTGCCGTTTCAGCAAGCACAGTGGTTCAGATTTCCTACCTTTTCATACATACTTACAACCTTGGTATCTATATGTGCATATAGTGATAGTTTTGATGACTGTGAGGCATGCTTGTGTAAGTTCTCTACCTGATGCTAGATCTAAGTTAGGTATTTCTCGAGAGAACTATAATTTCTGTATGCAGATGGCAATTAGCAAAGAGGCATAGATGCAACAACTACTTTTTTTTCCTATTCGGAATAGCGAACACATCTGATGTTTACTTTGTCATGGTTATATTCTGAAATGGATTATAAATTTGCTGATCTATTCCATGAGCATCCTTGGCAGACGTAGTTCCTCTCAAACTGTAGTTGGTTATTTATGTGGCTTTGAAATGCATTATTCTGAAATGATGAATTCTGTCATGCTTTAACCTTTTAGCTATGCATAACACTTGGATATCTCATTTGGCAAAGTAGATGAACGGAACAGTTTCACTGCAACTAATTTGGGGAGCCCATGCAGAATTGACAATCGGATGTACTGTTGACAGTAGATCAAAGATAAATAGTTACCCCTTTCTCCTGAAATGTTGATTAATTTCTGTTTCGGTTGAGAATGGGGCACTCCTAGGTCAAGAAAATTAGCAAAGGTCATGCCCAATTTTCTTAACCTAGAAGGTGCCCGATTCATGTCGACGTCTGAATACAAACACAGTTTTTGCTTAGTTTAACTAGTACATGGCCCCTGGTTTCGACCTTGTTATTACCCAGCCGCTGCTGGCTCAGCAATGTGACAAACACCTAGGCGTCCTCACTTGCGTACATGGCAAAATGCTTTCACCACCGTCTTACAATTAATCATTCTAGCCTTTTTTTCCTATTTAGAGCGAACATGGCCAACAACGATGAGGCCGGCGGTTCGTACAAGTCATTCTGGGAGCTGTCCCAGGAGATGGAGGAAGAACCTCACCGCTATGAGGACGTCGTGGAAGACACCGATCCCGACTACACAACCCCTAGTGGCGTCGGGATGACACCACTGATGGTGCCGCCGGGGATGCCACCACTGATGATGGCAGCGCACGCACAGATGGTAGCCAACCGAAGAGGCAATGGAAGGACCGGCACCCGAACGTGCTCGGCACCGTCAAGGAGGAATTTACTGAAGTGTCCTCCAGTGGGCATCCAACGGCGCCCAAAGAATTAGTCAGTGGGTATGCGGGACAACTCGGGTGCATTCTCCGGAGCACCGTCTCGATCAACACCGAGAACCTAAGGCATCGTGACCGAGGGAATTTGCACAACCTCCTCTTCACGAAGCTACACGAACAATACAAGTTCCCCGGTGACTTCGTAAACACACGCCTCTCAGGGAATAAAGTGAACAGTGCCGCCCTCACGAAGATGAGCACGGCCCTGGCTACTTGGAGAGCCGCGGTGAAGAGAAGGATTCTAAGTGGTGATAGTTATGAGAAGATCAAGGAGACAAATCCTTCGATCAGCGAAGCTGACTACCTGGAGTTCAAGATCAAGTGCGAGAGCAACGCATCCGCGGAATCAAGTCAGTGGGGGAAAGATATGCGGGACTTGAACTTTGGGGTCCACAAACTCGGTCCCGGCGGTTACAGAGTGGCAGAACCTATATGGGACAAGGAGGACGCAGAGCGTGCCGAGCAAGGCCTATCGCCCCTCTTCGATAAATACCATGAAAAGCAGACCAGGAACTATGTCAGGGCCCGATACAAGGTGGACCCGGTAACAAAGGAGCTTACCACGGATCCGAAGGTGAAGGCGCTTGAGCTTGTTCTGGTAAGGAATACACCCCCGCGTAATTAGCTCCATATGGATGCATTCTAATTAATGAAGCCAAATTTCTAAATGGTTCACGTTCCTTCCGCAGGAAACTGAAAGCAGTAGCGCGGGGTCTCAGAGCTCCCCGTCTGCCCCTTGGGATACCACTTTAAATAGGGCGTTGAACGTAATGAAACACAAGGATAAGTTCAGTAAGCCGTCGTCAGCTGGTCGTGTGGCCGGCAAAGGCTTGTCCACGAAATGGTCGGAATACTATAAGGCTGGGCAAAAGGAGAGAAAGACCAGCTCGGAAAGCCAGGAGCGCGAGGTTAAAGAACTCAAGGCACAAGTGGCGCGGATTCCAGAGATAGTCCAAGAGCAAGTGCGAGACCAACTGGGAGCGACGATCACCGCCATTATGCCTACCTTGCTTGAGGGGCTGCAGGCGTGGATTGCGGGCGGCCAACACGGGCCGCCCCCGATTCCCAGCTTCACGGGCAGCAACTCACACAACGTGCCAGCATTGGTGTCTCCGGCGTCGGCGCCGGCATTGGAGCTTATTGCACCCGGGTGTGGGAAGAATACGCCGGCCGGCACCTCGGCAGCAAGCGGCCCCTCCGTCACTTGCACGCCCGCCGTTGGCGGTGCCTCGACATTAGCTGAGCTCGATGCCATCACGGTAACTAAGCCTCGGCCGATGACTTCATCTCCTTGCCTTGGACTGGGCATCCCTGACGCCCTACATGTTTTCGCAGGGCGCCGCCGACGTTCCATGCACTCTCCTGCACTTCATGGACGGCGAGTTGATCGATGTTGCCAAGGCCAAAATCATTCAACCGGGCAACCGCGTGTTCCACGGTAATCCGATGCCACCCACCGTGTATAGGGTTCAACTGGTTCGGCTGCTGCGGGGCTGCGACGACTTGTTACCTCCGTTTCGACCCCCTGGGGCCGACGAAGAGGATGTGATGACCCTCAGCGCCTGCTTAAGCTGGTCCATGCTTTGGCCGAAGAGCCAGATTCGTTTGGGGGCGGGGGACACCACCCCACAGACAACACCGCCAGTCGTGCCGGCGCCAAGCCGTGGCAAGACCGCCGCAACGCTACCGCCGTCAGCTGATCCGGACATGCATATGGCACGGGATCCGGACGACAACGACGGTACATTTTCCAACGTCGATAAGTACTTCAACGAACATGGGTACGGTGACGAATTCTTGGGGCCTCCTTCTCAAGAACCCAACCCTGCAAAAGACGATCGCGATCTAGCTGGTACCGCGGAGAAACCCAATTGCAACAGGCGTCGTCTGGCGTTCAGTTCTCAGGAGACGCCTCCAGCTGCCGCCTTCACCGAGACTCAAATAGCCGAGGTGCGAAATATTATCAGCCCCAACACACTCAAGAAGGTGGTCTCTGAGCAGAACTCGATCCCATTACAGCAGAAGAAGCAGAAGGGACGGAAAAGAAAAAATAACAAGGGTGCGAGCCAGCCGGCACCGAGTACGATCCGTGCTCAGGATGGGCCACCAATACCTAAGGATATCTCGAGGAGGGTGCATGTGGCGGGTAGGCCGATGCTACCGACTAATCTGCTCAATGCTGCAACCGGTGCTATGCGGAGTCTGCATGCCAATGTTCTTTCTATGGAGAAGCGGCGTCTCTCCGAGAATGATGTGGCATACCCGGTTTTCGTGGCCAAGGTGCCAGAGGGCAAGGGCTTTGTCGATAGCACCATCGGGCGTATGATCGTCCTGCGGTTTGATGACATCTTCGCTATGTTTAACCTTCATTCGCTGCACTACACCTTCATTAGGCTATTTTCGCTCAGTATGGGGATGCGGATCATTAGAGACAAGACCCCGGACATCGTGATAGTCGACCCCTTCTACATGCATGCCAAGATCTTGGGCAGCGCTGGGGACCGGGAAGTCGCGAGTTCATACCTCGAAGGCGTCATTCTGGCGAACCCAGATAAGGATAACTTCCTTGTGCCTTACTTTTCCGAGTAAGTCATCCCCTCACCGCCCCGTAACATATGATTTCTTAGATTTCGATCGTTCTTTTTTTTTCTAACATTCCGTGTTTTGTGCAGTGACACACATTGCACACTCATCCTCTTAAGCCTGAAATATTCCATGGCCACGTATTTCGACTCGGACCGTCAGTCGAAGAAAGACTACATAAATATGAAGAAAGTTCTTGATGATGCTCTCCTCGGCTACGCCAAATCTGGAGGCACCTTCAGGAGGCCAATTTGTAGGTACGGCAAGCACGTGTTCACCCACGTAACGACGTTCCCCTGCGTCAAGCAGCCACCTGGCAGTCAGAAGGATGCCTACTACGCTCTCCATCACATGCGGGCGATCGTACGGGACCATAATCACCTTATGCTACCAAATAATCTCAAAGATTGGGCCGCACGCTTGTCGGCAATCCAGGACGAGGACATCAGACAAGAATTCTTTCGCATCCAGTCGGAGTTTGCGGAAATCATCTATCAAGATGTCCTTCGTACCTCGGGGCAGTTCTACCTCAAATATCAACCGTCCAACAGTGAAATAGAAACAACGCTACAAATGTAGGCTGACAACGACCGCACATTCATGACCATCACGAAAGACGGCGGCTTCATCCACGCTCCGGTCCCTTAGTCGAGTCAAAAGTATTGATGCTATGTAGTTCTGAAATATCGATTAGCTCATGTTGTAATTAAACTTTAATGAACTTGTATGTTTCTTTAGTTTGGACGGTCGTTCAACTTATATGTAATCGATGCTATTTATTAGTAGGACCATGAATCGTGCTATTAATGTGTTGCTTTTCTCTTCAGATCCTTTTGTTGCATACTTATATATTGCTTATATATTATCTGTGAATTGCTACTAACGTTTTGTTTGTCTAGTGCATAGAGATGCCGTCGTATGTCGTGTACAAGGGTAAGGTTCCCGGAGTCTACGACGACTGGGAGGAGTGTCAGAGACAGGTTCACCATTTCAGCGGTAACAGTTACAAAGGGTACACCACTAGGGTGGAGGCGGAAGCTAGATACGCGCGCTATCTAGTGGGAGAGAGGAGGGAGCGGAGGAGGAACCGGATGAAGACTAGTTTCATCGCGATGATGCTCATCGTGACCGCAGCTCTCTTCTATGTGATGGTAGTTTACATGATCGATATCGACTTTGTAATGTGACGACAAACTCGGCTAATA
Source organism: Thinopyrum elongatum (assembly GCA_011799875.1). Taxonomy (NCBI): domain Eukaryota; kingdom Viridiplantae; phylum Streptophyta; class Magnoliopsida; order Poales; family Poaceae; genus Thinopyrum; species Thinopyrum elongatum. The sequence goes on from CM022298.1 coordinate 256,576,382, forward strand.
TGATGAACTTTGCTAATGTCTCGAGACCTAAACTTGGTTAATGTTTGAACTTTGTTCGCTATTTCGAATTTGGAGACTAATATGATGAATTCTATTGTGTGATGTTTATATTCTGTGCTGTAACGTATTTTGTAACCTGTGCAAATACCAGAAAAGCAAAAAATAAAAATTCCTAATATTCATAGTAGTGGCGCACCATATTGAGAATTAGTGGCGCACCAAGATAAATACCAGTGGCGCATTATCGGGCATAGTAATGGCGCACTTGGGGCATAGGTGAAGGAAAATATGGCCCCCAGTTGTGGCGCACCATATTGAGCATTAGTGGCGCACCAAGGCTAAATACCAGTGGCGCATTATGGGGCATAGTAATGGCGCACTTGGGGGCATACGTGAAGGTAAATATGCCCCCCTAGGAGGCATAGTAATGGCGCACTGTTGGACATAGTAATGGCACACTATGTGGTGCGCCACTATTATCTGGGATACTAATGGCGCACCAGAGGTGCGCCATTACTATTTGTTACTAGTGGTGTGTGAATAGTGGTGCACCTATAGTGCGCCATTAATAGCAAAAACTGGTGCGCCACTAACAGCCTTTTTTCTAGTAGTGCAAGTGCCACCGCTGCGGTTGTGCCCTTCGGCCAGGTGGAGAGGTGCAGATAGAATGATTTCTCTACCCGTACCTCATGGAACGTGGCCGCTGGGATGCTGTTGGTGCTGTCCTTCCCAGGTGCCTTCTGCCCTCGTTTCAGCCGCGGGGGAGTGGTGACGACGCCGCCTGCGCCGGCCTTGTCCCCTGCAGCGTCCATGTCTCCGTGCGTCCCTGTAGCCCTTGCAGCGTCGGCGGCCGCGTGCGACGGGGCCTTCAAAGTGGACGGATGGGCTGCAGCACCGGGCTTCTTCTTGGGCGCCATGGACGATGGAGCCGTCGATGAAGAAGATGATGAAGATGACGCGCTACATATGCTTCTCAGGTTCGCGCAAGCGCTTGCCCCTACCTGGCACGCCAAAGATGTTGTGGGAAACCACGGCCACCTATGGGGCCATCAACCCCTTGTGGTTCGGCAGGGGGGACGAGCACATTGCACAAAGAGCGGAGAACGTAGCGTAGCACGACAGAGATCACATGGGCAATTCTACCCAGGTTCAGGCTGCCGCGAGGCATAAAACCCTACTCCTGCTTTGGTGGATTGATGGTGTATTGTGGTGGAAACGCAACGCTCTTGGCCGGCAGGGTTGCCTTGAGGCGAGGGTAGCTACGCACGTACGAGTGTACAAGGGTCCGAATCCTTTCTATGGTTGCCATGGCCCTCCTTTTATAGATCAAGGGGTCACCACAATGGCAAATCAATCATTGCATACTGATTAGATAGTGAACAGTGCTATCATACCTAACTCTGTAGTCAGAGTAGGGCGCATTAAATGTGCCACTTAGTGTCACATCGTGGCGTACCCGGCAAGCCTTGCCGGGCTGCTCGGCCACCTTTTTGCCTATCTGCTTGACACATCTCTGGACGGGTGTCATTTGAGGTGGTTTCCTCTGGAAAAGGCTGCCATGTGTCAAATGACACCGCACCGATCGATGACTTGGGGGCTTGACACCGCACCGATCGATGACTTGCATCACTGTGAGGTGGAGCCTTGCCGGGGTAGTTTGCCTTCGTAGCGCCCGGCAGGCCTGCCGGGACGGTCTTGAGGCTTGACTTTGGGGCCACCTCGCCCTCACCAGGCTCACCTGCCCAGCAAGGGAGGTTTCTCCTTAGTGGTTTCTTGCTCATTTAGCCTGTCTTGGTCCTCTTGATATGCCCTTTGATTCCTCAAAGAGCTGATCTCTCCTTGCTTGGTGTGGACTTGGACGTTGCGAACTTGCTCTTTTAGGCCTGTGCACAGTCTGGGCAACAGACCTAGGGTTTGTTGCACTGACAATCAATCAAACCATTTTGGTGAGTCCGAGTAGGAGTGGATTGGTCACACCAAAAGCAGATTTGAAGGTTTTGGAGGTCAGCCCTTTCAGATCGGTGACTCCGAGTGCGCCTCACCCGGAGGGTCCGAAAGAGACTTGTTCAATTTTTGTGATGTAGCAAGAAGAGAATTTGAGACAAGAAAGCATAGATAGCTAGAGAAGGTTCATACGCATTCTTGTACATCCGCTTGATTAGAAAAACCAAGACAATCAAAACAACAAATGGTTGTCCTCGAATGGAGAAAATATGCAAACCAACAAGCTCACACAATAAAATAGCAAGTGAAATATGTGTCAAACATGCACAACCAATTCTAGCATCTATCAAGCAATTGGTGATGACTAGGTCATCTTTATATGAGTATATTGACTTAGGAGTTAAATGCGAACATTTGATCATAGGTCATACTCATCGTTTAACCACAAGTGGGGTTGCCACTTTTACATAAAGCATTAATGTGTTCACACCATTAGAGTTGCTTTAGCTCAATTTTTAGAGCAAAGCTCCCCCTAGATGTGATATCCCCCAAAGAGGGATGAACTAACCTTGGGTTTTGTCGATGATGACTTCAGGTAGATAGTGAAGATGTGGATGCTCAATGTTGATGTAATCCATCAAGAGTTTGGAGCAATCCTTTGGAGTTTTGCACTTTCAATACCTACATGGGTTAGTCCCACAAAGAACATACAAGTATATCCTTAGACATAGAGTGAATTGCACATTTGATGATGTCCATGAAAGCATTAGGTTACCTTGTCCTTGTCTTACCAACAAGAGGGTTTGTGACTCCATGAACTTAGTGCACGATGTGAAAGTTGGCTGCACAAGTTCTTGCCAAAATGAATATGAGTGAAGTATGTTGGCGGAGTCACCCTCAAGAACACTCTAGTTCTTCTTCTTTGGGACCCACATCAACTTGATGGGAATCCTTGGAGTTGTAATTGAACTTGATGAAGTAGAGCTTGAAGTAGTCTTGGGAACCCACTTGACCATGGCTTTAGGTGCTTCTTCAAATGAGTCATTCTGCTCTTGAAGCTTGTCCTTGCCTTTTTGCTTGTGGTCTTGTGGTGGAAGATCATCTTGATCTTGTGTTCCCTCAAAAGAAGTGGGGTCATACTTCTCTTATTGAGGAACAAACTTCATCTTGGGGTATTGATCTTCTTCCCATTCAACTCTATTGACATTGAACATTCATTCCGAACCAACACCTTGATTCTTCTGGTGTCTCCCTTGCTTGTGTACAATTTCCTCAAATTCCTGACTCCCGGCAAGACTCTTGTAAACACCTTTCTCTATAATTACCTTAAATAAGATATTTTCTTGCTCAAGTGTAACTTGGCTAAGAGAATGATTAGTGGAATCAAGAGAATTACTAGAAGCAACAATATTGGATTTAACATGGTTATTGTTACTACTAGAAGAATAATCTTTCTTGCTCTTGTTACTAGGTTTAACTTGTGGCATGTAAGTAGACAAGAGGAGACATTTGGCAAGGTAAGTAGAACTTTTCTTTCAAACATCATCATTGTTAACTTTTAGAAACTCATGCCCTTGCTCTAAATTTAGCTTCTTGAAGCGTAGCTTATCATGAGTTCTTAGGAGCTCTCTATGATCTTCTTGAGTTGTTTCATGAGCTAACTTAAGAGTGTTTAGTTCTTTAGTTAGACGCTCAATCTCCTTCTTAGCTTTGTCATTCCTTTCATCTTGATTATCATGATTACTAGGAAGTTCATTATAGCTCACATCACTAGTTTTATCAACAAGCAAATCATCATCACCTAGTAAATCATCTTCATCACTATTGAAATCAAGATACTTGAGGTGTGATACCTTGGGGCCTTTTTCCATGAAGCATCTTCCAATTCCTTCATTTGGCGAATCAAATATGTCATGGGAGTTGGATGACACTTGTGAAAGACCGGCAACACCTTCATCTTGAGTATATTCGGAGTCAGAGTGATAGCCTCTCTCGGTAGTTGTCGGAGTCGGAGCCGAAAACCCATTCACAAACATGAGCTTGATGTCTTCGCCTTGTGTAGCTCTTTGATGACTTGTGTTTCCTTTTCTAATCCTTGCTTCTTTCAGAGGGTCTTCGTTCATAACGATCATCTCTACTCCTCTCTCTATATGGTGATTCATCTCTTCTACTCCTCATTTTTGGTGAGTCTTATCTTTTCTTGTAGGGAGCCATACACTCATTGGAATAGTGTCTGGGTCTTCCACAATTGTAGCAATTACGATGACGACTAGAAGATCTTTTCTCATTGTAGGACCTTGAGTTTGGAGCTTCTATCTTTTCTTCTACTCTTGTAGAACTTGTTGAAGTTTTTCACCATTAAGCTCAATTCTTCATTGGAGACTAGCTTGTCACTTGATGTTGTAGGAGCATCACTTGAAGCTTTGTATGCACCACTTGACTTGTTGTGGAGCTCTTCCTTATCCTTAAGTGACATCTCATGAGCAACAATTCTACCAATGACTTCAGTGGGCTTGAGATCTTTGTAATTGGGCATCATTTGGATCAATGTGCACATGGTATCATATTTGCCATCCAAATCTCTAAGGATCTTCTTGATGATGAACTTGTCGGTCATCTCTTCACTTCCTAAGCTAGCAATCTCATTTGTGATGAGAGCAAGCCTAGAGTACAATTCAGTGACTCCTTCACCATCCTTCGTCTTGAACTTGTCAAGTTGACTTTGAAGCACATCCAACTTGGATTCCTTGACAGACTCGGTAACTTCGTGCATATCAACCAAAGTATCCCAAATTTCCTTGGCATTCTCAAGGCGGCTGATTTTGTTGAATTCCTCGGGGCACAATCCATTGAAGAGAATATCACAAGCTTGAGCATTGTATTGCAACATCTTCAATTCTTCCGCTGTCGCTTCACGATCCGGTTCTCTACCATCCTCAAAGAATTCACCTTGCAAGCCAATACGAACAATAGCCCAAATGACGGGGTTATGACCAAGAATATGCATTTTCATCTTAAGCTTCCAATTAGCAAAATTTGTACCATCAAAGTTAGGACCTCTATGGTGATAGTTACTCTCACTAGACGCCATACTCTCCTAGGTTGTGAAACCAATGCTATGATCACCAAAGCAATGGAAATCAAGGCTAACGGAGACCAAAGCTCTGATACCACTTGTAGGATCGAAAGTATGTCTAGAGGGGGGGTGATTAGACTACTTGACCAAATAAAAATCTATCCTTTTCCCAATTTTAGTTGTGGGCAGATTTTAGAAATTATGAGAAGTCAAGTAACACCCTACACATGCAAGTCTAAGAGTATAGCAGTGGAATGTAGAACATTGCACATGTAAGTAAAGGGAAGGGTTTGGAGAAGGCAAACGCAATGGAGACACGAAGATTTTTGGCGTGGTTCCGACAGGTGGTGCTATCGTACATCCACGTTGATGGAGACTTCAACCCGCGAAGGGTAATGGCTGCACGAGTCCACGGAGGGCTCCACCCATGAAGGGTCCACGAAGAAGCAACCTTGTATATCCTGCCATAGCCATTGCCCACGAAGGACTTGCCTCACTCGGGTAGATCTTCATGAAGTAGGCGATCTCCTTGCCCTTATAAACTTCTTGGTTCAACTCCATATCATGTTGGAGGCTCCCATGCGACACCTAACCAATCTAGGAGACACCACTCTCCAGAAGGTAATAGATGGTGTGGTGATGATGAACTCCTTGCTATTGTGCTTCAAATGATAGTCTCCCCAACACTCAATTATCTCTCATAGATTTGGCTATGGTGGAAGAAGGATTTGAGTGGAAAGCAACTTGGTGTCATGGTGGAACACGATCACCTATGGGGCCATGAGCCCCTTTGATGTTCGGCAAGGGGGATCACATTGCACAAAGAGCAGAAGCCATGGAACAACACGACGGTGGTGACACAAGTGGTTTTTACCTAGGTTCGGGCCGCTGGGTAGCGTAGAATACTACTCCTGCTTTGGTGGATTGAGTGGAAGAACTCAACGAACATGTAACACTCAAGCCCGGCAAGGGTGCCTCGGGGAGGGCAGCTACGTGCGTACAAGTGTGCGAGGGTCCGAATCCTTTGTTAGGTCACCTTGGACCTCCTTTTATAGCTTAAGGGGTAACCACAATGGCAAAACAGTCTTTATCTACTGATTAGATAGCTAACAGTGCTATCATACCTAACTCTGGCAGTTAGGACAGAGTGCATTAAATGCACTGCTAGGTGTCATGCTGAGGACGGAGCCCGGTAGGCCTGCTGAGCCGCTTAACCACCTCTTGCTTATCATCTTGACACGCTTCTGGATGAGTGTCACTTGGATAAATCTTGTCTTCCAATGGGCCGCCACGTGCTTAGCAGAGGCTGCTTAATCACTTGGGGGCTCGACACCGCACTGATATGTGACTTGCCTCACTGTGCAGTGGAGCGGTGGTGTCTTGGCAGGGATCCCGCCCCTGGCGGACCCGGCAAGCTTGCCAGGGGAGTCTTGGACTTGTCCCTGGGGTAGCCTCGACCCGGCCAGGCTCTCCTGCCCGGCAAGGAAGGCCTTCCCAAGGTGATATTCTTCTGTCGTGCTTATTCTTGGTCTTGTTTGATCCACTCTTTGATCTCTCTAAGAGCCGCTTCTCTGGCTTGGGTGTTGATGCTGAATAAATGATGCTAGTGCGCCTGTGTGTAAGTCTGGGCAACAAATGCAAATGTTTGTTTCATTGACAGGAGCCCCCGGGCCTGGCCCATACGTGCTGTTGAGCATCATTGGGGTAGGCCCCAACAATCACACAAGCGAGCATTCGGGTCATGCTACTATGAGTTTTAAGTCTCTCCTGGTGTTCTCATTGCTTCTTCATTAACCTGTGACTGAGTCAGTTACTGTTTTCCCCACGGGTCATGCATAACGACGTGGGAGTACCCACGTACTGACTCATGGGCTGCCCATGTTCACGGGGAGGTAACTGCCATTTTACTCACCCACTACGCCTACTGTTTCTGCCATGTACGCTACATGCATTGCACAGGGTTGGTGGCGGACGCGGAGGGCACATGAATGAGTGCCATGGCAGAAAGCCAGGCGCCGTGGATAGGCACAGGCGGGCCGTCGTTGATTATGGGCATCGCCAGTAGTGCAGGGAGGCAGGATTGGTGGAGCGGGGTGGCTCCATCCCAGGTGGTGAGGAGCCAGCCCCCAGGCCAGGTTTTCCTATAAAAAGGGAACATGGGCGAGGGGCTCACCCACACACTCCTCCTCCCTTCTTGTCTGATACCCCTCTTCCACCATGGTGATAGGAAGAGGACATGGTCGACCTCCAATGGTGTCGATGAGGGTTGCTTCTCGACAGCGCCTCCCTCCTCCTGCTAGGGATGCAGGAGCAGAGTCCAGCGCGCATGGTGGTGCCGCTAGACGTGGGCGCGACCGTCGTGGTGCCCGTGGCCGAGGAGGCCGCGGTGGGGCCCTGATAGCCCCTCCTCCAGTTGCCCCTGTCCCAGATGAAGGCCACATTGGGGACCAACCATTGGAGTTCATTGTTCAGCTACGCGGGCCCCCACGCAGTCATCTTCGGCTTCCAACTCCTTTCGCAAGGGTGATGGAGGAAGAACAGCTGCCCAGACTAAGGCTGCACATGAGGGGCTGCTATAACGGCCGCATACGGGCGAACGTAGAGTTCCCTGCACCTCATGTCATGATTCTCCGACGTGGCTGGAAAACCTTCGCTCGTGCCCACAAGTTGGCGGAGGGGCACGTTCTCCATTTCAAGCTAATGGAGGCCAATCTGCTCTCCATCAAGGTCTTCGGGTGTTAGGGTGCTCGCTTAGGGTGCTGCACGGAAAGCTCGATCGAAGATGAAAGTTCCTCCTCAAGCGACAGCGACGAAGAGGACAGTGTCGGTGAAGATGATGGCTCCGAATAGGAGGACGACAGCTTGAGCTCCAGCTGAGCGCAGGCCGCACCGTCACCGTCAGGAGGGCAGCGGCGGCACCATCATCTGCACCTGCGTCTTCTTCCCCCGGCAGGGCGATTTGCCGGGGTGTTGGGTATGGATGCCTTCGCCTCCTCCAGCAATCTTCCAGCTGGGTCCCCGGTAGGCTTCCTCATGGGCTCCGGCTTCGTCTGCCCTACCGGTGCTCCTCCTGCCATGTCCTGCTGGTCTTGTTGGTGGTTACCAGGGCATCGCCTAGCCGCTCTCTCCGTCCGTCATCTTCGCCCCCGCCCCTCTCGATCTTGTCAGACTGCGTCCCGCGGGCCCAGACGGGGTCAGGATGGGCTTCTGCCCAGGCACTCCTTTTGCTCTCTTTGTTTCCCATGGTAGCCCCTAGGAGGAGAGGGACAAGAATAGGATTACAGGGCACTTATCTTGTTTTAATCTAAAATATGTAGGCACTTGCCAATCTTTAATCTAAAATATGTAGTCCTCTACCCATGCTTGTACTCTGTGTGATTTGTACTCATTCATAAACGTATTAATGAAACAGAGAGCTTGCCGGGTACTTTTGTTTATGTGTAATGCCCATGCTGAGGAATGAATCCTCAATACTTTCAAGTAAACAACATTCCCCGACAGCACATCTTGCCTGTTCCTCCCCCTGCTACTACTACGCCTTTATGCTAGGGTAGGAGCAAGGATAGGAGTAGGCCCCCCGTCGGCTCTTCTCAACTGTTACTACAACTAACCTTTGATCGAAGGAACTCCGGACCAAGAGAGATGGGAGCACAGCGGATAGAAGCGACTAGGTTTCCCTCATGCTCAAGTCTTTCATACAGAGGTACATGATGGATAGTGGAGTGAACTTAGCTATGCCCGTCCATCTCCTTATTATCCCCGGCAGTAATAGTTCATCAGGGATCGATGCGTTGGCTCGCCCTTTACTTTTCCTTTTGGGAAGTTCGCCCGTGGTGGAAGCTATGAACCAAAGAAGCATAAGGGAGAAACCGGCAGTGTATGATATCTTTGGAAAGGATTAATTAGCTTATGTTAAGCATAACTATAATCCCAACAAAAGTATATGCTCAAACTAGACATGCATGCAAGTTTTTTTAGAGCACCAGCGCTTTGTTTTGTTATCTTTGCATAGGGTCTGCGCCTGGCTTTGTACAAAGGGTTACATACACATCGGCAAGGCTTGTACAAAAGGTGGCTGCTGGGACTGAGCCCGGCAACCGCGCCTTACGGGTAGAACTTGCGAAGATGCTCAATATTCCATGAGTTTTGCACTTTAATGCCATCTTCGGTCTCCAAATGGACTACGCCAGGTCTGGTGACTCGTACTACCCGGTAAGGGCCTTCCCACTTCGGCATCAACTTGTTGGAACCCTTGGCAGACTGAACACGCCTAAGGACAAGGTCGCCTTCCTCAAGGCTCCAGGCATGAACCCTGCGGCTATGGTAGCGGCGCAAGGCTTGCTGGTAGCGTGCAGCATGCACAGTGGCCCGGAGACGATCTTCCTCAAGGAGCACGGCATCGTCATGCCGGTGCTGCTCTTGCTCTACTTCATCGTAGGCAAATACTCGAGGTGACCCGTATGTGAGTTCCGTGGGGAGCACTGCTTCTGCCCCATAAACTAGGGAGAAGGGAGTCTGCCTGGTGGCTCAATTCGGTGTCGTATGGGGGGACCAAAGAACCACCGGCAGCTCGTCGATCCAACGTCTATCGTATTTCTTCAACTTGTCAAAAGTTCTTGTCTTGAGCCCACGCAGCACTTCAGCGTTCATCCTTTCGGCTTGACTGTTGCTCCGGGGATAAGCAATAGAGGCAAAAGAGACCTTGCTCCCAAGGTTTTGGACGTGTTGCATGAAGGCGCGGCTCGTGAATTGGGTGCCGTTGTCAGTGATCACTCTGGCGGGTACTCCGAAACGGCACACCAATCCTTTCAAGAACTTGATAGCTGATTGTGCGGTCACCTTCCTCACTGACTCCACTTTTGACCACTTTGTAAACTTGTTGATTGCAACGTACAAGAATTCAAAGCCCTCGGTAGCTCGGGGGAAGGGACCCAGGATGTCGAGCACCCAGACTGAAAATGGCCAAGATAGAGGGATAGTCTGGAGAGCTTGAGCTACCTGATGGATGTTCTTGGAGTGGAACTGGCAGGCTTCACATCTGGTGACTAGCTCAACCGCATCTTGGAGGGTCGCAGGCTAGTAGAAACCTTGCCGAAAAGCTTTCCCAACCAAGGCTCTTGATCCAATATGGGAGCCACACACGCCCTTGTAAATCTCCGCTAGCAGTTCCAGCCCCTCTTCCCTGCAAATGCACTTCAATTTCACACCATTTTGTCTCCTTCTGTACAAAGTGTCATCGATGAACTGGTACATACTGGACCGTCGGGCTACTCTTTTAGCTTCTTCTTGCTCTTCGGGAAGTTCGTCTGTCTGAAGATAATGGACTATGTGTCGCGCCCAAGTTGGAGCTCGAGGCTCGACAACTAGAACCAATGACACCTCCTCATTCATGGGAGCGCTTACCTCAACCGCAAGAACTCATGGTTCCGCGGAAGAGTGCGGCTCACCAAGCGAAGTGGAGTCATTCCGGGCAGCCTCTCTACCGGAGGCCTCGAGAGGCCCTGCTAGGAGAAACTTGCCGGAGTCAACTTCCTCCTTTTTCTGGCCGTCATCAATGGAGATACTGAAGGCTGAGTCAGGTGAAGGACAAAAGTCCCTGGTTCCACAGGGAGCTTTTGTGCTGCACACTTTGATAAATAACCAGCAATGTTGTTTTCTGCACACGGCACGTGCTCTGTTTGTAATCCATCAAAGTGTTCCTGCAACTTTCTCACTTCCTCAATGTACGCCTCCATCAATGGACTTTGTTAATCCTTGTTAACCTGTCTTGCCACAAGCTGCGAGTCTCCACGAATGATCAACTTCTTGATCCCCAACTCTACTACAATTCTGAGCCTGGCAAGGAGCCCCTCATATTTGGCAGTGTTGTTGGTAGCTTTTTCCCGGGGAAAGTGCATTTGGACCACATATTTAAGGTGTTCTCCAGTGGGCGCAACAAGAAGCACACCAGCTCTTGCGCCTTGTAACGAGAAGGCACCGTCAAAATACATGATCCACTCCTGAGGTGCCTCCTTGCCAGGGATAACTGTCTCTGATATCTCTTCATCTGGAGTGGGCGTCCATTCTGCAATGAATTCTGCTAGCGCCCTGCTCTAAATGGTTGAGGTACTTTTGTACTTCATGCCATAGCTTGACAGCTCTAGTGCCCATTCAACTATCCTACCAGTAGCTTCAGGGTTCCTTAGTATGCGCTGGAGTGGGAAACAAGTGACAACTATGATCTCGTGGGCTTGGAAGTAGTCACGCAGCTTCCTCGAGGCCATGATCAGGCCAAAGATTAGCTTTTGTACTCCAGAGTACCTTGACCTAGCCCCTTGCAACAGGGAGCTGACAAAGTATACTGGCCGATGCACCACTTTCTTCTTTGCCATGACTTCAGTACTGATCTTGTCAACCTGCTCTTCCCCACCTTGATCTGTTCCCAATCTTGCCGTGACCGGTTCAGTTTCTTTTCCCGAGAGGGCAGTAGCTACAGGTGTCCTTCGTCTACTTCCCGCTGCACCACCAGTGTTGGACTAACCACCTGATTAGTTGCCGCTAGGTATAGCAGCAATGGCTCTTGTGGTTTAGGAGCGACCAGGGTGGGGGCAGAGGAAAGATAGGCTTTCAAGTCCCGCAGTGCTGCTTCTGCCTCTGGGGTCCACTTCATTGGCCCTGCCTTCTTCAAGATCTTGAAGAACAGCAGGGCATGCTCGACAGACTTGGAAATGAAACTACTCAGCATGGTAACACATCCAGTTAGATGCCTCACATGCTTGACTGTCTTGGGTGCTTGTATCTGCTCGATTGCTTTGATCTTGTCAGGGTTGGCCTCTATCCCTCAGTGAGACACAAAGAAGCCAAATAGTTTGTCGAAGGGAATGCCGAACACGCATTTTTTGGGGTTTAACTTCAGGTTGATCTTGCGTAGGTTCGCAAAGGTTTCTTCCAAATCTTGAATGAGCGTTGATCTGTCCTTGGTCTTGACCACTATATCATCCATGTAAGCTTCTACATTCCTGTGTAGCTGAGGCTCAAACCTAAGTTGCACTACCCTTGCGAAAGTGGATCCGGCGTTCTTTAACCCGAAAGGCATACGTACAAAGCAATACGTGCCACATGGAGTTATGAACGCTGTCTTCTCTTCATCTTCCTTGGACATGAATATCTTATGGTATCCGGAGTATGCATCCAAAAAGGAAATAAGATCACACCCGGAAGTGGAATCCACAGTCTGATCGATGCACGGCAAGGGGAAAGGGTCCTTTGGGCATGCCTCGTTCAGATATGTGAAGTCTATGCAAAGTCTCCATTTCCCATTCACCTTGCACACCACCACTGAGTTCGCTAACCATGTTGGATGCAAAACTCCCCTGACCAAACCAGCTACCTCAAGTTTCTTGATCTCCTCGGCAATAAACTATTGCCGCTCCAAAGCTTGCTTTCTAACCTTCTGCTTGACGGGCCGAGCACGAGGGCAGATAGCAAGGTGGTGCTCGATTACCTCCCTGGGAACGCCGGGGATGTCAGATGGTTGCCAAGCAAACACATCAACAATTTCCCGTAGGAAGGCAACAAGCGTGCTTTCCTATTTGTCATTAAGAGCGGTGCTGATGGTGAACTTACCGTCAGTGCCATCCTGCCTTGTCGGGACCCTCTTCATAGCAGGTGAAGCGATCTTGGGCCTCTTACTAGTGGAACTCTTCGGCAAGTCATCAACAGGTGCAGCACACTCCGGAGAGGCACGCTTCCTGGATTCCTTGCCGGCGTCTCTGCTAGCCTTCTTTTCTTTCTTTGTTTCCTTGGCGGGAGCTGCAGCTTCAGCGGCCTCAGCAGCTACTGCATCTCGATACATCCTATCCACGCATATGATTGCGTCTTTCTTGCCTGACGGGATAGAGATGATGCCCATCGGCGCGGGCATCTTCAAGGTATTATAAGTATAGTGGGATGCTGCCATGAACTTTGCCAAAGCTGGGCGGCCAAGGATCCCATTGTAAGGAAGACGAAGATCGACAACATCAAACACAACCCTCTTAGTCCGGTAATTCAGTTCTCCGCCAAACGTTACCGGTAGCGTAATCTTCCCCTTAGGACGACTCCTATCGGGGTTGATTCCTTGGAACATGCCAGTGACCTTGAGTTCTTCATCTAATATTTGCAACTTGCTGACTACCTTGGGAGAGATCAGATTCAGCCCAGCCCCGCTGTCAACTAGCATCTTTGTGACTTTATGATTGCGGATTGTTGGTGAGACCAACAACGGCAAACACCCTACCACAGTAGTACGGTTGGGGTGATCCTCTTCATCAAAGATGATAGGTGTGCGGGACCATTTGAGCGGCTTCCGGGAATCCACAGCTGGCTCCACGGCATTGACCTCTCGCGCCCACTTCTTGAGTGGGCGGTGAGAGGAGTGCAAGGATGCACCTCCATCAATGCACAAGCTTCAGTTGCCTTCTGGAATTCTTGTTCACTGGTTTCTTCTTCATCTCCTTCATCACTCTCATCATCACCTTCCTTCTTTTCACGGCCTCTGGCAGGTTTCTCTTTTTGCTGAGGGGTCTTGCCGCGGCGGCCTCCTCTGCCGCCACGGCCCTTCCCGCCAGCACCTTCTTGGTGTCTCTCTTTGTCACGCTTTTCATACTCCGCCTTCTGCCTGTTAACGAGCTGCTCGACTTGATGACACTCTTGGAGATTATGTCCTTTAGTACGGTGGATCTTACAGTACGGCCCATCAGACTTCCCAGCTTTCTCTGCTGCCACAGCCTCCCGGCAATCATTGCACGCGGCAGCTTCCTTGCTGGGGCTTCGGTTTTGGCCTTCTTGCCGGTGCTGAGATCACCAGAACCCTCAATGGCCAGCACTGACTTCTCCTTGCGTTTCTTGTTGCGCCTCCGGCCCTTCTTCTTCGGGCCAGTGGCCTCATCATCGTCGTCCAAATCAATCTCTGCTCCTTCCTCCTCTCCAGAAAGTTGCCCTCCCTCTTCAGCATGAGTGCACTTGTCCGCCAAGGTGTACAGCTCATTGACGGTCTTGGGCAGTCGGACGTTCATCTTAGAATGTATCCTTCTGTTGCACATGTTCGAATGGAACGCGACAATCATAGCTGCCGGGTGAATCTCTGGAATCTTGCGGTGCACTCGACTTAATCCCTGCATATACTTTCGCAAGCTCTCCCCTTCCTTATGTGGAAGGACTCGCAAATCACTGGGGCGTCCTGGCTCTTGATGGCCGCCCCTGAAGGCACCAACAAACTCATTGCACATGTCAGACCATGATGAGATGGAGTTCTCTGGTAGGTGCATCAGCCACGACCTCACATTTGACTTGAGTGCCAAAGGGAAGTAGTTGGCAAACACTTTCTCATCCCTGCCCCCGACGGCTTGAACGGCAATCGTGTAGATGCTCAAGAACTCTGCCGGGTTCAGCTTTCCCTCATATTTTTCTGGCAATTCTGGCTTGAAAACACAGGCAGATGGCCAACGGACTTGCTGCAGCTCACGAGTGAAGGCAGGGCATCCAACCTCGAAAGGTAAGTACCCACCCTCACTGGGCCTGGGTTCGTCGATGTCTGGGCCATTGCGCCTGTCAGACTGACGGCGGGTCTCCCGGCGCTGCTCTATAGTGACACGCGCATCTTCCCTCGGCCAATCTTCCAAGACCTGCCGCTGATCTCGACGGGCTCGTGGATCAGACGAGGCCATCGAATCTTCATCGAGCTCATGGTCGCGTCGCTCTTGTTGCTGCCTCTGGGTTTGTTGTCGCGGAGGGGACTGCACTATTAGTGCGGCCCCCTCAATGTGGCCAGCAGCTCGAGTTGTTGTTGTCGCCTGCGAGCGCCGCGATGGCTCCACCCACCATGATTCTCCAGCTTCAGCAAAGCCGATCAAGCTCTGGATGGTGGCCCTCTACTCATCCATCTGATCAGCTGCTAGTGGAAATCTCAGTAGGAGTTGGGCCCGTGCCATGGCTTCTGTAGCCATGCTTGGCATAGCCGACGAGGCAGATCGCGACGTTGCTCGACTCCTGGTAGTGCCAGTAGAGGCATCCCCGCGATCACACCATCGCTGATTGGTCGCCAAGGCGGTTTGATGATGAATGGGCCGCGCTCGGGGATTAGTGACCCCGTTCGGTGCTTCGGCTTGCTCACCTTGTTCTGGGCGAGGCGCGTGTCCAGTGGTAGCGCCCGTAACAGGCGCGGTCAGAGGGTCACGACTCGCACTAGAGCGGGCGTCATCGCCACGGCTGTGTTCGCTGGTGTGGTGGGGTGGTGGAGACCGAACGTCCCGTCCATCCACAGCTTGCAGGTCATGTCCGTCTAGATTTTGTTGATGCTGTCCTCCCCCGGCGCCTCCCGCTCCAGCTTCGTCCACGAGGGCCACAACGACAGTGCCGCCTGTGCCGGTTGTGCCTCCTGTGGTACCCGCCTCACCCAATGCCGCTGCAGCATCAGCAGCGCTCGCAGCCGCATGAGAGGGGGCCTTTGAAGTGGAAGGGTGCGCGGCTGCGCCGGACTTCTTCTTGGGCGCCATGCGCGAGGATGATGATGATGACGATCGACGATGGAGTTCGACACGCTGTTTATGACTTCAGGTTCGCACAAGCGATGCGCCCCCTACCTGGCGCGCCAAAGATGTCGTGGTGGAACACGATCACCTATGGGGCCATGAGCCCCTTTCTGGTTCGGGAAGGAGGATCACGTTGCACCAAGAGCAGAAGCCATGGAACAACACGACGGTGGTGGCACAGGTGCTTTTTACCTAGGTTCGGGCCGCTGGTTAGCATAAAACCCTACTCCTGCTTTGGTGGATTGAGTGGAAGAACTTAACGAACAAGTAACACTCAAGCCCGGCAAGGGTGCCTCGGGGAGAGCATCTATGCGCGTACAAGTGTGCGAGGGTCCGAATCCTTTGTTAGGTCGCCTTGGACCTCCTTTTATAGCTTAAGGGGTAACCATAATGGCAAAACAGTCTTTATCTACTGATTAGATAGCCAACAGTGCTATCATACCTAACTCTGGCAGTTAGGATAAAGTGCATTAAATGCACTGCTAGATGTCATGCTGAGAACGGAGCCCGGCAGGCCTGCCGAGCCACTTAACCACCTCTTGCTTATCATCTTGACATGCTTCTGGATGGGTGTCACTTGGATAAATCTTGTCTTCCAATGGGCTGCCACCTGCTTAGCAGAGGCCGCTTAATCACTTGGGGGCTCGACACCGCACTGATAAGTGCTTTGCGTCGCTGTGCGGTGGAGCGGTGGTGTCTTGGCGGGGATCCCGCCCCTGGCGGACTCAGCAGGCTTGCCGGGGGAGTCTTGGACTTGTCCCTGGGGCGGCCTCGACCTGGCCAGGCTCTCCTGCCCAGCAAGGGAGGCCTTCCCAAGGTGATATTCTTTTGTCGTGCTTATTCTTGGTCTTCTTGATCCGCTTTTTGATCTCTCTAAGAGTTGCTTCTCTGGCTTGGGTGTTGATGGTGAATAAACGATGCCAGTGCACCTGTGTGTAAGTCCGGGCAACAAATGCAAATGTTTGTTGCACCGACACTTGGGGAAGGCTAGAAATCGAGGTTCAACTGGTAGGAATGGAATCTCTTGATCTCAACACATGAGTTGGTGGTTCTCTCTCAAAAATGAATGGTGGAAGTGTAGGCACGTTCTGATGGCTCTCTCTATGGAGAAGAAGTGGGTGGAGGGGTATTTATAGCCTCCACACAAAATCCAACCGTTACACACTTTTTGACCCATCTCGGTGGCACCGATTAGAAAACTCGGTGTAACTGATCTGTGTAAAAATATGAATGTTAGGAACGGGGGGACCGATGGGAACAACTCGGAGGGGCCGATGTGCAAGGGCTTATGGCAAACCTCGTCTCGGTGGCACCGATTACATCATCTCGGTGGGACCGAAGTGAAGCAATAAGGCAAGAGAGAGTTAGTCAAGCCATCTCTATGGGACCGATTGCAATTCTTGGTGGGACCGAAATAATTGCAATAAGCAATAGAGAGCTAGCAAGGCCATCTCGGTGGGACCGAGATCTTTATCGGTGGATCCGAATTGTTAGGGTTTTGGCAGTGGCTATGTCCAGATGGACTCGGTGGCTCCGGGTATCGGTGGGGCCAAGTTGGAATTTAGGGTTTCGACAAATTTGGATGGGGAAAGTGGCTGAGGGTTTTGGAGCAATATCACTAAGCACTTGAGCAAATAGATCATTAAGCAACACCTCATCCCCTTTTAATAGTATTGAATTTCCTATGGACTCAATGTGATCTTGGATCACTTAAACAAAAATGTAGAGTCTTGAGCTTTTTCCAATCCTTGTCCTTAGCATTTTGAGGGGTCCACATCTCTAATCCTTGCCATGCCAATCATTGAACATCCTGAAATATTTAACTTGAAAGGACATTAGTTCAATGAGGTATATGTTGTTATGAATTAACAAAACCATAAGGGGATTAGTTGCACTTTCAACCAGTTCAATAGTAAGGTGGACATGATAACAACATGAAACAAACATATATCTATGTAATATTGTCACTGTATGGTCTATATCATTCTAATTTATGTTGCTAAATCAAGATAGAGGCACAGTTCAAATCATATCTATTTAAGACAAAGCAACATAGACAGAATATAAGTGTGGGAAACGACACAACACTAACAACTCTGGTAATGTGCATGACATGAGAACATAACTGTTTAGACAAGTGAAACTGAAATCAACATAGAGCAAGTTTCAACAGCAAACCAGTTAAAGAAACAGGTTTAAAACATACCTGTTGCACCATTGGAGTTTCAATTGCATCCTTCAAATTTGAAATTAGTTGGTATGAGTAAACACAGTTATGCAAGAGCAAAGGAGTAAGAACCATAGCTACGGAACCTGACTTGAGAACAATTCTTCTTCTTCTTCTTTAAGCGTTGGGTTGGGGTCCGGAGTGGTGGTCCTCGTGCTTTGTGCATTGTAGTTGCCTTACTAACTACTCGTGTTTGGGTGCTCTGTGGTGGATACGATGCTGTGTCAACTGGAACTGGGTTACTATCTGCTGGGGTTGGGGTTAGAAGGGGTGTAGCTAGTTCTCTGTCCAACTAGGTAGGGGTACAATCTGCGAGACTCTGGGTTATGTGTGGTGGGGCTAGTTCTTGGGCAAGTACAACCATGGTTCTATCTGCATCGACGAGTAGCACTATCTTTTCTGAAGACTGTGTTTTTACTCCCTTAGATACGGCCATCACTCCCTCCAATTGAAATGACTGATAAACAAGAAAAGTAATTGAATATACAGACATTGTATTATAGACATGTGCAATGGATAGTGGGTAATAAAAGAGGGCATGAAATAATTCACATTTATGTCATCTAACCAAACAGGATAGCATGACACAATTTCACATATATGATGGCTAACTAAACAAGGTAGAATGACACAATTTCACATATATGATGGCTAACTAAACATGATAGAATGACATAATTCAAAATATGATGATCATGTAAACAGGATTACATGATATAACTGTATGATGTGTCTATTAAATAGGTTGCCATGCCATAATTCACATACATGCCGTCTATGGAAACATGATGGCATGATATAATTCACAGATAGAATGACATTATTTAAAATATGATGACTATGTAAACATGATGAGATGATAAAAATATATGATGTCTTTATTAAATGGGTTGACATGCCATAATTCCGATACATGCTTTCTATGTAAACATGATGGCATGATATAATTCAAATATATGATTTATATACTAAGCAAGTAAGCAGATGGCAATCGCCTATATGATGTCTAAACTAAGTAGATGTTATTCAATATTGTGTATATGATGTAAAAACTAAGCATTGCAAGACAACATATGCATGATATGAGTAATATGACCCTGCCAAGTTTGAGCATACACCTCAGGGGGAAAATAGGATTGGTCATCTGTCTCTGAATCCTCCCCTGAGGAGCTATTTGTTACCAGCAAGATATCTGCTTCAACAGGTAGCATTGTCTGCTCTGAAGACCTTGTTTTCACTCCAATTTTTTCCATAGAGTAGCTATTTGTAACCTCGTTTCGTATTGATATTCTGCAAAGTAAAAAACAAGCAAAAACAGCGACTAACAGTGTGCACTAAGTTAATAGGTTAGTCCCAAAAAATGATATAAAGTTGCTAGTAAATGAATATAAAACATCCAAGATTGATAATATAATGGCATGGAACATAAAAAAAATTAGATGCGTTGGAGACGTATCAATCATGAATAGACCCATAGGACAAAACGAATCTACTCAAACATCATAGGATAGCCATACATCGTTGTGTAATAATATATAGCATGAAGCACCATGTTTAAGTAGCGATTACAGCGGGGAGAAGAGGTGTTACACCGCAGCATAGCGGGGGAGAGAGTTGGTGGTGACGGCAACAAAGTTGTTGGTGTAGATCGCCGTCACGATAGTTTCCCCGACGGCGTTCCAGCGCCACCTGAAGAGAGGGGGAGAGATCCCCCTCCTTCTTCTTCTTCCTTGGTATCCTCCCTAGATGGGAGGAGAGTTTTCTCTCTGGTCCTTGGTCTCCATGGCTCCCGGAGGGCAGGAGCCCCTACGAGATTGGATCTCTCTCTCTGTTCTCTTCTGCTTCGCGTTCCTCTTTTCTGTCCCTTCACCGTTTCTTAAATTCCCAAAGATCCATAGCTCCGATTGGGTTGAAATTTTGAGAGGATTTTCTTCCGGACATTATCTTTCTTGTGGTGAAAGAAGGGAACCAACCGCCTTATAGGGGTGCCACAAGCTTGCCAGGTGCGCCCTAGGTAGAGGGCATGTCCTCTTGGCTTGTGGTCGCTTCGGGCATCATCTAGCGTTGATTCTTCTTCCCAAAAATCACATATATTCCAAAATAATTATCCATAAATTTTTATCGCGTTTGGACTTCATTTTGTATGGATATTCTGTGAAACAAAAAACATGCACCAAATAGGAACTGGCACTCGGCACTGGATCAATATGTTAGCCCAAAAATAATATAAAATATTGCCAAAAGTATGTGAAAGTTTTAGAACATTGGCATGAAACAATAAAAAATTATAGATATAATGGAGACATATCTGCATCCCCAAGCTTAATTCCTGCACGTCCACGAATAGGTAAATAATAAAAAGATAATTTTTGATGTGGAATGCTACCTAGCATAATCTTGATCATATAATCTAATTAATCATGGTATGAATATTAAGATACGAGTGATTCAAAGCAATAGTTTGATATGAAGACATCAATACTAAGGCATACCAACAAAAACTCATGCCTTCAAAATAAAAATGCTAAAGAGCGCTATCCCTACAAAACCATGCCTTGTCATTCTCCATCTTCTCAACACAAAATATAAATCATGTACAACTTCGATGTCAGCCAAGCAATTGGTTCATACTTCTTAACGCGCTTCAGCTTTGTCAACCACTACAAAAAACACTTCCGTGATGACACGTCTTTGTAACAGTAGGTCACATTTTCTGTCATGCATGTACATCTGTGACGATTTTATGATGGAATCAAGATAGTCATACCTGTGCTGTCGTAGAAGTGTTCCATGACAATACTCAAATTATCATCACAGAAGTGTCCACTTCCATGATGATAATTGCTACGTCATGGAAGTGCTTTCGTCAAGGGTAACCAACACATGGTTTCCACCGTAACGGGTCGACATTATGCTATCGGGTCCAGTTTTGGATCCGATAACCTGTTAACAGCCAGGACCAATGGCGATTTTCCACGTGTAAATTTCTCATTCACCAGAGGATCCACATGTCAGATCGGCGTTGCGACAGATTGTTGTGGTAGAACACGGCCACCTATGGGGCCATCGGGCCTTTTGTGGTTCGGCGGGGGGGAGGTCGCATTGCACAAAGAGCGGAGGCAATGGGACAACACGACAGTGATGACACTGGTGGTTTTTACCTAGGTTCGGGCCGCTGAGAAGCGTAAAACCCTACTGCTGCTTTGGTGGATTGATGGAGGGACCGTGAAGAACGCGCGACGCTCAAGCCCGGCAAGGTCGCCTTGGGGAGAGCAGCTACGCGTGTATGAGTACACGAGGGTCCGAATCCTTTCTAAGGTTGCCACGGTCCTCCATTTATAGGCTAAGGGGTTACCACAATGCCAAAACTGTCATTATCCAGTGATTAGATAGCTAACAGTGCTATCATACCTAACTCTGGCAGATAGGACAAAGTGCATTAAATGCACTGCTAGGTGTCACACTCTGGATGCGGCCCGGCAGGCCTGCCGCACCGCTTAGCTACCTTCCACCTGTCTGCTTGACACGCCTCTGGACGGGTGTCATATAGAGGTGATCTTCATTCTAAATGACAGCCACATAGCTATGTGAGGGCTCGACACCACACCGATGGATGACTTGCGTTGCGATGTGGTGGAGCGGTGGAGTCTTGGCGAGGTTGCGGGCCGCCAGCGGCCCCGACAAGCCTGCCAGGGAAGTCTTGGGACTTGTCTTCGGGGTGGCCTCGACCTGACCAGGCTCGCCTGCCTGGCAAGGGAGGCTTTTCCTTAGTGATATCTTGTTCTCTTGGCTTGTCTTGGTCTTCTTGATCCGCCCCTTGATTCCTCAAAGGGCTATCTCTCTGGCTTGGTTTTGTCTTGAATGCTTGGTGTTGTTTGCTTCCTTGTCGCCGTGCCTGTGTACAGTCCGGGCAACACACGCAAAGGTTTGTTGTACCAGCAGGAGCCCCTGGGCCTGGTCCAAATGTGCTGCCGAGCATTGTTGGGGTAGGCCCTATCAGGTACACACATGGGGCATTTACGACAATATTCTCTTCTTTCTTGATACCTTCTTTGCTTCTTTATTTACCGGCGCTTGAGTCAGATTCCGGTTTTCCCAAGTGTCGTGCGATGCCAAACGTGGTGGGGCCATCTCTGTAATGGCCCGTGAATGACTTTATCCCACGGGGAAGTAGCTGCCATTTCACTCATCCCACCACGCCCCTATCCTTCGCCACGTATGCTGCATGCATCGCGTGGGGTAGGTAACGGTGGCGCGTGGTGTGGGAAGGAGCGCTATGACGAAGATCCGAACCTCTTGAGTTGGTGCAAGAGGGTGGTAGGCGGGCCCGGCCGTCGGCAGTGGCTTGGATGGGTCGGATTCGAAGGAGCCCTTGGGGAGGGGGTGAAGGATCAGCCCCTGGTCCCAGCCTGCCTATAAAGGGGGCGTGAGAGGGAGCGAAGGTATTCATCCATTCACCTCTTCCTTCTTCTTCCTTGCCTCCTCCTTCGCCATGCCAAGAGGGGAAGACCGGGGTCAGGCCCCGGGCTCTAGCTCGGAGGTGGCGATGCCAAAAGCTCATGTTGATGCTCGGGGAGTGAGTCTGGTCCGGAGCCGTGGGAGGCGCAGTGACCGTAGTAGGGGTGGTTGTAGTCTGTGGCGGCGTATCAGCGGATGCCGCGTCGACTCCGGTATGGAAGATGTTGCGCTTCTCCATAATGGCAGAGTGCTCGCCTCCCCCACGCGAGCTAGCCGCCCGGAGAAGAGGAGTTGCCCCTGCCGCAAGCCATTGAGGCTTGTTAACCCGTTGGCGGAGTCCTCAGGGCTACTGGCGCCTGCTTGCAGCGCCGTGCTCGGGATCTTTAGTAATCCCAGCACTGCTCTCTCCGCCTAGGTCGGGGATGGCGCTGAAGATGGCGGTGCCCTCCTTCCTGCCAAAGTGGAGAATGGTGCTCCCCGTGTGCCTCGGGCGCCGCCGCCACCGTCAGCCACTTCTTCGGTGGAGGTGATGGGCCAAGGGCCTGGCGTCCGCCCGGAGCGACAGTGACGAGGAAGAAACATGCGAAGACGGAGAAGGCTAGTGGCAGGCTGTCCGGTCAGAGTACGATGGCCCCGAAGCCTTCGTCTCGTACTGCTGGCCTGCTGCTCCGTCTTTCTGCTCTTCCCCTCCCTCCCCGGCACCATCATCACCAGCTTCTTCTGGACGGTTGCCGGGGAGGGGATGCTCTCATGGCACCTTCTGCCAGGTGCACCCCTTGGCCCGGGTGGTGGTTCCCGGGGCACCTCCTAGCCGCCCCTGCCGCCTTCGCAGCCTCGCCACTCCTGATCTTGTCAGGCTGCGTCCTACGGGTATTGACTGGGTCAGGCTAGGCTTCTGCACAGGCACTCCTTTTTCCCTCTTCGTCTCCCACTGTAGTTCCTAGGAGGAGAGGGACAATAAGGGGATTACGGGGCACTTATCTTTTTTCAATCTAAAATATGGAGGCATTTGCCAAACTTTAGTCTTAAATATGTAATCTATTTTATCCATGTTCGTGTCCTGTAAGAGCTATACTTGTTTATCTGCATATTAATGAAAAAGACAAGCCTTGCCGGGCACTTGTGCATGCTTCTTATACATGCAGAGGGGGTATGCCTCTATACTTTTAGGTAAACAAACTTTTCTCGGCTGTTGCCTCCTGTCGGGGCTCGAAACCAAGGAAGGGAACCAGCTCCTTGTCGATCCTTCTCTGTCAAAAGCCATTACAACCATCCTGATCGAAGCAACGTTCGGGTCAAAGGAAGGGAGCACAAATGCTTTGAAGGTAACAAGGTTTCTCTATGCACAAGTTCTCTTTCTTATAGAGACATGTATGGACAAAAAAGAACTTATATGTTTGGCTTGTTGGGGATCGATATGTATGCTTGTTTCCATTTCTTCTTTTCGGGATTGAGTCCGCGGCAAGAGCCCTACAGTTAGTGCAGAGGGAAACAAAGCAACATATGATCTCATCTACATGATCATGGCAAGTTCATGTTATGCTATGCATGCATGCAAGTTGTTTTTAGGGCACCAGCGCTTCGATTTATTGTCTATGCTCAGGGTCTATGCCTGGCTTTGTACGAAGGGTTACATGCGCATCGGCAAGGCTTGTACAAAAGGGTGGCTGCCGGGCAGGGCCCGACAGCCGCGACTTACAGGTAGAACTTACGAAGATGCTCAATGTTCCATGAGTTTTGCAATTGAATGCCATCTTCGGTCTCCAGACGGACTGCACCAGGTCTGGTGACTCGCACTACCCGGTAAGTGCCTTCCCACTTCGGCGTCAACTTGTTTGCACCCTTGGTGGACTAAACATGCCTAAGGACAAGGTCGCCTTCCTCAAGGCTCCGGGCATGAACCCTGCGGCTGTGATAGCGGCGCAAAGCTTGCTGATAGTGTGCAACACGCGTAGCAGCCCGGAGACGGTTCTCCTCAAGGAGCACGGCATCGTCATGAGGTGCTGCTCTTGCTCTACTTCATCGTAGGTAAATACTCGAGGTGACCCATATATGAGTTCCGTGGGGATCACTGCTTCTGCCCCATAGACTAGGGAGAAGGGAGTCTGGCCGGTAACTCAATTTGGTGTCATACGGAGGGACCAAAGAACCACCAGAGGGACCAAAGAACATACGGAGGGACCAAAGATCCAGCGTCTACCGCATTTCTGTAGCTTGTCAAAAGTTCTTGTCTTGAGTCCTTGCAGCACTTCAACATTCATCCTCTTAGCTTGTCCATTGCTCCTGGGATGAGCAACAGAGGCAAATGAAACCTTGCTTCCGAGGGTTTGAACGTATTGCATGAAGACATGGCTTGTGAATTGGGTGCCATTGTCAGTGATGACTCTGGCGGGTACTCTGAAACGGCACACCAATCCCTTCAAGAACTTGATAGCTGATTGTGCAGTCACCTTTCTCACAGGCTCCACTTCCGTTCACTTTGTAAACTTGCCGATTGCAACTGACAAGAATTCAATGCCCCCGGTGGCACGGGGGAAGGGGCCCAAGATGTCGAGCCCCTAGACCAAAAATGGCCATGACAAAGGGATCGTCTGGAGAGCTTGAGCAGGTTGATGGATACTCTTGTAGTGGAACTGGCAGGCTTCACATCTGGTGACTAGCTCAATTGCATCTTGGAGGGCCGTGTGCCAGTAGAAACCTTGCCGGAAAGCTTTTCCAACCAAGGCTCTTGATCCAATATGGGAGCCGCACATGCCTTTGTGTATCTCTACCAAGAGTCCCTTCCCCTATTCTCGGCAAATGCACTTCAATTTCACACCGTTGGGCCTCCTTCTGTATAGCGTGTCATCGACAAACTGATACATACTGGCCCTCCGGGCTACCTTTTCAGCTTCTTCTTGCTCTTCGGGAAGTTCTCCTGTTTGGAGGTAATGGACTATGTGTCGTGCCCAAGTTGGAGCCTGCGGCTGGGCAACAAGGATCAATGGCACCCCCTCGTTCGTGGGAGCGCATATCTCAACCGCAAGAACTGGTAGTTCGGCGGGAGGGTGCTGCTCACCAAGCGAAATCGAGTTATTCCCGTCAACCTCTCTGCCGGGGGCTTTGGGAAGCTCTGCCGGGAGAGGCTTGCCAGAGTCCAGTTTCCTCCACTTTCTAGCCATTGTTGTCGGGGATACTGAGGGTTGAGTCAGGTGGAGAACAAAAGTCCCTAGTTCCACAGGAAGCTTTTGTGCAGCGCATTTTGACAGATGATCGGCAACACTGTTTTCTGCACTTGGCACGTGCTTTGTTTGCAATCCATCAAAATGCTCCTTCAACTTCCTCACTTCCTCCACGTACACCTCCATCAATGGACTATGGTAATCCTTGTTCACTTGTCTCACCACAAGTTGTGAGTCTCCACGAATGATCAACTTCTTAATTCCCAATTCAGTTGCGATCCTGAGCCTGGCAAGGAGTCCTCCATATTCTGCGGTGTTGTTGGTAGCTTTCTCCCGGGGAAAATGCATTTGGACCACATACTTGAGGTGCTCTCCAGTGGGTGCGATAAGGAGCACGCCAGCTCCTGCACCGTGTAGTGAGAAGGCACCATCAAAGTACATGATCCACTCTTGGGGGGCCTCCTTGCCGGGGATAACTGTTTCCAGTGTCTCTTCATTTGGGGTTGGTGTCCATTCCACGATGAACTCCTCCAATGCTCTACTTTGAATGGTTGACGTACTCTCATACTTCAGACCAAAGCTTGACAATTCCAAAGCCCATTCAACTATCCTGCCAGTGGCCTCCGAGTTCCTCAGTATGCATTGCAAAAGGAAACGGGTGACAACTCTGACCTCGTGGGCTTGGAAGTAGTGGTGCAGTTTCCTCGAGGCCATGATGAGGCTAAAGATCAACTTTTGCACGTTAGAGTACCTTGATCTATCCCCCTGCAACAGGGAGCTAACAAAGTACACTGGCCGCTGCACCACCTTCTTCTTTGTCGCGGTCTTGGAATTGTCTCTGTTATCCTGCTCTTCTTTCTCCTGATCTGCACCGGACCCTGCCGGGAGGGGTTCACTTCCTTCTTCGGGAAGGATAGTAGCTGCGGCTGCTCCTTCATCTACTTCCCGCTGCGCCACCAACGCTGCACTAACCACTTGATTGCTTGCCGCTAAGTACAACAGCAACGGCTCGTGTGGTTTAGGAGTGACCAAGGTGGGAGCAGAGGAAAGATAGGCTTTCAAGTCTTGCAGTGCTGCTTCTGCTTCCAGGATCCACTTCATTGGCCCTGCCTTCTTCAAAATTTTGAAGAACGACAAGGCATGCTCAGCAGACATGGAAATGAACCTACTCAGCGCGGCAACACATCCGGTTAGGCGCCTCACGTCTTTGACTGTCTTGGGTGCTTGAATCTGCTTGATCGCCTTGATCTTGTCGGGGTTGGCCTCTATCCCCCAGTGGGACACAAAGAAACCAAGCAACTTGTCGGAGGGAACGCCAAACACACCCTTCTCAGGGTTCAATTTCAAGTTGATCTTGCGCAGGTTCGCAAAGGTCTCTTCCAAGTCTTGAATGAGAGTTGACTTTTCCTTGGTCTTGATCACTATGTCATCCATGTAAGCTTCAATATTCCTGTGCAATTGGGACTCAAAACCAATCTGCACTGCCCTTGCAAAAGTGGATGCAGCGCTCTTCAACCCGAAGGGCATCCGCACAAAGCAGTATGTGCCACACGGGGTTATGAACGCGGTCTTCTCCTCGTCCTCCTTGGACATGAATATCTGGTGGTACGCAGAGTATGCATCCAAGAAGGAAAGCAGATCACACCCAGAAGTGGAGTCTACGATCTGGTCGATGCGCAGCAGGGGGAATGGGTCCTTTGGGCATGCTTTATTCAGGTCTGTGAGGTCTATGCAAAGCCTCCATTTCCCATTCGCCTTGCGCACCACCACCGGGTTCACCAACCATGTTGGGTGAAACACTCCTCTGACTAGACCAACTGCTTCAAGTTTCTTGATCTCCTCGGTAATGAACTATTGCCGTTCCATAGCTTGTTTCCGGACCTTCTGCTTGACGGGCCAGGCATGAGGGCAGACAGCTGGGTGGTGCTCAATTACGTCCCTGGGAACACCGGGGATGTCATATGGTTGCCAGGCGAACACATCTACATTCACCCGTAGGAAGGCAACGAGCGCGCTTTCCTATTTGTCATCGAGGGTGGAGCTGATGGTGAACGTACAATCAGTGCCATCCAGCCCTGCCGGGACCTTCTTCATAGCAGGTGAGGCAACCTTGGGCTTCTTGCTAGTGGAGCTCTCTGGCAAATCGTCGACGGGTGCAGCACACTCCAGAGAGGTGCGCTTCCCGGATTCCTTGCCAGTATCTCTGCTAGTTTTCTTCCCTTTCTTGTTTTCCTTGGCGGGAGCTGCAGCTTCTGCAGCCTCGGCAATGACTGTGTCTCGGTACATCTTATCTACGCATATGATTGCGTCCTTCTTGTCTTACGGAATGGAGATGACGCCCATCGGTCCTGGCATCTTCACTGTGTTGTAAGCATAGTGGGATGCCCCCATGAATTTTGCCAAGGCTGGACAACCAAGGATCCCATTGTACGACAGGGGGAGATCGACCACATCAAACACAACCTTCTCGGTCTGGTAGTTCAATTCCCCTCCAAACATCACAGGCAGTGTGATCTTTCCCTTAGGACGACTCCTGCCGGGGTTGATCCCTTGGAAAGTGCCAGTAACCTTGAGCTCCTCATTTGATATTTGCAGCTTGCTGAGTACCTTGGGTGAAATCAGATTCAACCCGGCCCCGCCTTCAACCAACATCTTCATGACCTTGAGGTTGCGGATTGTTGGGGAGACCAACAGGGGCAAGCACCCTACTGCGGTGGTGCGGTCAGGGTGATCCTCTTCGTCGAAGATGATGGGCGTGCGGGACCATTTGAGCGGTTTCCAGGAGTCTACCACTGGCTCCGTGGCATTGACCTCACACGCCCACTGTTTGAGATGTCGGTGAGAGGAGTGCAAAGATGTGCCTTCGTCGATGCACAGGGCCTCAGTTGCCTTCTGGAACTCTTGCTCACTTGTTTCCTCTTCATCCCGTTCATCACTTTTGTCATCGCCTTCTTTCTTCTCACGGCCTCTTGCAGGCTTCTCCGGATGCTGGGGAAACTTGCCGCGGCGGCCTCCTCTACTGACTCGGCTCTTTCCGCCGACACCTTCTTGGTCTCTCTCCTTGTCACGCTTCTCGTACTCAGCCCTCTGCTTCTTGACTAGTTGCTCAACCTGGTGACACTCTTGGAGATCATGGCCCTTGGTCCGGTGAATCTTGTAGTATGGCCTGTCAGCCTTCCCAGCCTTTTCGGCCGCCGCAGCCTCCCGGCAATTAGTGCACGCGGCAACTTCTTTGCTGGGGGCTTCGGTCTTGGCCTTCTTGTCGGTACTAGGAGTGCCAGAGCCCTCAACAGCCAATACTGCCTTTTCCTTGCACTTCTTATTGCGTTTCTTGTTCTTCCTCTTCGGGTCAGAGGCATCGTCATCATCCTCTGAGTCCACTTTGACGTCGTCCTCCTCCCCGGGGAGCCGCCTCCCTTCCTCTGTGTGGGCGCACTTATCTGCCAAGGTGTACAGCTCATTCACAGTCTTTGGCAACTGGACATTCATCTTGGAACGTATCCTTCTGTGCACATGTTGGACTGGAACGCGGCAATGACAGTTGCCGGGTGGATGTCAGGAATGTTCCTGTGCACCCGGCTAAACCTCTGCATGTACTTCCGCAAGCTCTCCCCTTCTTTTTGTGGAAGGAGCTGCAGATCGCTAGGCCATCCTGGTTCTTGATGGCCACCCATGAAGGCATCAACAAACTCATTGCACAGGTCAGCCCATGATGAGATGGAATTCTCTGGGAGGTGCATCAGCCAGGACCTCATGTTCGGCTTGAGTGTCAAAGGGAAGTAATTGGCGAACACCTTATCATCTCTTCCTCCGGCAGCTTGAATAGCGATGGTGTAGATGCTCAAGAACTCTGCCGGGTTCAGCCTCCCATCATACTTTTCTGGTAATTCTGGCTTGAAAACGCGGGTAGATGGCCAACAGACTTGCCGCAGCTCGCGAGTGAAGGTAGGGCACCCAACCTCGAAAGGCAAGTATCCACCTTCACTGGGCACGGGTTCATCATCGTCTGGGCCATTGCGCCTGTCAGATTGGAGGCTGGTTTCGTGGTGTCGTTCTATGGTGACGCGCGCGTCTTCCCTCCGCCGAACTTCCAGGACCTGCCGCTGATCTTGATGGGCCCGAGGGTCAGATGAAGCCATTGATACCTCATCGGGCTCCCGGTTGCGTGGTTCTGGTTGCAGCCTTTGTGCCGGCTGTTGTGGAGGGGATTGCATCGTTGGAGTGGCCCCCTCGAGTTGGTCAGCGGCTTGGGCTGTGGTTATTGCTTGTGGGCACCGCGGCGGATCTGCCCGCTGTGATCCTCCCGCTTCAGCGAAACCGATCAAACTCTCGATGGTGGCTCTCCACTCATCCATTTGATCGGCCGTTGGTGGGAATCTCAGCAGGAGTTGAGCTCGTGCCATGGCTTCCGAAGCAGTGCTTGGCATAGACGATGATGCAGACCGCGATGTCGCTCGGCTCCTGCCAGTACCAGTGGCGGCGGCACCGTGCTCTCGTCGCCGCGAGCCAGCCACCATGATGGTACGGTGGCGAGAAGGGTGCGCCTGGGGGTTGACGACCCCGTCTGGCGCCTTGTCTTGGTTATCCCGTCCTGGGGAATGCACTTGCCCCTCCATTGCGCCCATAGCAGGGACAGCCAGGGGGTCGCAGTTTGCACCAGAGCGAGCATTGTCGCTGCGGCTGTGTCCTCCAGCACGGTGGGGAGGTGGCAACTAAACGTTCTCCCCACCCGTGCCTTGCAGCGCACGGCCGTCGAGATGCTATTGATGCCGCCCTCCTCCGGCATTTTCCGCTCCCACCTCGGCCGCGAGGGGAATGATAACAGCGCCGCCTGCGCTGGTCATGTTCCCCATGGCGTTCGCGTCCCCCGATGATGCTGTAGCCCCCGCAATATCAGTGGCTACATGCGAGGGGGCCTTCGAGGTGGAAGGGTGAGCAGTTGCACCAGACTTCTTCTTGGGCGTCATGGATGATGAAGAAGATGATGATGCAGATCGACGCGCTGATCACAACCTCAGGTTCGCATACGCACACCCCCTACCTGGCGTGCCAAAGATGTCGTGGTAGAACAAGGCCACCTATGGGGCCATCGGCCCCTTTGTGGTTCGGCAGGGGGGAGGTCGCATTGCACAAAGAGCGGAGGCCGTGGGACAACACGGCAGTGATGACGCTAGTGGTTTTCACCCAGGTTCGGGCCACTGAGAAGCGTAAAACCCTACTCCTGCTTTGGTGGATTGATGGACGGATCGTGAAGAACGGACGACCCTCAAGCTCGGCAAGCTCGCCTTGGGGAGAGCAGCTACGCGCGTATGAGTACACGAGGGTCCGAATCCTTTCTAAGGTTGCCACGGTCCTACTTTTATAGGCTAAGGTGTTACCACAATGGCAAAATAGTCATTATCCAGTGATTAGATAGCTAACAGTGCTATCATACCTAACTCTGGCAGTCAGGACAAAGTGCATTAAATGCACTGCTAGGTGTCATGCTGTGGATGCGGCACGGCAGGCCTGCCGCTCCCTGCCGTGCCGCTTAGCTACCTTCCACCTATCTGCTTGACATGCCTCTGGACGGGTGTCATATAGAGGTGATCTTCCTTCTAAATGGCTGCCACGTGCCAAATGACAACCACTTAGCTATCTGGGTCTCGACACCGCACCGATGGATGACTTGCATTGCGATGCGGTGGAGCGGTGGAGTCTTGGCGAGGATGCAGGCTGCCAGCGGCCCCGACAAGCCAGCCGGGGAAGTCATGGGACTTGTCTTCGGGGTGGCCTCGACCTGACCAGGCTCGCCTGCCCGGCAAGGGAGGCTTTTCCTTCGTGATATCTTGTTCTCTTGGCTTGTCTTGGTCTTCTTGATCCGCCCCTTGATTCCTCAAAGGGCTATCTCTCTGGCTTGGTTTTGTCTTGAATGCTTGGTGTTGTTTGCTTCCTTGTCACCGTGCCTGTGTACAGTCCGGGCAACACACGCGAAGGTTTGTTGCACCGACACAGATGTCATTCGTCCAATGGACGACACGTGCCTATGGTACATCGACACATGGCATGGCCCAACAGTGGCCCATGTAGGTTAAAAGCCCGGCCCATTTGACTTGGTCAAAAGTTAGCGGGCCAGCCCATGGAAAGCCCGTGAAGGGCCTATTTGCATATAGCCCATTTACGGCCCATTAACTCGTGGCCCGTTATGGCCTTTCCGATTTCAGCCCACTAGCTTCATGTGGGCCTTCTAATATAATTCTAGTCCATTGTCACTTTTGGCCCATGACGTCTTTGGGCCCATATGAGGCCTTTCGTATCTCTTGGATCTTTAATAGCCTTTGGTGATTCTGGGCCATAATGAACAGCAAATGATTTATACCCATTAACAACCCATGATTCAGTTGGGTCGTTTCTAGCTCGCCTTATCTTTCGGCCTTCTAAGGCCCATATATTCCTGGGCTCGTTTCTGTCCCTCGATTACTTACGGTCAGTTACTGGCCTGTTCTACTAACGGGCCAAATTCAGCTCGTAGTTATAGTCGGCCTGTCTATGGCCCGTTAAACCTTTGGGTCTTATTTATACTGTCATGTATTGTCGGAATCGAGGCTCCGCGGACCCAAACTAGGTTCGAACTCTGGGGTGTGCGCGAAGAACTCAGCTAGGCTACAACTTGCTGCTCACTGCCTCACGGCTTTGTTCCAGCGTGCTCGATCGAGAGGGGAGAATAGATGGACATGATGGTTTACGCAGGTTCGGGCCACCTTGTGGTGTAAAACCCTACTCCTGCTTTGTGGTGGATCGCCTCGCGAGGAGGATGAGCAAGTACAAGGATGAACTGCCTCTGGAGGGCTCAAGGATCGATCCCTCTCTATGGTGGATACTAACCTATATTTATACTAGACCGGTCCTCTTCACCCAAAGCTCTAGGCGGGAAGGGATGCCACAACGGCCAAATTCAAAGGGGACATGAGTACAACCTATCATGACTAAAGGTGGTCTTCGTCTGCAAAGCTTCTGGTGGGCTCGGTGATGATCTCCGTCCTGCCGAGCCCATGGTCTTGGTCTCGTTGCACTGGACTGGCAACCTTTGGGGGATTCCTTGGGAACCCGCGTGCTAGCTTTGTCCCTCTAGCACCAAAGAGGAAACTATCATTGACTGTGCCCGCTGGCGCCCTCCTGGCTCCGGTCGTCATGGCTCATGTCACCACGTGCCTCATAAGGCGGTGTGCGAGCCTAGAGATGTCTGCTCCTCAAGAGGTCTCGACGTAATTCGCCTCATAAGGCAGGGGCCCTCGCGAGGGTCTTGCTCGTGAAGTCTTGGTGCTAGGCCACAATGGGCCTTTGACGATGCCATGCGATTGGCCGTAGGCAGACGGGCCTGGTTACCCCTGGTCCCAGAACCCCGGCAGTAGCCCCCGGGCCCACGACACACTCAGCCTTGCTCGGAAGTGGAGACAAAGAGGGGAGGACAAAGCAATGCGGGCCCTAACCGCTTGCGGTCCAGGCTCGACGCGTGGCGGACGACAGGGCACTGGCGCCCCCCACTTCCCCACATCGCCTCGGCAACTGCTCAGGCTGACAAGAAGCCTGGCGCACGCTACAGGGTCATCATTGCTCCCCCATCTTGTGTCATCCTCATCCTGCTGCGATCCCCTTTCACTCACGTGAACCTCCTCCAGATCCAGATAGAGCGCCGCCCTTCCTTCCTCCTTGCTGGCGCCAGCGAT
This sequence comes from Thinopyrum elongatum, assembly GCA_011799875.1. Lineage (NCBI taxonomy): Eukaryota > Viridiplantae > Streptophyta > Magnoliopsida > Poales > Poaceae > Thinopyrum > Thinopyrum elongatum. The sequence goes on from CM022298.1 coordinate 256,609,504, forward strand.
TTCGTGAATGCCGCCCTCGGAAAAAGCGAAGTCCGCAGCCCCGGTCGCGAGCTCCTCCTCCCTCGCGCCGATGCTCTCATCCTCCTCCATCACTAAGAAGGAGTAACACAACTCGGTGCTCCCGCTGACGGACGGCTACCTGAATGTGTGGGGCGTGACACAAATTTGGCCCAGCTCCGTGGCATAGAGCAACCCGGCGGGGTCCGTCTACCCCTTCTTCCTCCACAGCGTCTTCATCGGGCCTGTCCCGCCCTTCTCCGAGTTCTTCTACGCCATCCTCGAGCCTACCAGATCCATGCCCTTTACCTCCAACCCAACTCCATTCTCCTCTTGTCCATCTTCGCCTTCTACTATGAGGTTTTCGTGAGAGTGAGACCCTCAGTGGCACTCTTCTGCCACTTCTTCAGCTTGCGGTTCACCGCCCTGGCCCAGCGATCCGCGTGCATCTCCTTTGTCATTGTGCTCAGCGGAAACTCGCTCCTGAAGGCTGGGAAGAAGGTGGAAGGCTTTTGGCAGCATTGGGTCTTCCTGGACGCTCGCGGCACCAACCGCACCTGGCGCTTCCGGCGGCGCAGCCCGAGCAGTCTTCTAATTGGGGCACCACAAAGCTCACCGACTCTCGGGTAAGACCCGTCCTGAAGAAGATAGCTTCGCATATGAAGGCGAAGCTGCTGACAGGGGCGATGATCATGAAGGAGTTTCTGGCGCAGTGCCTCACGCCACTCTAATCGCATTCAAAGCCCCTGTGGGAGTACGTAGGAGCAGGGGACGCATTGAGGCTCCACACCGCCGGCTTGACAGGTGAGGAGCTGGACGTGGCCTTGTTCGCCTTGCTCGGCTTCATCCCAGGGGACATTCCCGAGGCGCCGCCCCGCTTTACAGCTGCGATGACAGGGAGGAGCTGGTCGCGGCCATGCCCGCCTTCAATGACTGGGGGCTTGAGCCGCGTGACCACCCTGATTCGCCCATGGTGCTGTCCTCTGGCGACAGTGACGGCGACAAGGACTCAGAGGATACGGAGCAGGACAACCTCAGGAGGGCGTCCCCACCATTGCAGCGTGAGCTCCTCCTCGACCTCGAGGATGATGACGACGCTGATGAGCTCCCGGCCACGGATTCCCTAGGTCCTGTCAGGGCACCCAGGAGTGTGGAGTATGCTCCCCCGACCGCGCGGGCGTCTGACGGCGAGGGGCCGGTAGCTCCCCCTCCCGATGGCTCTCCACGTCCCACCGGGGCGGTCGAGGAAAAGGGCCTTACCCCGTCGGATGCGCAGCTGACGACTGCGGCGGCCTCCGTCGAGGCGGCCGCGGTTTCACCAGCCAAGGCCCCTCACGGGGATCCCCTCGCCCCTACGGACTGCGGCGCCGCAATGGGGCCTGCCGGGGGTCACTCCGACGCCCCTCGAGGCAAAACCAGGGCCACGTCGGAGAAGGATGGGGGAGCATTGGCCTCCGAGGAGAAGAAGAGGAAGTGGACCACGCCAATTGAGTAAGTATCCTTGCTTTACCTGCTGACTGGGCGCTCGTAGTCCATATGTTCATACGGCCCCTCGTTGTATCGAGCAGAGCTGATGGCGCGGACAGGAAGAAGAAGAAGACGACCACCACTTCGAAGGTGTCCTTTGTCCTGAAGGCAGTTTCGACACTCAGCCGCAACTTTGGCGGGCGCGGGGACACGCAACGCTGATCTGGCGCCACTCTCGGGCGCGCGGGCACTGCCACGCTAGGGCATGCACCCATCTACTCCTGGTGCTTCTCCGGACCGCCGGGAGGGCCGGCAAACAAGGATGCAAAGGCTCATCACGCGGCGTCCCCTACCACGGTCGCGTCAGCTCCAGCCATGGGCAAGGGGACGACTTCTCACTCCCCGCTGGTCGAACCCGACTCAGGGCACGCCATGGCGCAACCTCAAGCGGTGCCAACCCCCGAGACTCAGTTGGCCGAGGCGACAGTCGACCTAGCCGTGCCGCGAAAGCCAAGCGCGGGGAAGGACCCGGAGCCCCCGACGCCCCGAGTAGATCGTGTCGAGACCTCATCGGCCGCGATCCCAAATAGCGCACCGGCATCGCCCCCTCATCAGGTCCTTGCACTTGCGAACTGTGGTGCCCTGATCAGGCACGAGGCACTGGCGGACGCTTACGCTACGCTCGGCTGGTCAGGGCGGACCTCCAAGATGCCGATAGATGCCTCGCCAGAGAGTGTCTAGGGCTCGCCTCAGCGTGGCTCTAGGTTGAGACGGCAACCAAGGAGGCCTAGAGCCGGGCCAAGGCTGCTACTGCAGAGAGCAGGGAAGAGGCTGCCAACGCAAGAGCGGCTCATGAAGATGCACTGGCTGAAGCAGCGGCGGCCGCCAAGTGCTGCAGCGAGGTGGAGGCTAGCCTAAAGACGCCCCAGGAGGAACAGGTCGCGTGCACGCAGCAACTCCAGCGGCTGTAGGATGACCTCAAGGCCCATGAGGCGAAGCTTGTAGACCATGACGCCGCGCTGACGAAGGTGGGTGTCGAGCAGGCCACGGAGCGCGAGGGCCTAGGAAACCTACAACAGGAGGTGACCGAAGCTCAATCGGCCCACGCCAAGCATGTCTCTGAGGTGAGCGCTTAGCTGGATGCCAGGGAGAAGATCCTGGCCGACGCCGATGCCAAAGCAGCGGTGGATCATGTCACTTTCTCTTCGCTCGAGCTCAAGGCCCGCCAAGCGCTGAGTTCCATATGACGGGAGAGGTTCGAGGCTACGCTCACCACCCCCAATGCTGGATACACCGAGCTTTTCTCCAAGCTCATCGAGGAGCTTGAGGGCGCAGTCCAGAAGGTGGTCGACGTTCTGGAGGAGGAGTGTCGCGGCCTTTTCTCTGTGGCGCCAACGCAAGTCTTCAACCATCTTCTCGTCGGCGATCCTAACTTTGACTTCAGCACGGTAATAGGCCCAGTCGCCGTGGAATCCCGCAGTGCCATGGTGGAAGCCATGACGGATCATGTGGCTGCGCTGCTCAGGAAGTTTCGTCTGCAGCAGTGACGAGGCGCCTGGCAGTGGCAATGGCGGCGACGGCCCTTCCTCCTGAACTTTCATCATTATCCTGCAACAGACTAGTCATGCCTAGAGGAGGTGTAAGACTTTGTTTAAATTTGAGATGCATTTGATGCTTGTAATGACTGTTCGAACTCCATAGTTTTCTTCTAGTGCTTGATTTCATTTCTGCTTGCCTTTACGCTCTGTGTCGGCAGGGCCCAGCCCCGCCCATACCTCGGCCGCCGTTGGAGTGTCAGGTCGCGATGCCTGGACAAAGCCAAGGAGCGAGGGGTTACAGGACTAGTGAGGCTCCTGAGTCGCGAAGCTCAGGGGTCCCCCTTGACGTGCAAGTGGCCTGCATGAAGGAAATGTGGGCGACAATGAGGTTAACCCGGGGCCCTTCCTACCTTTCTCTCGTCAGCCTACACCTGGAGGTTACACGAGGAGACCACACACCAAGGACCTTGGTGGGGTGACGTGCACGGGAGCAGACCCGCGAGCCAGAGCCTGGTTCCTTGGGTTTTTTGGCACTGCAGGGAATGACCCGAGCGCAGGCACCGTGTCCAGCCCCCACTCGCGTGAGGCCCAGGGGGAGGGTATGAGCAGCGTTGCTGAAGAGCCGAGCGGTCATCCTGAGGTTGATGCAACCCATCGGGCACCCTCAGTTGTTTATCCACCAGCGCGGAGCATGGGGCTTCCACTAGGCGTGGGCATGGCCGTATTGTGGTTGTATCCACCAGCGCTAAGCATGGGGCTTCCACTGGGCGTGGGTAGGAGCTCTGTGCTAGAGTCTCCGGGCGTGTACAGCCCTATTTCATTCGTACGCGTGGCCGGCACGGCAGAACTTTGAGGTGGTGTTTTTAGACCCTCGTGAGCTAGCGCGGGGCTCAGGAGGTCCTACCTCAAGGCGGGTTACACCTAGCTTTGGCGCAGGGCGCACTTGTGAAACCTGAGTTATGAGGGCGACCTGCGTCGAACGAGCGTGCAGAGGGCATTGCATGAGAAGGCCAGACACCAAGGACCCACAGGAGGTGACATGTATGGGGCCGGCCCGCCAGACAAAGCTCGATCGCTTGGGTTTATCAATGCTGCAGGGACGGACCCAAGCACAGACGTCGTGCCAAGTCTTCTCATGTAACAGCCTGAGGAAAAACCCTCAGCGCGCGGCTCCCGCGATGGCGAAGCACCAAAATTGCAGTTGTACGAACTGAGCCGCGCGCCCTTACTCACCTACCCTCAATGAGCTCATGCGAGGACAAGGCACCAAGGACTCCAGGAGGCGACGTGCACGGGAGCTGGCCCACGAGGCAGAGCTCGGTCGCTTGGGTTTAACAACGCTGCAGGGACGGACCTGAGCATAGGTGCCGTGCCAGCCCTTAGTCATGAGGCGGTCGAGAGCGGGTTCGCGAGGGCGCGACGACATTCATGGTGGCGAAGCATCGGGCATGCAGATTAAATCATCGAGGAAACATTATCAAAGCATAGCCAGTTCTGATACATGAGCAAAAGTAACACAGCTGTAGGGGCGGACCCTTCTCAGCCTGAGGATAATGCAGCTCAGGGGGGCGCCCTCAATTGAACAACCAAAAAGTCACCTGGCAATGTTGTTTCGGGAGCGTCGAGGAAGCCGATGAAGTGTGCCGTGGAGGTTCGCTCCTCATGAGCCGGGCGGCTCCTGAGGCTCGGGAGGCTCATGAGGGGTCGGGGCCTCATGAGGCGCCAGCGCTGGGTGCCTGGCCTCGTGAGACGCCAACGCGAGCTGCGTGAGCCGCTTGTATGTGGCGCCCGCATTCACTAGGCCGAAGGTCATGCAGATGTAATTGCAGGGGAAGCCTCCGCTTCGGCCGACACACGACGGCCAGAAGAGGTCCTGAGACGCGGCTCTCTTGAGGCCTTAGATGTTGACGCAGATGCGCAGCGCGCCGCCCACATCGGGAGCGACAACTGCACTGGTGGGACGTGCGGGGCGGCGCTCGCCGCACATGGCTTGTGCATCCTAAAGCTCCTCGATCTCCTTGGTGATGAATTCTCGTGCCCGTGGTGCCTCGCGCCATGTTCCTTGCTTGCGGGGATGTGCGTCGAAGCACGCCTCCAAGTGGTGCCCGAGCGCCTCCCTTGTCGTAGCAGTCAGGTCAGAGGCCCTCGAAGTGGAAGCCCCCGAGCCTGCGCTGAGAGGGACACCGGGCATGCCTTCCTATGTTGGAGGGAGGCGCCCCAACGGCAGGCATGGCACTTGAGGCACCACTGGCTGGAGCCTTCTTTGCCTCGGGATGGTCCTTGGGGAGGAGCTGCTTCTTCTTCGCGAGAACGGCCTTAGGGAGTGTGACGTCTCCCTCACCGTTGGAGTTCTCGGCTGCCGCGACCCTGTAGGCGTGCTCGAGGGAGAAGACTACGTCTTTCTCATTGCAGGCGATGGTGACGACGCCGCTGCACCCTGGCATCTTGAGGATGTTGTAGCCATGGTAGGTAGCTGCCATGAACTTGGTGAGTGCAGTGTACCCCAAGATTGCGTTGTACGGGAGGCCCATGTGGGCCACATCAAAGTCGATGAGCTTGATGTCATAGTTGTCGCAAGTGTCGAAGGTGACTGGGAGGCGCACCTACCCCAGGGGAGTGGTGGAGCTGTCGGTCACCCCAGAGAATGGCTTGGTGGGCATGAGCTGATCATAAGGCACTTGGAGTGTCTCAAAAGTCTCGACAGAGAGCACGTTGAGGCCGGCGCCGCCGTCGATGAGGGTCTTGGTGACTGAGACATTGCTGATGGTGGGCGTGCACAGCATGGGAAGTGCGCCCGCAGTGGCTGAACACCTGAGGTGGTCCTTGGAATCAAAGGTGATGGTATACTGAGACCACTTGAGGGGACACACAACCTCTAGCCTCGGGAGGGCAGCATTCATCTCACGAGAGAACTGCTTGAAGAGGCGGCTGGACCTGGGAGCATGAGCTCCTCCGAGGATGAAGGCTATCGCGTGAGTCTCCTGGTAGCCCCCAGCCCCCTCGTCTGGCTGGTTGTTGTCGTTCCTCCTGGGGGTGATGGCAATGGCGGGACGCCTGCGTTGCCCTAAGGTCGGACCTCACGAGGCTGATCACGCCAGGTGCCGTCGCGAGGCTGATCGCGCCAGGCATCCTCACGAGGCTGGTCACGCCAGCCATGCGAGGATTGCGGTTGTCCCATCGTCCTCCACTACAGCCACCCCCGTGGCCGAAGCCACAGTTGCCGCGCTCGGGGCGGCAGCCCAAGGGCTTGTCATAGAGCACCGTGAGCTCCTGACAGTCGTCAGGGTTGTGGGTGCGAACGTTGTGGAAGACGCAAAATGGGCGAACGTCCTTGGCGGGCTCGTCGCGGTCACGGCTGCGCTTCTGCGCAGGCTCTGCTGCCAGCACGGCGGGGCCCTTGTGATTTTCTTCCTTGGTCTTGGCCTTCTTGTCCTCGAGCTCGATGTCAGGGCTGCTGACAAGAGAGAGGCGACCTTCTTCCGCCCTCGCGCACTTGTCGGCCAGGTTGAACAGCTCCAGCATTGTGTATAGGTCATCGTTGATGGCTAGCTTTTCGCTCATCCTGATGTCTGTGACCTCGTCGATGAACGCCGAGATGAGGGCTTCATCTGAGGCCTTCAGGATCTTGAGGCAGACTTGGGTAAAGCGCTGAATGTACTTGTGGAGGGTCTCGCTAGGGCGCTGCTTCACATGCCGCAGGTCGTTGATGGTGAGAGCACGGTCGCGGGTGCCTTGGAAGTTGGCGATGAACCGCTCGCGAAGCTCATCCCACGAAGAGATTGACCCCTCAGGGAGGTTCATGAGCCAGGAGCGTGCGCCATCCTTGAGGGCCATGGGGAACAAGTCCGCCACGAGCTTGTCGTCGTCGTTCGCTACCTCGATGCTTAGCGCGTAGAGCTGAAGGAACTCCACGGGGTCGGGGATGCCGTCGTAGCAAGGAGGCAGCTCCGGCTTGAACTTGACTGGCCAGACCACCCGGAGCAGCTCGTGAGTGAAGGCGCGGTAGCCCGCAGTGCTCATGGGTGCAGCTCGCGCGGGAGTAGCGTGGTCATGGCGCACGTGTGCTGTAGCTTCCTGGACGGCCCGGTCTTGGAGCTGGCGCAACCGTGCAGTGACTGCTGCATAATCTGGCAGCTAGCCTCGTCCCGAGCCGGCGCCGGTGTGCGGCGTGGCGGCCCGCGAGGCCGTGCATCATGCCGGAGCTCAGCGGTGTCGTCACGCAGAGGAGGAGGCTGTGGGGTGCCGTGTGCCACGTCACCCGCGCGAGACAGCAGAGGACGGAGCGAATGGGAGGGCGCTGGGGCCTCACCTGCGGCGTTGACGAGCTCGGTGATGCGGCCCAGCCAGGCATCGTAGCCCTCGTTGGCGGGGCGGTAGCGCAGTAGCTCGCGCACCATGAGCAATGCAGCCTGCGCGGTCGCCTGCCCATGATGAACACGGGAGGACAAAGCCGTGACTGGAGCGAGGGAAGGCATGGCGATGTGGCCGATACACTACACGGAGGGTGGCAGGGAGGAGTCCTGCTGCTCATGAGCGGCTCGGTCAGTGGCAGCGTTGGCCGTAGCGGCTGGGGAGGGGCGGTGACCACTACGGCCCGCCGGCATCGTTTGGGCGACACGAGCCGCACGGCGCTCGGCACGAACAGGACGGGCGTCGGACATGGGGGTGGTGGAGCAAGGGTGAAATGAAGTGAAAGAATTTCGGCACACCCTTACCTGGCGCGCCAAATGTCAGAATCGGGGCTCCGCGGACCCAAACGAGGTTTGAACTCTGGGGTGTGTGCGAAGAACTCAGCTAGGCTACAACTTGCTGCTCACCGCCTCACGGCTTTGCTCCAGCGTGCTCGAGCGAGAGGGGCGAAGAGATGGACACGATGGTTTACCTATGTTCGGGCCACCTTGTGGTGTAAAACCCTACTCCTGCCTTGTGGTGGATTGCCTCGCGAGGAGGATGAGCAAGTACAAGATGAACTTCCTCTGGAGGGCTCAAGGATCGATCCCTCTCTATGGTGGAGACTAACCTATATTTATACTAGCCCAGTCCTCTTCCCCCAAAGCTCTAGGCGGGAAGGGATGCCACAACGGCCAAATTCGAAGGGGGACAGGAGTACACCCTATCCCGACTAAAGGTGGTCTTCGTCTGCAAAGCTTCTGGTCGTGACGCGCAGGTGGGCTCGGTGATGACCTCCGTCCTGCCGAGCCCATGGTCTTGGTCTCGTTGCACTGGAATGGCAACCTTTGGGGGATTCCTTGTGAACCCGCGTGTTGGCTTTGTCCCTCTAGCACCAAAGAGGAAATTGTCCTTGACTGCGCCCGCTGGCGCCCTCCTGGCTCAGGTCGTCATGGCTCATGTCACCACGCACCTCATGAGGCGGGGTGCGAGCGTAGAGATGTCCGCTCCTCAGGAGGCGGCCTCAGAGACTGCTCCTCAGGGGGTCTCGATGTAGTTCACCTCGCGAGGCGGGGGCCCTCGCGAGGGTCTTGCTCGTGAAGTCTTGGCGCTGGGTTGCACCTGGCCTTTGTTGATGCCATGCGATGGGTCGCAGTCAGACGGGCCTGGGTACCTCCGGTCCCAGAACCCCGACATGTATTACGGCCCACTAACGACCCGTTATGCCTGTCGATAGAATTAAGCCTATGCTGTCTTCCAGCCTGTTAACGGCCAATTATGGTTTCCGCCCTTAAAAAGATGGTTCCGACTAAGACCCGTTTACGACCCATATCGCGTTTCAACTGTGGCACACTATCAGTACGGCCCATGAGTACTACAGCCCATAAGAGGCCCATGGATTGTAAGGCCCGTAGGAGGCCCATGGATCATAAGGCCCAAAGGAGGCCCATGTATCGTAAGGCCCATAGCAGGGCCATGGTTGTTATTGGGGCCACTAGCAAACCGAGGAAAAAGAACTGCAGCACTACAAGCAAACAAAAAAAACAAGACTATAAGAAAATAAATAAGCAAGCAACTAATGCTAGGATATTACGGCGATTACACAGATTACGTCCACTGGGCATCAAAGTTCACCACCAGTGCAATATAGGGAATAAAGCAGCATATTACATAAATTAGGCATCAAAGTTGGCCACCAGTGCAAGTAAACGCCGCAGCCGAACAAGTCCAGAACTAAAACCACTTCAGAAGAGCTCAAGAAACAATATACTGGGTACCCACCATCCTGGCAAGAAGCTTAGCAAGATGATTAGCTTTCTCTTGTTTGGTGCTTAAATCCTCCAACTCTTGTTGTTGCACCAAAAAGTATGCATCTGAATTCTGCAGGGACTTCCTTAGTCCTTTGGCTTCTTGTCGCAGCACAGCTGATCGATGTCTTTCAACTTGTAGTTGATACTCAAGAAGCCGAACTGATTCAGGTAGCGGGTTCGAAGAGCTTGTGCCAGCAGTAGTGGCCAGTAACTTGAACACTACATCAAGACATGACTTTGGGGTTGTCTCACTGTCTTCAAGATAGTTTTTGTCAGCTTTCTTGGAGACCAACAGGGATATCTCACTATCTTGAACCTTATCTGCATTACTTCCTTTACCATTCCATAATGGGGTACTCTTCTCCAATATTTTGTCGGCATTCTAAAAGAGGAACAAGCAGGTACATTACAGGTTTAGCATGCTGTATATGAAACTCATTTTGGTAAACTAGTTCAATACTAAGGTGGACAGGATAACAGCATGAAACAAACATATATCTATGTACTACGGCCACTGTATTTTCTATATTATTCTAGTTTATGTTGCCAAATCAAGATAGAGACACAGTTCAAATCTTATTTGTTTCAGACAAAGCAGCATAGACAGAATATAAGTTTGGGAAACTACACGGCACAAACAACACTTGTAATGTGCATGACATGAGAACATAACTGTTTATACAATTGAAACTGAAATCAACATAGAGTAAGTTACAACAGCAAACCAGTTAAAGAAATAGGTTTAAAACATACCTATTGTGCCATTGGAGATTCAATTGAATCCTTCAAATTTGAAATTAGTTGGTATGAGTAAATACAGTGATGCAAGAGCAAAGGAGTATGCACCATAGCTACGGAATCTGACCTGAGAACAATTCTTCCTCTACTTTAAGCGTTGAGTTGGGGTTCAGAGTGGTGGTCCTCGTGTTTGGGCACTGCAGTTGCCTTACTAACTGCTCCTGTTTGGGTGCTCTGTGGTGGAGATGGTGTTGTGTCAACTAGAACTTGGTTACTATCTACTGGGGTTGGGGTTAGAAGGGGTGTAGCTGGTTCTCTGTCCAATGGGTAGGGTTACAATTTGTGAGTCTGGGTTATGTGTGGTGGGGTTGGTTCTTGGTCAAGTACAACCGTGGTTCTGTCTGCATTGAAGGGTAGCATTGTCTTTTCTAAAGACCGTGCTTTTACTCCCTTAGATACTGCCATCACCCCCTCCAATTTATATGGCTGATAAACAAGAAAAGTAACTGAATATACACACATTGTATGATAGACATGTGCAATGGATAGTGGGGAATAAAAGAGGGCATGAAATAATTCACATTTATGTTGTCTAACCAAATAGGATAGCATGACACAATTTCACATATATGATGGCTAACTAAACAGGATAGCATGACACAATTTCATATATATGATGGCTAACTAAACATGATAGAATGACATAATTCAAAATATGACAACTATGTAAACGGGATGACATGATATAAGTATATGATGTCTTTATTAAATAGGTTGGCATGACATAATTCACATACATGCCGTCTATGGAAAGATGATGGCATGATATAATTCACGGATAGAATGACATAACTCAAAATTTGATGACTATGTAAACAGGATGATATGATATAACTATATGTTGTCTTTATTAAATAGGTTGGCATGCCATAATTCACATACATGCTATCTATGTAGACATGATGGCATGATATAATCACATAGATGATTCATATACTAAGCAAGTAAGCAGAGGACAATCGCATATATGATGTCTAAACTAAGCAGATGGCATTCAGTATTGTGTATATGATGTATAAACTAAGCAATGCAAGACAACATATGCATGATATGAGTAGTATAACCCTGCCAAGTTTGAGCATACACCTCATGGGGGAAATAGGCTTGGTCATCTATCTCTGAATCCTCCTCTGAGGAGCTATCTCTAACCAGTAGGATATCTGCTTCAGCAGGTAGCATTGTCTGCTCTGAAGACCTTGTTTTCAGTCCAGATTTTTCCATCACCGATTCAAATGGCTAATGCACAGGAAGAGTAGTTGAATATACAAACATTGTCGACAAATGGAATACGTAATACAAAAAAAGGATGGCATGATATAGTTCACATATATGATGCTTGGCTAAACAACATGGCAATGCATAATTCACATATAAAATGCCTTGCAACAAGATAGCATTGCATAATTCACATATATAATATCTTGCAACAAGATGGCATTGCATAATTCACATATATGGTAATTAGACACTAAAGAGTTGGCATTCACACAAAGCATCACTACAAAAAAAGGACACATCCGTGACATTTTGGCCCGAACGAATTTTTTTCTGTCATGCTTATGACACTTCTATGACGATAATTGTGACAAAACAACGTATCATCATAGATGTGGTGGGCTCGTACTTCTATGACAAAAATCATGATAGAAAATGGGCTTTTCATCCTGGGCGGGCCGGGGACGCACCTTCATGACATTCTTTGGGCCGTCCATGACGGAAAAAATCATGGTAGAAGCGAGGGCGAGGAAAATTTTGGGGAGTTCCCGGTTACGGTGGGTGGTCGGGGCCAAGCGATGCACGCGAGGTTTGCGCGTTTCTCTCGTACAGGTACACACATGCGTGTGCGAGGCGTTGGGCTCTAACTAAACCTGAGCGATTGGACAAGCTATGTTACTGAACCTGAGCGATCGATCCCTTGGCTGTTAACTGAACCCGAGCGATTCCTTCGCTACTGCTTCTAACTGAAGCCGATCGAACCTGCAGCCTCTTGATGAACAGTGATCGTTGTTGGGGGTTTGGGTGAACAGTTCCCGATGGGGTTGGATGAACAGGACCCCGTGGTAGTAGTAGGTCATTGCCGCTGGATGAACAGGACCCCGATCGAGAAGGCCGCCAAGCCGGTTGGGGTGGATGAACAGGACCTCTTGGAGGGCTGGTTGAACAGTAGCCGGTGGAGGTCAGATGAACAATAGCCCCATGGATGAACAATAGCTGGTGGAGGCAGGAGGAAGACGCGATGGATGAACAGTAGCAGTACGCCATACCTTGTTTCGGCTGTTCCGTCCAAGCCGGTAGGCTCCCAATGAACACAATGCATTCTGTTGCCTCCCGATGAACACGACGTAGTTTCTCCGTTCCGACCTAGCCGGTTGGCTACCTATGAACAGGCCGCCATTGCAGCCATCTGTTGCCTCTCCATGTACATGTGCCCTGGCCGTACATATGCGCGAGAAGACATTCAAGACCCCGCCCGTATGTACGTACGTGGCCGTATTTTTTGGCATGTGGTTGTATGTACACGTACACGGTTTAGAATGGACTGCCTGAACTGCTACGTCGGGGGCTCTACTACTACACGTGCCGCTGCTTGCTCGGCCATGGTTCATCGTTGCAGAGAGACCGATCGACCAGTATGTACATACACGTTCGCGACCAGACGGACAACGCTACGTACACTTCGACCGGGTAGGTCCCAGCCGTCAGGGAGGATAAGGAGGGACTGCCTTTGCATGAAAAGATATATGTGGTGGGTCCCAACTGTTAGGGGGTGGAATCAATTTTTTTTGTGCATAATAAGAAGGCATTTCCTTGCGTGCAAAGATGTAGCTGGTGGGTCCAGCTGTCAGCCTCACCATGTACAGTAGTCTTCCGATGGCTGTCGTTCGTTGACAACATTGACCACGCCGTGTGGAGAGCACCAAGGCGGTGGACGACGGCGAGGCCTGGTAAGGGAACGATGCCGAGCCAAGGAAGACGAGGCAGTGGATGACCACGCGGAGGGGAGTACGAGGGTTCACTGGTTCCGCTGCGGTGTTAGGCTGCCGTCGCCAGAGAATAACACGGGGTGTGGGTGAGTAGAGGGAAGGCCTGGCTGGTAGTGGGATTAGGGTGGGGCGGTGAGGCCTGCGCGGCAGCACTGCCTCCTATGGGACGTAATAGCAGGCAGTCCGCCGGCGCTGGTTTGGGCAGCTGGAACAAGAAGATCAGAGGTTGAAGAAGCAATACGGCTGTTGAATTAACATCCAACGGTCCAGCTCCTAGAATCATTTGTTGACTAAGTTGACAAAGCCCTGCGTACGCGTCAGCATAGTACGCATCAGCTTAGTAGACCCGCAAGTCAGCGTAATAAGGAGGCACTTGCTTGTGTGGGTCCCTACTGTCAGCCTCTCCACTTACATCCCTCTTCCGATGGCTATCGTTTGTTGACCATTTTGACCATGTTGCGCCGAGAGCACCAACACGATGGACGAAGGCGAGGCCTAGGAAGAGAATGACCCGGAGCCAGCAAAGCCACAGCAGTGGATGCCCATGCTGAGGGGAGTACGAGTGCTAATTGGTCTTTTGCGGGGTGAGGCTACCATCGCCGGAAAATAACAGGAGGTGCGGGTGGGTAGAGGGATGGCCTGGCCAGCGGTGGGAGTAGGGTGGGTCGATGAGGCCTGCGCGGTAGCACAGCCGGCCACGGAAGGAGGGAGCAGGCAGTCCCGCCGGCACTAGTTTGGGAGGCTGGAGCAGGAAGATCAGAGATTGAAGAGGCATGACGGTGGTTGGATGGACATCCAACAGTCACTGCGCTGTGTTGACTAAGTTGACAAAGCCTTGCGTACGCGTCAAAAAAAAAATTAGGACAGCGTCATCATCAACCTAGTAGGCCCACAAGTCAGCCTCCAAATCTGTGGAAAACATCATACAACCCATTTGCCATTCTTTTTAATAATTTACAGCCCATTTGCTAATTATTAAAGATATTTTGAAGCCCATATTCTTTTTGTAGACGTTATAGACCATATTCTGGCCACTGCTAAAAATTTCAACAAAATTTTACATATTTCGGTGGGGTCCAAACTCTTTTAATCAGGAAATTTTGAGTCACGTTAAAAATAATTTTATTTCAAATTAAAATACAACGAAATTTTCCCTGCAAAAAAAACAATGAAATTTAAAATCTTGAAATCCTGAAAAAACAAAATTTGAATCTAGTTGCTGTGTTTCTGTGTTTTTAAAATTTACAACTCATTTCTTCCTACTTATAGCCCGTTTTCTGGGGAAGCTGAATACATCCCTCCTCGTCTTTAAAGATTTGCAGCCTAGCAGGGCTGAGAAAAGCAAGTAGGCCTGGGATTTGAAATAAAATCTCTCTTTGTCGTCTGCTAGCTGATGGCACAGATGGTCTTTGTCGTCCGCTTATAAAAAGCAGACAGCACAGAGTGGCATCATGGCAAAGAGGTGATTTGCCGTCAGTCCCATCTTTGCCGTCTGCTAGCAGATGGCAACGCACATAGGTGGGGCCCACTGGTGTGGTGAGCTGGGTACTACACTCTTTGCCCTCAGTCCCCACTTTGCCGTCTGCTAGCGGACGGCAAAGAGGTTTGACACTAACGGCTCTAACGGGCGCACCCACCTCCCTCCCTCTCTCTCTCTCTCACCCGCCGCACCCGCCACCCCAACCCCCACCGTCGCCGCCCCCCATGCCCCACCGCCCCGGCCCGCCGCCCGCCCACCCAAGCGCCCCTTCGTCCCGACGCCCCACTGACCTGTGGGGACCCAGACTCATAAGTCGTGATCACCGAATGAACATGTACAGTGATCCCAAGGATCAATGCTCACTGAACACACAGAAACTGAATAACAAGAGTCTTACATCCAGTACATATCGTTTTACTCAAATATGACCTTTATGGCCAAGTCTTCATAAACCCGCAGCGGAATACTTCAATGGTAGTGTGAACCCATGCCATCTGCCATAACCCTACAGGCATTCTGACTAGGAAAGCGTCCTAGCTCGCATGTTTGTCATCAAAGAACTCTTCATCTTGTTCCTGTTCTTCCAAGCCTGGCCAAGTAAATAGCCAGGGACAAGCCAGTGAGTACGTTTGAATGTACTCGCAAGCAACCCAAGAGTGATAACCGAATAAATATGCAAGGCTCTACAACTAAATTGGTATTTTTGCAGAAAGCTAGTTTCCCTCATGCAAGTATGATCAACACTTATTAGAATCATGAATGCGTCTGCAACAAGTATCAGAAGGTTACAAACACCAACATCGAGAAAGAGTTGTGAACAACTCATGCTCAAGCTCATCGGGACTTCCTCATGAATCACATCAACAATATTACCAAACCGTGTTGTTTGTCAGAAACATATGGACATAGTCTAAGCAGTACAACCCAACTGTCCTTGACCGTGGACACGGCTATTCGAATAGTTTGACACTCTGCAGAGGTTGCACACTTTCCCCACAAGATCCGGGGAACTTCCATGTCATCCACGACCCGCGGTACCTCAAGTACCCGGGGTAAGCACCCGATCACTACCTTTCCCTAGTTGTGACTAACAAAGAGTCCACTCGATTGGTAGCAGCCCCCGTGCCCAACATTGTCACATAATAAATTTTTGTGGAGCCACACCCCCATATTCATCACATAACACAAGCACGGGGGACCAACGGTGTGTCTGGTGCCCTGTAAAAACAGTCATAGCCGCCTATCCAAGCACGATCCCGTCCTGAGAGTGACCACGCCACTCTCGTCACTAGTAATGCGGGCATCCATGCTAGCACAAACTAGGTAATCAATAATGCCCTTTCCCATATAAGGGTAGAGTGGTTGCGCATGTTTGGTTGGGATGGTCGACAAATCTTAAATCTAATCCGTCTCTAGAAACAACACATTCACCATGCCTCGATACACTACCTCTCCATTAAGTAGTGACCTAGCTCAACATCATCTCCCAGGGGCATCAGTGGCACCCACTGGGACTTTCGAAAGTATGTCTAACAACACTTGTTTCTTTCAATGCATAACCCTGCCCCGTTTGCATAGCCAACTACTTTAGCATATATATACTTTCCACCAACACGACTCTAAGCAAGGGTAGAGTCATGAAGAATGATAGTATCAACGCAGTATGCATTCGATGAAACAACGGGAGATGCTATTATGATGTAAAAGGTTCATCATGGTCAAAGGGCTACTTGCCTAGCTCAACAAAGTCCTCAGGGTCTTCAAATGTCACTGGTCCAACTCCTGCGTCAACGTCGTAATCTAATGTCGCAAAATAAGGACACACAATAAGGCAATATCACAAAACATAAAAATAAAAGTGCTCATAAAAATGTCAACTTATTTTTGTTAAGTAATGGAGTAAAAACTAAGAATGCAAAATTTCTTAGTTTTGGAATTGGAGCTATAGAATCAGAGATATGGATTTTTAGAGGTGGATTTAAATGCTCAAATTTGAATTTAAATTTGAACAGTACAAAAACATGTGATGGATTTGTATGAGAGTTACACAATTAAATAGGTGGGATTTTTATAAGAATTTAGGAGTTGGAATTATTTCATTTGGACAAATATTTCACCCTGTGGAAATTTTGGAAGTTCCAGGAATAAAGAAAAAGGAAAAAGGCACTGTGCAACTGGGCCAGAACGGCCACAGTGCAGCAGGCCCAGAGAGAAAGAGGCCCAGGCAAGCCGGTGCGTGCACGCCAGGTTTTTCAACCTGACGGGCGGGGCCCAGCTGCCAGTGGGAGAGAGCGAGTGCGAGAGAGAGGTGAGGATGATAGGTGGGCCCCACCTATCATCACTAACCTCGCGGCAAAGGGGCCGACGTGCTTACCGGCGGCAATACGGGACACGGCTGGGGGAGTGGATGGCACCATTGTACTCGGGAGGGAGTCGCCGTTCAGGGGGTGTTGGAGTTGGTCGCCGGGGAGGCCTGGTCCGCCGACGACGAGGTCCCGCGGCGGAGGGCTTCGGGAGGAGGTTGTCGGCGTCGAATCTGACTGCAAAACACGACAGGAAGATGGTGGAAAGGATCAGGGGCTTGCTGCGGTTCTAGATCATGCGAGAGGAGCGGCGGAGGAAGCTCTTACCGCGCGAACGCCGGCGACCCGAGGTGGCGGTGCTCGGCTCGATCACGAGCACAAAGAGGGAGAGAGGAGCTGGGGCTCTGCTGGTGGTTGATTGGAGACGTGGGAATGAGGATGGAAGCCAAAGGAGGGCTCGGGGAGGCTTAAATAAAAGGGGGCGAGGTGCCCCGTGGGCTCGTGCGCCGGTGAGGTCGTAGCCGTCGCTGGAGGATACGGGAGGGCTCGGCCGCGAGGTGGGGGTCTTCCTGGGGGTGGTCTACGACCATGGGAAGAGATAGGGAGAGGAGATTGAGCGCGAGGCGGGCCAAGGGCGCGGGTAGTGACTAGCAGGCGCGGGCGACGCTCGGGCACGCGTGAGCAGGGGATAGAGGGAGAGAGGAAGGAGGGGGCCAACCGCGTAGCGTGCTGCAGATGCCAAGGGACCTCGGCAGGCGTGTAGAGGAGGCCCGAGGTGGTCGGGAGCTTTGGGATGGGGGTGGCTACATTGTGGGAGCGCACTGTAGCGCGCTCCAGAGCATGCCATTGGCATGCCATGGAGTTGCTTAGGAGCCCAAGCCGTGTCTACTAGTGTCTAGCAGCTCTAGGAGGGAGTAAATATGTGGGTTGGAGCTTTGGATGCTCTGGGGGGGCTCTGGTGAGAGAAGGGTGGTGAGAGAGAGAGCGGTTGTGGCTGTCTAGAGAGGTAAATGGGGGTTTTTACACCTCAATTATAGATCTATGGATGAGTGGAAGCTACTGGGGGTGTAAGAGGTCTAGGGTAAGCTCTGGTAAAAATTTGAGCTCATGGAGAATAGTGGAAGAGGTCAAAACTATGGTTTTGGTAAAATAGCAGAAGGTGTTTGATGCAAGTTTGGGCTAGTTGCACTAATCTCCTTCTTGTTACACTTGACAGAGGTGATGGCCATGCTCAAGTGACAATGTGGTAAAATTTTGAGTCCATTTGGTGAAAGTTGCCAATGTAACTTTGGCAAACCCTAGAAATCAACAGAAATGGGTTTTCCAAGATTTAGTCACGCAAATCTTTTCTCCTTGATGCACCACTTGGTGTAGTGTCATCATTTGAGGATTTGAACATGCCCACAAAAATTGGGATCAAAAGGAGACAATTGGCAATCTAGAGTTGATCAAATTTCGATCTGGACAGGAATGGTTTTGGCAGGCTTTGATCAAGTTAAGTTGTTCTCCATCTTGTGACACTTGGTCTAGATGAATTATTAAACCAACTTAGCATGTGTACCAAGTTTTAGAACATTTGGACATGTTTGGCAATGTAAAGTTGCTCAAACTACAAAATGAACAGAAATGGTTTTGAAAGCTTTTGGTGGGGTTATTTTGTTCTCCATGTTATGATATTTGGCAGTATCATCAAGTAGGACATTTGTGACATGGTAGAATTTTCCTGGATATAATGGAGAATATTTCCTTTGTAAACACTTCAAAAGCTTGAAATGTCCAGAAAGGGTTTTTTAGGGATTTGACCAATATTTTGGTCATGACCATGTGTTGAAACTCATATATATGGACAATATGTGTCCACTGAGCTTCCCTAAATTTTCTCAAATATTTTTGAACCATTAAAATATTTTTTACCTATTAAAGACCATTTCTGTCATAAAGAAAAAGCCTTTAAATAAAATAGCAAAATAACTTTCAAAATTATATTTTTGTCATTTATGGGAGTCCTGTATCTAATAGGAGTCAAATATACTTTTGGAAAGATTTTTCATGCCCTAAATTAAGTACTTGTAGTGCAAGCGTCAATTCAGGGTTTTTGGAAAAACCTAATTTAGAAAATTCTTTTTGGCCAAATTATTTTTATAATAAAATACTATCCTGTCCTATACACATGGCATGATTATTGGGCAAAGTTTTAGATCAAGGAGATGAAGTATGACAGTTGGAGGATTTATTTCATTTTTTTTAGCACTTGAAATCAACAAAAACAGAAGTCCAAATCAAAGGCAAATCAACACAAGGTTATTGTTAAACCACATCTTATCATGATTTATTAGCTTAAGTGTTGGGCATGAAAATCAGGGTGTGACAGACCTACCCCCCTTACAAGAATCTCATCCCCGAGATTCCCAAACTAGGCACGAAAAGGAATACGAAAACTTAGATCTGGGGTAGTCTTCACGTCCTCATACTGCTTCTGCTTCCAGGTGGTGCTCCATTGAACCTTGAAGTACTTGATGGTGTGGCTTCGTGTATAACGTTCCACTTGATCCAGGTGGCAAATGGGTCTCTCGCGTAGGTCAGGTCAGCTGGAGGTTGATGGCTCGGTGATCGATGTCCTTGTAGAGATCGGGCTAGTTAGGAAGTTGGAAACACTTCTGGGGGTGTGTCGCGTGGAAAACGTTGTGCACATCGGATAAGTCAGGTGGCAACTCTAGGTTGTAATCATCTTCTCTTTTGTCTTGTAGTGATCTCGTAGGGGGGTCGATAATCTTGGTGTGAGCTTCCCTTTGACATGGAAATGCTTTGTTCTCTTGAGAGGAGTGACCCGTAGGTACACATGGTCTTCAACGCGGAAGTTTACTTCTTGATGACGATGGCTGGTATAGTTCTTCCTCCTTGACATGGCGGCCTTCAGATGTTCTCTGGCGAGCTGAGTGACTCTTCTTTCGTCTTCGGGTAGACAAGTATGTCACCAATAAAGATGGTAACCAACTTGTCCAAGTACTTCATGAAGACTTGTTCACGAGGTACATAAAGTAGGCTGGGGTATTGGTGGTTGTCACAGTTGAGTATTGGTCTGGGTCTTCTTGACCTAGAGTCAAAGCCCATGGTCATGATAAGACCATGTCATGGCTCGGTGAAGCTTTAAGGGTTTCATGGATCCTCGGGTGCGAGTGAACGTTTATCATCTTATCCTTGAGCATAGTTTCTTGGATACCATTTGCCCCATCTAATCTTCCAAATAAAATCACCATACACCATCGAAAGCATCATTTCATATGGGTCAACTTCAATCACCACTCATGCTATTCATATCCACATGACCCCCGAGAGGAGGTCTAACAAAATCATATATGTCATCTATCCCCAAACTCATATGTATGGTTATCCTCATGTAAAAATCCATGGATAGAACATACAAGCTGCTAAGCTTTAATTAAACATCACAATCCAAGTACCCAGCTTATTCCTCCGAGGTCCATGATAGTGCCAAGATCTTGTTTCCTTTCTATGAATCAAGTCCAACGGCCCATTAACTACACCAATCATTACATGATCCATTAATTCTACAAATCCAATATCTATGGCATTCCACACGATCTTCTAATGTCTTATAATCCCACAATATTTGAAAATGGCTATCCTTACTATAGTCAGTCCACCAATTTCCATTATCATGGTCAAGTAAACTCCAAGGTCAGGTGCATATAGATCCTTAAATCTGACAACAACCCAATATCCCTAGTTTATTATCCACCGAGAAACATGGTATCATGATCGAGGTCATCAGTCTAAATCCAATTTACTCCGAACCATGTAGACTTACTCAGCATCTATACTCCACTAGGATCACTTATTTAATCCAAATCCCATATCCTACGAGAATTCCTACCTGTTCCCCCAAGTCATTATGGTAATGTCAATAATCTCCTATCGATATCATCTTGATCAAATCAAAATCTTATTCCTCCAAGAATCCTAGCTTGTGATCATAATTGTCCTACTAAATCCAATTTACTCAAGGGAGAAGTAAATTATGCTACTCTATTAACATGATCCCACCAAGTTCGTCTACCCACATGAAAGCCTTATAATCCACCAAAGAGTCTCAGGTATTTCCTCAAGGTACCGATTATAGCCTCGACAATCATTAGTCCACTAATCATGTACCCTCAAAACGATCTTCCCTATGGCATCGATAGTTCTGGTGCTATCTTAGGATGATAATGTGCTAGCTCACTATGCCCACTAGTTCCATACCGAACCCAGTGAGGAGCAAGGGTCACCGAAGCTTAAATGGTTCTCTTACGACTCTGCAGGTTAAGCACATGGTTAACGATTCGAGCTGGGGGTATCTCGTGAAGTCTCGAAGGGTCTAGGGATGGGTTTCTAGTCTTGAGGGGTAAACATACGGGGCTGCGCTTGGTCGAGGAGGCTGTAGCAAAAGTATTCAGTGCCAGTTGGTCGCCGAGGTGGAATCCTTGGTGCATCTTGTCTTGCTGGTCTTCAGTTGATGAGAGAGATGGGAGGGAGTAGTAGCATAGAGGGGGTGCCTAAAGGGGTGGTATAGTGCAAGTGAAATCAAACAAGTGTCGTAAAGGCCACACACATATTCATTAAGATAAGATAGGTGATATAGCCGCGTACATGTTGCCTAGGGCAAAGGTGCGACTTATACCGAAACACAAACAGATAAGAACAAGCAACACACATCATGGTTTCATTTGAACCATCATATGGACTCGAATGCGCATAGGGGGTACACGACTCATCCTACCCTAGGGGTCCTCGGACCTAGTAGTCATGCTTGCTTCACCACTCGGAGAGAAGGGCACTTAGTCTTCAGTCTCTCGGTTCTCCTGGGGTGCCAATGGGCATGTGATAGTCGGCTACTTGTTGGGACACATCCTGTTAATATGCCCAAGTTCACCACACCAGTGACATGTGACGGAAGCAAAAAGGTTGTTATTCAGTGTTGGGTTACGTCGTCGGGGGCCTGACAATGATCCTCTACGAGGTGGATATGGAAATCCATTCCTTTGCCACATGCGTGGGGCTCGGTTGCGGGCTTCCTGAAGATCCTCAATTTGCTACTTCTAATTGGCGATGTAGACTTGTAGGGCAATGATTTGCTGTTCTCGCTCGACCACCTTCTTCTTCTCAAGGTAGTGGAGGTGCAGAAGCGAAGGGAGGTCTTCGCGAGCCTTAACGAATGCTTCGGCAAGGTGACGTAGAAGGTAGTCTCCTGCATTGATGAAACGGATCTGGTACTTGAGGGTTGGATCCTCGTCTTCTGGGAAAATCATCACTTGAGTCAGGGCTCCAAATACGCTCTTGCCAGGTAGGTAGCGGGTGGCGTGTTCTTCCTTCATTTCTGGAAGGAGGTCTCGGAGACGGAGGAGCGCTTCGTATGCCACTTGCTGAATGGCCAAGTCTCTTGTTGGCATGGGCGGTCCAATGAAGAACCATCCCTGGGGTGAGGTCTTGGCAGGCACAAAAATCTTGGCGTAGAACTCTTTCTCAAACACATCATTTTCCAGTTCATGCAGGGTGTACATGGGCAGCAAAGGATAGTGGCATTGTTGGAGGCAGTCTCTTAGGAGTGAGGGAATCCTATCATAAGAAGTCTCAAGGGGGCGACGGCCATCTACAAAAGTTGAATAGGAGAGGTCAATAAGGGAAATATCCCTTAGGTTTAGGAAATCTCAGAAAAGAGGAGAGGTATAGATAGTTTTGAAAATTTGTTTTACCCTAACTAACGACCATGCTAACTAAGGCTTCCTACAGTCAGGATGGCTCTGATACCAGCTCTGTGGGGACCCCGACTCATAAGTCATGATCACCGAATGCACGTGTATAGTGATCCCAAGGATAAATGCTCACTGAACACACAGAAACTGAATAACAAGAGTCTTACATCCGGTTCATACCATTTTACTCAAATATGACCTTTATGACCAAGTCTTCATAAACTCACAGCGGTATACTTCAACAGTAGCGTGAACCCATGCCATCTGCATTACCCCTACAGGCATTCTGAATGGGAAAGTGTCCTAGCTCGCATGTTCGTCATCAAAGAACTCTTCATCTTGTTCCTATTCTTCCAAGCCTGGCCAAGTAAATAGCCAGGGACAAGCCAGTGAGTACGTTTGAATGTACTCGCAAGCAACCCGAGAGTGATAACCGAATAAATATGCAAGGCTCTACAACTAAATTGGTATTTTCGCAGAAAGCTAGTTTCCCTCATGCAAGTATGATCAACACTTATTGGAATCATGAATGCGTCTGCAACAAGTATCAGAAGGTTACAGACACCAACATCGAGAAAGAGTTGTGAACAACTCATGCTCAAGCTCATCATGACTTCCTCACGAATCACATCAACAATATTACCAAACCGTGTTGTTTGTCAAAAACATATCGACATAGTCTAAGCAGTACCACCCAACTGTCCTTGACCATGGACACGGCTATTCGAATAGTTTGACACTCTGGAGAGGTTGCACACTTTACCCACAAGATCTGGGGAACTTCCATGTCATCCACGACCCGCGGTACCTCAAGTACCCGGGGTAAGCACTCGATCACTACCTTTCCCTAGCCGTGACTAACAAATAGTCCACTTGATTGGTAGCAGCCCCTGTGCCGAACATTGCCACATAATAAATTTTTGTGGAGCCATGCCCCATATTCATCACATAACACAAGCATGGGGTACCAACGGTGTGTCTGGTGCCCTGTAAAAACAGTCATGGCCGCCTATCCAAGTACGACCCCGTCCCGAGAGTGACCACGCCACTCCTGTCACTAGTAATACGAGCATCCATGCTAGCACAAACTAGGTAATCAATAATGCCCTTTCCCTTATAAGGGTAGAGTGGTTGCGCATGTTAGGTTGGGACGGTCGACAAATCTTAAATCTAATCCATCTCTGGAAATAACACATTCACCATGCCTCGGTACACTACCCCTCCATTAAGTAGTGACCTAGCTCAACATCATCTCCCAGGGGCATCAGTGGCACCCACTGGGACTTTTGAAAGTAGGTCAAAAAACTCTTGTTTCTTTCAATGCATAACCCTGCCCCGTTTGCGTAGCCAACTACTTTAGCATATATCTACTTTCCACCAACACGACTCTAAGCAAGGGTAGAGTCATGAAGAATCCTAATATCAATGGAGTATGCAACGGAGGTGTTCGATGAGATTTTTGTACAAGAAATAGTACAAAAATAATTTGTCCCAATATTCTCTTTTCCCAATAAGCTAAACATATTGCTGGAGCAAGGAGTGCCCATGTAATATATGTTCAAAATGCATGGCCTCGTGCATGAAAATGTGCAAAAGGTGTGCTCGTGCACAGTGAAGTTCTAAGGGCACAACCATGTGTACAATTTCTTATCCTATAAGGGTTATACGTGTGCACGTAAAATGCTCATGGCATAGTCTTTGGCCTAATTGAAGAAGATGCATTAGTGTGGTAATGATCGGGTGATTAGCCGGCATAGTTACATGAAATATATGGGCCCTTATAAAGCAACAACGCATGCATCACTATATATACACCCTAAATACCCGCTCGTATGTATACATAGTATATATACATATTCGGGTGTCTCGGCCGGCCGGCAAGCTCATGTGCATACGCGAACCAACATGTGGTTGGATGTTTAGAGGGACTGTGCTATCCCCAGCCCACCAGGGTTCAAGTCCTGGTGCTCACATTTATTCCTGGATTTATTTCAAGATTTCCGGCGATGCGCATTCATTGGGAGGAGACGTTCCCGTCGACGACGAGATGCCTATGGTGACTTCATAAATTTCAAGATGACATGTCGGCCCAGTCTTTCGGAGGAGCTCATAGGGGTAGGGTGTGCGTGTGTGCGTTCATAGGGGTGAGTGTTTGTGTGTCTATATGAGCCACTGGTACAGCAAGGTGCTATACACTCGGTTTTTAACCCCTTTCCATGACGGCATTTGGAACCGTCGCCAAGTGAGTGTGGGCGATAGGGGGGTCCTTCCCACACGACCCAGAAACCGTCGAGGATATGGAGCCATGATCCAGAGGCCTTGCAAAATGTAATCATGTGCGATGCAGCATACACTAAATTCTTTCGCACGTGTGGGATCGGTGATTAAATGTTTCTAATGACGCAGTGAAACCAAATGGTGTGTCGTAATGAACCGTTTGGGAAACAGTATGTAAAGCACACGGGCCAAACATATGAACTGTGTGCGATATGTGCCCCATCGCACACGAGTTTTCTGCGGAACCCGTCTACCATGCAAGACTCCATCGCACATGTTTCCCAACAATTACCGTGTGAGATAATATTCTATCACAAACGGTTCAGGAGCCCCTTCGCACACATACAAGTGCTGCAAACCATTTGTGATTTGTTGTGTATCACCGACGGTTGCGGCAAGAGTGACATGTGCTTTTCGTTCGGGATCCCACACGTTTCCTGAAAAATTTACGACTGGGATTGTATTTTACATTGGGCACGGTTTACTCCAAGCTCTCGTGTGCGATAACGTGATATCACAAATGGTTCCGGAGACCCTATGCACACGTAGTAGCGCTGCAAATCATTTGCGATCTGCTGTGTATCACCGACGGTTCCGCTACGATTGACGTATGCTTTCTGATGGGGATCGCACACACTCATTTAGTTGAACCGTGTGCGGAGCAATTGCCAGGTTAAAACAAAAATATCCCATTTTGAATCGGCATGCAAAAAGCAAATTCGCCACAATATTCAATTGAACAAATAGTGTCCACAGGAAGAACATTCATCAGATTTCGCAACAATTGCAATTGAACATATGGTAGCTAAATTCCAATGATTTGTCAACACATATCTGCATTACATAATTAATCATAGTGTATGAAATACGAAGACCCCATTAGATGGAAAACAGTGGATCCATGCGTATATGTTTAGCGGCTAACTCTTACTCAATGTTTCAGGAGAACGCATGCTCAAATCTTCATTATCACCAGTGGGATTGATGTAGTGATTCAGGAAGAAGTCGCTGATAAATCTCCGAACCATCAGCAATTCACCAGCGGGGAGCGGTTCAGGGGTCCTCGGTTCTAAGATGAGCTGCAGTATTTTTAAGATCAGAATGTGCCATATGAGTAGAGTAGAAGATATTAATTAAGATAGACTTACTGGTACTAATTCGCGAGGATCTTCACAACTATCAGCAGATTTGCAGATGGAGATCATGTGTCTGCAAACATAGTATCCACAAAGGTTGGTCCCTGCTTGTTGCTGAGGACACTGAAATTTTGTGTACAGAATTAGTCATGTATTTGTCCTGTTAGGAACAACCTAACCGGTGTTAGATGTATTTTTTTTCTTTGGACAGAAATAGAAAGAGGTTTATTTAGAAGCTTGAACATTTGACTAGCGTAAGAAAAGGTATTTGCAGACTATTGGATAAATTTTCCAAAAATAACGGATTTCGGTGTGTTACCGGAGAAACGATCTCGTGCTGCAGAGGTAGTTCCCTCTTGAACAGGTTCCCTGGTTTAGTTTTCCACAATGCAAGCACACTGCAAATGAAGATGAATTTTGACAACATCAATTATTGAACCAGATATGAATGCAAATTAATTTCAACATCGTTGAATTCAATACCTATCCATGAATTGCTAAAGATGCGTCAGATCCTAAGCATTTGTTGACTCTCTGAGAGAATCCATGTAGTAAGCTGTGTTCTTGTTTGGAACAATGAATACCAATATCCAGTGATTGCTACATATTAAGAAAGCCATGAACTTACGAATTATGTCGAAATCTGAAATACAATTAGTGTATGCGTGGTTGTTTACTTGACTTACCGTTCATGATATGGCCAGAGAAATGATTCTGCATGGGACGTGTTTTTGAAGATACGGACGACCGTGTTAATGGCCCAGTCCCGTAGGTCCTTACCATCTAATGTTGTGCCATTTGCTAATGCAGGATCTATGAAATACACACTCTCCCTTTTTCTTCTCTGCGCGTTCAATCCCCTGAGAGGAATAAAATGCAGTTAGCTGTTTATCATTTACAGCCTTGTATGGAGAAGTTGATCAGAGTTTGTTAAGTACTTACAAAATCAGGCATCTAACAAGAGTGGCATCGAGCTCGTTGAAGTTGAAGAAGAGATGTAAGTCCTCGAAACTCACATTGATAGAACCAGCATCGTGTCGGAAATGATCTCTATTGTAGTGGACTAGCAGACCATTATGACCTGATGACATTTGATCCATGCAATATTCATGTAACTCGCGGCAACTAGAGCTGCACTCATCAAAGTATTCGCCAACAAGAAATGGCTGGCCATGGACGTAATTGCATGCTTCAAGTACGTCTGCTTTATTTTTAGCAAGCTGCAAATATATTTCTTCATCATCCATGCCGTCAGAAATAATATTACTCCCCGATTCGAACAACCTGCTATTAATTTGGTTCTGGGCGATGAGTGCTTTAAGTAAGAGGCAATCGTTCTGTTTCCTCTTTGCTCTCCCGCTGCGCTTCCTCGTGGGTGCAGCCTTTTTGGCCGCTTCCTTCTTGGTACTTGAAGCATTTCTGGCAGAATGTCTGGTTGGCTGCAAGGTAGACTGCCATGCAGATGGTGAAGCTTCGACGAACTGCATAGCAGACGGTTTATCTATGCCGGACCGCTGAGCTGGCGGTGCTGCTGTGACGGACTACTGGGCTGTAGGAGCATAGGCATCGGACTGCTGACCATGTGTTGAAGCTATGTTGGGTTTCTGCGCAGGTGGTGCCAACTTGTCGGTGTGCTGAGGAGGCTGTGCCAACGCATTGGTTTGCTGAGCAGGAAGTGCTAACGCATTGATATGCTGATCACGCGGCTGCGGACCGACGGACTGATGAGCAGTCGGTTCTGGACCTACAGACTACTTAGCAGGCGGTTCCGAAGCATCAGACTGCTTAGCAGTCCGTTCCACCAAGTTGGTCTGCTGAGCATGTGCTACAGCTGGGTCTCCCCACGCTGCTTCAGCGGCCGGCATCTGAACCGGTGGTGCGTCTTCAGCAGTTGTAGGCCTTGCTAGTGGCTGCTCTGGGGCGGAGGATGACATGGCCTGTATGGCACAAAGTCGGGCCGGCTGATCACAGGCTGATGCATCAGCCGTCGGATTACGAGTATTAGGTTCTTTCGGGGAAGTACGCGAGAGCTGATGTGGCAAGGAGAGCGTCACCAGTTGAGGGGCGACATTGGTTGCTCTTGGCGAGGCTTCAGGGATCTCATTGATGGACTCTATTTCCTTTCGTGGCCACTGGATATGATGTAATAGTGTTTCTCCCAAGGTCCTTTGCTCATCAAAGTCTCCTAGGACATACTTCAGGGCAAATTCATTGAATCCAGGCTTTTACTTCAGTCATGTAGCACTTCACACAGCCCGGCTTCAATGGCACATTGTCCAACAATAGGCCCTCTTAAAAGAAGGGTGGGCAAACCCAGGCTGTTGCACATTTTACTGTACCTTCATAATGTGTAAGCACGCCCTTCAGTCTGTCTTTCATTCCAGATAGATCAGATATAGCATCATCATGAGCAGCTGCAGTCTCAGTGTCGCTGGGGTCAGCTGATGCACAGCTACTCTTGTGCGGTGTTGTCGCGCAATAAGCAGCATCCTCCATGCCCACCTCCCCTCCCATCTGCTAGCTATCTGTCAGTGTTAGAGTTTTCTGCATCATCATTGACTCCTCAATATCCTTTCGAACAGTCGGATACATGTCCTTCCTCAACCTTTCATACAATTCATTCTGCTTCATTTCACTCCTCGCTTTTTTCATGCTGAGCCTCTCTTCTTTGTTGAGTGTGAAAGCCCTCTTGTGCGGGACATTAACACCTATACCCCTTGCATGGCCAGGGGGCTCTCTTGTTTCCAGAGCATCGAACAGAATGTCACATTCCCGGGATCTTGGAAGCCTTTCACATCACTTGATACAGTTCTTCGTCACATGAGTTTTCAAAGTAATAAGTTCCATCATCACGCCTCCTTGCACGTGCCCGCAAGTAGTCTCTGGCGCGTTCACCCCTGATTTCACTAAAGGCTGGTTTCCCACCCGCCGCTACTACTTCTTTGTCCTCCTGGTCCCATATCAATTTCATGCCATAGTATCCTGCCACACCCATACGGTGGGGGTGTGTGTTCTTCTTCTGAAGTTTCGATTGCTTGGCACTCTTCTCAGCAAACTCTTTAGTTGCCCTGACCCTTTTGAATTCTGCCCAGTCTGCCTTTGTAATTTGGGGGTATGCGGGGATTGGGTCCTTGCCTTCACTCAAGTACTTCTTGTACAGCACGTGCTTCCAGTTTCTCCAAGCATCCCTAGCCTTCTTCAGTGCAGCGTGTTCCACCTGCATTCTCCACTACTCTGGAACGTTGAAGTGATCCATGATCTCCCGGACTATCCTTTGCCGTGTTTCTGTGTCAGCCTTCCGAAACCCCGGCAGATTAATGTTGAGCCTTGCCCTGTCAACAAATCCACACACACTCCTGAACCTCGTGCGTGCTTTATCTGGTTTAGTTGGAGCCCAAGACTTTAAATCGATCTTGGTTACTTCATATACACCTTTAGGCTGGTGTATGGGCTTCCTTGGAGCGTTCCTCCATGTCCTGACCAGAAGGGTAATTGCTGCAGCTCTATCCCGTTCAAGATTACTTGATCCCTCACCATCTGCTGAAGACCTAGGGTTGTCGGAATCAAATGAAGATACATTGCCTGAAGCATGAACGATGTCGCTGCTATTCGGCATCTACAGAGAACACATGCGCAACTCAGGAAAGGAGGATAAGCATAAAACTAATAACTTGATATCAAGCTGTCTAAACATGTCATGCAATAATTTAGAAAATGTACGGCTTATTTGTTAAGTTTGTGTGACTCGGCCGCCCGCGATCTGTAAATCGGCAGTGACTTATTGGAACAAATACAGCTTATAAGTACTAGTTAGGAAGGTAGATAATGAACATATATACGCTCTCTGTTATTTTATAGCCAATTTGGGAACATACGGAATGAAATAGGAAGAGGGATTGCGAGGAAATATGCCTCACCGCGATGGAGAGCAGTAACTAGCAGGTTTCTTAATACAAACCCGGCCGGACCACAGGAGAGGCGAGGGTTACAGGATCGATATGCTTGAGGGTGGCTGGCGAGCAAACGAAGACGGCGAGGCGCGGGTAGCCGCGTGTTGGGAACGGCAGTGGAGGTAGGCTTGACGCCGAAGAGCGGGCACACGGCCGGGGTGAGTACGCCAGCGCCGGAGAGGGTTCTGCTGTGGATCTGGGGGAGGGGGGAGCTGGCGATGGAGATTGGGTGGACTAGTTGAGTGAAACGCGGGCAGGCGATGGGGGGGTTGTTGGCGGCCTAGGTGAAAAGGGTGAAAAATATCCCCGGTCGGCGCGCGGAAAGGCCTATGCAAACGGTTTCCTCTAAGCGCTCGTGTGCACAAAGAGAATAATTTCGTTTGAAATAAAGACATACTAATTTTGAAATGAAGACGTGAGTTCATCGTTTGGCCTCTAAATTTTTCTCACGTTAAGCAATCACCATTATACCACGGGTTTGATTTGCTGGCGCATGTCAGGTCTCGTGTGCTATATTTAAGACATTTTTTGGCATTTACCATGCATTTTGGCATATAAATCAAATCCTAGCCGGACTGCATTTCCTATTGAAAGAGATGAGGATTGTCGTTCGATCTGGGAGCATCCAATGGTGCAGACGTATGATCCGTGGGGTTTGGGTTCTGGCCAATCAGAACGCACGACTCAGATCGCGCGCAACAGCAAGCGGGGGGGCATCGGCCACGGTTTGGTAGGCACACGGCTTTCGTGAGTGAACCGTGTACTATTTGAAAACACTTACCTGAACTAACAACATATTTTCGTTTGAATGAAAACAAGAGTTCATCATTTCGCCTCCAAATTGTTTTCCACGGTAAGAAATCACCATTTTGTCACTGTGGTTCGATTTTCTCGTGCATTTGAGGTATCGTTTGCTATAGTCGCAACTACATGTGGGTGCTAGCTAGCAAGATCATTTGTGTGTCACTTTGGGAGTTTTCATTCATTGTTCGAGAAATGGGAAAAAAATTCAAACAGTTCGGCCGCAGGGTGCGGCCAGAGGCATAAGCCTTGTTGGTATTCTAATTACAGGAAATGCATATAGAGTCCGGAAATAACGAAAATCGGTGTGTCAGCGTGGCGTGCTCTCGGGATCACATGGATTTTTTTTGGTAAAGATGGCACAAGTTTTGATGCGCACACCTTCCAAATCGGAGCATCTCACAAGAAGGATCATAGTTTCCAAAAGGAGACGCGACACTTCAGACTCCAATCGTCAGTGACTACATCGTTCCGCTTCAAATTTTTTACACGGTAAACAATCACGTATATACCCTAGGTTTGATATTCTGGCCCATTTCAGGTCTCGTTGCTATATTTAAGTCATTTTTTTGCAATTACCTTGCATTTAGTGCATATAATTAAATTCAAAACCGTTCTACAACTACATATGGGTGTTAGTTAGCAAAGAAGGTGTACAAATCATTTGTGTGTCGCTTTGCGAGTTTTCATCCATTGTCCGAGAAATGGGGAGAAGTTTCAAACATTTTGGCTGCGAGGTGCGGCCACCGGCTTAGGCCTAGTTGGTATTTTAATTACTGGGAATTCAGATGGAGTCCAGACGTCATCAAAATCGGTGTGTGCCCATGGTGTGCTCTCACGACCCCGGGGAAATTTTTTGGTAAAGTTTGGCACAAATTTTGATGATCGCTCCTTCCAAACCGGAGCATCTCACATGAAGGACCATGGTTTCCAAATGGAGACGTGTCAATTCAAACTCCAGTGGTCGGTGACTTCATCGTTTGGCCTCATAAAAATTTCCACTGTACACAATCACCATTATACCACGGGTTTGATTTTCTAACGCATTTCAGGTATCGTTTGCTATATTTAAGACATTTTTTGAATTTAACTTGCAATTTGTGGATATAAATAAAATCACAACCGGAACTGCATGTGCTGTCGAAAGGGATGAGGATCACCGTTCAATCAAGGAGAATCCAACGGTGCAGACGTACGATCCATGGGGTTTGGGTTCTGGCCAATCAAAACGCACAACTCAGAGCACGCGCGTGGTAGGGGGGAGGGGCATCGGCCACGGTTTAGTGGACACATGGCTTTCGTGAGTGAACCGTGTGCTATTTGAAAACATTTACATTAACGAACAACATATTTTCATTTGAATGAAAAAATGAGTTCATCGTTTCGCCTTCAATTTTTTTTGCATGGTAAGAAATCACGATTGTACCCTATGGTTCGATTTTCTGGTACATTTTACCAGGCGGCAGGCCTGGCTAGCAATCTCAAACTTTGAATATGCAAAAAAAAGAGATCTCGTTTGCTATATTTGAGTCATTTTTTGCATATATATATACACACACACACACACACACACACACACACACACACATATACTAGTCGCAACTACACGTGGGTGTTAGCAAGATCATTTGTGTGTCGCTTGGCGAGTTTTCATTCATTGTCCGAGAAACGGGAAAAAACTTCAAACAGTTCGGCCGCAGGGTGCGGCCAGAGGCGTAGGCCTTGTTGGTATTTTAATTTCAGGAAATGCATATAGAGTCCAGAAAATAACGAAAATCATTGTGTCACTGTGGCGTGCTCTCATGATCGCATGGAAAAAATTTGGTAACGTTTGGCACAAGTTTTGGTGCTCGCACCTTCCATACCGGAGCATCTCACAAGAAGGATCATAGTTTCCAAAAGGAGACGCGGCACTTCGGACTCCAAATCGTCAGTTACTACATCGTTCCGCCTCGAAAAAAATCATGGTAAACAATCGCGGATATACCCTTGGTTTGATTTTCCGGCCCATTTCAGGTCTCGTCTGCTATGTTTAAGTCATTCTTTGCACTTACCTTGCATTTTAGTGCATATAAAGTCAAAAACCCTACTACAACTACATGTGGGTGTTTTAGTTAGGCTATAATTAGGCTACTCATAGTGGAGAGTATCATATATTAGTATCATGCATATATATGATACTAGTGTATGATACTACCTTTAATTATAGTGCATAGTATAATAGAGTAGTATCATAGATGATCATATTTATTGCCATGCATGACACAAATTAGCATCGCATTTAACATGATATGGTATCTACCTATATGTTACTCTAACCCTCTCTATCTTCTTTAATTCTTTGCCACATCGGCATACTTGCTATTTTTTAGTGCATGATATCGGCTATGATACCACCACTATGGCCAGCCTTATAGTGGGGAGTATCATATACTAGTATCATGTATATGATACTAGTGTATGATACTACGTACGTACCTTTATAGTGCATAGTATCATAGCGTAGTATCATAGATGACCGTATTTATGGCCATGCATGACACAAAGTAGTATAGCATTTATTATGTTACGGTATCTACCTATGTTACTCTAACCCACTCTCCCTTATTTAATTCCTTGCCACATCATCATATTTGCTATTCCCGAGTGCATGATACCGGCTATGATACCCCCACTATGGCCACCCTTAGCAAAGAAGGTGTACAAATCATTTGTGCGTCGCTTTGCGAGTTTTCATCTATTTGTTCGAGAAGCGGGGAGAAGTTTCAAACATTTCGGCCGCGAGGTGTGGCCACTGGCGTTGGCCTAGTTGGTATTTTAATTATAGGAAATTCAGATGGAGTTCGGACATCATCAAAATCGATGTGTGCCTGTGGCGTGCTCTCACGACCCTGTGGAAAAAAATTGGTAAAGTTTGGCACAAGTTTTGATGATCGCTGCTTCCAAACCGGAGCATCTCACATGAAACATCATGGTTTCCAAAAGGAGACGTGTCAATTCAAACTCCAGTGGCCGGTGACTTCATTGTTTGGCCTCATAAAAATTTCCACGGTACGCAATCACCATTATACCACGGGTTTGATTTTTGGCGCATTTCAGGTATCGTTAGCTATATTTAAGACATTTTTTGAGTTTAACATGCATTTTGTGCATAAAAATAAAATTACAACCGGAACTGCATGTGCTGTCGAAAGGGATGAGGATCGCCGTTCGATCTGGGAGCATCCAACGGTGCAGACGTACGATCCGTGGGGTTTGGGTTCTGGCCAATCAGAAAGCATGACTCAGATCGCGTGCGGGGTTTGGTCGGCACACGGCTTTCATGAACGAACCGTGTGCTATTCGCAAACCAGATTGCATATTTTTGTTCACACATACTGTAGTGAGATCAATTGAGTGTGCTACCTCTATGATATAATAATAATAATAATAATAATAATAATAATAATAATAATAAACAGTTCATAATCATGGCCTGAGCTGACAGCATATCAAGGTCAACATATTAACGGTTCTTACATCAACAGAAAAACCGGGCATAACTCACAAATTCAGTACACGTGACAGTTCTAAATTGAACGAATTAAGTTGCAGGGTAGGCATAAAGACTAGTCTTATAGCTTAATTCCCATGTACATGGGGGAACTGGGATCATTACGTTGACCCTGAATGAACTTGGGTTTTCTGATGATTTTACGCTTCTCTGTTACACGGGTGCGTGATCCCTTGGCTAGCAACTTAGCAAATTCATCGTACTTGTCCTCATCGGCAACATCCTCGACACCCAGTACCCTCCTCTTCCCATGCATCACTACATGGCAGTTCTTATGCAAGGGGTCTTCCACAAATAAAATCTGGGTAGCATCGCTGGCTAGAATGAACGGGTCCGCGTGATATGCCATCGTTTTCCTGTTAACACAGGTCTTCCTGTAATCATCAACCTTTACATGACCAAGAGGGATCCATACACACCTGAATAATGCCACCTTAACTTTCACATAGTCAAGCTCCCAAATCTCTTTGATGGTTCCATAGTATACCCTTTTATCAGCTTCATCTACAGTCATGCATTCTATTCGAACAGAGCTGTTCTGATATGAGGTCTTCTCATCACGTTCCTCAGTGTAGAACGTGTATCCATTTATGTCATATGCTTGGTACGTCAACACCGTAGGTGATGGCTTTTGTGCCAACCACGTAGCAATGTCATCGTGGATCCTTGTGCCAAACGATTCTTCAGCCATTCGGCGTAGTTCTTAGTGTGCTCCTTCATCTCCACATCTGATGAAGGCACCATTGGTTAGAAGCTTTGGCATATCTCTGCCAAGTGTTCTTCGGCATAAACACTGAGAACTGGGTTGTTAAGCAGTACCGTCAAATGGGCTTTCTCTGCCAATTCTCCAGGTGCAGCCATTTGCATGCCAGCAAGGACCGGCTTACCTTTCAGCCTTCCCTTGTGGCGAGAGAGGGGCAAATCTATAGGTCTTTGTTTCATGTATTCGGTGCAAAAATCAACCACCTCCTCCGAGGTATAACCTTGTAGGATGCTTGCCTCTGGATGGTTTCGGTTCCGACAAAAGCTTCAAAAGTTTCATTTAGCAGTATCATCAAGTAGGACATTTGTGACATGGTAGAATTTTCCTGGATTTAATGGAGAATATTTCATTTGTAAACACTTCAAAAGTTTGAAATGTCCAGAAAGGATTTTTGAGAGATTTGACCAATATTTTGTTCATGACCATGTGTTGAAACTCATATATATGGACAATCTATGTCCACTGAGCTTCCCTAAATTTTCTCAAATATTTTTGAAACATTAAAATAATTTTTACCTATTAAAGACTATTTTTGGCATAAAGAAAAAGCCTTTAAATAAAATAGCAAAATAACTTTTAAAATTATATTTTTGTGTTTTATGGGAGTCCTATATCTAATAGGAGTCAAATATACTTTCTGAAAGATTTTTCATGCCATAATTAAGTACTTGTAGTGCAAGCCTCAATTCAGGATTTTTGGAAAAACCTAATTTAGAAAATTCTTTTTGCCCAAATTCTTTTTGTAAGAAAATAATATCATGTCCTATACACATGGCATGATTATTGGGCAAAGTTTTAGATCAAGGAGATGAAGTATAAGAGTTGGAGGATTTATTTGATTTTTTTGAGCACTTTAAATCAACAAAAACAGAAATCCAAATCAAAGGCAAATCAACACAAGGTTTTTGTTAAACCACATCTTATCATGATTTATTAGCTTAAGTGTTGTGGCACGAAAATCAGGGTGTGACACGACCCCCGACCGCCGCCGCCACGCCACCCGCCGCCCCCCACGCCCGACCGCCCCGGCCCGGCCCCGCCCACCCCGGCGCCCTGCGGCCCTGGCGCCCCGACGCCCCACCGACCCCCGACCACCGCCGCCGCGCCACCCGCCGCCCCTCACACCCGACCGCCCCGGCCCGCCGCCCGCCCACCCCGGCTCCCCGCGGCCCCGACGCCCCTCCGCCCTGGCCCGCCACCCCGGGCCGCCGCCCCGACGATATTGCCGGCTTCGGTGTGTTTTTTTTATTTTCTGCTCTGTTTTTTTATTTTGTTCCCTGTTTTTTTAGAATTAGTAGAATTAGTAGGATATATAAAAATAGAAAAAGTAGAATAAGAAGAAGAAGAAGAATCAGTAGGATAAAAGTAGAGAAAAAAAGAAGAAGAAAATTTTTGGAACTAGAACTATTGTTTTTCATATAATTTTCTAAAGCTAGTTTGAGATGATATATTAGCACACAACCATACAATTTTTTTCATTAGGATAAAGTAGGAAAAAAAGAAGAAGAAAAGAAGACATAAATAAGTGGAAGAAGAGGGAAGAAAAGAAAGAAGAAGAAGATGAAAAAAAGAAGAAGAAAAGAACAAGAAGTAGAAGAGATGAAAAGGGAAAAAGAAAGAAAGGAAGAAGAAAAGAAATAAGAAGAAGAAGAAACAGAAGAAGCGAAGGCGATTGGTGCCTAGAGGGCCAGCGGCCACAGGAAGAGGAGGAAGCCAGGGAAAGTCGAAGGAGAGGGAGGGAGGAGAGAAGAAAAAGAAGAAGAGGTGGAGGAGAAGAAAAGAAGAGGAGGAGGGGAAAAAAGAACAAGAAAAGAAGAGAAAAATAAGTAGAAGAAGAGGGAAAAGGAAAAAAGAAGAAGAAGAAAAGAAGAAGAAGTAGAAGAAGATGAAAAAGGAAAAGAAAGGAAGAAGAAGAAGAAGAAGAAGAAGAAGAAGAAGAAGAAGAAGAAGAAGAAGAAGAAGAAGAGGAGGAGGAGAAGAAAAGAAGAGGAGGAGGAGAAGTTCACCTGATTCCCACGGCCAGCTCGTGTTGCATGAGCAGCAATACCCAAGATAGATAGTGGCCATTTGTCATGGGAAACCACGGCCACCTATGGGGCCATCAGCCCCTTTTGGTTCGGCAGGGGGGCTGAGCACATTGCACAAAGAGTGGAGGACCGTAGCACAGCATGGCAGAGATCACACGGGCAGTTTTACCCAGGTTTGGGACACCGCGAGGCGTAAAACCCTACTCCTGCTTTGGTGGATTGATGGTGGATTTTGGTGGAAACGCAACGCTCTTGCCCGGCAGGGTTGCCTCGGGGCGAGAGCAGCTACGCGCGTACGAGTGTACAAGGTTCCGAACCCTTTCTCTGGTTGCCATGGCCCTCCTTTTATATATCAAGGGGTTACCACAGTGGCAAATCAGTCATTGTGTATTGATTAGATAGCTAACAGTGCTATCATACCTAACCATGCAGGAAGAGCAGAGCGCATTAAATGCGCCACTTAGTGTCACATCGTAGCCTGCCCGGCAAGCCTTGCCGGGCTGCTCGGCCACCTTCTCGCCTGTCCGCCTGACACGTCTCTGGACGGGTGTCATTTGGAGGTGGTTTCCTCTGGAAATGGTTGCCATGTGTCGAATAACAGCCACTTAGTCACTTGGGGTCTTGACACCGCACCGATCGATGACTTGCGTCGCCGTGAGGTCGAGCGATGAAGCCTTGGCGGGGTAGTTTGCTTTCGTAGTGCCCGGCAGGCCTGCCGGGACGGTCTTGAGGCTTGTCTTTGGGGCCACCTCGTCCTCGCCAGGCTCGCCTGCCCGGCAAGGGAGGTTTTTCCTTAGAAGTGTCTTGCTCATTTAGCTTGTCTTGGTCTTCTTGCTCTGCCCTTTGATTCCTCAAAGAGCCATCTCTCCTTGCTTGGTCTGGACTTGAATGTTGCAACCTTGCTCTTTTAGGCCTGTGCATGGTGTGGGCAACAGACCCAGGGTTTGTTGCACCGACAGGAGCCCCCGGGCCTGGCCCGAACACACTGCCGGGTGTCGCCGGGGTAGGCCCTATCCAGTGCACAGGCAAGAGGGTAGCAGTTGTTTCGTCCATTGAGATCTTCTTTGCTTCTTCATTAACCTGAGTCCAGGTCAGCTTCTGGTTCTTCCGCACATCGTGTAACGCCTATTGTAGTGGGGCCACCCTTGTAATGGCCCGTGAATGACTTTAACGCATGGGCGAGTAACTGC
This sequence comes from Thinopyrum elongatum, assembly GCA_011799875.1. Classification (NCBI taxonomy): domain Eukaryota; kingdom Viridiplantae; phylum Streptophyta; class Magnoliopsida; order Poales; family Poaceae; genus Thinopyrum; species Thinopyrum elongatum. The sequence continues at coordinate 256,647,721 of CM022298.1, forward strand.
CAATTCACTCTTCCCACCACGCCCTTATCCCTCACCACATATGCTGCATGCATTGATTGGAGTTGGTAGTGGAGGTGCGTGGTGCGGGAGACCATCAAGGCAGGGGCCCGGTCTTCTTGGGTTAGCGGTGAGGGACGATGGTCACCCATCGGTGGATCAGCGCCCAGCCCGCCTATAAAAGGAGGCGGGGGGAGCGGAAGTGCTCACCCATGCACCTTCTCTCGCCATTTCCTTCCCTTTTCTTGCAATGTTAAGAGGGGGAGACCGGGGCCAGGCCACAGGTTCGAGCTTGGGGTTGATGACGTTGAAATCTTGCGAAGGTGCCTGGGGAGTGAGCCTGGTCTGGGGCCAAAAGGGGCGCGGCGGTCGTGCCACTCGCAGCGCAGGAGACGCCAAGCTCTTCCCCTGTGGGGGCGGGCTTGACCCCTCTGCCCGGCTCGGCCATCTGGTGGGGAGCGATTGGCCCTGCCGTGGACCATTGCGACTTCCTGCCCAGATGCCAGAGCTCTTAGGGATTCCAGCATCTGTCAGGGGTGCAGCGCTCGGGTCCCTTGGTAATCCCAGCACTGGCCCCTTTGGTGAAGTCACGACAAATGTTGAAGACGGCGGCATCTTCCTGCCCCCAAGGTGGGGAGCGATGCTCCTTGCGCGTCTCAGACACCACCGTCGCCAGCAGCTTCTTCGGGGGAGGCAACGGCTCAAGGAGCCAGCGTCCCCCTGGAGGGGTGGTGACGAAGAAAGAATGAGGGAAGACGGAGAAGGCGGGTGGCAGGGCGTCAGGTCGGAGTACGATGGCACCAACGCATTCGTCTCGTATTGCCGACCTGCTGCCTCGTCTTTCCGCTCTTCCCCTCCCTCCCCGGCACCATCATCACCGGCCTCTTGGTTACCGGGGGGGCACTCTCTTGGTGCCTTCGCCTCCTTCAGCAGTCTTCCAGCTGAGCTCCGGTGGTTCTCCCCGCCGGTGCTTTTTGCTGGAGCTTCTAGCTGGTCCTGGAGGTGGTGACCAAGGCTCCGCCGAGCTGCTACTTCCGCCCCTCTCCTTCACAGCCTCGCCACTCTCGATCTTGTCAGGCTGCGCCTGGCAGGTCCTGACGGGGTCGAGTGGGGCGTCTTGCCCAGGCACTCCTTTTGCCCTCTTCCTCTTCCACCGCAGTGCCTAGGAGGAGAGGGACAAGAAAGGGATTACGGGGCACTTATCTTTTTTCAATCTAAAACATGTAGGCACTTGCCAAACTTTAGTCTAAATAATGAAATCTTTTTTTATCCTTGTTTGTGTTCTGTAAGATCTGTACTTGTCAGTCAGCATATTAATGAAAAAGACAAACTTTGCTGGGCACTCGTGCATGTAACATATCCATGCAGAGGTGGAACGCCTCTATACGTTCAAGTAAACAAGTTATCTCCAGCAAGCTATCCTGCCGGTACCCTCAAATTGTTGCCATGGGGCCAAGCCTGCCGGGCACAAATCGCGAAGAGGGACCAGCAACCCGCCAAGCCTTCCCCGCCAAAGGCCACTCCGACTATCCTGACCGAAGCAACGTTCGTGTCAAAGGATGGGATCACCTAAGTTTCGAAGGTGGCGAGGTTTTCATATGCACAAGTTTCTACTTACATAACACATAAGGATAAGAAGAGAACTTTTCTATTTGGCTTGCCGAGGATCGTCACGTAGGCTTGTCTTCATTTCTTCTCTTTTGGGACCGAGTCCACGACAAGAACCCTGCAACTTAATGGAGATGAAAACAATGCCTCATGCGACCTTATCTACATGATCATGGTATGCTCATGATATGCTTATGCATGCATGCAAGTTTTGGGGGGGCGCCAGCGCTTCATTTATTTTTGTTGCTCAGGGTCTGCGCCTGGCTTTGTACAAGGGGTTACATGCAACAGCGGCAAGCCCTGTACAAAAGGGTGGCTGCCGGTGTCGGATTCAGGGCTCCGCAGACCCAATGAAGGTTTGAACTCTGGGGCGTGTGCGAAGAACTCAAGCTAACCAGCCAACCGAACGCGCCACCCTACAGCCTAGCTCGAAGAACAGGGAAAAAGAAGGACACGGTAGTTACCCAGGTTCGGGCCACCTTGCAGTGTAATACCCTACTCCTGCTTTGGGGTGGATTAGCCTCACGAGGGGCTGAGGACGAACAAGCTCGTGAGGCTTGCTCTGGTCTGGGTGAGTTGTTCTGGGTCCGATCCCTCTCCTTTCTATGGTGGTGGCTAACCTATTGATAGTGGCCTTGGTCCTCTTCCCTCGTAATGAAGGTGGGAAGGGATCCCACAACAGCCAAATTTTAAGGGGGACAAGTAGTACATCTTATCCTGACGAAAGGTGGTCTTCGCCTGCAAAGCTTCTGGTCGTGACGTCGTTGTGGGCTCGGCGATGACATCCGTCCTGCCGTCCAGGCGGTCTTGGTCTCGTTGCACGGGAATGGAAACCTTTGGGTGATTCCTCGGGACCCCGCGCCTGCACTTGCCTCCTTAGCGCCAAAGAGGAAACCTGCTACTCTGCGCCCGCCTGGCTTGGTCATCATGGCTTGCGTCACCTCCACCTCATGAGATGGGTAGCTGCATAGAAATCTCCGCTCCTCAGGAGCCAGCCTAGGGAGGCCGCTCCCTCCGGAGGTCTTGGTGTCGCCCGCCTCGCAAGGGTCTTGTCTTGAAGGTGCTATAGATGGGCCGTACCAGGCCGTCGATGGAGCCATGTCGTGGGCCACACGCAGGCAAGTCTGGGTACCCTGGTTCCTAGAACGCCGACAGTAGCTCCCGGGCCCAAGGCATGCCTGGACTTGGCTTCGAGGCGAAGCCCAAGGGGCAAGGGCGAAGCGCCGCGGGCCCCAATCACCTGCGGACCGAGCCGATGCGTGGCGCTTGATGGGACGTGGGCGTCTCCACTTCTCCACGCTGCCTCGGCAACTGCTCCAGGCTGACAAAAGGGTGGTGCTCGCCCCCGAGCCTTCATTGCCTTCCCTTCGTCTTGCGCAGATCCCCTTTCCTCCTGCCGAGAACACCTCTAGATCCGGTCGAATCCCCCCATTTTGCTTCGTTTTTTCCCCAAGTTCTTCGCCAATGGCATCAGGGAAGGAGAAGTCGGCCACGCAGGCCGCGAGCTCCTCCTCCTCTCCTGCGCCAGCTCTCGGCGCGTCCTCCATCACCGAGGAGAGACACCTTGCTGCCGCGCTCTCGCTGACGGCGGGCGCCAACAATGAGGGGAAGGAAACGATGCTCCGGGCCGGCTCCGCCGAGCAAGGGGCCCTGGCAGGGACATTCTACCCCTTCTTCCTCCACAGTGTCTTTCCGGGGCTCATCCCGCCCTTCTCCAAGTTTTCATCGCCATCTTGGAGCACTACCAGATCTAGGCTCTGCACCTTCAACCCAACTCCATTCTCCTCCTGTCGATCTTCGCCTTTTACTGCGAGGCGTTTGTGGGCGTGATGCCTTTCGTTGGGCAACTTCGCCATTTCTTTTACCTTCGGCTGCACGACCCAGCCCAGCGTTCCGGCTGCGTCTCCTTCGCTGTGGTCCAGCCCGGCAACGAGCTCATGTGGGCCGGGAAGAAGGTGGAGAACTTCCGACGCAAGTGGGTCTTCATGGATGCCGGGGCGTCCATGCGCGGCTGGAACTGCCGACCGAGCTACCGGAGAAGCTCGATTGGTGGGGCCATGAGAAGCTCACCAACCCCCGGGCGGCGCCAGTCTTGAAGAAGATGACGGCGGACATGGAGGCCGGGGTGCTGACGGGGGCCATGCTCGTCAGGGAGTTCCTGACGCAGCACCTGGCCCCGCTCCAGGCACACTCGCGCCCCATGTGGGACTTCAAGGGCGCGAAGGACAACATCCGGCTGCGCCCAGGGAGCTTGACGAGCGAGGAGCTGGGCAAGGCCATGCATACCCTGCTTGAGAAGGATCCGGGCGGCCTCTCGGCGGCCTACATCCCGCTATACCTTTGGGGCGATGGGGCGAAGCTGGTCGCCGCCATGCCTGTCTTCAACGAGTTGGGGCTCGTGCCGCCAGAACTCCCCAGCTCCCCGGTGATGGTATCTTCCGGCGACGACACCGAGGAGAAGGGGGAGGAGGACTCGGAGGCAATTGTGGACGACGTGGTGGAGGCCTCTTCCCTGCTGTAGAGTGAGCTTCTCCGCGGTGTCTCCAATGACGACGACGCTGCTGAACCCTTGGTCAAGGGGTCCCCGCGCTCCACCGGGGTCGTCACACGGTCCGGGGCCACCCCTTTGCGGAGGCCAGGCTGAACGACTCCGAGGAAGGGCGAGGTGGCATCCCTTCCTCGAGGCGTCTCCTCCGTCTTGCCGTCCATTGCCGCTGCACCGAAACCAGCCGTCGCGCGCCCCGCCGACTCCTAAGGCGCAGCAAAGCTCGCGCTCAGGAAGATTGGGGGCACCCTGGCCTCGATTAGGAAAAGGGTGTACATTGCTGCTGACGAGTAAGTATCTTACCTTGTTTTCATTTATCGTTCTTAGCATCGTGCCCGCAGTACTCACTTCCTGGCAACCAGGGTGGAGACCGTGGTGAAGAAAAGGAAGGAGGGAGGCGGGGCCTCGGGGGCACCGCCGTGGGCCGTGGCCACGGTGACCATGGCGCAGGTGGAGGAGATCGCTTTGCGCCCCCTCGTGATGGAGCGGGCCCCTCAAGGCGCGGTGGCAGAGCCTTAGGAGGAGGCCATCTACATGGGCCAGTAGGCTCCGGAGCCGTCTGTCCCCGTCGCACCTGTGGGGGGTTCGGAGGCTCCAGAGCCCCAAACTGCCCTTGCTGCTGCGGCGTCGCCAGCTCACGCGCCGGTGCCGCTCTCTTCCCAGGCTCTCGTGCTGGCAGGTTGCAGCCCCCTTGCCAGGCCCGGGGCTCTGGAAGAATCTTTCTCCACGCTGGACCAGCTCCGGACCGATCTCCAGGATGCCAACAGGTGCACGATGAAGGAGCGGCTGGGGCTAGTCTCGGTGTGGCTCCAAGCCGACGCGTCGGCCAGGACGGCCTGGAGCCGGGCCGAGGCCGTCGCCGCGGAGAGCAAGAAGGAGGCCAACAAAGCCGCTAAGGCCCTCGACGCGGTGCGGGCCAACGCGACGTCCGCCAAGAAGCACTGTGACAAGGTGGAGACTATGCTAAAGGCCCATCGCGAGGAGCAGGCTGCCCACACCCGTAGGCTTCAAGAGCAGGAGGAGGGGCTCAAAGCCCAGGAGGCGATGCTCGCCGATTGCGACGCCAAGCTAGCCCAGGCGGCAAAGGACAAATCCGCGGAACGGGACCGCTTAGGCAAGCTGAAAGAGGAGGTGGATAAGGCCCGAGCGTCGCATGCCCAGCTCGTCTCTGAGACGACAGCCAGGCTGGAGACCAGTGAGAAGGCCCTCGCCACTGCCGAGGAGATGGCGGCCGTGGGACGCGAAGCCTTCGTCTCCCTCGAGCTCAGGTCTCATGAGGCGCTGTGCTCCCTCTACAGGGGAGGGTACAAGAAGCTGCTGGCGACTCCGGAGGATGGCCCTGCTGGGCTTCTCCCCAAGCTTGCGGAGGCGCTTGAGGGCGTCGCCGCTGGGATGGATTCTGCGGTGGAGGGAGAGTGCCGCGCGCTCTTTACCTTGGCTGCAACGCGCGTCTTTAGCCACCTCCACCTCCGGGACCCAAGCTTCGACCTCTGGGCGCTGATCGAGCCAGTAGCTCGTGAGTCCTGCACCATTGCTGCCGAGGCCGTGAAGAAGCAAGTGGAGGCCCTACTGGGGAAGTTCCTCCACATCCCCGACCCTATAGCTGCAGCGGCAGAAGCGGGTGGCGAAGAGGGTGGCAGCATCATCAACGACGGGCTCCCCAAGGTGGGCGGCAACGGCAACCAAGGAGACGGCGGCGCTTCCCCCTAGTTTGACGCTGCAACATGCATCGTACCTCGTGGAGGCATGAGAACTTCTGTTTGAACTTATGAGACATTATGCTTTGTAATAATTTGCTAGGACTCCGTAATTTCTCTTTCGTGCTTGCCAGCATTCTGCATAGCCAGGGCCCAGCCCCGCGCGTACCTCGTCCGCCGTTGGGGCGTCCGGATCACCAGGACAAGACCAAGGGGCGAGGGGCTGCGTGACTAGTGAGGCCCCTGGTTCGCGATGCTCAGGGGTCCCCCTTGACGTACGAACAGCCTCGATGTTCTCCGTCGGCAGGGCCCAACCCCGCGCGTACCTCGACCGCCGTTGGGGCATTCGGATCACCAGGACAAGACCAAGGGGTGAGGGGCTACGTGGCTAGTGAGGCCCCTGAGTCGCGATACTCAGAGGTCCCCCTTGACGTGCGAACGGCCCTCATGAAGGAAAACAAGCAGCCGTACAAGGTAATCCGGAGTCCTTCATACCTTTGCTCGCGAGCCTTTGCGTGGGAGGGACGCAGGAAGACTAGGTGCGAGAGACCTTGTGAGGTGGCGTACGCCAGGCGAGGCCTGAGCATAGCCCCCCTGCCCAGCCCCCTCGCATGACCCTCCCATAGGGAAAGTGGTGCGGTGAGGCCGGATAGCGAGCCTATTGGCTCTCCTGAGGTTATTGCAGCCGCTAGGGTGCCCTCAGTTGTTTATTCACCAGCGCGGAGCATGGTGCTTCCACTTCAGCGTGGGCATAGCCGCGCCTCGACCGTGTCGTCCGCCAGCGCAGACCATGGGGTTTCCACTGGTGCATGGGCATAGCCGCGCCTCGACCGTGTCGTCCGCCAGCGCGGAGCATGGGGCTTCCACTGGTGCGTGGGTGTGAGTTCCCTCTGAGGGGAGACTCCGGGGCCCTACCTCAAGGCGGGTTGCGCCTGAATTTTGTTACGGGGGGCCTGCAAAAATCGCGAGAGATGTTGGGGTGGCCTGCACTGAGTGAATCTCCAGAGGACATCACATGAGAAGGCTGAGCACCAACGACCCCAGGAGGTGACGTGAACGGTACCGGCCCGCCAGACAGAGCTCAGCCATTCGGTTTATCGACGCTGCAGCGACGGACCCGAGCACAGACGCCGTGCCCAGTCTTCTTAAGCAACAACCCTAAAAAAAGACAACCGGTGCGCGGCTTCCGCGGCGGTGAGGCACCAGGTCGCGCGCCCTAAATCATTCGCTCTCGATTAGCTCATGTGAGAACAAGGCACCAAGGACCATGGGAGGTGACGTGCACGGGAGCTAGCCCGCAAGATAGAGCTCAACCACTTGGGTTTATCGACGCTGTAGGGACGGACTCGAGCACAGACGTCGTGCCAGTCCTTAATCATGAGGCGGTCGCGGGCGGGCTCGTGAGGGTGCACAACATTCATGGTGGCGAAGCACCGGACATGCAGGTGACAACATTAAGCAATTCATGGAAGGGCAAAGCTAGTTCTGATACATGTGCAAAATGATACATGCTGCAGGTGCAGGCCCTAGCAGCTTGAGGATAATGCAGCCCGAGCGGCGCCCTCAATTGAACAAACCAAAAAGTCACCTGGCAGCGTCGTTGTAGGAGCGTTGGGGTAGCTGAAGATGCACATTGCGGAGGTCGTTCCTCATGAGCCGGCTGACTCCTGAGGCTCGTGAGGCTCTGGAGGCCCGGGAGACTCGCGAGGGTCAAGGACCTCCTCTGTCAGGATCGCCTGACGCCGGGCCTCATGAGCCGCCAGGATGCCCTGCATGTAGCGCTGGTGCGAGGCAGCCATGTTCAGCAGGCCGAACGACATGCGGATGTAGATGCGGGGGCAGCCTCCACTCCGTCCAACACGGGACGGCTAGTAGAGCTCCTGAGAAGTGGTCCTGTTAAGACCTGGGATGTTGACGCAGACGCGCAGCTCGCCACCCATGTCAGGGGTGGCAACTGCACTAGACGATGCGGGGCGACGCTCACCATGCATGGCTCGCGCCTCCTGGAGCTCCTCGGTTGCCTTGGTGATGAACTCCCGAGCGCCCTGCTTCTTGCTCATGGAAGCGCGCGTTGAAGCACGCCTCCACATGGTGCCCGAACACCTCCCTCGTGATGCTGGTCAGGTCAGAGGCCCTCCAGAGGAGAGCCCCCGAGCCCGTCCTAAGAGGGGCGCCGAGCGCGCCTTCCTATGTGAGGGGGAAAGGTGCCCCAGCAACAGCCGCGAGGCCTGAGGCATGATCGTTGGACGCACTAGCCTCCTGGTGGCCCTTGGGGAGCAGCTGCTTCTTCTTCTTCTTGGGGATGGCCTCAAGAGGCTGAACTGCACCCTCCTCGTCAGAATTCTCGAATGCCGCAGCCTGGTATGCGCGCTCGAGGGAGCACACCGCTGCCTTCTGATGACCCACAAATATAGGGGATCTATCGTAGTCCTTCCGATAAGTAAGACTGTCGAACCCAACGAGGAGGAGAAGGAAATGACAAGCGGTTTTCAGCAATGTATACTTTGCAAGCACTGAAAATATCGGTAACAGATAATTGTGTGATAAGATAATTCGTAACGGGTAACAAGTAACAAAAGTAACTAAGGTGTAGCAAGGTGGCCCAATCCTTTTTGTAGCAAAGGACAAGCCTAGACAAACTCTTATATAAAGCAAAGTGCTCCCGAGGACAGATGGGAATTACTGTTAAGCTAGTTTTCATCATGCTCATATGATTCACGTTCGTTACTTTGATAATTAGATATGGGGGTGGACAGGTGCTTGGGTGCTGCCCTTAATTGGACAAGCCTCCCACTTATGATTAACCCCTCTCGCAAGCATCCGCAACTACGAAAGAAGAATTAAGATAAATCTAACCATAGCATGAAACATATGGATCCAAATCAGCCCCTTACGAAGCAACGCATAAACTAGGGTTTAAGCTTCTGTCACTCTAGCAACCCATCATCTACTTATTACTTCCCAATGCCTTCCCCTAGGCCCAAATCATGGTGAAGTGTCATGTAGTCGACGTTCACTTAACACCACTAGAGGAAAGACAACATACATCTCATCAAAATATCGAACGAATACCAAATTCACATGATTACTTATAACAAGACTTCTCCCATGTCCTCAGGAATAAACGTAACTACTCACAAAGCATATTCATGTTCATAATCAGAGGGGTATTGAATAGCATTAAGGATCTGAACATATGATCTTCCACCGAATAAACCAACTAGCATGAACTACAAGGAGTAATCAACACTACTAGCAACCCACAGGTACCAATCTGAGGTTTTGAGACAAAGATTGGATACAAGAGATGAACTAGGGTTTGAGAGGAGATGGTGCTGGTGAAGATGTTGATGGAGATTGACCCCCTCTCGATGAGAGGATCGTTGGTGATGACGATGGTTTCCATTTCTCCCTCCCGGAGGGAAGTTTCTTCGGCAGAACAGCTCCGCCGGAGTCCCTAGATTGGTTCTGCCCAGGTTCTGCCTCGAGACGGCGGCGTTTCATCCCGAAAGCTTCCTTATGATTTTTTCTAGGTAAAAACACATCATATAGCAGAAGATGGGCATCGAGGGCCTGCCAGGTGGCCCACAAGGCAGGGAGGCGCGCCCCCCACCCTTGTGGCTGCCTGGTGGGTCCCCTCAGGTGATTTCTTCGCCCAATATTTTTTATATATTCCAAAATAATTCTCTGTGAAGTTTTAGGACTTTTGGAGTTGTCCAGAATAGATCTCTCGGATTTGCTCCTTTTCCAGCCCAGAATTCCAGCTGCCGGCATTCTCCCTCTTCATATAATACTTGTAAAATAAGAGAGAAAAGGCATAAGTATTGTGCTAGAATGTGTAATAAGAGCCCATAATGCAATAAATATCAATATAAAAGCATGATGCAAAATGGACGTATCAACTCCCCCAAGCTTAGACCTCGCTTGTCCTCAAGCGAAAGCCGAAATCGAAAAATATGTCCACAAGTTTAGAGATAGAGGTGTTGATAAAATAAAATACGGACATGAGGGCATCATGATCATCTTTAGAATAGCAACAAATATTGTCATATAATTTCTTATGCTAAAGTAACAATTCGTTCACAAGGTAAAATATGAATCGGAAATTTCATTGAAAACTAACAAACTATGATCTCAGTCATTGAAGCAATTGCAATTTATCATAACATCGGAAAGAGTCAATTCAAGAGCTTTTCTGCGAGTCCACATACTCAACTATCATTTAAGCTTTCACAATTGCTAACACTCACGTGATACTTATGGGTTCGAAGCCTCAGTCGGACACAGAGAAAGATAGGGGCTTATAGTTTCGCCTCCCAACCTTTTACCTCAAGGGTAATGTCAACAATAATACTTTATGAAAACCTACATCCGAGTGGATATATATATCTGGATCCTTCTCCAACACATAGTGCTTGCCAGAAGAAAAAGTGTAAAAAGGAAAGGTGAAGATCACCATGACTCTTCTATAAGGGTAGAAGATAAAAGTAAAAGATAGGCCCTTCGCAGAGGGAAGCAGAGGTTGTCATGCGCTTTTATTGTTGGATGTACAAAATCTTAATGCAAAAGAACGTCACTTTATATTGCCGCTTGTGATAAAGAACTTTATTATGCAGTCCGTCGCTTTTATTTTTTCCATATCACAAGTTCGTATAAAGCTTATTTTCTTCACACTAATAGATCATACATATTTAGAGAGCAAATTTTATTGCTTCCACCGATGGCAACTTACTTGAAGGATCATACTCAATCCATAGGTCGGTATGGTGGACTCTCATGGCAAAACTGGTTTAAGGGATGTTTGGATGCACAAGTAGTATCTCTACTTGGTGCAAAGGATTTGGCTAGCATAAGAAGGAAAAGCAAGCTCAACATGTTGGAGGATCCAAGACACTATAACTTCTATTCGGATATAAGAAAACATAACCCATTATGTTGTCTTCCTTGTCCAACATCAACTTTTTAGCATGTCATATTTTAATGAGTGCTCACAATTACAAAAGATGTCCAAGATAGTATATTTATATGTGAAACCACTCTTTCTTTATTACATCCTATTAATTGCAACAATGACCAAAACTATGTTTGTCAACTCTCAACAACTTTTATTCATCATACTCTTTATATGTGAAGTCGTTACTCTCCATAAGATCATTATACGATCTTTTTATTCTTTCTTTTATTTATTCCCTCAAGATCATAGCAAGAAAGCAAAACCCTCAAATCAAAACTACTCTTTATTATATAACTCACAGACTCGATTACATAGATAGATCTCTAAGCAAAACTCAAAGCTAGATCATACTAAAACTTTATTCTACTAGAAAAGGATATAACCAAAAGGATCGAACTAAGAAAAACGGTAAAAGTAAAGATGTGATGGTGATACGATACTAGGGCACCTCCCCCAAGCTTGGCAGTTGCCAAGGGGAGTGCCCATACCCATGTATTTAGATCTCTTTCTTCGGAGGTGGTGATGATGGAGTTGATGATGTAGTGCTGCACTCTGAGCGCAGGAGATACTCCAATCTGTGAATGATGCTCTGGAGGGAGATGATATGCTCTTGCAACAGAATATTTTCATGAGTGAGATATTTATTTTGCACACAAACTATCTCAATGATCTTAAAAGCTTCAATTTCAGTAGGGGTAAGATGATCGTAGTATGGTTGAAGGATGTCTTCTTCTTCTTCTGCTGCCGGAACTTGATCCACCGTGACCTTCTTGATTTCATCACCCTTGTTGGTTTCCCCAAGTTCTTCTTTCTTCATCTCTATCTTCATTAGCCACGCATCGTCGTCCCCATTGTTGGAGGAAGGGGAAGACATGATGCCGGGCCTTGAAAACTCTGGCAGAAAATAGTTCAACACAAAAACAGGAGATTTTGTCGTGGTACGGTGGTCAAAACCTTTCGGAGATTATATAATGAATTTTTACCGACCAAAAGAAGTATTGTGCAAGAAAACGGAGTCCGGAGGGCACACGAGGTGGCGGCAAGGGTGGGGGGCCCGCCCAGGGGGGTAGGGCGCGCCACCCTGCCTTGTCGCTTCCTCGTGCACTTTTTGGACTACTTTTAATTTTCCTAAATTTTTAAATATTCCAAAACAGAGAAAAATTGCCATTAGAATAGTTTTGGAGTCGGTTTACTTACCGTACCACATACCTATTCCTTTTCGGAGTCTGAAACATTCTGAAAAGTGTCCCTTATGTACTCCTCCGGTGTTATAGTATTGATAATATTCGTCTCGACATTTATGGGAGTACCTGAAATATAATGTTTGATTCTTTGACCGTTTACCACCTTCGGGTTGGTGCCTTCGGCATTGTTGATCTTAATGGCACCGAAACGATAGACCTCTTCAATAATGTAAGGACCTTCCCATTTAGAGAGAAGCTTTCCTGCAAAAAATCTTAAACGAGAGTTGTATAGCAAAACATGATCACCTACATTAAACTCACACTTTTGTATCCTTTTGTCATGCCATCTTTTAACTTTTTCTTTAAACAACTTGGCATTCTCATAAGCTTGGGTTCTCCATTCATCAAGTGAGCTAATGTCAAATAACCTCTTGTCACCGGCAAGTTTGAAATCATAGTTGAGCTCTTTAATAGCCCAATACGCTTTATGTTCTAGTTCAAGAGGTAAGTGACATGCTTTTGCATAAACCATTTTATACAGAGACATACCCATAGGGTTTTTATAAGCAGTTCTATAATCCCATAATGCATCAGCAAGTTTCTTAGTCCAATTCTTTCTAGATCTATTTACAGTCTTTTGCAAAATTAATTTAATCTCTCTATTGCTCAATTCTACTTGACCACTAGGCTGAGGGTGATATGGAGATGCAATTCTATGGTTGACATCATATTTAGCAAGCATTTTATAGAAAGCACCATGAATAAAATGTGAACCAGCATCAGTCATTAAATATCTAGGGATTCCAAACCTCGGAAAAATAACTTCTTTAAGCATCTTAATAGAAGTGTTATGATCAACAGTACTACTAGGAATAGCTTCTACCCACTTAGTAACGTAATCAATAGCAACTAAAATATGTGTATACCCATTAGAGGAAGGAAAAGGTCCCATATAATCAAAGCCCCAAACATCAAATGGTTCAATAACAGGTGAATAATTCATAGGCATTTCCTGACGTCTACTAATATTGCCAATTCTCTGGCATTCATCACAAGACAAGACAAACTTACGGGCATCCTTGAAGAGAGTAGGCCAATAAAAACCAGATTGCAATACCTTGTGTGCAGTTCTATCTCCAGCATGGTGTCCTCCGTAAGCTTCGGAGTGGCACTTGCGTAGGATCTGTTCATGTTCATGCTCAGGTACACAACGTCTAATAACACCATCTACTCCTTCTTTATAAAGGTGTGGGTCATCCCAAAAGTAATGTCTTAAATCATAGAAAAACTTTTTCTTTTGCTGGTATGTGAAACTAGGTGGTATAAATTTAGCAACAATGTAATTAGCATAATCAGCACATCATGGAGTATTACGAGAAGCATTTATGACAGCTAATTGCTCATCAGGAAAGCTATCATCAATAGGTAGTGGGTCATCAAGAACATTTTCTAACCTAGACAAGTTGTCTGCAACGGGGTTCTCAGCTCCCTTTCTATCAATAATATGCAAATCAAATTCTTGCAGTAAGAGAACCCATCTAACAAGTCTAGGTTTAGCATCTTTCTTTTCCATAAGGTATTTAATAGCAGCATGATCAGTGTGAACAGTTACTTTGGAATCAACAATATAAGATCTGAACTTATCACAAGCAAAAACAACTGCTAAAAATTCTTTTTCAGTAGTAGCATAATTTCTCTAGGCACTGTCTAGAGTTTTACTAGCATAATGAATAACATTCAATTTTTTATCAACTCTTTGTCCTAGAACAGCACCAACAGCATAATCACTAGCATCACACATAATTTTAAAGGGTAGATTCCAATCAGGTGGTTGAACAATAGGTGCAGTAATCAAGGCTTTCGTAAGTATTTCAAATGCTTCTACACAATCATCATCAAAGACAAAAGGAACATCTTTTTGCAAAAGATTAGTGAGAGGCCTAGAAATTTTAGAAAAGTCTTTAATAAACCTCCTATAGAAACCAACATGACCGAGGAAACTTCTTATACCTTTGACATCTTTAGGACACGGCATCTTTTCAATAGCATCTACTTTAGCTTTATCAACTTCAATACCTCTTTCAGAAATTTTATGCCCCAAGACAATACCTTCATTAACCATAAAGTGGCACTTCTCCCAATTCAAGACAAGATTAGTTTCTTCACATCTCTGCAAAACTCGATCAAAGTTGCGTAAGCAATCATCAAAAGAAGTTCCGTAAATGGAGAAATCATCCATGAAAACCTCAACAATCTTTTCACAAAAGTCAGAGAATATAGCAGTCATACATCTTTGAAAGGTAGCAGGTGCATTGCATAAACCAAAAGGCATATGTCTATAAGCAAAGGTACCGAAAGGGCAAGTAAAAGTGGTCTTTTCTTGGTCCTCTTTTGACACAGGTATTTGAGAAAAACCAGAATAACCATCTAGAAAGCAAAAATGTGTATGCTTGGATAATCTCTCTAGCATTTGATCAATAAAAGGTAGAGGGTAATGATCTTTTCTAGTAGCTTTGTTTAATTTGCAAAAATCAATTACCATTCTATAACCTGTAACAATTCTTTGTGGAATCAATTCATTCTTATCATTAGGAACAACAGTAATACCTCCCTTCTTAGGGACACAATGAACAGGACTTACCCATCTACTATCAGCAATAGGATAAATTATACATGCCTCCAGAAGTTTTAGTATTTCATTTCTTACCACTTGCTTCATCTTAGGATTTAACCGTCGTTGGTGATCAACAACTGGTTTAGCATCAGGCTCCATATTAATTTTGTGCAGACATAGAGTGGGACTAATGCCCTTAAGATCATCAAGAGTATATCCAATAGCAGCACGGTGCTTCCTTAGAGTTTTCAATAATTTCTTTTCTTCATGCTCTGAAAGGTTAGCACTAATAATAACAGGATATATCTTCTTTTCATCAGGATAAGCATATTTCAAAGTATCAGATAATTGTTTAAGCTCAAACACGGGATCACCCTTGGGTGGAGGAGGATCTCCAAGGATTTCAACAGGCAAATTGTGTTTCAAAACAGGCATTTGGTTAAAGAATATTTCATCTAATTCCTTTCTTTCATTCATAAACATATCATTTTCATGATCTAGCAAATATTGTTCTAAAGGATCGGTAGGAGGCATGACAATAGAAGCAAGACCAATGATTTTATCCTTACTAGGCAATTCCTTATCATGGGGTTGTCTACGAAATTTAGAGAAATTAAAATCATGAGACACATTCCCAAAGCTTACAGTAACAATTTCTTTCTCACAGTCTATCCTAGCATTAACAGTATTCAAGAAAGGTCTACCAAATATAATGGGACAAAAATCATCTTGTGGGGAACTAAGAACAAGAAAATCAATAGGGTATTTGATTTTCCCACACAAGACTTCAACATCTCTAACAATCCCAATTGGTGATATAGTATCTCTATTGGCAAGTTTAATAGTAACATCAATATCTTTGATCTCAGCAGGTGCAATATCATTCATAATTTCTTGATATAAGGTATAAGGAATTGCACTCACACTAGCACCCACATCACATAAACCATGGTAACAATGATCTCCTATTTTAACAGAAACAACAGGCATGCCAACAACGGGTCTATGTTTATCTTTAATATCAGGTTTAGCAATTCTAGCAGCTTCACCACAGAAATAAATAACATGCTCATCAATATTATCAACCAAGTGATCTTTAACCATAGCAATACTAGGTTAAACTTTAATTTGTTAAGGGGGTGTAGGTGTTCTAATATTACTCTTA
The DNA here is from genome assembly GCA_011799875.1 of Thinopyrum elongatum. Lineage (NCBI taxonomy): Eukaryota > Viridiplantae > Streptophyta > Magnoliopsida > Poales > Poaceae > Thinopyrum > Thinopyrum elongatum. The sequence goes on from CM022298.1 coordinate 256,663,485, forward strand.
CGAACCATAGTTGAAGCTTTAGCATGATCCTTTATTCTAACAGGAAAATGTGGTTTCTCAATATAAGCAGTAGGAACAATAGGATCGACATTATAAGTAATAGTTTCTTCTTCAACTTTAATAGGTTCTACTACTTTTACTTCAATGGGAGGATGATATTTAAATCACTTCTCGTTAGGGAGATCAACATGAGTAGCAAATGATTCACAAAAGGAAGCTACTATCTCAGAGTCAAGTCCATATTTAGTGCTAAAATCACAAAAAGCATCGGTATCCATGAAAGATTTAACACAATCAAACTTAAGGTTTATACCTGACTCCTTACCTTTGTCGAGTTCCCAATTTGAGAGTTGCATTTAATTCTTTCCAATAAATCCCATTTGAATTCAATAGTCTTCTTCATAAAAGAACCAGTGCAAGAAGTATCGAGCATGGATTGATCATTACGAGAAAGCCGAGCATAAAAATTCTGAATAATAATTTCCCTTGAGAGCTCATGATTGGGGCATCAATATAACATTGATTTAAGCCTCCCCCAAGCTTCAGCGATACTTTCTCCTTCACGAGGCCAAAAATTCTAAATATAATTCCGATCACGATGAACTAGATGCATAGGATAAAACTTTTGATGAAATTCCAATTTCAGTCGGTTGTAGTTCCATGATCCAATATCATCACATAGCCTATACCATGTCAATGCCTTTCCCTTCAAAGATAAAGGGAAGGCCTTCTTCTTGACATCATCCTCGGGCAAACCTGCAAGCTTAAATAATCCACAAACTTCATCCACATAGATTAGGTGCATATCGGGATGTAATGTTCCATCTCCTGCATAAGGATTAGCTAGCAGTTTCTCTATCATACCCGAAGGAATTTCATAATAAATATTTTCAGTAGGTGCAGTAGGTTGAGGAGCAACTCTTTGCTCTTCCGATCGAGGTGAAGATACCCCGAACAAGCCCCTCAAAGGATTATTTTCCATAGTGACAAGTGACAGTAAATTTCAGCACGTAATATAAATGTTTCCTTACCAAAGGCGCTTCACTCCCCGGCAACGGCACCAGAAAAGAGTCTTGATGACCCACAAGTATAGATGATCTATCGTAGTCCTTTCGATAAGTAAGAGTGTCGAACCCAACAAGGAGCAGAAGGAAATGACAAGCGGTTTTCAGCCAGGTATACTCTACAAGCACTGAAATTATCGGTAACAGATAATTGTGTGTTAAGATAATTTGTAATGGGTAACAAGTAACAAAAGTAACTAAGGTGCAGCAAGGTGGCCCAATCCTTTTTGTAGCAAAGGACAAGCCTGGACAAACTCTTATATAAAGCAAAGTGCTCCCGAGGACACATGGGAATTACTGTCAAGCTAGTTTTCATCATGCTCATATGATTCATGTTTGTTACTTTGATATGTGGGTCGACCGGTGCTTGGGTGCTGCCCTTACTTGGAAAAGCCTCCCATTTATGATTAACCCCTCTCGCAAGCATCCGCAACTATGACAGAAGAATTAAGATAAATCTAACCATAGCATGAAACATATGGATCCAAATTAGCCCCTTACGAAGCAACGCATAAACTAGGGTTTAAGCTTCTGTCACTCTAGCAACCCGTCATCTACTTATTACTTCCCAATGCCTTCCCCAAGGCCCAAATCATGGTGAAGTGTCATGTAGTCGACGTTCACATAACACCACTAGAGGAAAGACAACATACATTTCATCAAAATATCGAACGAATGCCAAATTCACATGATTACTTATAACAAGACTTCTCCCATGTCCTCAGGAACAAACGTAACTACTCGAAAAGCATATTCATGTTCATAATAAGGGGGTACTGAATAGCATTAAGGATCTGAACATATGATCTTCCACCGAATAAACCAACTAGCATCAACTACAAGGAGTATTCAACACTACTAGCAACCCACAGGTACAAATCTAAGGTTTTGAGACAAAGATCGGATACAAGAGATGAACTAGGGTTTGAGAGGAGATGGTGCTGGTGAAGATGTTGATGGAGATTGACCCCCTCTCGATGTGAGGATCGTTGGTGATGATGATGGCTTCGATTTCCCCCTCCCGGAGGGAAGTTTCTCCGGCAGAACAGCTCCGCCGGAGCCCTAGATTGGTTCTGCCCAGGTTCCGCCTCGAGACGGCGGCGCTTCGTCCCGAAAGCTTCCTTATGATTTTTTCTAGGTCAAAACACATCATATAGTAGAAGATGGGCATCGGGGGCCTGCCAGGTGGCCCACAAGGCAGGGAGGCGCGCCCAGGGGGTAGGGCGAGCCCCCCACCCTTGTGGCTGCCTGGTGGGTCCCCTCAGGTGCTTTCTTCGCCCAATATTTTTTATATATTCCAAAATAATTCTCCGCGAAGTTTCAGGACTTTTAGAGTTGTGCAGAATAGGTCTCTCAGATTTGCTCCTTTTCCAGCCCAGAATTCCAACTGCCGGCATTCTCCCTCTTCATATAAACCTTGTAAAATAAGAGAGAAAAGGCATAAGTATTGTGCTAGAATGTGTAATAACAGCCCATAATGCAGTAAATATCAATATAAAAGCATGATGCAAAATTGACGTATCACCTTCTCGTCGCAGGCGACCGTGATGATACCGCCGCTTCCTGGCATCTTGAGGACATTGTAGCCGTGGTGAGTCGATGCCATGAACTTGGCGAGGGCTGGATACCCGAGGATGGCATTGTATGGGAGGCGAATGTGGGTGACATCAAAGTCGATGAGCTCGGTGTGGTAGTTGTCTCGCTGGCCAAATGTGACAGGGAGGCGAATCTGCCCTATGGGGGTGGTGGAGCCATCGGTCACTCCTGGGATAGGCTTAGTGGGGAGGAGCTGGTCGTACGGCACTTGGAGTGTCTCGGACGTCTCGACGGAGAGAACATTGAGCCCCACACCGCCATCGATGAGTGTCTTGGTGACGAGGACGTTGCTGATGGTTGGTGAGCAGAGCATTGGGAGCATGCCAGCGGCAGTTGAGCCCTTGAGCTGGTCTGTAGAGTCGAAGGTGATGGCGTACTTGGACCACATGAGGGGACGTGACTCCTCGAGCTTGGGGAGGGCCGCGTTCACCTCACAAGCGAACTGCTTGAAGATGCGATGAGAAGCGGGGGCCTGAGCACCACCCAGGATGTAGGCAATGGCACGATGCTCTTGGAAGCCCCCGGCCCCATCGTCTTGGCGGTGGTCGTCGTTCCTCATTGGTGGAGGCGGCAGCAGAGGGAGACCGGCATTCCCCTGAGGACGGTCCTCACGAGGCTGGTCCCTCCAGGGGCCGTCGCGAGGCTGGCCCTGCCAGCTGTCCTCACGAGGCTGATCGCACCAATCCTGGCGAGGGTCGCGGTTGTCCCAGCGTCCACCGCGGCCTCCACCGCGGCCATAGCCATGGTCGCTGCGCTCGGGACGGCGGCCGAAGCGCCCGTCGCGGATCACCCTGAGCTCTTGGCAGTCGTTGGTGTTGTGGTTGTGGACGTTGTGGAAGACGCAGAACGGGCGGCTGCCTTTGGATGACTCGGGATGGTCGCAATCGCGCTTCATCTTAGGTTCAGCCACGAGCACAGCAGGACCCTTGCGCTTCACGTCCTTAGCCTTGGCCTTCTTGTCTCCAGGATCGACAATCGGAAGCTCCAGGAGGGAGAGGTGACCTTCCTCCGCCCTCGCTCACTTGGTGGCCATGTTAAACATCTCCAGAGCCGAGCACAAATCTTCATGCATGGCGAGCTCTTCCTTCATCTTGACATCCCGGACGCCCTCAGAGAACACCGTGATGATGGCCTCGTCCGACACCCTTGGGATCTTGGGACGAACGTTGGTGAAGCGCTGTATGTACTTGTGCAAGGTTTCACCTGGCTGCTGCTTGATGCGTTGCAGGTCGCCTGCCCCGGGGGCGTGGGCGCGAGTGCCCTGGAAGTTGGCGATGAAGCGCTCGCGGAGCTCATCCCAGGAGGAGATCGAGCCCACCGGAAGGTTCAGGAGCCGGGAGCGCGCGCCGTCCTTGAGGGCCACGGGGAACCAGTTTGCCATGACCTTCTCATTGCCATTCGCCGCCTCGATGCTCAGCTCGTAGAGTTGGAGGAACTCAGCGGGGTCGGTGGTGCCGTCGTAGCAAGGAGGCAGATCCGGCTTGAACTTGCCAGGCCAAACGACGCGGCGCAGCTCCGGGGTGAAAGCGTGGCACCCCGCCGCATTCACCGAGGCCATCCGCCGGGGAGGAGCCTAATCTCGGTGCCCACGCGCAGCTGCCTCTGGTGGTGCGCGGTCTTGACGTGGCGGTGCTGGAAGTGCACATGCCTCTCCTTGGGGCCGCTGCACCACCTGGCAGCTTTCTTCATCGCGTGCCGGAGCTCTGCGCGGCGGGTCGCGCTGGGGAGCCTCGCGCCTCGGCTCGGGGCCCTCGTCGTGCAGTGGAGGGGGAGGAGGTGCGCCGTGGGCCACATCGCCCGTGTGGGACGGCGGAGGGCTAAGCGAATGAGACGGTGCAGGGGCCTCGCCAGCGGCGTTGATGAGCTTAGCGATGCGGGCGAGCCAGTCCCCGTAGAGGTCGTTGGCCGGACGATAATGCAGAAGCTCGCGCGCCATGAGCAGCGCGGACTGCGCATTTGCCGGCCCGCGACGGCTGTGAGAAGATGACACCGTGGCTGGAGTGGGTAACGGAGTCGCCGTGCGGCCGTCGCGCTGCACGGATGGAGGCAACGATGAATCCTGCTGTTCGCGTGCAGTAGGGTCGGTGGCAGCGTTAGCCGCTGGGGAGGCAGAGCGGCGAGGGGCACCGTTGCCTGCGGGTGCCGTCTGGGCGACACGAGCGGCCCGGCGCTCAGCACGAACACGGCGAGCGTCGGCCATAGGGACAGCGGAACGGTGGCGGAGTGAATGGGGGGTGAGAGACTTCGACACGCCCCCTACCTGGCGCACCAAATGTCAGATTCAGGGCTCCGCAGACCCAATGAAGGTTCAAACTCTGGGGCGTGAGCGAAGAACTCAACCTAACCAGCCAACCGAACGCGCCGCCCTACAGCCTAGCTTGAAGACCAGGGAAGAAGAAGGACACGGCAGTTACCCAGGTTCGGGCCACCTTGCGGCGTAATACCCTACTCCTGCTTTGGGGTGGATTAGCCTCACGAGGGGCTGAGGATGAACTAGTACAGAGGATGAACAAGCTCATGAGGCTTGCTCTGGTCCGGGTGCGTTGTTCTGGGTCTGATCCCTCTCCTTTCTACGGTGGTGGCTAACCTATTTATAGTAGCCTTGGTCCTCTTCCCTCGTAATGAAGGCGGGAAGGGATCCCACAACGGCCAAATTTGAAGGGGGACAAGTAGTACATCTTATCCTGACGAAAGGTGGTCTTCGCCCGCAAAGCTTCTGGTCGTGACGTCGCTGTGGGCTCGGCGATGACATCCGTCCTGCCATCCTGGCGGTCTTGGTCTCGTTGCACGGGAATGGAAACCTTTGGGTGATTCCTCGGGTCCCCGCGCCTGCGCTTGCCTCCTTAGCGCCAAAGAGGAAACCTGCTGCTCTGCGCCAGCTGACGCCCGCCTGCCTTGGTCGTCATGGCTTGCGTCACCTCCACCTCATGAGATGGGTACCTGCATAGAAATCTCCGCTCCTCGGGAGCCAGCGTAGGGAGGCCGCTCCCTCCGGAGGTCTTGGCATCACCCGCCTTGCCAGGCTTGGCCCCTCGCGAGGGTCTTGTCTTGAAGGTGTTGTAGATGGGCCGTACCAGGCCATCGATGGAGCCACGTCGTGGACTGCAGGCAGGCAAGTCTGGGTACCCTGGTTCCCAGAACGCCGACAGTCGGGCAGGGCCCGACAGCGGCGTCTTATGGGTAGAACTTACGGAGATGCTCAATATTCCATGAGTTTTGCAATTGAATGCCATCTTCGGTCTCCAGATGAACTGCGCCAGGTCTGGTGACTCATACTACCCGGTAAGGGCCTTCCCACTTCGGCGTCAACTTGTTGGTACCCTTGGTGGACTGAACACACCTAAGGACAAGGTCGCCTTCCTCAAAACCCCGGGCACGCTGTGATAGTGATGCAGGGCTTGCTGGTAGCGTGCAGCACGCGTAGCGGCCCAGAGACGGTTCTCCTCAAGTAGCACAACGTCGTCATGCCTGTGCCATTCTTGCGCTACTTCATCGTTGGCAAGCACTCGAGGAGACCCGAATATGAGTTCCGTGGGGATAACTGCTTATGCCCCATAGACCAGGGAGAAGGGAGTCTGCCCGGTAGCTAGATTTGGTGTCGTTCTGAGGGGCCAAAGAACGACCGGCAGCTCGTCGATCCATCGCCTGCCACACTTCTACAGTCTATCAAAGGTTCTTGTCTTGAGACCTCGCAGCACTTCAGTGTTCGCCCTCTCAGCTTGTCCATTGCTTCTGGGATGGGCGACAGAGGCAAATGAGATCTTGCTTCCGAGGGCATGAACATATTGCATGAGGACGCGGCACGTGAATTGGGTGCCATTGTCAGTGATGATCCAGCCAGGGACTCCGAAGCGGCACACCAATCCTTTCAAGAACTTGATAGCTGACTAAGCAGTCACCTTTCTCATGGGATCCACCTCTGGCCACTTTGTGAACTTGTCGATAGCGACGAACAAGAACTCAAAGCCCCCGGTAGAACGGGAGAAGGGGCCCAAGATATCGAGCCCCCAGACCGAGAAGGACCATGATAAAGGGATCGTCTGAAGAGCTTGGGCAGGCTCATGATTGTTCTTGGAGTGGAATTGGCAGGCTTCACATTTGGTGACGAGCTCAACTACATCTTGGAGGGCTGTGGGCCAATAGAAACCTTGCCGGAAGGATTTTCCAACCAGAGCCCTTGATCCAATGTGTGAGCCGCACATACCTTTGTGTACCTCTACCAACAATTCCTTTCCTTCCTCCCAGCAAATGCACTTCAATTTCACACCGTTGGGCCTCCTTCTGTATAGTGTGTCATCGACAAACTGATACATACTGGCCCTCCAGGCTTCTCTTTCAGCTTCTTCTTGCTGTTCGGGGAGTTCCCCAATTTGGAGGAAATGGACTATGTGCCGTGCCCAAGTTGGGGCCAGGTGCTCGGCAACAAGGACCAGCGGCACCTCCTCATTCGCAGGAGCGCACTTCTCGACTGCAGGGACCAGTGGTCTGGCAGGATGGTGCAGCTCGCTGGTCGAAGGGGAGTTGTTCCCGCCAAGCTCTCTGCCGCGAGCCTCGGGAGGCTCTGCCGAGTGAGGCTTGCCTGAGTCCAGTTTCCTCCTCTTGCTGGCCATTGTTGCCGGTGATACGGAGGGTTGAGTCAGATGGAGAACAAAAGTCCCTGGTTCCACAGGGAGTTTTTGCGCAGCGCACTTCGACAGATGATCAGAGATGCTGTTTTCCGCATGGGGTACGTGCTCTGTTTGCAATCCGTCAAAGCACTCCTCCAACTTTCTCACTTCCTCAATGTATGCCTCCATCAATGGACTTTGGTAAACCTTGTTGACTTGTCTCACCACAAGTTGTGAATCTCCGCGGATGATCAGCTTCTTGATTCCCAGTTCGGTTGCAATCCTAAGACCGACAAGGAGCCCTTCATACTCTGTAGTATTGTTGGTAGCCTTCTCCCTGGGAAAGTGCATCTGGACGATGTACTTAAGGTGCTCCCTAGTGGGAGCGACAAGAAGCACGCCAGCCCCTGCACCTTGTAGGGAGAAGGCACCATCAAAATACATGATCCATTCTTGGGGCACTTCGTTGCCGAGAATGATTATTTCCAATACCTCTTCATCAGGAGTTGGTGTCCACTCTGCAATGAATTTTGCTAGTGCTCTGCTCTGAATGGTTGACGTGCTTTCAAACTTCAAACATAAGCTGGACAACTCCAAAGCCCATTCCACAATCCTGCCGGTGGTGTCAGGGTTTCGGAGTATGCGTTACAAGGGGAAGCGGGTGACCACCGTGATCTTGTGGACTTGGAAGTAGTGGCGCAGTTTCCTTGAGGCCATGATGAGGCCAAAAATCAGCTTTAGTATGCCAGAGTACCTCGATCTAGCCCCCTGTAATAGGGAGCTGACGAAGTACACTAGGCGCTACACTACTTTCTTCTTCGCCGCGATCATGGAACTGCCACTGCTGCCCTGCCTTTCTTCGCTCTGGACCAACTCTGGCCTTGTCGGCATAGTTCCACTTTCTTCCCCAGAGGGGACAGTGGTTGTGGTCGCCGCTTCATCCACTTCCCGCTGCGCCACCAGTGTCGCGCTAACCACTTGATTGGTTGCCGCTAAGTATAGCAGCAATGGCTCTTGTGGTTTGGGAGCGACCAAGGTGGGCACAGAGCAAAGATAGGTCTTCAAATCTTGCAGCGCAGCGTCTGCCTGCGGGGTCCACTCCATAGGTTCGGCCTTCTTCAAGGTTTTGAAGAATGGCAAGGCGCGTTCGGCAGACTTGAAAATGAACCTGCTTAGTGCAGCCACGCATCCTGTCAAACGCCTCACGTCCTTGACTGTCTTGGGTGCTTGAATCTGCTCGATAGCCTTGATCTTGTCGGGGTTGGCCTCTATCCCTTGATGAGACACAAAGAAACCAAGTAGCTTACTGGAGGGGACTCCAAACACACACTTCTCCGGGTTCAGCTTCAAGTTGATCTTACGCATATTGGCAAAGGTTTCTTCCAAATCCTGGATGAGGGTTGATCTGTCCTTGGTCTTGACCACAATATCATCCATCTAAGCTTCAATGTTTCTGTGTAGCTGGGACTCAAAGCCAATCTGTACTGCTCTTGCAAAGGTGGATCCGATGCTCTTTAGCCTGAAGGGCATCCGTACAAAGCAGTACATGCCACACGGGGTTATGAATGTGGTTTTGTCCTCGTCTTCCCTGGACATGAAGATCTGGTGCTATCCGGAGTAGGCATCCAGAAAGGAAAGCAGGTCACACCTGGAAGTGGAATCCACAATCTGGTCGATGCGCGGCAAGGGGAATGGGTCCTTCGGGCATGCCTTGTTCAGATCCGTAAAAACTATGCAAAGCCTCCATTCCCCATTTGCCTTGCGCACCACCACTGGATTTGCCAACCATGTGGGATGCAACACTCCCCTAACCAAACCAGCTGCTTCAAGCTTCTTGATCTCCTCGGCAATAAACTATTGCCGCTTCAAAGCTTGCTTCCAGACCTTCTACTTGACGGGTCGGGCATGTGGGCAGACAGCAAGGTGGTGCTCGATTACCTCCCTGGGAACACCGGGGATGTCAAATGGTTGCCAGGTAAACACATCAACATTCGCCCGCAGGAAGGCAACGAGCGCGCTTTCCTTTTTGTCATCGAGGGTGGCACTGATAGTGAAGGTACCTTCTTCACAGCAGGCGCAACATCTTCGGATCTCTTGCTATTGGAACTCTCCGGCAAGTCATCGACAGGCGCAGCATACTCCAGAGAGGCACGCTTCCCGGATTCCTTGCTGGCATCCTTGCTAGCTCTCTTCATTTTCTTACTTTCCTCGGTGGGAACACTAGCTTCCGCAGCCTCCGCCGTGACTGCTTCTCGGTACATCTTGTCCACGCATATGATTGCGTCTTTCTGATCTGAGGGAATGGAAATGACTCCTATCGGGCCTAGCATCTTCAGGGTGTTGTACACATAGTGGGATGCCGCCATGAACTTGGCCAGAGCTGGGCGACCAAGGATTCCGTTGTACGGCAAGGGGAGGTCAACCACATCAAACACGATCTTCTCAGCCCGGTAGTTTAACTCCCCCCCCCCCCGAACATCACTGGCGGCGTGATCTTTCCTTTAGGACGACTCCTACCGTGGTTGATTCCTTGGAATGTGCCAGTAACCTTGAGCTCCTCATCTGCTATCTGAAGTTTGCTGAGGACCTTTGGAGATATTAGATTCAACCCGGCCCCGCCGTCACCCAACATCTTTGTGACTTTGAGGTTGCGTATTGTTGGTGAGACCAACAACGGCAAGCACCCTACCGCAGTGGTGCGATCAGGGTGATCCTCTTCGTCAAAGATGATGGGCGTGCGGGACCACTTGAGCGGCTTCTGAGAATCTGCCGCTGGCTCCATGGCATTGACTTCACGCACCCACTGTTTAAGTTGGCGGTGAGAGGAGTGCAGAGATGCACCCTCGTCAACGCACAAGGCGTCAGTGGCTTTCTGGAACTCCTGCTCGCTGGTTTCCTCTTCATCGCCCTCATCGGTCTCATCATTGCCATCCTCTTCTCACGGCCTCTGGTGGGTTTCCCTTGATTCTGAGGAGCCTTGCCGGGGTGGCTTACTCCGCTGCCACGGCCCTTCCCGCCAGCACCATCTAGATTCTTCTCCTTATCACGCTTCTTGTACTCAGCCCTCTGCTTCTTGACGAGATGCTCAACTTGATGGTACTCCTGAAGGTCATGGCCCTTGGTCCTATGGATCTTGCAATACGGCCCCTCACCTTTCCCGGCCTTCTCGGCAGCCGCAGCCGCCCGACAGTCAGTGCACGCGGCAACCTCCTTGCCAGGGGCTTCGGCCTTGGCCTTCTTGCCGGTACTAGGTGTGCTTGATCCTTCGACGACCATCACAACTTTCTCCTTGTGCTTCTTATTGCGTTTCTTGTTCTTCTTCTGGCTGGTGGCGTCGTCGTCATTGTCTAAATCGATGTCGACGTTGTCCTCTTCGCCGGGAAGTTGCCTTCCCCCCTCTATGCGAGCACACTTATCCACCAGTGTGTATAACTCATTCACAGTCCTAGGGAGCCGCACGTTCATTTTGGAACATATCCTGCGGTTGCGCACGTTGGACTGGAATGCAGCTATCATGGCTGCCGGGTGGATGTCTGGGATGTTCCTGTGCACTCGACTGAACCTTTGCATGTACTTCTCCAGGGTCTCCCCTTCCTTCTACGGGAGGAACTGCAGATCGCTGGGCCACCTTGGTTCTTGATGGCCGCCCGTAAAGGCGCCAACAAATTCATGGCACATGTCAGCCCAAGTTGAAATGGAGTTCACCGGTAGGTGCATCAGCCAAGACCTCACATTTGGCTTGAGTGCCAAAGGGAAGTAGTTGGCGAACACCTTCTCGTCTCTTCCCCCGGCAGCCTGAACAGCGATGGTGTAGATGCTCAGGAACTCTGCCGGGTTCAATCTCCCATCATACTTCTATGGTATCTCTAGCTTGAATGTGCGGGAAGATGGCCAACGGACTTGCCGCAGTTCTCGAGTGAAGGCGGGGCACCTAACCTCGAATGGTAGGCACCCACCCTCACTGGGCGCAGGCTCGTCGACGTCGGGGCTGTTGCACCTATCAGACTGGCGGTGGGTGTCGCGGCGTCGCTCGACGGTGACACGCACGCCTCCGTCTCGCCTGTCTTCCTGGGCTTGATGCTAGTCCCGACGCGCTCGAGGGCCGGATGAAACCATCGAGACGTCGTCGGGTTCTTGATCGCGTGGCTCGGGTCGTGGCCCTTGCGCAGGCTGCTGCGAAGGGGACTGCACCGTGGGGGTGGTCACCTCGGCATGGCCAGCCGCGCGGGCCATTGTCGTTGCCTGGGGAGGCCGTGGTGGGCCATCTCGCTGTGATCCTCCTGCCTCGGTGAAACAAATCAGGCTTTGAACGGTGGCCCTCCACTTATCCATCTTATCGGCCCACACCATAGCCTCCGAAGCGGTGCTTGGCATGGATGACGATGTAGACCGTTGCGTCGCCTGGCTCCTTACGGTGCCAATAGTAGTTGCACCGTGTTCTCGTTGTCGTGAGCACATGGCCATGATGGCGTGGTGACGAGGTGGAGACGCTTGAGGGCCAGCGGCTCCATTTGGCGCATCGACTGGGTCGGCTCGCTCCGGGAGTGGCGCACACCCTACAGCCGCGCCCGTAGCGGGAGCGGCCGGATAGTTGTGATTCGCCCCAGAGCAAGAGCCGCCACTGCAGCTGTGCCTTTCGGCCAGGCGGAGAGGTGCAGACAGAATGATTTCTCCACCCGTACCTTATGGAGCGTGGCCGCTGGGGTGCTGTTGGTGCTATACTTCCCCGGTGCCTTCTGTTCCCATTTCTGCCGCAGGGGAGGTGGTGACAACGCCGCCTACGCCGGCCACGTCCCCCGCAGTGTCCATTACTCTGTGCATCCTCATAGCCCCCGCGGCGTCGGCGGCCGCATGCAGCAGAACCTTCGAAGTAGACGGGTGGGCTGCAGCACCGGGCTTCTCCTTTGGTGCCATGAACGATGGAGCCGTCGATGAAGATGAAGCGCTGCGTACACTTCTCGGGTTCGCGCAAGCGCTGCCCCCTACCTGGCGTGCCAAAGATGTCATGGGAATCCACTGCCACCTATGGGGCCATCAGCCCCTTTTGGTTCGGCAGGGGGGGCTGAGCACATTGCACAAAGAGCGGAGGACCGTAGCGCAGCACGACAGAGATCACACGGGCAGTTTTACCCAGGTTCGGGCCACCGCGAGGCATAAAACCCTACTCCTGCTTTGGTGGATTGATGGTGGATTGTGGTGGAAATGCAACGCTCTTGCCCGGCAGGGTTGCCTCGGGGCAAGAGCAGGTACGTGCGTACGAGTGTACAAGGTTCCGAACCCTTTCTCTGGTTGCCATGGCCCTCCTTTTATAGATCAAGGGGTTACCACAGTGGCAAATCAGTCATTGTGTACTGATTAGATAGCGAACAGTGCTATCATACCTAACTCTGTAGGCAGAGCAGAGCACATTAAATGTGCCGCTTAGTGTCACATCATAGCCTACCCGGCAAGCCTTGCCGGGCTGCTCGGCCACCTGCTCGCCTGTCCGCCTAACATGTCTCTGGACGGGTGTCATTTGGAGGTGATTTCCTTTGGAAATGGCTACCATGTGTCGAATAATAGCCACTTAGTCACTTGGGGTCTTGACACCGCACCGATTGATGAATTGCGTCGCCGTGAGGTGGAGCGGTGAAGCCTTGGCGGGGTAGTTTGCTTTCGTAGTGCCCGGCAGGACGGCCGGGATGGTCTTGAGGCTTGTCTTCGGGGCCATCTTGTCCTCGCCAGGCTCGCCTGCCCGGCAAGGGAGGTTTTTCCTTAGCAGTGTCTTGCTCATTTAGCTTGTCTTGGTCTTCTTGCTCTGCCATTTGATTCCTCAAAGAGCCATCCCTCCTTGCTTGGTCTGGACTTGGATGTTGCAACCTTGCTCTTTTAGGCCTATGCACGATCTGGGCAACAAACCCAGGGTTTGTTGCACCGACACCATTTAGTCATTGGAGGAACTGATTCATTGTGGGTAGTTTGCCGGCGGAGGAACCATAAGTACCAGCCTCCGACGCCACTCACCGCTGACCCCTGACAGCTCTTTGGCCTCCTGTTGACCGAAAAGTTGCTCTTCGGCCTTCCAGAGGCCGATGGGGTCATAGTTTTGTAAATTATGAGTTATGTCATATATTTTCCAATTTTGTTATAAAAAACATCATATTTTGTGTTGATCGTGTGGATTTAAATGTGCAGTGTTTCGTCGCTGCGAGGGTCTGGTGTTCGACGACCTCCCCGTGCGTTTGACGAGCTCCGCCCCTGCGTTCGTGGGTGAGCACAAATGACATCTCCTCCTCCCCTATCATTATTTACTCTGTTCTGGTCTTTGTGTTGATGAAACTTGCTAGCTATAGGTCTCTTCAATCATCAGTATGTGTGACCAGTATGCGTCTCCAGTTCAAAAGGGTTACAATTATAATTATGCATGCATTTGCATATTTATAACCGTGATTCTTTCGAATTGTCTAACTTTATCCATGGACAGCCCGAGTATGTGTAGATTGTGTTCGTTTTCCGATATGCTCTGCTCCGGATCCAATGCATAATTTCGTTAGTGCCTCCCTGTTGTTCTCCGGGTACACATCCTCTCCGTTTATTGCCGAGACGTGTATCAGGAGAACAACGGGGAGGTGCTGCCGAAATTTTGCGTCGGACCCGAAGCAGAGCATGGGAAAACGAACCCAATCTACACATACTCGGGTGGGATTAGGGCCTATCTTTACCTATTAGAGTGTAGGTTGCACGGACGTAATAAAATTGACAAACGAGATTAACTAATGAATATACATGCTGAATTATATATATATTTCTTGTGTGTCCAGTAGCTAGGCAAGATGAGTGATCGTGCGTGGATGTACATCGGTCACACTAGTCATAAAGACATCACCAATTAATGGTTAACAAAAACCAAGGGGTTTGTGAGAGCCGCATTTGCAAATGGCCAGAGAAAAACCTGGTGCCCCTGTGTTCGGTGCGACAATTGGCACAAGAGGACAGAGGATGAAATTGGTAAACACCTGCAGAAGAGTGGTTTTACGCTCGGTTATACGGTGTGGACATTTCATGGTGAGTCTGCCCAATGTGCCAGAGCTGAGGTGGTTCATCGTCGCACCGACGAGCATGGTACAGGGATGGAAGACATGGTGCAAGACTTTGATGATACTCGGGATTCGGACGATGAGATGGAGGAATCTGCAAAGGCCTTTAATGAAATGTTGGTGTCTTCAAAACGTCCTCTCCATGAGCACACTGATCTTTGTCAGATGGATGCCATCTCACAGGTAATGGCTCTGAAGGCTCAATTCAACTTGGGCAGAGAATGCTATGATGCGATGATGACAGTATTTGGACGATTTCTACCCAAAGGCCATGTAATGCCTGCAAACCTATACCAGTCGGACAAAATCCTCTATGCACTTAAGATGCCCTATGAGAAGATAGATGCCTGTGCGAAAGGATGTGCCTTATTTAGGCTTGAGTATGCATACTTGAACTATTGTCCCAGTTGCAAGTCTTCCAGGTATGTTGTGGTAGACAACGGTATGGGTGAGAAGATGCAGACCAAAATCCCCGTTAATTTTTTTCGGTATATGCCAATCGTACCAAGACTTCAACGTCTTTTCATGGTCGAAGAGATGGCCAGACAGATGACATGGCACAAAATGGGAAAAAGAACCAAACTAGATGCAGATGGGAATCTGATGATGGTACACACATCGGATGGTTTTGCGTGGAAGCACTTCGATGCTTTACATGATCAAAAAGTGGCACATCCAAGGAATCCTCGAGTCGCCATCAGCACGGATGGGTTCAATGTGTTTGGTCTGACGGCAACCCAATACAGTTGTTGGCCTGTATTTGTCATTCCACTCAATGCCCCCCCTCGGACAGATTATGCAAAGAAAGAACATTTTCCTGACATTGATAATTCCAGGGCCCAACTATACGGGGAATAATATGAATGTGTACATGCAGGCGCTTAAGGATGAATTGCAAGAAGCTTGGGATAATGGGTTCAAGACATACGACGCCGCTAGCAAACAGAACTTCATAATGCATGTCTGGTACATGTACTCGATGCATGACTTGCCGGCGTATGCGCTATTCGTTGGCCGGTGTGTGCATGGAAGGTTCTCATGCCCCACATGGAAGGAAGCTCTTCAGTTTCGTTGGCTGCAGGCGGGTCACAAGTTTTCTTGCTTCGACTTGCATAGACAGTTCCTGGATCCTCGCCATAAGTTCAGAAAAGACAAGAAGAACTTCATCAAAGGTAGAATTGTCAAAAACTCTGCACCACCTGCGTTGACAAACCAATGGGCCCTGTATTAGTTAAACACTCTCGAGCTAGATCTAGAGCGTCCAGGGTATTTCAAGGGGTATAATTCGGAACATGCCTGGACTCACAAGACATGCTTATGGGATCTGCCTTACTTCAAAGAACTCCTTTGCCCACACAACATTGACGTGATGCACACTGACAAGAATATCGTCGAGGCCCTTTTTGGTACATTGTTCGGCATAGAGGGGAAGTCGAAGGATAATACTAAGGCTAGAGTCGATCAGGAGGCGCTATGTGATAGACCATTACAAAACATGCAAGAACCGAAAGGAAAGCAGAACTGGACGAAGCCAAAGGCATGGTTCAATCTTGGAAGGCCAACTATGAGGGAAATTATCTTGTGGGTGAAAATGCAGTTGATGTTCCCCCATGGGTATGCAGTGAATCCAAAGAGGGGAGCGAGTCTTGAAAAATTGAAAATATTTGGTCTCAAGAGTCATGATTGGCACATATGGCTTGAGCAGGTAATGCCGGTTATGATGCGTGGCTTTATCCCTGAGGATGAATGGCTAGTACTGTCAGAGCTGAGCTATTTCTTTCATGTTCTTTGTGCGAAAGAACTATCGCCTAGCGTGCTAGAAGAAACGGAAGAGTTGGCGCTGGAGTTGATCTGCAAGTTAGAGAAGATCTTTCCACCGGGCTGCTTTAATCCAATGCAGCATTTGATTTTGCATCTTCCGATCGAGGCAAGATTGGGGGACCCCATGGAAAATTGTTGGTGCTACACAACTAAGAGGATCCAGAAGATGCTTCGAGCAAAATATAAAAATAAATGTCGAATTGAAACATCGATGGCCGAGGCATTCATTACTGAGGAGGCGGCAAACTTCGTGACAGCACACTACGAAGCCAAAAATCATCATTTGCATAATCCGAAGCCTCGGTACAATGCTGGTGACCCTAAAAAAGGTGGATCCAACCTCAGCCTATTCAAAGGGAAGCTCGCACCAGCCGGTGCTTTGAAACAAATATCATTGGATGTCGAAGAATGGCGGACCATTTCGTTGTATATCTTCAATAACCTAACAGAAGTGCGGCCGTACATCGAGTAAGTTCTCGGTACATTGTTTCGCAACTTCTAATTCCTTTGAACTGCTCTTATTCCCATATATTTGATACAGTCGATACGTCACCAAATTCTCGGATGGAGCGATGATCCAAAAGGAATCCAACGAAGAGTATGAGCTTCTAGCAAAGCATGGAGGCGGCTTTTCCGGTTTCATCTCTTGGTTCAAACAAACGGTAATTTCCATTAGACCATTTCATTTCTTCGTCTAATTTCCAGCTAATGCAACAATCATTTTATATTAAACTTGTAGGCTAATTCAGAGTCTATGGACGCTGAATTGAGACAGGTCGTTGATGGTTTTGACTCTAAGGTCCGTTCATTTGACAAATACAACATCAACGGGTATCGCTTTCATACCTTTGGCAAAGAGCTATCTATGGACGACCGAAAGTCTACAAATTGTTGTGTCTCTGCTATCGGCGAAGGAGGTATCGAGTATTACGGGAGAGTTGAAGCAATTTATGAACTTCTATTCTATGGTGAAAACCCACCGAATGTCAGAGTCTTCAAATGTTATTGGTTCCAGCCGAAGGAGACTAGAAGGACACATGAACATATAGGGCTAGTCGAAATCAAACAAAGCACCCATTTAGATGTTCCCGATGTCTATATTATGGCTCAATAGGCGACCCAAGTTTTCTATCTACCGTGGGCCTGCCAAACTGATCCAAATCTGAATGGTTGGGATGTCGTTTATGAAGTGCCGCCATTTGTTAGACCACCTCCCCCCAATGAAGAGGATTATGAACCTCACATTAACCCAGACACATATGAAGGAGAATTCTTCCAAGAAACACCTCTATCCAAAAAATGTTTCAAGAACCGCTCTACTTCACCCCAGAACATTGAAGTAGACAGCGACAGTGAATCTGACTTCACCCCTGAGACGGAACAAGAAGAGCCGGAAAAAGAAAAGGTTACTGCTGCGGATGACTTCTCAATGCTTGACCGATTACATAAAGGTGGCCTTCCACATGTTGATGCCGCTGAACCCGATGAGCACGTCATTCATGATAGTGATGATGATGATGCATGTATTGATCCCGGAGCATAGATAGACGATCAAGATTATTATTAGTTCATGTCAGGTATTCAATTTGTATTATATACATATATATTATTAGTTCATGTTAGGTATTCAATTTTTTATGTTGTACTTGATGATGATACACTTAAGTTATATACATATTATTATTCATGTCGGTATTAATTTTTTTTATGTTGTATTAATTTCGTTTACTCTTTGTCATGGCAGGTGTTGAAAGATGGTGGGCGCGGGTCCGGAGTGCTCCGAGGCTCCTTCTTTGTCGGCGTGTGGTGGGAGGGGTACTTCCATTCCACCCCAGTCTCTCTAGAGAGCGTTGCTTGACAGTATGCAGACACCGGTGGGTGCTTCTTCATCGGCATCATTGCCCACCGGGAGAGGAGGTCGGGGAGGGAAGAAGAGAGGAGGTCAGGGAGGACGTGGCCGCGGGAGAGGTAGGCAGGCTGCTACTCCTTCCTTGCCGCCACCCCCAGCTGATTCACCCGAGCACAGGACTGCTAGGGTGGACACGTCTGAGGAGGAGGCTACGCGGACTCCGGTCCACGAGCCTCGGGTCGACGGGCCTTCGGCCCACGAGACTCCGAACCAGCCTACGTCCTAGGAGACATCCGAATGGGGTACCTGGCCGGATCCGCCTCAGGGGCCGAGTGGCCATGCTGATGGTGGCGGGGATCAGTTTTCTGATAGCGAGGGCGAGGTGGTTGAGGGGGGCACCATCTACCAGCGTGGTAGTACACAGCTCCCGCCCGTGCCGGCGACCCGCGAGCAGAGGTGGTTGATTTGGTCTGATGGGGAGAGGTAAGTGCATTTACTCTTTTTGTACATTTAGCCTTCACGTTTCTTCAAATATCTAATGCGTTAGCCTTGTCATACTGCAGGGGTTGGCACCACGCTAAGGATGTCCGCAGGCCCAACACCGTCCTTGGTTTGATTTGCCGGCAAAACTTCCTGGGGTTTGTCATGTTGCCTGGTGAGGCTCGGCCTCCACAACTAGGATTGAGATGGGAGCACTACTTGGCTGCCCCGGCCCCGCCGGAGGAGATGATCGACGGTGTCTTGTGCCACACGAGGCTCGACATGGTGATCAGAAAGTTTTCGGTAATTTCTTCTTTACACGATTAAAAATCTTCAAATAGGTAGGTATTGTACTAATCAATGTTGTCTTGTTTAATTGCAGACCTTCTACAGGTGTGAGGAGGGATACGAGGAGGCCATCTACAGGTGCAAGCGCCTACTCAAAACTTATGGCACGAGGCTCGGGTGCAGGCTATTCGAGACTACTACGCCTCGCGTGGTATTAAGAAGACCAAGCCGTCGTGCCGCGGAAAGTTTCTGAAGAAGGAGCAGTACATGAAGGTAATTACCTATTCTTAAGGCCTTGTACTTAGTTTCCTTGATTTGATTCATAGGTGTAGCGCTCAAATTTCTCTTTACTAACTTAGGTGCCCCCGAGATGGTGTGCAAATAAGATGGATTGTTGGGAAGCGTTGGTGGATGAGTGGTGCTCAGACCAATGGCTAGCCCTCCACAATAGTGCCAAGGACCGGCATGTCCAAATGGAAGGTGTGCCACACCATCAGGGCAGTGCCAACTTATATCAGTTCGGGCGGAACTGGGTATGTGGTTTGCTTCATGATTCATGCAATTCATTCTTCATGCTAGCTTGAGCCCTTTAATTACTAATTTACTCTATTCCTCTCTTTTAGGTGCAATACAATAAGGCAGACGTGCCAGAGGTGTACGACCTCTATGCCATGGCCCATACTGCCTCGTACAAGAAGGCCAAGGCATTCTCTGCGTCTGACTTTGATCATCCAGAGAACTTCACCAACATCTCCTCCCACAACAAGCTCATGAGGTACAGAGATGAGGGGAAGGCGAGGAAAGGAGTGGACTTTAACCTGAGCCAACATTTTGATCCAGAGCTGGTTATGATATCTGGTGGTGGGAGGTCCCATGGCTAGATAGCCATTGGACATGGACTTATACGTTGTCCTCGCACTCTCCCAGAGATCAAGGCGCGCCAAACGAGCTCCTGTCCTGAGATAAGGCCACGTCCACGGCCAATGGAGCTCGCCATCGAGGTTAGTTATACAAACTCAGATTTCTTTCCTCCATTACATTGTGTGTGCGGCCATCAATGATTACAATGCTAACAAGGAGTGGTGTTGCAGGCTGCAATTCAGAAAGAGAGAGAGAAAGAGAAAACCTAGGCTCTTCTGTAGGAGAGGGACCGGCAGGCAGTGGAGAAGGAGCGGGAGTTGGAGGAGAGGACGACTTGGATGTTGGAGGGGGAGAGGGCACGGAATGACATGGTGAACCGGGCCATGTACGAGCTCCTCGTGGTAAGTTTCTTCTGCATTTTATCCAAATCATGCACTTAATGTTCGTTTCATTACTAACTAATATGACTGACTCGTTAAAACCAAATGTGCAGTCTGTGTGCAAGAAGACCGGTCAGACCCCTCCGCCGATGCCAGTCATTGCTTCAAGGACCACGGTGAGTTTCGTTTGAATGGTCATTAGTTACTAGTCTTAACATTTGAGTGTCATCATGCTAACGAGACATTGCAAATGATCTTTGGTGCAGTGTAACTCCAGACAAGCATCGCACGATCCTTCTCTAGGTGGTACCGGCATGAGCAACCTCGGTGCTTCACCTCCGTGATGACGGTAAGTTTTCTCTAGTGTTTTGCTTAACAAATGCATAATGACCTATACTTAGCTTTATTTCCTCCAATATGCTTACCATAATGACCTAAGTTAGCTCTGATATGCTAAGTTAGCTCTAATATGCTTAGTTACCTAGGTTAGCTCAATAATGACATATACTTAGCTTACTTATGTCAAAAATGGCATAATAAGCTTACTTGGGTAAAAATGGCATAATAACCTTGGTAACCTCAGAGATATCATATACTTAGCTTATTTTCCTCCAAAATGACATAGTAAGCTTACTTAGCTCCAAAATGATCCATTTTACCTAAGTAAGCTCTAAAATGACCAATACTTAGCTTTGTTTCCTCCAAAATGACCTAAGTTAGCTCTAATATGCTTAGTTACCTAGGTTAGCTCAATAATGACAAATACTTAGCTTACTTATGTCAAAAATGGCATAATTAGCTTACTTAGGTCAAAATGGCATAATAACCTTGGTAACCTCATAATGTCATATACTTAGCTTATTTTCCTCCAAAATGACATAATAAGCTTATTAGCTCCAAATGATCCATTTTATCTAAGTTAGCTCCAAAATGACCTAAGTTAGCTCTAATATGCTAGTTAGCTCTAATATGCTTAGTTACCTAGGTTAGCTCATAATGACCTATACTTAGCTTACTTATGTCAAAATGGCATAATATACTTAGTTAACTCAAAATAGCATAATTACCTAGGTTAGCTCAATAATGACCTATCGTTGCTTATTTAGTTCATTTATGACATAATTAGATTACTTTGCTCATAAATGGCATGATAACCTTGGTAAGCTCATAAATATCATATACTTAGCTTACTTAGGTAAAAAATGGCATGATAACCTTGGTATGCTCATAAATGTCATATACTTAGCTTACTTAGCTCATAAATGGCATGATAACCTTGGTAAGCTCATAAATGTCATATACTTCTTCTTCTTCTAGTCTTCTTCTTCTTCTTCTAGTCTTCTTCTTCTTCTTCTAGTCTTCTTCTTCTTCTAACTTTCTTATTTCCCATTTTGCAGATTTCATTCACTTCGGAAGCTTGCATTGATGGAGTGCTTGTTTTTACTTTCTATTTTGATTTTGTATCGATGAACAATGTGGAACTTGCTACCTATGGAAGAGACTATTGTAATGTGGATGAAACTATGTATGTATGGATGAAACTTATGTGTTGGATATCTCATATATTTGCTATGAAACTTGCCCTGTGAGAGATATATATATATATATCATATATTTTGCTGTGAAAATGCTTGGATATAGCAAAAAACAGAATAAAATGGGGCAATACATGCACTTTGCCATCTGCCACAGATAGCAAAGTGGACACATGGCAGCAACCTGTGCAACCTGGTAGACGGCAAAGACCTTTGCCGTCATCTTTCTGGTCCTTTGTCATCTGCCATGGCAGATGGCAAATCAGTTGATTCCTGTAGTGGTTGGGTATTGTCCAAAACAAAATAGAACTAGGCTAGCCATTTTCAGAAAGAAAAAAGATATCAACTGCGTCATGTGCTTAAATAAAAGCCTGGGTCCGTCTCTACAACTGGGCGAGCAGCTGGGTCCCTATAGTTACAATATTTCTCTCTTTAATAAAGGAAATGGCAAGCCATTTGCCTTGTTTCAAAGAAAATATGACAGTCACAGCCGAGTTGAAAAGGGCAACAACACCCAACTCAAGCTCACAAATGGTACAAAAGGCCAAGGATTAATTGTTCATGAAATTTAGACAAAACCTAAATTGAACATGGCAATAACATCTAAGCCAACAACTGTTTTTAGCAGTCACAAACAAATTGATCGGTCTGATCCATAAAATCAACATCCTGTACGAAAAAATTTACTGGAACATGACCACAAGTTGTTGTAAAAAGAAGCCGAGCACGTTCAGAAGCCCATTTGTCCACCTGAAACTTTTTTTTGCTGTTCAACATATCTGTCCGTGAGAAATTTCTTGTTGAAAAACTTAAGCCTCTTGGACAATAGTAACCTCGCATTCAACAGGAAGAATGTGACAAAGCTTCTGTTTGCCTGGTTGGATGCATATCCTTCCATTGTTATCGTCCTCAAACGAATGTCATGAGAACTAAGAAAATCCCGATGCTTATTACGCCACCAATTGGTTATATGTTTTTCTCCATGTGGTAGTGCCTAAGTAGACATGAAGATTGAAAACAGTTAAGGTCTAAAAAAAGAGTATGTCGAATGAGCGACAGCTGAACGGTTAATTCTAGTACAATATATACGGGCTTTCGATGGCTGAATTCAATGTGCATGAAATCATCACCTTTATATACAAATTCTCCATACATGGAAAGCATCATAGCAAGCTAGTAATTGTGTTCAGATCATAACTAAACATTCCGATATATAAGATCTTGACAAAATCCAGCACCATTGATAGGCTATCCATGGACGAACTCTTCATTGAGCATATAACATAATATTAGTACCCAAAGTGTACTCCAAGATGATATAAAACTTATGCGCACAAATGAAAAAATGCAGCTTATGATTACAAATGTGTAGATGATAATATATGGTACCTGAATAAGTGTGGAGCCAAACACCTACTTCTGATAATTAAACGGATCAGGAATTACACCCAAGGTCTCCAGTTTAGGCGCAGAGACGACAGTTATTTGCAAAGGTACATAACAATAATGAAGGAGCAACCTTTGAAGTGAAGGGGCATCTTCGATGATGAGCTGCTGTGCTTCAAAACAAATTCCAATGTGTCGGTGCAACACACGCTGGGTCCGTTGCCCAGACTGTGCACAGGCCCAAGGACAAGATTACAACACCAAGGTCAGATCAAAGCACGAGGGATCAATTCTTTGGCAGGGCTAAAGTGCAGATCAAGAAGACCAAGATGAGCTAGAGAAGAAAGATATCGCTAAGGAAAGAACCTCCCTTGCCGCACAGGCGAGCCCGGCAAGGTTGGGATTGCCCAGGAAGCAAGTTTCCAGATTGTCCCGGCAGGCCTGCCGGGGCTTACGGAGGCAAACCACTCCACCGCACCACCTCATCACGACGCACATCGTCGATCAGTGCGGTGTCAAGCTCCAAAGTGACTAAGTGGCTGCTATTTGCCACATGGCAGCCACTTCCTACAGAAAATACCCCCAGGTGACACCCGTCCTGAGACATGTCAAGCTAGCAGGCGTGAAGCTGGCAAAACAGCCCGGCAGGGCCTGCCGGGCAAGCTGAGATGTGACGTTGAGTGGCGCATTTAATGCGCTCTGTCAGCCTGCAGAGTTAGGTATGATAGCACTGTTTGCTATCTAATCAGTATGCAATGACTGATTTGCCACTGTGGTGACCCCTTGATCTATAAAAGGAGGCCCATGGCAACCGGAGAAGGGGTTGGCTGACCCGGACCCTTGCACACTCATACGCGCGTAGTTGCTCTCGCCCCGAGGCGACCTTGCCGGGCAAGAGCGCTGCGTTCCTCCACCATTTTTCCACCATCAATCCACAAAAGCAGGAGTAGCGTTTTACGCCTCACGGTGGCCCGAACCTGGGTAAAAACTGCCCATGTGATCCTCTGCCGCGCTGTGTGACGCTTCTCCACTCTTTGTGCAACGTGCCCATCCCCCCGCCGAACCAAAAGGGGCTCATGGCCCATCCCACGACATCTTTGGCACGCCAGGTAGGGGGATCACTTGCGCGAACCCGAGAGTGTCAATAGCGCGTCATCTTCATCGCCATTCTCATCATTGACAGCGTCATCAACTATGGCGCCCAAGAAGAAGTCTGAAGCCGCAAATCGCCCATCCACCTAGAAGGCTCCGCCGCGCGCGACCACCGACGTCGCGGGGAATGCGAGGACGCGCGAGGATGTGAATGCTGCGGTGGATGTGGTCGGCGCAGGCGGCATTGTCACCACCTCCCCCATGGCCGAAGCAGGAACAGGAGGCACCGGGGAAGGACAACATCAGCAACATCCCGACGGCCATGCTCCACGAGGTACGAGTGGAGGGCTTATTCCGCCTGCACCTCTTCTCCTTGCCGAAGGGCACAGCCGCAGTGGTGGCACTCGTTCTGGTGCGAATCACAACCCTCCGGCCACCCCCCCGCGGGCGCGACCACAGGGCATGCGCTGCCTCCGGAACAAGCTGACCCAGTTACTGTGCCCAACGGAGCCACTGGCCTTCAAGCGCCCCCACCGCGTCACCATGCCATCCAAACGGCTGGTTCACAACAACGAGGGCGCGGCGCGGTTGCTACTGGCACCGTCAGGAGCCGAGCGACACCGCGATCTACATCATCATCACCTATGCCGAGCACTGCCTCAGAGGCCATGGCACAGGCTCAACTACTGTTGAGATTCCCGCCGGCAGCCGATCAGATGGGTGAGTGGCAAGCCACCATCCAAAGCCTGATTGGCTTCGCCGAGGCGGGAGGATCACAGCGAGCTGGCCCGCCACGGCCTCCCCAAGCAGCGACGATGGCCCGTGCTCCTGGCTCTACAGAAGGGGCCACCACCATGGTGCAATCCCCACCACGGCAGCCAGCGCGGGAGCCGCAAAACCAAGAACCACATGATGTCTCGATGGCCTCTTCTGACCCTCGAGCACGTCAAGGCCAACGACGAGCCCCGGAGGACGGGCGAAGGGAAGGCGCGCGCGTCGTCATCGAGCGATGCCGCGACAACCACCACCGGTCCAATGGGTGCAATGGCCTCGACGTCGATGAACCCGCACTCGAAGACGGCGGGTGCCTGCCTTTCGAGGTTGGGTGCCCTGCTTTCACCCGTAAGCTGCGGCAAGTCCGTTGGCCATCTGCTCAAACATTCAAGCCAGAGATTCCAGAGAAATATGATGGGAGACTGAACCCGGCAGAGTTCTTGAGCATCTACACCATCGCTGTTCAAGCTGCCGGGGGAAGCGATGAGAAGGTATTCGCCAATTACTTCCCGTTGGCACTCAAGTCAAATGTGAGGTCTTGGCTGCTGCACCTGCCGGAGAACTCCATTTTGACCTGGGCTGGCCTGTGCCATGAGTTCATTGGCGCCTTCACGGGTGGCCATCAAGAACCAGGGCGGCCCAGCGATTTGCAGCTTCTCCAGCAGAAAGAAGGAGAGACTCTGTGAAAGTACTTGCAGAGAGTCATCCGAGCACACAGAAATATCCCAGCTATCCACCCGGCAGGTGTGATAGCCGCTTTCCAATCCAACGTGCGCAACCGCAGGATACGTTCCAAGATGAACGTTTGGCTGCCCAAGACTGTGAAGGAGCTTTACACCTTGGTGGACAAATGTGCTCGGGTGGAGGAAGGGAGGAAACTCCCTGGAGAGGAAGATTGCGTCGACATCGACTCAGAGGATGACGATGAGTCCACCAGTCAGAAGAAGAAGAACAAGAAGCGCAAGGATAAGGCAGTGATGACCGTTGAGGGATCGGGCACGCCGAGTACCGGAAAGAAGGCTAACACCGAAGCCTCCGGCAAGGAAGTTGCCGCGTGCACTGATTGTCGGGAGGCTGCGGCTGCCGAGAAGGCTAGGAAAGGCGATGGGCCGTATTGCAAGATTCATCGGACCAAGGGCCACGATCTCCAAGAGTGTCACCAGGTTGAGCAGCTCGTCAAGAAGCAGAGGGCTGAGTATGAAAAGCGTGATAAGGAAAAAGGTCAGAATGGTACTGGCGGGAAGGGCCGGGTGGTGAAGCAAATCGCCCCGGCAAGGCTCCTCGGAACCAAGGTTGAATCTGAGAGTGATGGAGGGGATGAAGAGGAAACGAGCGAGCAGGAATTCCAGAAGGCCACTGACGCCCTGTGTACTGACGGGGGTGCATCTTTGCACTCCTCTCACCGCCAACTTAAACAGTGGGCGCGTGAGGTCAATGCCGTGGAGCCAGTGGCAGATTCTTGGAAGCCGCTCAAGTGGTCACGCACGCTTATCATCTTTGATGAAAAGGACCATCCTGACCGCACCACTGCGGTAGGGTGCTTGCCGTTGTTGGTCTCACCAACGATTCAGAACCTCAAAGTCACAAAGATGTTGGTTGACGGTGGGGCCGGGTTGAATCTAATTTCCCCAAAGGTTATCAGCAAACTCCAGATAGCAGAGGAAGAGCTTAAGGTTACTGGCACATTTCAAGGAGTCAATCCCGGCAGGAGTCATCCTAAGGGAAAGATCACATTGCCAGTGACATTTGGAAGGGAGTTGAACTACCAGACTGAGAAGGTTGTGTTTGATGTGGTCGACCTCCCCCTGCTATATAATGGAATCCTTGGATGCCCAGCTTTGGCAAAATTCATGGCGGCATCCCACTATGCCTACAACACTTTGAAGATGCCAGGGCCAGTGGGTGTCATTTCCATCCCATCAGACAAGAAGGACGCAATTATTTGCGTGGATAAGATGTACCAGGACGCAGTCGCGGCAGAGGCTGCAGTTCCCGCCAAGGAAATCAAAGGAAAGAAGAAGGCTAGCAGAGATGCTAGCAAAGTGTCCCGGAAGCGTACCTCTTCGGGGTATGCTATGCCTGGGGATGACGTGCCGGAAAGTTCCAACAGCAAGAAGTCCAAGGCTACTGCACCCATGTGAAAAAGGTCCCGACAGGGCTGGCTGGCGCTGATGGTACTTTTACTATCAGTGCCACCCTTGACGACAAATAGGAAAGCGCGCTCATTGCCTTCCTACGGGCGAATATCGATGTGTTTGCCTGGCAACCATCTGATATCCCCGGTGTTTCCAGGGAGGTAATTGAGCACCACCTTGCTGTCTGCCCACATGCCTGACCCGTCAAGCAGAAGGTCCGGAAGCAGGCCTTGGAGCGGCAGCAGTTCATTGCTGAGGAAATCAAGAAACTTGAGGCAGCTGGTCTGTTCAGAGGAGTACTACATCCAACATGGTTAGCAAACCCAGTGGTTGTGCGCAAGGCTAATGGGAAATGGAGGCTTTGCATAGATTTCACGGATCTGAACAAGGCATGCCCGAAGGACCCATTCCCCTTGCCGCGCATCGACCAAATTATGGATTCCACTCCCGGGTGTGATTTGCTATCCTTTATGGATGCATACTCTGGGTATCATTAGATCTTTATGTCCAAGGAAGATGAAGAAAAGACCTCATTCATCACCCCATGTGGGATGTACTGCTTTGTGCGCATGCCTTTCGGGTTGAAGAGTGCCGGGTCCACTTTTGCAAGAGCAGTCCTGGTTGGTTTTGAACCACAGTTGCAAAGGAACATTGAAGCTTATATAGATGATATTGTGGTCAAGACCAAGGACAGATCAACCCTCATCCAAGATTTGGAAGAGACATTTGCTAATCTACGCAAGATCAACTTGAAGCTGAACCCGGAGAAGTGTGTGTTTGGTGTTCCCTCCGGCAAGCTACTTGGTTTCTTTGTGTCCCACCGCGGGATCGAAGCCAACTCAGATAAGATCAAGGCTATCGAGTAGATTCAAGCACACAAGACAGTTAAGGATGTGAGGTGTTTGATGGGGTGCATTGCCGCGCTTGGCAGATTCATCTCCAAATCTGCCGAACGTGCCTTGCCGTTCTTCAAAGTTTTGAAGAAGGCAGGACCCATGAAGTGGACCTCGGAATCAGACGCAGCACTACGAGATTTGAAGGCCTACTTGTCCTTTGTGCCGACTTTGGTTGCTCCCAGACCACAAGAGCCATTGCTGCTATATCTGGTGGCCACCAATCTAGTGGTTAGTGTAGCACTTGTGGCGCAGCGAGAAGTAGAGGAAGCAGCAACCTCAGCTAGTGTCCCATCCAGGAAAGAGAGAGAGAACAGCCCGGCAAGGTCAGATATGGATCAGGATAAAGAAGAGCATGACAGCGAAGGCAACCCCAAGGACACGGCAAGGAAGAAAGTAGTGCAACGCCTAGTGTACTTCGTCAGATCCCTATTACAGGGGGCTAGATCAAGGTACTCTGGTGTGCAAAAGTTGATTTTTGGCCTTATCATGGCCTCAAGGAAACTGCACCACTACTTCCAAGCCCATGAGATCACGGTTGTCACTCGCTTCCCATTGCAAAGGATACTCCGAAACCCAGAGGCTACCGGCAAAATAGTGGAATGGGCATTGGAGTTATCCAGCTTTGGCCTGAAGTTTGAAAGCACATCAACGATTCTGAGTAGGGCATTGGCAGAGTTTGTTGCAGAGTGGACGCCAACCCCTGATGAAGAAGTGCTTGAAATAGTTATCCCCGGCAAGGAAGCTCCCCAAGAATGGATCATGTATTTCAATGGTGCCTTCTCCCTACAAGGTGCGGGGGCTGGTGTGCTTCTCGTTGCTCCCACTGGAGAGCACTTGAAGTACGTCGTCCAGATGCATTTTCCCCGGGAGGAGGCGACCAACAATACAACAGAGTATGTAGGGCTCTTTGCCGGGCTCAGGATTGCCACTGAATTGGGAATCAAGAAGTTGATCATTCGAGGAGACTCGCAACTTGTGGTGAGACAAGTCAACAAGGATTACCAAAGCCCATTGATGGAGGCATACATTGAGGAAGTGAGGAGATTAGAGGAGCACTTTGACGGATTGCAAACAGAGCACATACCTCGTGCGGAAAATAGCATCGCAGATCATCTTTCAAAGTGTGCTGCGCAAAAGCTTCCTGTGGAACCAGGAACTTTTGTTCTCCATCTTACTCAGCCCTACGTACCCCCGACAACAATGGCCCGAAAGAGGAGGAAATTGGACTCTAGTAAGCCTCTCCCGATATAGCCCCTCGGGGCTCCTGGTAGGGACCCTGCCGGAAACAACTCCCCTTCGATTGCCGGGATGCGCCCTCCTGCCTGGTTGCGCCCTCCTGTCGGGCCACTGGTGCCCGTGGTCGAGGAACGCGCTCCCGCAGATGAGGAGGTGCCGCTAGTCCTTGTTGCCGAGCCCTAGGCTCCAACTTGGGCAAGGCACATAGTCCATTTCCTCCAAACCGGAGAACTTCCCGAAGAGCAAGAAGAAGCTGAAAGAGTAGCCCGGAGGGCCAGTATGTATCAGTTTGTTGATGACACACTATACAGAAGAAGGCCCAACGGTGTGAAATTGAAGTGCATTTGCCGGGAAGGAGGAAAGGAACTGCTGGAGGAAATACACAAAGGCATGTGCGGCTCCCACATTGGATCAAGGGCTTTAGTTGGGAAAGCATTCCGGCAAGGATTCTATTGGCCCACATCCCTCCAAGATGCGGTCGAGCTAGTCACCAAGTGTGAAGCCTGCCAGTTCCATTCCAAGAACATCCATCTGCCTGCCCAAGCTCTTCAGACAATCCCTTTGTCATGGGAGTTTTCGGTCTCGGGGCTCGATATCCTCGGCCCTTTCCCCTGAGCTATCGGGGGCTTTGAATTCTTGTTCGTTGCAATTGACAAGTTTACAAAGTGGCCGGAAGTAGATGCCGTGAGAAAGGTGACTGCTCAGTCAGCTATCAAGTTCTTGAAAGGATTGGTGTGCCGCTTCGGGGTCCCTGCCCAGATCATCACCGACAATGGCACCCAGTTCACGAGCTGTGCCTTCATGCAATATGTTCATGCCCTCGGAAGCAAGATCTCATTTGCCTCTGTTGCACATCCCAGAAGCAATGGACAAGCTGAGAGGGCGAACATTGAAGTGTTGCGAGGACTCAAGACAAGAACATTTGATAAGCTGCAGAAGTGCGGCAGGCGATGGATCGACGAGCTACCGGTGGTTCTTTGGTCCCTCAGAATGACACCAAATCGAGCTATCGGGCAGACTTCCTTCTCCCTAGTCTATGGGGCAGAAGCAGTTATCCCCACGGAACTCATTTACGGGTCGCCTCGAGTGCTTGCCTACGATGAAGTAGCGCGGGATCAGTACCGGCGTGACGACGCTGTGCTTCTTGAGGAGAACCGTCTCTGGGCTGCTACGTGTGCTGCACGCTATCAGCAAGCCCTGCGCCGCTATCACAGCCACAGGGTTCGTGCCCGGTGTTTTGAGGAAGGCGACCTTGTCCTTAGGCACGTTCAGTCCACCAAGGGTATAAATAAGTTGACGCCAAAGTGGGAAGGCCCTTACCGGGTAGTACGAGTCACCAGACCTGGCGCAGTCCATCTGGAGACCGGAGATGGCATTCAATTGCAAAACTCATGGAACATTGAGCATCTCCGCAAGTTCTACTCCTAAGGCGCGGCTGTCGGGCCCTGCCCGGCAGCCACTCTTTTGTACAGGCATTGCCTCAGTTGCATGTCACCCCTTGTACAAAGCCAGGCGCTGACCCTGAGCAACAGAGAAATAAATGAAGCACTGGGGGCCCCCAACAAGTTGCATGCATGCATAAGCATATCATGAGCATCGCATGTTCATGTAGATAAGATCGCATCTGGCATCATTTTCATCTGCATAAACTGCAGGCTCCTATAGTGGATTCAGCCCAAGAGGAGATAAGAAGATGAGCCTACACTGCGATCTCCA
The DNA here is from genome assembly GCA_011799875.1 of Thinopyrum elongatum. Classification (NCBI taxonomy): domain Eukaryota; kingdom Viridiplantae; phylum Streptophyta; class Magnoliopsida; order Poales; family Poaceae; genus Thinopyrum; species Thinopyrum elongatum. The sequence goes on from CM022298.1 coordinate 256,694,277, forward strand.
GCAAGCCAAACAGATAAGTTCTTCCTTGTATCCATACATGTTCTGTAAGTAAAGACTTGTGCATGAGAAAACCCAGCTACCCTTTGAAACTTAGGTGCTTCCGCCCTTCGACTCGAACGTTGCTTCGGTTAGGGTGGTCATAGTGGCCTTTGTTGAAAAAGGACTTGCAGGGGGGCTGTTCCCTCTTCATGATTTGTGCCCGGTAGGCCTAACTCCTCGGCAACAAAATAGAGGGTACCGGTAGGATAGCCTGCTGGGGAAAACTCATTTATTTATAAATATAGAGGCATCCCGCCTCTGCATGGACATATACATGCACGAGTCCCCGGCAAGGTTTATCTTTTTCATTAATATGCTTCAAACAAGTACAGACCTTACAGGACACAAACATGGATTCAAGAGATTACATTATTTGAACTAAAATTTGGCAAGTGCCTGCAGATTTAAGATTTAAAAAAAGATAAGTGCCCCGTAAACTCCTCTCCCTATCCCTCTTATCCCAGGTATTGCGGTGGGAAGAGCAGAAGGCGGGATGGGTGCCTAACCAGACGCCACCCCAATCTCGTCAGGGCCTGCCGGGCGCAGCCTGACAAGATCAGAGTGGCAAGGCTGCGAAGGAGGAGGGCAGAAGGAGCAGCTCGGCGGTGCCCTGGTCACCACCTCCGAGACCAGTCAGAAGCCCTAGCGCGAGCACCGGCAGGAAGGACCGCCGGGGCTTAGCTAGAAGACTGCCGGAGGAGGCGAAGGCACCAAGAGAGCGGCCTCCTCCCCGGCAACCGAGAGGCCGGCGATGATGGTGCCGGGAAGGGAGGAGAAGGACAAAAGACAAGGCGGCAGGTCGCAAGTACGAGACGAATGCGTCGGTGCGATTGTACTCCGACCTGACGGCCTGCCTCCCACCTTCTCCGTCTTCCCTGGCTTCATCTTCATCAACACCGCTCCAGGGAGATGCCGACCTCTCGGTCCGACGCCTCCCATGAGGAGATGGCGAGCAGCCAAGATGGCCGGGGGGCTAGAGGTGCGCTGCTTCCCACCTTGGCGGGCAGGAAGGTGCCCCCTTCTTCGACATTAGCCCTGGTCCCGACGAAAGGGGCAGTGCTGGGATTACCAACGATCCCGAGCCCTGCATCCCAAATGGGCGTCGAAGGATCCGAGAACCTGGTCACTAGGCTGACAAGCTGCAGTAGCTCACTACAAGGCGCCACGCTCCCCACCAGATGACCGGCCGAGATAGAGGAGACAAGCATTCCACCACAATGGGAAAGCTTGATATCTCCTGCACCACGGATGGCTCGCCCACTGCGCCACCTCTGGGCCTGGACCAGACTCACTCCCCAAGCATCAGCCCAAGCATTTAGCATCACCAGCTCTAAGCTAGGACTCAGGACCTGGCCCGGGCTGTCCCTTTCGGCATAACCAGAAGAAATCAGGAATGGAGGAAGAAAGGAGTGTGGATGAATGCCTCCGCTCCTCCCCCGCTCTTCCTTTTATAGGCGAGCTGGGGCTGGAGGCTAATTCCCCAGCGAATAGTCACCGTCCCCCCCCCCCACCAATCCAAGAAGACCAGGCCCCTGCCTTGATGCTCTCCATCACCACGCGCCTTCGTTACCTACCCCACTTGATGCATGCAGCATACGTGTGTAAGGATCGATATGGTTGACTAGAGGGGGGGGGGGTGAATAGGCAACTAACAATTTTTAGCTTTTCTTTTCCAAATTAAACTTAGCATCAAAATAGGTTGTCTAGATATGCAACTAGGTGAGCAACCTATATGATGCAACAACAAGCACACAAGCAAGCAAAGGATACAACACAATATAAGCTTGCACAAGTAAAGGTAAGAGATAACCAAGAGTGGAGCCGGTGGAGACGAGGATGTGTTACCGAAGTTCCTTCCTTTGAGAAGAAGTATGTCTCTGTTGGAGCGGTGTGGAGGCACAATGCTCCCCAAGAAGCCACTAGGGCCACCGTATTCTCCTCACGCCCTCACGCAATGCGAGATGCTGTGATTCCACTATTGGTGCCCTTGGAGGCAACGACCGAACCTTTACAAAAAAGGTTGGGGCAATCTCCACAACTTAATCGGAGGCTCCCAACGACACCACGAAGTTTCACCACAATGGAATATGGCTCCGCGGTGACCTCAACTGTCTAGGGTGCTCAAACACCCAAGAGTAACAAGATCCGCAAGGGATTAGTGGGGGAATCAAATTTCTCTTGGTGGAAGAGTAGATCGGGGCCTTCTCAACCAATCCCTAGAAAATCAACAAGTTTGATTGGCTAGGGAGAGAGATCGGGTGAAAATGGAGCTTTGAGCAACAATGGAGCTTGGGGAGGGAAGAGGTGGTCTTCTTGAGGAAGAAGACCCCCTTTATATAGTGGGGGAAAAGATCCAACAGTTACCCACTCACTCAGTCTGCGAGACGTGGTACTACTGCACACGCTCGCGGTACCACTGCAAGGCGCTACGGTACTACTGCATCTTGTTGCGGTACTCCCGCCCGTGCAGTAGAAGCCAAGTGAGGTCCTGTTGCACTAGGCAACAAGCGGTAGAATAGCCGGAGCGGTACTACCGCGCGCCCCTGTGGTACTACCACGGGGCAGGGCTCAACCGGACTGGAAAAAGCACGGACGAAATAAATTACGTCCGTGACTACTTCTGCTGAGTTTGGGACGTGCGAAAATCTGACACAGTACTACCGCTCGTAGGAAGCAGTACTACCACGTAGGGGCGGAAGTAAAAAATTACTTCCACGCGTACTTCTGTGCGCGCCAGTGTTCTGGGCTAGAGGCAGCGGTACTACCGCTCGCGAGGAGCAGTACTACCGCACATTGCGGTACTACCGCTTCACTGAGCGGTACTACCACGGACCCCTGCGGTACTACTGCTCCCTTGAGTAGTACTACCGCATGCCATAGAAGCTATAGCACTTGAAAGCCTTCATCTCGCAGAGACAAGGATAAACGGATGGTGCTCCAATGAAGCGAAGGAAAGGGGGTGCAAAGGAATAGATGTGTACGTGTTGATTCCACCCTAACCTTTCCGAAGCGGACCTCCTCTTAATAGTACCGCTTTCCTACGACTCAAATCCACCAAATAGAAACGTAGAGAACCGCCGTCTTTGATAGGCTCCGAGGGGCACCGAATCGTCTTGTGCCTAGACATGAGATATCTGAAATGCTCAATGCACACGATTAGTCCGCAAATGCACTGTCATCAATCACCATAACCACATAGGGAGAAATATGCCCTTACAATCTCCCCCTTTTTGGTGGATTGATGCCAATACGGGATTTGCACATAAGGATATAAAATGAACATAAGCAAACCCAACATCTATAAAATATAGACAGGCTCCCCCTAGATATGTGCACTCTATAGATATGCTTTGGACTGCACGGCACACATACTAGGATCAACACTCCCCCTATATTTTATAGACAAGGCAAAACTTGCAATAGTATAAGTGACAATAAGCATTGAGGCAAGGTAAAGAAAGTGAGCATGAAGTAAAGGGCACAAGATAGCATACAAGACAATAAGATAAGCTTGAGGGCATATGTCTCACACCATATGATAGCATAGGTCTCCTGGTCACACACGCACACCAACACAAACCAACAAAGCACAGCAACGAAGGTCCAATGAAACGAAAGCAACAAGACTCGCAAATCCTACACTCCCTCCCCCTTTGGCATCGAGACACCAAAAAGGCAGAGAGGACACCTACGACACAGGTGGTAGCTCCCACTGACATGATCACCCATCAAGCTCCTCATCTGTCTCAGCAGTAGGAATGGACTCCCCATCTGACTCAGTCCACTGACAGACTTGCTTCACCATCCAGGAAGCCTCAGGAGTGATGTTCTTCTCTGACCCGCTCGACACTTGCTCGCCGAGCTTCCTCAAGATCCTCTTGTCGCGCTGGCGACTCTCCTTTGAGCAACGTGGGTCTTGTACTGCCCCTTGGCCTGCATGCAGAATAGAGCCTTCATCTTGGCCTTGAGCTTCTTAGCCCAAGATGGCTCAGCAGAGGGTGGAGCGTACCCCTCAGAACTGTCCTCCGCCTCCTCCTTCTCAATCTCATCCTCCTCAACATCCATGCTGGCAGCCTTAGCCTCACCCCGGGTAGTGGTGTTGGCCCACTTGTTCTTCTTGTGCAGCCTGATGGGCTCATGGCGAATCCAGTTGGGAGCATGAAACTCTTCACCTGGAAAGAGCTTCTCCCAAGTCTTCAAAATCAGGTAATGCAAATAAGGTCCATAGATGGGAACCTTACGATGAAACATAGCAAACCGAAGCTCACACCACATGATATGAGAGACATCAAGTGGTTCAGGTTGTTTGTGACGAGCTTCCTCACAAATGAGGATCATATCCACAAGATAGGCATGCACCTTGTCCTTGTCGCCAATGCGAGGAAAGAGAGAGTTGCGGAAGATCCGGTGCATGATATCAAGGAACGGGTTCAGCACAAAAGACTTCTTGCCACTGGGTAATGACTTCTCAACAAGGAAGGGTTGAAGCTTGTTCTTGGAGGCACACTCTGGGTTGGCATGTGGGCGGACACCAACGGGCACATCTAGCCCCTCATCACGAACATGCAACAGATCCATGAACTCCTTCCACTCATCAGACATCCTCTTTCCATTAGTCATCCAAGTCAAGGTCCGCTTCTCGTCCGTATGGAAGTGGATAGAGGCAAAGAACTGAGCCACAATCTCCGGGTCATAGTCCATGTGAAACGTGAGTAACTCCTCAATACCAAACTGCTCCACCAAATCCAGAGGCTCACCAAAGTATGCCTGGTTCTTCCTCAGATGGTCCATATCAAGCCACTGAACGGGTACATAGATGTTCTTCTTGGCCTAGATCACATCTAGGAAGATGAGATTCTGTTGCTTGGTCCAAAACAAGTCATTTCCCTTTGAGAGCTCCCTAGGCTTGACATAGGGGTTGAGCCTCCTTCGAATCATAAACTCTACTTGAGGCATTTCATCCATGCTGACAGTGGGCTCCTTGATCTTGGAAGCTGTGGTCTTGATGTTGCGTTGGGGGGCATTGGACCCCTCTGGAGCTTCTTGGTTGCGAAGGCGCTTTGAGCTTGTATCACGACTAGGATTCGAGCGCCGAGCACCGGTACTAGAGCCACCACCTATGACACAAAACGCAAACACATGAAAAGAGCGAGAAGGATTATTGCAAAGACCAAGGCCAAAACAAACGAAACATGTAGAAATGAGATTGGGTGGTCAAAACAAAGTAATTTTTAACTCAACAGTAGTACCGGGACAGGATGCGGACGTAAAAATTTACATCCGCTCTAGCCGCGGTAGTACTGCGCCGGGTTGGCACGGTAGTACCGCGCTTAGAGCGGAAGTAAATTTTTACTTCCGTGCGCCTGGCGGTAGTACCGCACGGGGCGGATCTCGCTTGAGCGGGCGGTAGTACCGCTCCAGAGGAGCGGTAGTACCGCACGGAACGGATCTTCGCAAGAACTGATCTAGGAACATCCGTAAACTTAGATCGGTACTACCGTTGATCAAAACTACATTGTTGCAACACACCAAATAGCATATCTACTGCACTAGCACTCTCCTGCAATCTCCTCTTACAAAAATTTAGCCAAAATCACAAGAACTACACATGCATCTCCCCAAAACCTAGAAGCACAATAGCGGTGCAAAGAGACAGGGCTAAGGGAGATACCGGGTTCCATGGCAAGAGGGCGATGTGGGGATCGATCCCACCGGTTGTAATGCGAGGAGAGAGGCCGGAGACGGAGATCCGGCGAGGTCCTCCGGCGCCGTTCTTGGGCGGGAGAGAGAGAGACGCTGTGAGGGGAAGAGATGAATGGGTATGGGGGAGTTGGAACTCCCCCTGCCCGCTCTTAACCCCCATGCGCTCATGACAGCGCGATAGTACCGTGGCTCATCGCGGTAGTACCGCCCGGGCGGAAGTACCGCACATAGGGCGGTAGTACCGCTCTTCCAGCGGCAGTAAAAAATTACTGCCACGATGGAAGCGGTAGTACCATGCCGTGGGCGTAGCTGTGCAAGCACAGGAGCCACCCATCTCCAACGGTAGTACCGTGGCTTGCGACAGTAGTACCGCAAACCCAAGAAAGTGCTCGTTTCGACAACAATAGAAAAACACGGCCTTTGCAATGCAAACTTCAAGCAGCCGGACACGCAAATGAGCACACACATGAAGCAAAACAAACACAACCACGACTCACAAGAAAGCAAAAAGGCAACAAGGACCAAACACGAACCAAAACCTCTCAAAGAGAAAGGGCGGTGTCCGGAGCCACCTATGTTTGAGTCAATTGGTATGGCACCGTGAAGAATTATCCTTGGGCCCATGACCAAAACTCGTCTTTGAAGCACAAGTACCATAAAAAATGGCTAATGTGAAAGAGTTGATCAATTTATGCATAATGGGGGGAGGGAGAGTTCATTGAGAGAACAACACTCCCCCTATGTCCATGCCTGCACCTAAACAAGACATCAAGATGAGTATGGTGGGGTGTGCAAAGGTTCAAGCCACATTGCTCAAATCAATGATATTTAGCTCATGCCTTAACTCGCGAAATCTTGCTTCATCCAAGGGTTTCGTGAAAATATCTGCAAGGTTATCATGAGTGTTAACATAGTTGAGCTTGATCTCCCCTCACCTAATGTGATCCCGGATGAAGTGATACCGAATCTCAATATGCTTCGTCTTGAAGTGTTGCACCGGGTTGAGGGAAATCTTGATGGCACTTTCATTATCACACCAAAGAGGCACTTTGTCACAAATGACACCGTAATCCTTTAAAGTTTGCCTCGTCCATAGAAGTTGAGCACAACAACTACCGGTGGCCACATACTCCGCTTCGGTGGATGAGAGAGACACACAACTTTGCTTCTTAGAAGACCAACTCACCAAAGAGCAACCAAGAAATTGGCACCCTCCGGAAGTTGACTTCCTATCCACTTTGTTTCCCACCCAATCCGAGTCCGAAAAGCCCACAAGGTTGAAGTTAGCTCCTCTTGGGTACCATAAGCCAAAGTTTGGGGTATGAGCCAAATATCGAAAGATTCGCTTGACCGCCACATAGTGGCTTTCCTTAGGTGCGGCTTGAAACCATGCACAAATTCCCACACTCAACATGATATCCGGTCTAGATGCACAAAGGTAAAGCAAGGAGCCAGTCATGGAACGATATACCTTTTGATCCACCGCTTTACCATTGGGATCTATGTCAAGTTGGCATTTGACGGGCATTGGAGTGGAAGCCGGCTTGACATCACTTAGCTTGAATCTCTTGAGCATGTCTTGAGTGTATTTGGCTTGGTTGATGAAGGTTCCTTCTCTTCTTTGTTTGATTTCGAACCCGAGAAAGAACTTCAACTCTCCCATCATGGACATCTTGAACTTTGAGGTCATGAGAGCGGCAAACTCCTCATTGAAAGCTTTGTTAGGAGAACCAAAGATAATATCATCAACATATAGTTGGCATACAAACAACTCCTCTTTGACCTTCTTAGTAAAAAGAGTGGGGTCGATTTTCCCAATTTCAAACCCACGATCTTGCAACAACTCGGTAAGGTGCTCATACCACGCACGTGGGGCTTGTTTAAGGCCATAGAGTGCCTTATCAAGTTGGTACACATGATTGGGGAACTCGGGATCCTCAAACCCCGGGGGTTGTTTGACATACACCAACTCATTAATAGGACCATTAAGAAAAGCACTCTTCACATCCATTTGTTGCAACTTAAAGTTATGATGAGAAGCATAGGCAATCAACAAACGAATAGATTCAAGGCGGGCAACGGGAGCAAAGGTTTCACCGTAGTCGATACCCTCGACTTGGGAGTAGCCTTGTGCCACCAAACGAGCCTTGTTGCGAACAATAATCCCATGAGCATCTTGCTTGTTCTTGAATACCCAGTTGGTTCCAATGACATTATGGTTCTCCGTTGGCCTTGGCACCAATCTCCACACCTTGTTGTGCTCGAAGTTGTTGAGTTCTTCATGCATGGCATTAAGCCAATCCGGATCCTCGAGTGCCTCATAGACCTTTTGGGGTTCAACACAAGAAACAAACGCGTGATGTTCTCAATAGTTTTCTAATTGTCTAAGAGTGCTTACCCCCTTTCTTAAGCTTCCAAGCACATTCGTCATGAGATGATCTTTCGTAGTGAGCTTGGACGCAATCTTGGCGGCATGACACTCCAATTCCTCCTCACGAGTGAGTTGAGGAGCGGTAACTTGATCATCTTGAGCGTCGTCTTGAGCTTGTTCTTGATCTTGAGCTTGCTCTTGATCTTGAACTTGCTTGGTGGTAGGAACTTGATCTTGGGCATCACTTGGTGGATTATTACCATCTTGAGGTTGATCTTGCCCTTGATCTTGTTCATTTGGTTGAGGGCCTTCACTTTGTTCTTCGAAAGCGTGTGGGTCTTGGGTTGGTGATGGTTACACTTGAGTGGAACATTGTCCTTCTCCTTCGGCCACAAGGGGTTCCTCAATGGGTAGGATATGACCAACACCCATTCTTCTTATGGCTTGGGGAGGAATTTCATCACCTACATCACAAGTACCACTTTGATCCACTTGGGAGCCATTATTCTCATCAAACACCATGTTACACGTCTCCTCAATGAGTCCCATGGACTTATTGAGAACACGGTAAGCATGAGAGTTTGTAGCATAACCAACAAATATACCCTCATGAGCTCTAGCTTCAAATTTAGACAAACGAACCCCTTTCTTGAGAATGAAACACTTACAACCGAACACCCGAAAGTACTTGAGGTTGGGCTTGTTGCCCGTGAGTATCTCATATGGAGTCTTGTTCAAGCCTTTGCGGAGATAGAGCCGATTGGATGCATGACAAGTGGTGTTGATGGCTTCGGCCCAAAAGTTGTACGGAGACTTTAACTCCGCCATCATGGTCCTTGCCGCGTCCATCAAAGTCCGGTTCTTCCTCTCCGCTACACCATTTTGTTGAGGGGTGTAAGGCGCGGAATATTGATTCTTGATCCCCTCATCACTAAGAAACTCATCCAAGGTGTAGTTCTTGAACTCGGTGCCGTTGTCACTTCTTATCGTCAAGATCTTTGCATTGTGTTGACGTTGAGCTTCATTTGCAAAGTCGATGACTGTTTGTTGGGTCTCACTCTCCCTCTTGAAGAAATATACCCAAGTGTATCTTGAATAATCATCCACAATCACCAAGCAATACTTTCTACACCCAAGACTATCAAAGGATGGAGGCCCAAAGAGATCCATGTGAAGGAGCTCCAAGGGCCTCTTCGAGTAGATGATGGTCGTGGGTGGGTGAGCCTTCTCATGTAGCTTTCCTTCGATACAAGCACTGCAAGCATGATCTTTGGCAAAACTAACATTTTTTAGTCCACGGACATGGTCCCCCTTGAGAAGACTTTGCAAAGATCTCATATTGACGTGGGCTAAACGGCGATGCCAAAGCCATCCCACGTCAACTTTAGCCATTAGGCATGTCGCGGTCTTAGTGGGTCGCTCCAAAAAGTTAATCACATAAAGACCATTCTCGACATGCCCAACAAAAGCTACTTTAAGAGTCTTGCTCCACAAGAGGGCCATGGTATCAATATCAAAGAAAGGGGCAAAGCCCATGAGTGCAAGTTGACGAACGAAAAGTAAGTTGTATGCAAGGGACTCGACAAGCATGACTTTCTCGATCATGAGATCATGAGAAATGACAACCTTGCCAAGACCCAATACCTTAGAAGATGAGGCATCACCACACTCGACATTGGTGGGCATAGATGAGACCTTGTGCACGTCCACCACCAAGTCCTTGCTTCCGGTCATATGATTTGTGGCTCCACTATCGAGCAACCATGATCCCCCACCGGAAGCAAACACCTACAAGAGATCAATGCTTGGTTTTAGGTACCCATTTTGTAATGGGTCCATTGATGTTAGTAACAAGGGCCTTAGGAACCCAAATATACCATTCAATGTACTCATAAGAAGAACCAACAAATTTGGCATAAACATGCCCATCACTAGCACGACATAACACATAAGAAGGGTTAAAGTCGTCGGCTTTGTTGGAAGGAGTGGCATTGCCCTTCTTGACACCACCACCCTTCACATTGTTCTTCTTCTCCTTAGAAGCACCCTCTCCCTCCTTCATAAAAGTTTGCTTGAGAGGAGGAGGTCGTTTGGCCTTGTCATTCTTCTTCTTATTCTTGGACTTGGGTGCAAACCCAATTCCCTCCTTGCCCACAACTTCCTTCTGATTGCTCAAAAGGTCGTTGAGGTTCTTCTCACCTTGTATGCAAGACACAAGGCCTTTCTCAAGTTGCTCCTTCAACTTGGCATTCTTCTCCACAAGATGCACATGCTCACAACACGGGTTAGTAGCATTTGCATTATCAATTAAAACCATATGAGGAAATGTGGCTTTCTCCTTGGTTAGCTTCACTTGGAGTTGATCATGAGACTCTTTGAGGCTAGAATGAGCACCCTTCAAGGCCTTGTGAGCCTTGTCAAGTATATCAAACTCCTCCTTGAGTCTAGCATGGTCAACCCCAAGTTTGGCCTTCTCGGAATTGAGCACACGAGATACAACCAGAGCATGATCAAGATCTTTCTTTAATTTAGCATGATCATCGTTGTGTGACTCCTTAAGAGCGAAACGATGACCACGCTCTCCCTCAAGCACATTAGAGATATCCGATATCTCATCGGCATAGTCATGACTATGCCCTTCCATCTTAGAGATGGTTTCTTCGTGAGCCTCGATCATGTCATTGGCTTCACCAAGTTGTTCCAAGAGAGCAACAAAGTGCTTCTTGGCCCTTGAGCTTACTCATAAAAGACTCAAATTCATTTTCCTCCTCCTTCGTCCCCTCACTTTCATCAATGCAATCCATCAAGGAAGGATTAGTAGTGATGGTAGTTTTGATGTTGGGGGTTACCTTGTTAGTGGCTTTGGCCATGAGGCACTTGGCGGTGATGTTCTCGTTGGGTGAGTCGAATAGGGACACCCGTGGAGTTGTTGCAATGGCAACGGAGGCCATGGCAACCGTCTCACCGTCATCATCATCATCCTCATTGTACTCTTATTGTGCCACCAACCCGTTGGGAGGAGTCTTCTTGGTGAAGTTGTTCTTGTTGGGGAAGGACTTCGCCTTGTCTTTTCGGATTAGCTTGCCACCATTGTCTTCCCTCTTTTCATACGGGCAATCCACAACAAAGTGGCTCACATTGCCACAATTATAGCAAGTCCTCACACGTTGCTTGCCCTTGGCACCACTTGAGTTGTTCTTGTTGAAGTTGGGCCTTGAGTTCTTCTTGCTCCAAAATTGCCGTGAAGCGAGAGCCATGTGCTCATGATAACATATTTGGTATCTTCGGGGCAACATTCCTCTTCTTCCTCTTCACCTTCTTCTTCCACACTAGGCTTGGCCTTCAAAGCAAGGTTGGGCTTCTTTGATCATTGAGAACGCAACACCGCATTGTCGGCGGTCTTATCCAAGATCCTCATGGCAACAAACTCATCCAACACTTCACTTGAGGACAAGGCGTGAAAGTCCGGCCTTTGGCGGATGACGGAGGACATGGACTTATGGTAAGGCATCATGGCCTTGAGAAACTTGCGCTTGATCCAATTGTCATCCGTATCCTTGCTCCCATGGTCTCGGAGTGAGACCGCGAGAGTGGTTAATCTCTGGTAAAGCTCTCGAGGTTCTTCATCTTCAATCATTGCAAACTCATCGGCTTCATCTTGCACCACTTCAAAGTTTGAGCGTTGAATGCTTGTGCTTCCCTTGTAAATGGAAACAACATGTTGCCATGCTTCCTTGGCCACGGTGAACGGACGGAGGTGCGCAATATCTTCGGGAGGAATGGCTTCCTGAAGGATGAAGAGAGTGGACTCGTTGAATTGATGATCCACGGCTTCTCTAGGAGTGAAGTTGCTTGGGTCGTGCGGGTAGAAACCTTGCTCAATAATTCTCCAAAGATTAGTAGAACTATGATTTAAATGACGTTTAAAGCGATATACCCAAGAGGCAAAATCCTCATTTTTCACAAACTTAGGAGGAGGACCAACATGATTCATATGCGTGGAGGGAACCGGTCCTCCATAAATAAGTGGAGGTTCAACTTGGGCAAAGATGCCACTCCCACTTCTACCACTAGGAAAAGGAACTTGATCACTAGTAGCTTCCCCCTTGTTGGAGTTAGCATCCGTCACCTTGTTAGTGGGATCGACCACTTCCAACGGTGCGGTGGATAATTTAAAACCATCAAGAAAATTCTTAAGCATGCCTTTGACCTCGGCCGTCATGGAGGTTTTCAATGTGTCCAAGGCCACATTGAACTCCTCACGAGAGACCGAGGATCCACCATCGGCCGTAGACAAGGACGGACTCACACCGGGGTGCTCCTCCCCCTCGTCTACGGTGTCACCCATACTCTTTGGATGGTAAAGTCCTTAATAAAGAGACGAGGCACAATGCTCCCCAAGAATCCACTAGGGCCACCGTATTCTCCTCACGCGCTCACACAATGCGAGATGCCGTGATTCCACCATTGGTGCCCTTGGAGGCAGCGACCGAACCTTTACAAACAAGGTTGGCGCAATCTCCACAACTTAATCGGAGGCTCCCAATGACACCATGAAGCTTCACCACAATGGAATATGGCTCCGCGGTGACCTCAATCGTCTAGGGTGCTCAAACACCCAAGAGTAACAAGATCCACAAGGGATTAGTGGGGGGAATCAAATTTCTCTTGGTGGAAGAGTAGATCGGGGCCTTCTCAACCAATCCCTAGAAAATCAACAAGTTTGATTGGCTAGGGAGAGAGATCAGGCGAAAATGGAGCTTTGAGCAACAATGGAGCTTGGGAAGGGAAGAGGTGGTCTTCTTGAGGAAGAAGACCCCCTTTATATAGTGGGGGAAAAGATCCAACCATTGCCCACTCACTCAGCCCGCGAGACGCGGTACTACCGCACATGCTCGCGGTACCACCGCAAGGCGCTACGGTACTATAGCATCTTGTTGCGGTACTACCGCCCATGCAGTAGAAGCCAGGTGAGGTCCTGTTGCACATTGGGAACAAGCGGTAGAACAGCCGGAGCGGTACTACCGCGCGCCCCTGCGGTACTACCGCAGGGCAGGGCTCAACCGGACTGGAAAAAGCACGGACGAAATAAATTACGTCCGTGACTAGTTCCGCTGAGTTTGGGACGTGCGAAAGTCCAACACAGTATTACCGCTCGTAGGAAGCGGTACTACCGCGTAGGGGCGGAAGTAAAAAATTACTTCCGTGCCTACTTCTGTGCGCCAGCGTTCTCGGCTAGAGGCAGCGGTACTACCGCTCGCGAGGAGCGGTACTACCGCACATTGCGGTACTACCGCTTCACTGAGCGGTACTACCGCGGACCCCTGCGGTACTACTGCTCCCTTAAGCAGTACTACCGCACGCCACAGAAGCTATATCACTTGAAAGCCTTCATCTCGCAGAGACAAGGATAAACGGATGGTGCTCCAATGAAGCGAAGGAAAGGGCGTGCAAAGGAACAGATGTGTACGTGTTGATTCCACCCTAACCTTTCCGAAGCGAACCCCCTCTTAATAGTACGGCTTTCCTACGACTCAAATCCACCGAACAGAAACATAGAGAACCGCCGTCTTCGATAGGCTCCGAGGGGCACCGAATCGTCTTGTGCCTACACATGAGATATCTGAAATGCTCAATGCACACGATTAGACCGCAAATGCACTATCATCAATCACCAAAACCACATAGGGAGAAATATGCCCTTACAACGTGGCTACGAATAAGGGCGTGGTGGGAAGAGTGAATTGGCAGTTACTCGCCCATGCGTTAAATTCATTCACGGGCCATTACCAGAGTGGCCCCACCGCAATTGGCGTTACACGACGCGTGGGAAAATCGGAAACTGACCCAAGCTCGGGTTAGTGAAGAAGCAAAGAAGATCTCAAAGGGCGATGCTACCCTTGCGCTCCTGCCTATGCACTGGTTAGGGCCTACCCTGACGACGCCCAGCTGCGCATTCGTCTCAGGCCCGGGGGCTCCTGTCGGTTCAACAAACCCTGGGTCCGTTGCCGAGACTGTGCATAGGCCCAAGGACAAGATTACAACACCAAGGTCAGATCAAAGCATGAGGGATCAATTCTTTGGCAGGGCTAAAGTGCAGATCAAGAAGACCAAGATGAGCTAGAGAAGCAAGATATCGCTAAGGAAAGAACCTCCCTTGCCGGACAGGCGAGCCTGGCAAGGTTGGGTTTGCCCAGGAAGCAGGTGTCCAGATCGTCCCGGCAGGCTTGCCGGGGCTTACGGAGGCAAACCACTCCACCGCACCACCTCATCACGATGCACATCATCGATCAGTGCGGTGTCAAGCTCCAAAGTGACTAAGTGGCTGCTATTTGCCACATGGCAGCTGCTTCCTACAGAAAATACCCCCAGGCGACACCCATCCTGAGACGTGTCAAGCAAGCAGGCGCGAAGCTGGCAAAATAGCCCGGCAGGGCCTGCCGGGCAAGCTGAGATGTGACGTTGAGCAGCGCATTTAATGCGCTCTGTCTGCCTGCAGAGTTAGGTATGGTAGCAGTGTTTGCTATCTAATCAGTATGTAATGACTGATTTAACACTGTGGTGACCCCTTGATCTATAAAAGGAGGCCTATGGCAACCGGAGAAGGGGTTGGCTGATCCGGACCCTTGCACACTCATATGCGCGTAGCTGCTCTCGCCCCGAGGCGACCTTACCGGGCAAGAGCGCTGCGTTCCTCCACCATTTTTCCACCATCAATCCACCAAAGTAGGAGTAGGGTTTTACGCCTCACGGCGGCCCGAACCTGGGTAAAAACGACCCGTGTGATCTCTGCCACGCTGTGTGACGCTTCTCCGCTCTTTGTGCAATGTGCCAATCCCCCAGCCGAACCAAAAGGGGCTCATGGCCCCATAGGTGGCCGTTGTTTCCCACGACACAATGCTTTTAAGGTGAGGTGACTTTATTTGGAGATAACTGATAGGGATTTCTATTCCCAAAACAATCAGCAAGCGCTCCAGGGCAGGGCAACTGGAGTGGATGATGCTGTGAAGTGAGGCCTCCGACAGATAAACCACCACAAGTGAAAGTTTTTTTAGCAGTGGGAGTAGAAGCATTTGTGCCAGATCGTCTGGTAGATGGCACCGAGCGAAAGTGTCGGTGTGGAGAGAGGTGGAAAACCACGAGATGGACAACGATGGTGTGGGCACAAATTCTTGGCCTTTGGTTCATGGTACGTAATTTTTGTGGTAATGGTAGAACTCAAACTGTTGGAGTTTTTTGAATTCAGGGGATGTTAGCCAGGCGTCCACCATGGAGGGTATGGACAGCAGGTAGCGTGTCAGGATGCAGAGGCGTTGAACGGAGCCCTAGTGGGAGGAGATGATGGCTCTGAGGAGTTCAAAATCATGAACGACAGATAGCTGATGACAGTCGAGATTAAGGGGCGTGGCGCGCCATAGAAGGCACCACCGAGTTGAGAGGACTTGGGTGCGGCAGCAATCCTTGGTGGAGAGAAGCGAGATGATCTCCCCAAGGATGTCTTCCGAGAGATAGATGATGTGGTCCACCTGAGATTCTATGGGTTCCTTAGATCCGGTGGGGGGGGGCTTGCCGCTTCTCCTCACGCTGCCGGGTGCGGGATCTAGCACTGGCGGGAGCCTCATCTTCTTGGCGTTGGGGCCAGCTGAATCCATTTTCCTTGTGGCGTCGTGCTGGGCTCATGGGTTTGAGCAGAGTAGTGAGAGACGAGCCTAGTGGCAGTGCGAGTGGGTAAGCAGGAGGGCTGGGGTTTTCTGTAGGAGCGAGGAAGAAGAGGAGCAGGTGTTTTTTGTACGAGTGAGGAAGAAGGTGAGCGGGGGTTTTCTGTATGAGTGAGGAAGATGGGGAGCGGGGGGATTTGGGGGGAGATGGAAGCAGGCGAGTCCAACAAGCTGCAGTATAAGTGGAAGCGAGGAGGAAGCAGGGTTTTTCTGGGATCGCCCCTCTTCAAGAAAAATGGGGGTTTCCTCGCAAAAAAATAAAAACAAATGGGCTTTAAGATGGATAGGCTTTTGTATCGGCCTAGTCGTCTGCCCGTGTTTCGTACTGGTGGGCCTTAACACTAGAGGTAGCCCATTAGAGACACTCTCTAGCTCTCCAGCTTATTTGCCCATTTAAAAGAAAAAAAGAGATGCCTCCAGCTTAATTATGGCTCCTCATGAGTAACATTTTTCAACTTCAAAAAAGTTATAGCTCCTTCTCGGGCCGGCTTGGCATCCACCAAATTAGAGGATGCTGTACTGCATGCAGACACTCACATTGGTCGTAGCACGGCAAAATGAGGGGTCAAATAACATGCCCACACACTGGTACGCGTCGGTGCTATACAAACGGTTTACCCCTTTCTGCGACGGTATTTGGAACCGTCGCCAAGTGAGTGTGGGCGATAGGGGTGTCCTTCCCACACGACCCAGAAACCATCGGGGATAGGTAGCCTTGATGCATACAGTTGTCCCTATATAAGCTTTTCAATATCTCAAATATCCCAAATGCTTCATCCTTGGTACTCGTTTGTGCTCGCATTGCCATCGCAGTCGGAGTTTTGTGGTTTTACCTAAACCAGGCAGATTCCAGGCACGGGAGTTTTCCAGGTACGTACCAAACTGGCTCTACATTTAAGATGCCTGGCACATCACAAACAGTTCATGATTATAAACCGTGTACGATAGGTTAGACAATCACACACATTTAGTTTTCCCGCACCGTATGTGCCAGTGTCTGACATCACACACGCTTTGCAAACGACAACTGTGTGCATTGTTACACATGTTTCCTCTCCGTGAACCATGTCGGATTATGATGTATATCGCACACGCTGTGCTTTATTTATCGTGTGCGCCGTAATGACCTGCACACCGTAATTTCGCCCTAATTTAATTGCTGCTATTTAATATTGTGCCTAATTTAAACTTGAAAGTAGGCTATGGCTTTATTCATATCCATCAGGTTCAAACAACCAATGCATTATTCGATTGACAGGTACATATGTTTAAGAATTACATAAGCACCAAATAAAGAATGATGAACGAGGGTTCTATACTTGTACTATTACAGATGGAAAAGAAAGAGGCGACAGACATTCTGGTTGCTGAACAAGGTGAAACAGAATGGCCCTATTGTGCTCTCCTGGATGCAGAAGGCACACACGACTCTAGTCCAACCCCTTGGGATGGCCGGCCGCCAATCATGTAGTTTGAGAGGTAATCTTGAGTAAACTGCTTTAGGATCCACTGCAAAGGAAAAAAGATTCAGACATTGTCATCTAACACAACTCATTACGGGCAGTAAAAAGAAGGCTACAGGGTTCTTACTTACCATCCTGCAGTTCACTGTTGTCTTGCATAAAGTGTAAACAAATAGTTCGATTGACATCTTTTGACCCATTTTAATAACAATCTTTATCAGTTTCCTCACTTGATGCTTGTTCATGAATATCTCATTGCCCCATACGCAGAAAGGGTCGAAGTGTGGATCTTTGGCAATGACATATGTACCTAGAAGCACCAAGTTAATATTAGAAGCTAAACAACAATTGCAAAATGATGTAGTACAACACTCCCTCCATCCCATTATATAAGATTTTATTACATGTATATCTAGACATCATCAGAACATTAAGGTAACACTCTTCCTTGTTACTATGTAGCCTGGGATTGCACATTTAGTCATTCAGTACAATGAATGTTGCTATGTAGACTCAGATATATTAAATATGGCCCTAGTTAACCTACTGATAAATGGGTTACAGATATATTCAGTGAAATGTCCGATTCGACGATTAATCCCTTATCAGCCCCCAGGCTATATGGTACCAGCTACCAATATCCTGAATAGTGAGTACATATAAGCAATGCGATGAAACTAACCTCAATGGAAAATAGCGCTGTTCTCAATATTGTCCTGTATGAGTACATATAAAGGAATGTTAAGCACAACAGGCTAAACATCAACCAAATATATCCATGGTAGACAACATAATCTACAAATCACAGCTTCAGTGTGCAGGCTTAAGCACACTAGTTAAGCAAAACAAGAAGTGGAAAGGTGTGTTAACTGCATCAGGCATAACATTTAAAAACATGCAAATAGTCATTCAAACTGGTATTGTGCAGGTCTAAAGTACACTAGTTATTGTTAAAAAAACAAAAAGGCATGTTAACTGCAATATCCTTAACAACAACCAAATATTGTAATTCATAGTGGTATTATTGAAATTGTTATTGATGAGATTGAACTGCACGGCAAATAGTTGCACATATAGAGCATCACATTGTGAAGAGCTGAAATAAACAAGGCATAAGGCCATCTCTAGCCGACCCTTTAAAAGTTAAAGGACTAAAACCCTTAGTTGATATATATATATACTCCAGCAATTTTTGGCCGTTTCTAGTCGATCCCCTAAACTTAATGTTGTAAACTTCAATTTGATCAAGTTCAAAGCAGGTTCAACCGAAAGTAGCATGCATTCAAACATAAACATCGATAGTTTTGCATAACCAAACATAAAACATAAATTTAAACTAAGCTAAACTACTTTCGGTCAAAGTGGAGGTCGAGCCAATCCTTCCTCGTCAGGTACGGTGTGCCGCGAGCCGGGTCCGGGCAGGTGCCGTCATCGGGGTCGTTGGGGAAGACACTCCTCCACTCATCGACGTCGATCTCCTCGTCCTCGTCGCCCACCTCGACACCCACCGCGCTGCCGTCCTCGCCGCCTTTGACCTCGTCATCGGAGGAGAGCGTGATAACCTTGCCACCCTCTGTGCCGGTAGAGATCACCCGCTCCGCCTCCACGAGCTCCGGGTGCTGCTGGCGGAGCTCTTGCATGTAGGCCTCGTCGGCGGCCTCGGCCTCGAGGCGCTCCCACGCCTCGCGGTCCTCCCGCGCCATAGCCGAGCTCACCACCCCTGGCTCCGGTGGAACGAGGTTGATTGGACATGTGCCGAAGGGGAAATTGAGCCTAGCCACCGCGCCGTGGTAGTGGATCTGCCAGCGGTCGCACTCCATGGCCGCGAGCTCGGCCGTGTGGAAGCTACCAAGCCACCGGCTGGTGTGGGTCTCCCGATCTGTAATCTTGGTGACCCACGTCCCCCACCGCCGCTGCCGGACCCCGAGGTAGGACCTCGTCGGATGCCGGGTCTGAGGGAGGATGGGGAAGTCCTCGAACCGGCGGAGGGGCGCGGCGACGGGCGGATCGGGGGACCGGCGACGACGGATCGATAAAGAGCCCGCGGAGGACGACGGGGACACCTCGGCGGCCACCTCGCCGGCGTCGGGCGAAGAGGCCGCGATAAACCTCTTTTTGGCCATTGGCTCCTCGAGCTCCCCGGCACACATGCAGAGGTTGAGGATGGAGGCGGCAGCGATGGCGGCGACCTACCAATGGTTTCGGGGGTGGTGTGTGTCTGTGTGAGCGGAGGTTTTGGGGAGTATGTGGTGTGTGTGGATGGGGGGGCAAGGTGGTGTTTGAGGAAATACCGCGGCAACTGAAAATTTTACTAGGCGGGAGTAACAAGGCGGGGCTACTGAAAATTTGGATCAAGGGCGAGCAGATATTTTTGAGATTGCGAGGGATGCAGAGGCGGGAGTATTTGGGGAGTGAGCTTGTGTGCTTGACACGCCGGCTGTTTACTGTAGCCGACGCACCTTCTCGCGTAAGCCATAGGCCTACTATACACCGACGGTGCTCTAGGATATTTTGTACTACATCTCATACAGTTGGTGATAATAAACTGTGTGCGATCTACTTGATTTTTTGTCTTGATTTGAATTACATAATGGGGTCATAGCTGCAATGGACGGTGTTTGAATTGGTAGAACTTTTATCTGCAGTGAACATGCAACTATAGGTGTGTCGTCAAAAAAATTAGAATTATTCAGGGTTCGTTTGGACATTTTTATACATTAACTTGGTTTTCTAGGCATTTCAGGTGCACAATTCAAAATTAAACTACATGCACATGCTCCGGTCCACCAACATGGGTTGTAAAATCATATTTGTGTCCATGGGTTTATGCTTATGTCCCATGCAAGAAATGGGAATGAATTTCGAACACCACGACACCGTGGTTCTCCGGCAAATGTTTAGGTGCTTGCTTTTGTAATTCTAGTAAATACAAAACCCATCTGAAATTCATGAACCTTGGCATGCTATCATGGAACATCATCAACATGCTGGGGTAAAAAAATATTGTCCCATTTGGGGTAGGTTATGGTATAAGCTTCTCGCAAACCAGAGCTTCTCTCACAACAAGCCTGATGGTTTCGGTAGGGAACGTGCCACCTTGGGGGACGAAACAATATAGGTTGCCTCTTCTTACTTTCAAATTTTTTTCTCATGATAACATAGAACAACAGGAGTGTTGTTCAATTTTTGGATTTTTTCGGGGATCGTTTGGACATTTTTATATGTTAACTGAGTTTTCTAGGCATTTATGTGCATAATTCAAAATTGAACTACATGCACATGCTCCAGTACATAAAAACGGGTTGAAAAATCAAATGTTTGTCCTTGGTTGCAAGCTTAGGTCACATGCAAGAAATGAGAATGAATGTCAAACACCTTGACACTGTCGCTCGGCCGCTAACATTGAGATACATGGTTTTAAAATTCTAGTAAATCGAAAAGTCATCGGAAATTCATGAAACTTGACATGATATCATGGAACGGCATTGACATGCCGTGGTAAAAATATTGTCCCATTTGGGGCTGGTTTGGGTATAAGCTTCTCGCAAACCACAACTTCTCTCACAACAAGCCTGATGCTTTTGGTAGGGAACGTGCCACCTTGGGGGAAGAAATGGTATCTGTTGCCTCTTCTTACTTTCAAAATTTTTCTCGTGTCAACATAGAACAACACGAGTGTTGTGTCAATTTTTGTGATTTTTCGTGGTTCGCTTGGACAATTTTATACATTAACTGAGTTTTCTATGCATTCATGTGCATAATTCAAATTTGAACTACATGCACATGCTCCAGTGCATATAAATTGGTCCAAAATTGGAATGTGTGTCCTTGGTTACATGCTTAAGTCCCATGCAAGAAATGAGAATGAATGTCAAACACCTTGCCACCATCGCTCGGCCGTTAACATTGAGATACATGGTTTTTAAATTCTAGTAAATCGAAAACGCGTCTGAAATTTATGAAACTTGACATGCTAGCATGGAACAACATCAACATGCAGTGGTAAAAATATTGTCCCATTTGGGGCAGGTTGGGGTATATAAGCTTCTCACAAACCAGAGCTTCTCACAACAATAGGGCCTACACAACAAGCCTCATGGTTACGGTAGGGAACATTTCACCTTTCTGGATGAAATGATATCCGTTGCCTCTTCTTGATTTCAATTTTTTTTTCTAGTGTCAACATAGAACAACATGAGTGTTGTGTTAATTTTAGGAATTTTTCGGGGCTCGTTTGGACATTTTTATACATTAACTGAGTTTTCATTGCATTTATGTGCATAATTCAAATTTGAACAACAGGCATATGCTCTAATGCATATAAATTGGTTGAAAATTCAAATTTGTGGCTTGGTTGCATGCTTAGGTCCCATGCAAGAAATGGGAATGAATGTCAAACACCCTGCCATCGTCACTCGGCTGCAAACATTGAGATACCTAGTTTTTAAATTCTAGTAAATCCAAAACTCGTCTGAAATTCATGAAACTTGGCATGCTATCATGGAGCGGCATCAACATGCCGTGGTAAATTTTTTGTCCCATTTGGAGCAGGTTTGGTAATAAGCTTCTCACAAACCAGAGCTTCTCATAACAAGCCTGATGGTTTTGGTAGGGAACGTTTCACCTTTCTGGGTGAAACGATATCCGTTGCCTTGATTTCAAGTTTTTCTCTAGTGTACAACATAGAACAACAGGAGTGTTATGTTAAATTTTGGAATTTTTTGGGGTTTGTTTGGATATTTTTATACATTAATTGAGTTTTCAATGCATTTATGTGCATAATTCAAATTTTAACTACATGCACATGCTCTAATGCATATAAATTGGTTGAAAATTCAAATCTGTGTCCTTGGTTGCATGCTTAGGTCCCATGCAAGAAATGGGAATGAATGTCAAACAACCTACCACCGTCACTCGGCCGAAAACATTGAGATACCTGGTTTTTAAATTCTAGTAAATCAAAAACTCGTCTGAAATTCATGAAACTTGGCATGCTATCATGGAGCGGCATCAACATGCCGTGGTAAATTTTTTGACTCATTTGGGGCAGGTTTGGGTATAAGCTTCTCACAACAAGCCTGATGGTTTCGGTAGGGAACGTTTCACCTTTGGGGACGAAATGATATCCGTTACCTCTTATTGCTTTCAAAATTTTTCTAGTGTCAACATAGAACAACAGGAGTGTTGTGTTAAATTTTGAAAATTTTCGGGGTTCGTTTGGACATTTTTTATACATTAACTGGGTTTTCTAGGCATTTTATGTGCATAATTCAAATTTGAACTACATGCACATGCTCCAGTGCATATAAATTGGTTGAAAAAACAAATCTATGTCCTTGGGTGCATGCTTAGGTCCCATGCAAGAAATGGGAATGAATTTCAAACACCAAGGCACTGTTGATTGCTGGCAAAATGTTGAGATACTTTGTTTTTAAACTCTAGTAAATCCAAAACTCGTCTGAAATTTAATGCGCAAGCTCATCGAGAAGCATGCGAGCTGTTCAACGCAGGATTTGTGCATCTCTTCCACGCAAACGGTTCAGATTGAATATGGTATGCAAAGCCTAACTTTGGCACTAAGCCAAGGGAAAATGGGCCGAGCAGGATTTGTACATCCCTTCAACGCAAATGTTTGTTTTGGATGACCCGTGTGCAACCACATACATTGGTAAGATTTGCATATGTCATATTGGGTATGTTGCCATTTGTCAAACTAGAAAGATTGACATTTGTTGATCTAGTAACATTGCCATTTGTCAACCTTATAACACTGCGTTTTGTCAAAATATGCAGCTAAAAATCACCAGCACTATCTAATTTTTGCAACTAAAATTCAGTAATTAAGCATAGATTTCATTCATAGATTAAGCAGTCATTCTCACCGGGAAGCGAGACAGCCTTTGACCGCCGCCCGCCTCGCTCCTACTAGTCTGTATTCATGGCGTGCCCGAGCGGCCGCACCCCCCATCCTCGCCACACACACAATCCTCTCTCTCCGCCCGCATCCTCGACGCCGCTCTCAGTCCTCAAGGCCGTCAGTGTATGAGGATGCCGCCGAAGCGCCCCATCGGAGGGAGTGGCGACGCCGGGGCTGCTGAAGCACCGGAGCACGGCGTGAATATGGAGACAGAGGTTTCCATCACCGCCGACGAGATGGAGAACGAGGATGCCAACAAGCGGAGGAGGGTCGAGAAAGAACCGCAAGTGACTCCAGCAGGCCTAGACTTCATCAGCAACTTCCCCGATGATATGTTGACAGTCATCATATCCCTCCTCCCAATCAAATATGGGGCGAGGACAACCGCCCTTTCCCGGCGGTGACGCCCCCTATGGCTCCTCACCCCTGTCGACCTCCTCGACGCCCACGAGCTCTGCTATGGCTATCGCAAAAGCTTGGATGCGTTCTCCCAGATCCTCGGTAGTCACCATGGCCCAATTAGAGGCCTTATCACCGGCAAGTTCCGTTCCAATGGCAAGGACCGAGCCAAGATTGATGAGTGGTTCTGATCCCCCGCCATAGATCAGCTCGAGGAGCTTAGTTTTAATAATGGGCATATGCGCTCGCTGCCAACGTCCGTGCTCCACTTCGCACCCACGCTGCGCCTCGCCAAGTTCATGAACTACCATTCCCCCCCCCTTAATGACGCGCCCACTCTTTTTCTACCACGACTAAAGCACCTCGAGGTCGTCGCCGTCTGCATCCCAAAGGATGACATGGAGCGCCTGCTCCGTGGCTATACTGCACTCGAGTTCCTTCGTCGTCAGGTGATGAATTGGTCCAGTACCTTCCACATCACCTCCAGGACTCTCCGGACTATTTATGTGTGTTGCTGGTGCTGCAACGAGAGATCACAAAAGGTGGACCACAATATGGTCATTGAGGACACACCTTCACTTGAGAGATTACTTGTAGTTGATCAACAAGGTCCAACAAGAATCAATGTCATTTCTGCGTCGAAATTGACAGCGGTGGGCTACTCGTCTGTCAAATACTACTACTTTTAGGTACAACAGTCGCCTTATACCTCTCCTTCTTGATATCAACATTATTTATAGTTTTGAAGATGTATGTTCGTCTATCATCCAACAAAGCTTCACCCAAATTCTGGGCACAGTGAAGGTCTTGGCACTAGAATTTGTCGGGCCCAACCTAGACCATGTTGTCAGTTGCCTGAGATGCTTTTCGTGCCTGAAGAAGCTGTATATTGAGGTGATGTTCCTTTCCTGTTAAATGTTAACCATAAGGGAGTTCAATTTTTTGCACCTTTTCCCAACTTTACAATGACAATGTACTACGATTTCTGAAGGAATTTTGGAGGATTTCAGGACATACACCCCCACCCCATATTGGTTGCTTGATTCATATGGTTACAATCCATAAGCATTTCTCCTTTGGATTCATCTGTACTAGTTTTCTTAGGGAATTTTTCATCCAATCCAACCTCTTGTGAAGAAGGCTACATTTTTCTAGATTGTAATCAAATGCCCATGTTAATCATGTCAGATCGAAGATGGCACATTGGTGCATTTTACAAATCCTGCACACCAAATAGGCGTGTAGTAGTGTTCAAAACTGCATGTAGGCACTAACACGTTCTCTTCTTTTGCATATAATAATAGGCCCAGAGGTGGATAATGTTTATAACGACAATCACATCGAATGCCTGGATCTGCATCTCTCAAATATTACTTTGAACTCCTACCGAGGGACCTTACCGGAGATTACACTCGCCAGGTTCTTTCTTGCCATAGCAAGGGTGCTGAGGGTACTGAGTTTAACATGCATTTAATTAGGAAAGATGAATGGTATGTTGATCAGAGCCGGCAGGTACTGCAGAATGGAAGAGGCTCCAAAAAAGCTAAACTTCTTATTGGAAAAGCATATGACAGAGTAATTGGAAGTCATTGTGTCAAACCCATACATGACTTGTCAGCGGCTGATCCCTTTGCAGAAATGATGAGGTTTGCAATGTTTGAATTTGGGCATTGTAATCTTTGAATTTGAACCTTGCAATATTTATGGTATTTGTTATATAACGTAATTGGATGTTTAATTTGGTATTGCAATCATGTCATGTTACAAGTATATATATGTTGTTCTTCTGTACACAGAGCATAGATGTTCTGCAGACAGAGCATATCACATAGCACACGGACCGCACTAGGTAACCCGTTAGCGATGAATTCATCAATCGCAAACGGTTATATACCAGCAAGCGTTTGCCCACAACACACATGGCTTATTCCATCACAAACAGCTCGGATGGATCAACTATATGCCACGTATCGCACACACAACTCTAATCTGATTCGTGCTTGATGTCTCCGACATCGCTCGCATAGTTCATCTTATTTTCCACGTATCACTGTGCTGGCCTCTGCTCGCATCCCTCGGAAAGCTCTGCTCGTGTCCGTCGGCGCGCTCTGCTCACGTCCGTTGGCGCGCTCGGCTTGTGGACAGCTTTTCCTTGCGAGTTCAACTGCTATATGCATATATATGGTTGCTCGCCATTGAGGCGACCGCGGAGCGCTCTGCTCGCATCCCTCCGCGCGCGCTCTGCCAGCGGTTGGGCCTGTGCATGATCACGTCGGGGGCCCCATATGAATGCGGTTGCACCACGCGCGTTGCCACGCAATGCAGTTATGTGCGACATGATGGAGTTACGCGCTGCAAATTAGAACTGCCATCAGGGCATGCCGATATTCCAGGCCATCCGGCTTCCCCTTTAATTCCCGCGGCCATTATAACCTTAGTTTCTTCAACCTTTCGATCGCACCCCACAACACAACAAGCACACCCACGACGACACATAGAGAGGGGATGTCTAGCGGTGCTCCAATGGAGTTCGGCGAGCATAAAGTGGAGACCCACGCGAGGGAGACGGATCTCTCGATGGTGTACACCATCGACCCGGCCGTGGTGGACGACTACATCAACACCGTTGAGCAGTTGCTTGCTCGAGACAAGTACAAGGTGGTCGGCATCAACCTCCAGTACACCGCCGGTCGTCCCAACATAGATCAGAAGGTTGCCGTCGCCCAGTTGTGCGTGCGCCATCATGTCCTCATCTACCACTACTGCATGGCCACAGAGCCTTGCGACCGTTTCACCAGGTTTGTCAACAGCACCGACTACAAGTTCGCTATGGTGGAAACCACCGACGATGTAAAAGCGCTCAGGGTTACGGGCTTGTCCTATGAGAACCTTGTCAAAATCCGTGAGCACTACAGGGTCTAGGGCAGCACGAAGAAGGACTCCCTGGTTGAACTCGCCTCGGCCATCATCAACCCATACTACGAAAAGATGAAGCAGGATGCCAACAGAACATGTCCCGTATCCTGGCACAGGGCCTGGATGCGGCAACTAGATGAACCTCACCTCAGGTTCATGGCCAAGAGCGTGTACACATGCTACGAGATGCGCAGGCAGATCATTAACATGAGGAAGTGCCTCGTTACCCAATTCGACGAGGCCGGATCGATCCACAAGAAGAGCAAGCATCACAAGAAGTAGATGATGATCAGATGATCGTTTATCCTAGTTAATCATTCATGTAATAAATAGTTTACTTTGGTGTGTGGAAATGTCATGTGTGTAGTAGCCACCTATGTAATTATGCAGGTAATAGTTTACTTTGGTGTGTGCAAATGTCATGTGTGTAGTAGCCACCAATGTAATTGGATGTTTAATTTGGTTATGCAACCATGTCCTTATAAGTGTGTGTATATATATGTTGTTGTTCTGTATGCAATCCCAATGCAGATCACACACGTCTTATTAGCAGCAATCGTCTGTGTTATTATCGGTCTTCGCACACATTTCTGATTACATACCTGTTTGCCGCGTATCACACACATCTTGTTAAATTGAACCGTTTCTGTTCTCTTGGCTCAACGCAAACAGTTCATCCGCGTGAACCATATGCCATATATCGCCCACACCTTGATCTGGCCGACCCTTTCTTTTGCCTTGCCTAATCACAAACAGTTCATCCAAGTGAACCGTATGCTGTATATCGCACACACCTTCATCTGGCTGCCCGTTTCTGTTCTTTTGCCTCATCGCAAACAGTTCATTGAACTAAACCGTATGCCCCTCATCGCACACACAACTAAATTCTGAACCGTGTTTGATGCATCTGTCATCGCAAAAGTTTTGCATCTTTTTTGATGGTTTTTTTACATCACCGTTTGCGATTATTGCATCGCACACAGTTTCGTCGAAGGGTCTCTGATCGTAGTGTCGCGTTAGCAGCATCCTGCAGTAGTGACAATATACATAGATTGTAAAGGTTGACATGCTAGTCAACATTCACACTAAACTAAGCTTCACAAGATACGGTATGCATACTAGTAGCTAATATTCACAAGCACTTAAGTTCAGCATGTTTACGCATCTAAATGATTCACAAGACTATAACCAAGACAAAGCTGTGAGAAGGTGTAGAAATAAAAAATGATCGATGCTTCTCTGAGCAAAGGGCCTCCCTACGCACGCATTAATTTCCTAGGCATGCTTCTTTCTGCTCAATGTTGCATGCACTTTGAGCATGTTGGCAACTCCACAGCTAGCTTGATGGCTCATCTTGCAATTTACGCTGACACATTACAGCAAACAGAGGAGGCAATAGAGATCACTCAACATCCGACCATTTTGTGCAGTTCCACTGAAATCATCTTCATTGTCTTGAATGTGAAAAGATAGGAAAGGGCGGTACTTAAACGGTGTCGCAAAACAGTAGCACATATCAATAGCTCGGCATGACAAAACACGATCATCTGGACGAAGGGGATACTGACCTGCATGAGGAAGATTATGCATAATTTTATAGGTGGTTAGTTGACTTGCACCTTGGGATCTCCTATGATAGCATGGAGGAAATTCTATGCAATTGATGAGCGCAATTCCTTCCGTGTGGCTGTAGAAAATTTGTCCGACTAACCCCAATATCTTTTTTGCGCAGTTCCACTAAAATAATGCACCGATGTTTGCATGACCCCTACTCACCGGCCAGGCCATCAATTACCCAGTCTCTTTTATCTTGCGTTGATGGCGTGGCTGCAGTGCTTGTTTGCTCCTCCACACATGGCAGGCTCATTCCACACTGCAAACAGCAAGTCAACGTACCAATAGGCTTATTTCATCTTGCGTTGGTCATTCTACCTAGTTACGAATGTAGGAATACCTGGAGCATCGTGACGTCAACTGACAGCAGTTTCCACTAAAATTGAGGTTTGTGCTTCTGTTTGCACAAATAGACACCATATGGAGATAGACAACCCTATTTGCACAAATATGTAACATGGTTATTTAAGCAGTGTCATTTTTTTGCAGCGGCATATGATTAACAACAGCATCTCATATGTTATCTATGGCATTACAATGACAGTATGAAAAAGTTCCATTAACTAAGACGTGCCATCACATCAAATCAACACTGGCACTAGATTAACGGGGGCTTACATTAACATGCATAACAATTGCATTATTACTCTGTGATGACAGATTGGGAGTAGCACTTGATCAGTACGTACATGCACGGTTAACAGGAACGATCGTTCTAACAATGGGTGATACGGAAACGAGAAACACATCATCATGTCAACCATTGTGCAATTAAATTTTGTGCAGTTCAACGGAGATGCAGCTATGTTACCGTTGTCAGAGTTTAGTGTAACGGCCCAAAACACTCTTTATGAGAAATAAAGCAAGATAGAAGCATTTCATAAAATGGTGGTGGCATTGATTCAGTTTATCAATGGCAATAGATTGACAACAACATTACTTAGCAGCGACATCACATTAACAATGGCATTGTTTCATTTTACCTGTGATGTTAGCTTAACAGTAGTAGTAAGGGCATAGGGACAGGGGAGGCACAAGCACATTTTACATCCACCAAGGTGTAAAGTGGTGAGGCAGAGGTGTTGCCGAGTGCGGCAAACATGCAAAGCATGTCTTGATTTGTGCATTTTTTGTTCTCGTCAATGACCTTTCCTATGTGACCACAAGAAATCTAGACGTGCTCATTCTCGGTTGCATTGTCGACCCAACAGCCCCCACTTTTTGTCCTTTTTCGACCAAGAAACCAATCAGGCCAGCATCTTTATTTCCCTTTCCAACCAAGAGATTGATTCATTAGCCAGTATCTGCAGTACCTTTTTTCCTCTAATAGTAGAAATTTAGGTGGTGTTCGAGTGTTCCACAAGCCGACGGTGCTAGCTACATGGGGAGCTTTGTAATACTAGACGAATATCCACATGCAGGATGCAGCGACGTGGGGAGCAATCCTAACTTGATGAAAAAAAGGGATGCAACGACATGGGGAGCAATCCTAACTTGATGAAAAAAGGGATGTAGCGACGTGGGGAGCTGGGCCATTAGAACAAGGCCGGTTCTAAAATAAGTTATACCTCTGTTCAGCGGGATGTGGTGAGGCAGGCGGCGGGATCTGCCAACTCGACGGTGGGGAGCAAGGGTGAGGAGGACCTCCCACGCCGGTGCCAGGTCAGAGAAGATGGCGTGTGTCGGCTTCCTCCCTCGCCACCGGTGACCACCAGCGGAAGAGATCCGGTCAGATCTGTGTCAACCAGAGAGAAGAGAGAGAGAGACAAAGAGAGTGGACACTGCTGTCTTGTTTAGATCTGGAGAGGGTGAGAGAGTGAGAAGAAGAGAGCAACCCTAGCAAGCAAGTCCCGAAGTGGACTAGTGGAGTAGTAATTGTTTTTATCTCCGTAGCGATCATTTTAAATTGAATACGCGTGGAGCCATCTTTTCATTTAACGAACTAGTAAAAAGAAACTCGATCAATAACCGCGCCACCGCGTTCAGGTCACACTTGGTATGGCTGACATTTGGTCCCAGACCCCACATTAATTGGACGACTAGATGTCTCAAATTGTCACGTTACCTGCCTTTTCATGTGCAAATGCGCTCCACCGTGAGTGTACCTGCGCGTGTGTGTGAGGGGAGAGTGAAGTCCAATTTATAAAACTTGAGGTTGTAGAGCTAGTCAAAAACAAACCCTCACATTTAAATCCCTGAAGTTTGTACCTTGTCCTCTGTAATCCCGGTCATTTTTAACCTTAAGGGCATGTGTGGTTCAAGGGGTTTTAACGGGGATTAACAGGGATTGTGGAGGATTAAATCATGTACAAGCCAAATTCCCCTCCATTCCTCTTGAAACCCCTTGGGAGGAGGTTGAACTGAACAAGGCCTAAGACTAACCATAGTGGGAGTAACTTCCAGAGTAACATCGGATCCAACTCAGCAAATTCGCCTATGTGGCAACTAGCTAATGAGGAGAGAGGTAAATTGAGTAACTTATAGCTAGTTACTCATTCTATGAGTAACATCACACATACCAAAACAAAATGACTCTATAACCTAATAAATGAAGCTTTGTGTGACACTACACGTGCGATGACCACTGGAGCAATCCACTCAGGTTGTTACGTAAACATGTTTATACTCTTCATTCATGATTTTTAGTACAAATTGGATGCACATGGCGATGTCATCCTTATACCAGCCACTATTGATGGATGGCCACGCAGCATCACCGTGCTCACCTGCAACTGCAATCTGAGTTGCGCATGCAGGAACTATGACTGCAATGGAGTACTAGACGCACAAGGCATGTTGTTGGTGCCGCTTCATGAGCTACCGAGCCGTCTAGACGAGCGCGCGGTAATAGCCATCACCTGCGGAATGAAGGACGTCATTCTTTCGCCGCGTCCTGGCCATCACAAAGGTGGTGATACACTTTGCGGGGTTGTCAGAGATGGAGTCCGCCGTCCCACTCCAGCGACGGCAGCGCTCGCCCGAGAGCGTGAACGTGGACGCAAATTCGTGCAAACACGGCCGGATTTCATATAAACATGACGGATTTCATTATGTTTACATTAAATAAGTTGTGCTAGTCCATAGCTAAAGGTAGAATTAATATACCTTATCCAAATGGTCGTCGGCCGATCTCCTTGTCCTCCTCCAGCATCCGACTGAAGAAGAATCATGCAAGACACCGGCTATTTTCGCCGTCGTCGCATCGGTGGTGGCCTTCATGGGATACAATCAGCGGTGGCCTCCCGTGTTCTACTTGTCCTCGATGATTGCGGCGGGCGGGGATGTGCTGGCCCTCACCTCGTTGACATCCGCATAGCCGCATAGCCACGTCACCTCGTTGACATCCGCGGTGGCTTCTTTCTTTGACTGCATTGCGCGGCTACGCGCGCGTCGACGGTGGCTGGCGCAGTCGCAGGCAATGGAGGCGCTGTACGACGCGGTGGCATCGAGGGCAGCGATGATACCCGTGCCACTGTGCTCCCCTCTAAGCCGGCGTGGAGAAACTTGGCACTCTTACTCGAGCTGGATTGGAGCGGCCAACTGCGGAATCACGCGGTGGCTTAGGACGGCAACTGGCTCCGTCGGTCTAGGCGAGATAGGTGGAGCAGCGAGCTGCCTCACTCGTAACTGCCGGGCTTGGCGGGCCACACAGACGGCTTTTATGCCGGAGAACTGCTCTTCCTGCTCGTCGGAAGCCGCTGAAAGAGTGGAGAAAATGGTGGAAGGAGGAGCTAGGACGGTGTCCCGCTCCTAAATGGACGTGTGGCCGGAGTGGGTTTCTGACATTCCAAGAGGTTTGAATGAGGCGAGGAGGCGGGTAAAGCTAGGAGTGCAGTGGGCGGCACCCTCGGCAGGCGCGCCGCTTCAATGGCGGACGCAGTGAGGCTAGTCATAGTGGAGGGTAACTTAGACTTGTAACATGCATATGTTACTAGTTTATGTTACTACCTTCATATGGACCTTGACGGTGTACGTCACCTTGTGTCCAGATCTAAGATGCCATTGCCACGTGTACCAGATGAATGACTCCAAATTCAACCCCCGTGATGCTAGGTGCGAGCCGAGGAACACTGTTTGACAGACCCCCCTCAAAATTTTCCTACATTGGTCGTTTGATTCATAGGATAGAATGCTATAGGAATTTTTCCTATGAAATCATGTGTTAATTAGCAATCTAGCATCCACTCCAACTTTTTTTTCACTTCCTTTGTTTTTCCTATGTCAAACACTATGTTAATGCTATGGGATTCAAGTGGACATGCCACTCCAATCCTTTATTTTTCCTATTCCTGCGTTTTAAGTTCCTACGAATGAAAGAAAAGAAACAGAGAGAGTACTTGCTCTAAATGATGTGCCGCTGCAAGAGCTGCCTATATTAATTAACCATGCTATAAAAAGGTGGCCCTGCTTTGGCTATAGTACTGTACTAAAGGTTAGTAGGTCATTGTGCGCTTGGCTCTTCGCCTCTTCCGGAAGTCGAACAATGATGATGGTACTACAGTATATATACTTCTGGTAATTTGACACCGAATGAATTGCTGCACGTCCACCGCTTGTATAAAGCCCACTATTGTATGCAAAAGCTTCTCCTCGTGATACGAGCCACCTCACGTGTGTGGGTGAGGGAGAGGGCATAGTAAGCAAGCTTCTCGTCGTTCTGCGAGTTATCGGGACACATCAAAGTTATTTAGTACTCTCTCCAAAAAGGGTCGACCATGTCCATGGTTACCATCCCGTGCTCCGTCATTGAGTACGTGCATGATTCATGTGCCATCGAAGAGAAGAAAATATTGCATAGTACTCCCTCTATTTCTTTTTAGTCTGCATATAAGATTTGGTCAAAGTCTTATATGTAGACTAAAAAGAAACAAAGGGAGTAGTACGTGCCATCGAAGTGCACGACTCACTTACGCACTGCTTATCTCCATTTTCTTGCAGGACACGTGCACCTTGATGCTAGATGTCCCGCGTGTTGGTAAAAGGATGAACCAAGCTCACGTAAAAAATGAGTGGAAGAACATAGATTCCCGACGACCGAGAAGGAGCAAGGAACCTTGCGGTGGAGCGTCTGCACTCATAATATTTTATATTATTCAGCAATATAAAATCAACCAAATCTCTCCACATTCCTATACCATTCTATAGTGTGAGAATAACTTTGAATGTAAGCCATTGATTCACTCTATCCAATGGTCAATAGTTGGAAAATCCAAACAAAACCAGCCATTGGATCAACTCTTTAGCACTCAGAATGGTGCCACCTTGCACATCCTACTGCAACGCAGAAACTACCGTGCTATCTAGTGAACCAACCCGAACATTCATGCGAAGTTGTGGAGACTTGCAGGGCACGTGCTCATGCAACATGTGGGTTCACAACTTCACATGCTGTCATAGTCAGCTTCACCATTTCTTTTCTTTACTTTTCTCTAAGAAGTACTCCCTCATCATTTATCCTACATGGCACTCCAATGATAATACCATTACAAACATGTAAAACCGATTACCATTATTTTCGTAAGTTGGTTGTCATGTTGCCTGCAATTAAATAATAAAAAACATGTAATAAGGTGTAACAACATCTCTATATCATTGGGAAAAACATCTATAGGTTTGGCATGTGTATTTTAATTAGGTATATGTTTGTGTATGATAATTGACGTGCAAAGCACGCCGAAACACATCATACATCGCCCACCTCACGCATTCACCATAATCCTCGGCCTTCGTGCGACACCTAGTTATGGTATATCTAGTAGCCCATATCGCTTCTCGCTCCTCGTCCTTATAGCCTGCTGACTGTACCTTATTATAATTGCGCTTTGAGCAAATGGCCTCCCTAAGCCCGCATTAATTTCCTGGGCATGCTTCTTTCTACTCAATGTTGCGTGCACTTTGAGCATGTTGGCAACTCTACTGCTAGCTTGCTGGCTCATCTTGCAATTGCCGTTGATGCATTGCAGCACTCCTGCAAGGCCCAGAGGTTAATTTGAGAACAAGTACACAAAGGTTAATTTGACATACATGACTTATAAGTTGACAGAAATCATAACACTTTTTTGGGAAACATGTCGTAAAGTAACGGGATAGACCTCCTTTCAAGCCAATCAACACATGTTCAAAAAACAAAAATTATCAAAAAGTAACGCGATAGACCTTCGATTAACATGTGTTAAAAAATTACAAAACAAAGACCTCGAGGTTCAACTAATAGGATGAAGCACTGTAAATGTTTAATTAAGCCAATTAAACCTTTACAGTGACCCATCCAATTAGTTAATATTGAGTCCACTTCCCATCCGGTCACCCATCTGATGAGTACTTCAGCCTCAGCACAGTTAACTTGGGAGCTCTGTTAGATGAGCTATCGGTAGGGAAGCTAGTCCTTGCTGATATAGGATGCCTCTATGTATCCTTTATGGCGTACCCGGATGACCGCCTGTTGCCGCCCAATGGCCAATGCCATGTCGCCCGCGAATGTAGAAGCTTCCCTCCCTCGTCTAGCTGCTTCCCGTGTTTTCCCCTATTTTTTGCCGCCTGCCCACCTATAGAACCGCCTCGTGCCGGGCAATTCCTCTCCAAACACCTAGCGAGGCGGTTGAACCGAACAAGTCTAGACTTGTTTCTAGTGGATTCGTTGACGTGGCACCGGAAGGGTGTGATAGCTGACTCTGACAAAATAATTGACTTCCACGTTGGCATAAATGCGCATGGGGCCCACTTGTCAGCATGCTGGACGGAGGAAGTAACGCAAGAAGGGTGCGAATCGATTGGCTCACGTGTGATGACCACTTGAGCAATCCACTCAGATTGTACGTAAACAAATTCATGCAAACACGGCTGGATTTCATTACATTTACATAAATAACCGGTTTCCACGCGGAGTAGGTTTCTCGGATTCCACGCGGGTTTAATGTAGGCATTTAAATGCGGCGAGGATGCTCGTTCAGCCGGGCGTTGTCGATGCAACAAACCCTCGCGTGTGTTACCCGGACTGTACACAGGCACGACAGCATGGAAGCCAACAACACCAAGCATCCAAGATGAAACCAAGCCAGAGAGATAGCTCTTTGAGGAATCAAGGGGCTTATCAAGAAGACTAAGACAAGCCAAGAGAACAGGATATCACTAAGGAAAAGCCCCCCTTACCAGGCAGGTGAGCCTGGTCAGGTCGAGGCCACCCCCGAAGACAAGCCCCAAGATTTCCCCGGCAGGCTTGCCGGGGCCGCTGGCGACCTACATCCCCGCCAAGACTCCACCGCTCCACCGCATCGCAACACAAGTCATCCATCTGTTCGGTGTCGAGCCCCTAGATAGCTAAGTGGCTGTCATTTGGCACGTGGCAGCCATTTAGAAGGAAGATCACCTCTATATGACACCCGTCCAGAGGCGTGTCAAGCAGATAGGTGGAAGGTGACTAAGCGGCATGGCAGGGCTGCCGGGCTGCCTCCTCAGCGTGACACCTAGCAGTGCATTTAATGCACTTTGTCCTAACTGTCAGAGTTAGGTATGATAGCACTGTTAGCTATCTAATCAATGGATAATGACCGTTTTGCCATTGTGGTAACCCCTTAGCCTATAAAAGGAGGACCATGGCAACTTTAGAAAGGATTCAGACCCTCGTGTACTCACACGCGCGTAGCTGCTCTCCCCAAGGCGACCTGGCCGGGCTTGAGCACTGTGCATTCTTCATGGTCCCTCCATCAATCCACCAAAGCAGGAGTAGGGTTTTACGCTTCTCAATGGCCCAAACCTGGGTAAAAACCACAAGCGTGATCACTACCATGATGTTCCATTGTCTCCGCTCTTTGTGCGATGCGACCTCCCCCCTGCCTGGCGCGCCAAAGATGTCATGGTGGAACACGATCACCCACCACTTCCCGTGCACCTCAGGCGCCGTCGCCACCGTCAGTCGCCCCTACTTTAGTCGCTGCGTCTCCCACGGCCTCGGACCAGACTCACTCCCCGAGCATCAACACGAGCTTATGGCATCACCACCCCCAAGCTAGAGCCTGGGGCCTGGCCCCCGTCTCCCCCTCTTGACATGGCGAAGGAGGAGGCAAGCAAGAGGAAGGAAGTGGTGCGTGGATGAATGCCTCCACTCCCTCTCATGCCCCCTTTTATAGGCGGTTTGGGACCAGGGGCTAATCCTTCACCCCCGCAAGGGGCTCCTTCGAATCCGACCCGTCCAAGCCACTGCTGATGAACAGGCCCGCCTACCACCCTCTTGCACCAACCTAAGAGGTTCGGGTCTTTGCCATAGGGCCTACCCCGATGATGCTCGGCAGCATGTTTGAACCAGGCCCGGGGGGTCCTGTCGGTGCAACCAACCCTCGCGTGTGTTGCCCGGACTGTACACAGGCACGACAACAAGGAAGTCAACAACACCAAGCATCCAAGACGAAACCAAGCCAGAGAGATAGCTCTTTGAGGAATCAAGGGGCAGATCAAGAAGAGCAAGACAAGCCAAGATAACAGGATATCACTAAGGAAAAGCCCCCCTTACTAGGCAGGCGAGCCTGGTCAGGTCGAGGCCACCCCGAAGACAAGCCCCAAGATTTCGCAGGCCGGCTTGCCAGGGCTGCTGGCGGCCTACATCCCCGCCAAGACTCCACCGCTCCAACGTATCGCAACGCAAGTCATCCATCGGTTCGGTGTCGAGCCCCCAGATAGCTAAGTGGCTGTCATTTGGCACGTGGCAGCCATTTAGAACGAAGATCACCTCTATATGACACCCGTCCAGAGGCGTGTCAAGCAGACAGGTGGAAGGTGACTAAGCGGTGCAGCAGGCCAGCCGGGCCGCCTCGACAGCATGACACCTAGCAGTGCTTTTAATGCACTTTGTCCTAACTGCCAGAGTTAGGTATGATAGCACTGTTAGCTATCTAATCATTGGATAATGACCATTTTGCCATTGTGGTAACCCCTTAGCCTATAAACGGAGGACCGTGGCAACCTTAGAAAGGATTCGGACCCTCGTGTACTCACAAGAGCCTAGATGCTCTCCCCAAGGCGACCTCGCCGGGCTTGAGCGCCGCGTGTTCTTCATGGTCCCTCCATCAATCCACCAAAGTAGGAGTAGAGTTTTACGCTTCTCAGCGGCCCGAACCTGGGTAAAAACCACCAGCATCATCACTGCCATGCTGTTCCATGGTCTTTGCTCTTTGTGCAATGCGACCTCCCCCCTGCCGAACCACAAAGGGGCCGACCCATAGGTGATCGTGTTCCACCACGACAGGCATGCAGTGGGCGGCACCCTCGGCCAGCACGCCACTTCAATGGCGAACGCAGTGAGAGGTCGCGTCTGCCCTGTGCCACCTTGACCGTGGACCTTAGTACATTAGTCATTTGATTCATAGGATTGAATCCCATAGGAATTTTTATTAGTATGGAATCACGTGTACTACTACAACATTTCATTGGAAATCTAGAATCCACTCCAACTTTTTTTTCACTTCCTTCCTTTCTCCTGTGGCATCAAACACTCAGTGCTAATACTATGGGATTCAAGTGGACATGCCACTCAAATCCTTTGTTTTTCATATTCCTGTATTTTAAGAATCCTAGTACTTGCTCTAAATGATGTGCGAATCAAAGAAAAGAAACGGAGGGAGTACTTGCATATAGACCGGAAGGAGGGAGTAGGTACTAGTACTAGTAGTACTCCTACAATAATTGGCGTCGGGTTCCTTGGCTAATGGTTCTTGTTGTTGGACAGGATGAGAGTAGAGGCATAGGGATACTATAGATAGGAAGTCTTGGTGATCCATTATTCCCCATCTCGGTCAGAGAGAACTACTTATTCACCAAATCAGTGAAGTGACAATACACGCTGCAGCAGATGGGACACTTAATTAATAAGCTGAGCCAGCGTGTTGGTGTTACTAAATCAGCCTTACCTTGTACTGCCATCATGTTTTCCAGTGGAGCACGCTTCCGCAAATACGCCTACGCACCTCTCTCGTCCATTAACTGACATATGGGCCTTCTTGTGGTAGACCCACATGTCATCGGCTTAACTATTTAGACTCCGAAGGACGGAGGGCCACGGAGGGTAGTCCGAAATTATTAGGTCGGACGTAACTATAAGACCCTGCTTTTTCGCTTGGCTCTATTGGCATTGTGTTTACTCACTGGGTGAATTATCTTATCGAGAAAGAAGGGACTGCATGCAAGCGCGACGGTCAAGACTGCATGCAAGGAGGAGAGAGACGGGGCTGCATGCAATCGTATTAATTAATATAAATAGTCAATGCATGCCCGATTTAAGGGGTCTTTCTCCCTTTCCCATACCCAGCTATGTACGCGGAACCGATTACTTTCTGTAAATGCTAGAGTTATTTTTGCCTTGGTCTTAGAGATTCTATAGATGGGTCTTTTAAACCCGGATGGATGTAGTACTATTTAGTACTCTCTCCAAAAATGGCTGACCATGTCCATGGCTAATCCCTCCGTCTAGGAGTATAAGTAATCTTACACTACAAAAAAAAGACACATCCGTGACATTTTGGCCCGAAAGAAAACTTTTTCTGTCATGCTTATGACACTTCTATGACGATAATTGTGACAAAACCACGTATCAACATAGATGTGGTCGGCTCCTACTTCTATGACAAAAATCATGATAGAAAATGGGCTTTTCGTCCTGGGCAGCCCAGGACGCACCTGCATGACATTCTTTGGACCGTCCATCACGGAAAAAATCGTGGTAGAAGTGAGGGTGAGGAAAATATCGGGGAGTTCCCGGTTACGGTGGGTGGTTGGGGCCGAGCGATGCACTGTGGTTTGCGCGGTTCTCTCCTGTACGCGCGTGTGTGCGAGGCATTGGCTAACTGAACCCGAGCGATCGCACATTACTGAACCTGAGCGACCAATCCCTTGGCTGTTAACTGAACCCGAGCGATTCATTCGTTGCTGACCGAACCCGAGCGATTCCTTCGCTGCCGCTGCTAACTGAACCCGAGCGATCGATCACTGCTGCTGCTTACTAAAGCCGCTCGAGCCCCCGTGCGAGACGTAGCCAGCCGGTGTTGGTTGCCTCTCGATGAACAGTGACCATTGCTACCATGCACGTGGTACGTAGAACGAGTCGAGACGTGGTGAGTCGAGCCAGTTGGTTGGCTGTGGATGAACAGTTCCCGGTGGGGGTTGGATGAACAGGACCCCGTGGTAGTAGGCCGTTGCCACTGGATGAACAGGACCCCGAGGAGGTCGCCGCACCCCAGCCGGTTGGGGGTGGATGAACATGACCCCGTGGAGGCTCTATGAATAGTAGACGGTGTAGGCTGGATGAACAGTAGCCTGTGGATGAACAGTAGCTGGTGGAGGCTGGAAGAAGTCGACGGTGGATGAACAGTAGCCCGTGGATGCTGGAGCGAGGCAGTAGATGGTGGATGAACATGACCCTATTTCGACCGTAGGCGCTCCAACAGAAGTCCATTTCCTCCGTTTTGCGGTACGCCACACCCCTCCCGATCAACAGGACCCCGTTTCGACCGTAGGCACTCGAACAGAAGTCTGTTTCCTTCGTTTTGCGGTACGCCAGACCCTTCCCGATGAATAGGGGCCCGTTTCGACCATACGCCGTCGAACAAAAGGCCGTTTCCTCCGTTCTGCTGTACTCGAGACCTCGTTTCGGCTGTTCCGTCCAAGCCGGTTGGCTCCCGATGAACACGATGCATTCCGTTGCCTCCCGATGAACACGACGCAGTTTCTCCGTTTTGACCCAGCTGGTTGGCGTCCAATGAACAGGACGCCGTTGTTGCCGTCCGTTGCCTCTCCATGCACACGTGGCCTAGCCGTACGTATGCGCAAGTAGCTAGGCGTTCGAGACCCCGCCTGTATGTACATACGTGGCCGTATTTTTTGGCATGTGGCTGTACGTATGTGTACATGGTTTTAGAAGGGACTGCCTGAACTGCTACGTCGGGGGATCTACTACTACACGTGCTGCTGCTTGCTTGGCCAAGGTTCATCATTGCAGAGAGACCGATCGACCAGTATGTACATACATGTTCGTGACCAAACAGAAAACGGTATGTACGCTTCGACCGGGTGGGTCCCAGCTATCTGGGAGGATATTGATGCACTTCCTTGCGTGCGAAAATATAGCTGGTGGGTCCCAGTTGTCAGGGGAAAGAATCATTATTTTTCCCGTAATATGGACGCACTTCCTTGCGTGCGAAGATGTAGCTGGTGGGTCCATCTGACAGCCTCACCGCGTAGAGTCCTCTTCCGGTGGCTGTCATTCATTGACCACATTGACCACGTCGCACGAACAGCACCCAGGCGGTGGACGACGGCGAGGACTAAGAAGGGAATGACGCGGA
Organism: Thinopyrum elongatum; assembly: GCA_011799875.1. Lineage (NCBI taxonomy): Eukaryota > Viridiplantae > Streptophyta > Magnoliopsida > Poales > Poaceae > Thinopyrum > Thinopyrum elongatum. Next base: position 256,734,746 of record CM022298.1, read on the forward strand.
GCCAGGGAAGATGAGGCAGGTGGATGCCCACGCGGAGGGGAGTACGAGGGTTCACTGGGTCGCCGGAGAATAATAGGAGGTGTTGGTGAGTAGAAGAATGGCCTGGACGGCGATGGGAGTAGGGTGGGCTGGTGAGTCCTGCGCGGCAGCACAGCCGGGCATGGGAGGCGGTAGCAGGCGGTACCGCCGGTGGTGGTTTGGGCAGCTGAAGCAAGAATATCCGAGATTGAAGAAGCACGACATCCATTGGATGGACATCCAACGGCCACTCCTGCTATAATCGTGTGTTGACTATAAGTTGACAAAGCCTTGCGTACGTATCAACTTAGTAGGCCCACAAGTGTGTGGCAGAGAAAATATAGGCCATTTGCGATTTGTAATAATGTACAGCCCATTTTTGAATTCTAATGCAATTTACTACATCCCATTTACAATTTGTTAAAATTACAGCCCATTTTCTAGCCAGGACAACGATTAATAATTTCAACCAACCGCTCAGAACAAAATTCAATAAAATTTCACACATTTTGATGGGATCCAAAATATTTTTATCCCGAAATTTCGAGTCGGATTAAATATAATTTCAATATAAATTTTTATTAGGTAAAAACCCAATGAAATATTGCGCGCGCAACAAGTAATGAAATAAAAAAATTCAAAATCCAAAAATATTTATTTTTAACTAATTACGTGTTTGGTGCATTTTTTTATAGTTATAGCCCAGTTTTTATAATTACATCCCATTTATTATTTCTTCAAGCCCATTTTCTTGTTAAGCCTAAAGCATCCCTCTTAGGAAAGATTTGCAGCCCAGCGGGGCGAATAACAAGTTGACCTGGGCTGGGTATTCCTAAAAAAAAGTATAGCTGGGCTAGCCATTTTCACCTTGAAAAAAATTAATATCTGGGCTGGATATTTGGTCGATATAAAATAATAACCTGGGCCAGATGGGCCACAGCCCGCCCAGTTGATACCCTGCTCGTCTGAACAACAACAAAAACATCGCTCAAGAAAAACTCTGCTCACACCTCAAAAACACAAATACTGCTCGAGCTGCTGGGTCCCAGCTGTCGGCCGCTCCTTGTGCAATTCTCTCGTTTATTGACTGTATAGGTTGACAATGGTGTGGGACCATGATGTCAGGAAACCAGGAGGAAGCAAAAAAAATATAGTTGTATATAATAAGGAGGCACTTGCGTACGTGCGGCTATGGCCCTAGTGTGTCCCCAATGGCATCCTCTCTAAGTAAAGTCATCTCCTGATTCCTCATGTTCGTTGACCATGTTGACAACGTGAGACGGCGGCGCCACAGCGAGCGCAACAACTCGAAGGACGACGGAGAGGGACTCGCGGGCCCTACGGATGGTCTGATACAGCACCCGCTGGTCGTTCAGGAAGCCAGGATCATCGGACCCCTATGAGCACCTTCGAGAGACTGAGCCGGCATGAAACAGTAAGGTCGCGCTTGGGAGCTCTGGATTGTTTGGAATCTGTCTTAAGGATACAATTGTAATTTACTCCTCACCGGAAACAACGCGTAAAATACAGGCGTAATGAAACCGATGGCCCGAGGTCTGTAATGAAAACCGGCAAGTTACACGTGTAATTTGAGAAACCAGTGTATATTTTACCAGTCAAAAATGACCAACCAAGTGCTTCGCCCAAGACTATTTGCTTTTATTTACAAGCGGTTTTGGTTGGAAAACGATGATCCAATCACGGCCTAAGATGATGAGTTGGTCTGAAGATCATATAGTTTCACCTCTAACCTACCCGAGTTGTCGTATAGGCTATGAATGAAACATAACATGATGAACTTCTTAAGCACATAAACAATAGAAGAGGACGATCTTCTTAACATGCAAATCACTGGCATTAGATCAACATGCAAAACAATACGAAGCATTATTGTCATGAGGCATGGTGAACAACACATGATGCCGCATGCCACAACATTCCAAGCTTAACTTTGTAGTCAAACTCACAAGGCCTGGCATTTCATAGACAATATTCAGAACAAACTCTTAAAATACCTTACATAAGTTAACATTCATGACTATGCATCTCATCAGAGTAAATATTTACTTCTGAACTGAACACACGAGTAGGAAAAAATGATTGACGCTGCTCACAGCAAAGGGCGTCCCATTCCAAAATATCAAATGCATGTCTTCTGGCTAACATCAATGAGCAAAATTTGACAAGGTTTTCCAGTTCCAAAATATTAAACGAATGTCTTCTTGCTAAAATCAATGATTAAACTTTGACAAGATTTTCCCATTCAAACTATGTAATGCCTATGATTGTGGAACGGGCAGGGTTTGTCATCAGTTTGCACATTTAAATTGCACATGGAGTCGGATTAACCAGCGTATCTTTTTGTGCAGTTCCACTGAAATCAAACAATGTGTTGCGTAGGACGGTGGATTTCGTCACCAGCATCTAATAATACTCTAAAGCTTCTCGATCATTCCTTGTGTAATGTAGCGCAAACAGTGACTGCTTCTTTCTGCAAAGTGGAAAGACCAACTAGGCCCAATAATGCAATAGTTTGCCTTAAACACATTGGCTCATTTTGTGCAGTTCAACTAAAATCAAAGTCGAAATAGAACCGAGCAGAAGTTTTGATATCCCTCTATGCACAAATAGGTATAAAGGAAACAATTACTGAGAAATAACGGTTGATGACTTATACTCCCAGAAGAAAAAACATCTAGCTATTCTTAATGGGAAGCAAAGTAGGATAGTAGCAATTCTCAAACAGTGTGATTCATTCATATTAACTTAGACCTTATCTTAACAATACCTTGTTTCAACATGTATAAAGAATGATAAAGCAGAAAAGTACCATTCCTAAAACAGTGCAACTGATTCATATTAACAAAGACATTATCTTAAGAATTCCTTGGTTAAACATGTAGAAAGAACTACAAAGCAGGATAGTACCATTTGTAAAACACTGTAACTAATATATAATAACAGAGACATTATCTCAACAATACATTTCTTAAACATGTACTCCCGCCGATCCCTAAGAGAAATGGTACTCCCGCCGATCCCTAACAAGTGTTGCAGTTTTGAACTAAGATTCAGTAGTTAATTCTAAGAGTAGTATTGCTTAATTTTACCAGTGGCATTAGATTAACAAAAAGCATTAACAGTTCCAGGGGAGAGTGGGCGCAACAAGCACCATGTGCTTCCATCTACTTATAAAGGGGGCGATGCAGAGTTTGTTGTAACAAAGCAACAAGCATCATGTCTAGGTTGGTCCCATTTTTGTTCACTTAATGGGAAAAGACAGCAATACAATAGCTTCAATTCAACATTTATTTATAACAGTACCACTACAAGTAGCACAACATCTCAAAGCACACTGCATAATCATGTGGATGAAGGCCGGTACTGACCTTTCATGAGGCAGACAAGATCAAATACGAATTTGCCAACACGAATAGGAAATCCAATCTCGTTTTGTGTAGTTCAACTAAATCAAGCAAAGTTGCCGGTGTGACATTTAAGTTGAACTGCACAAAACACTCCTTAAACAAAAGTGTTTTGCGTAGTGTAACACCCCAAAAATATTTCTTTTGGATTTTCAAAATATTTCCCTTAAAATCAAATATTTTTGAATTATTCTTGTCATTATTCTCTTTATAGTTCTTTTATTCTGAAAATTATTTTCAATTTTAATGGGACTTCAAATTTTCTTTAGTAGTTTTGTTTTGTGAGGTTTAAAAATTATTTGCATAATTAATTTGGAGGTTTTGAATAGTTTCATTTAAAAAAGTTTATGGGAGTGATTTAAAATTCTTTTCAAAGGAAATGGCACTTTTTATTTCTCTCTCTAACCCTTCTAAAATCCATCCAACAAATTTTCCTTCCACTCCAAATTCATCCCACAAGTCACTCACAACTTCAAGGGCAGTATCCAACTCCTTTCCACCTCACTAAAATATTCTCTCAATATTTTATAAATTCCAAGGTTGGGATTTATATTATCCATCATTCCTATGGTTTACAAAGGAACCATCATTTCTACAAGGATTCCACCTCCACCAAAATTACCCCAACAAATACATGGTACCCACAACCCATTTCTCCAAAAACATGGGGTGCCACAGTTCAGATTTTTCAAAATTCACACAGTTCAAATTTGGTCCAGAAACCAATTTCTTGCTCAAAACCAAATCTAAATTTCTCCAAAAATTCTGAAACTTTGTCAAACTCATTTTTGAGCATTAACACATCACCACAAAAATAGACAGAAATTCCTAAAATGCCTAGCACCTCCTGGCATTCTATCATACATCTTATATGCATACTGTAGCACTGTCGGAGAAATTCAGTTAACTGAATTTGTCTTCAGTGGCAGAGGCGATCGCTGCCGTGCACTCCACTCCACCTCATTCCCTCCTCGTCCATGCCTCCTTGTCCATAAATGTGCAGCCGCGGGGCCTCCTTGTCAGCCCCTCGCCGTCAATGAGCCGGAGGCTGGCCGGTGCAACGGCCACCACGCTCGGCCACGGCAGGCCGAGCGGATCAGCTCGACCACCGGCCAGCATCACTACCGTCAACGGCCTCTCCACCTACCAGCTCCATGCGTCGCTCCTCTCTGCGCCATCGCCGCACCGCCCAAGACCCTGGACCCCTCCTGGTAGTCGCCGGAGTTGGTCATCGCCGCCGCACCCGTACGGGACTCGTCCCGTGGATGAGGCCGAAGCGCTCGACCTCGATCGCGCTAGCGTCTCCAGAAGACTCCGCCGCCCTCATTAACCCTCACCGTCCCTGACCACCGCCCAAACCTACCTCGCCGACCGCCGTAACTCCGGCGTGATCCGAACCACGCCGAACCGCCTCGGGATCGCCTATATAAAAGCCCCCGAGCCCCGTTCTTCAGCCATCGCCCCCACCACCTCCCAATCGCCCCTACACCACTCACCCGACCTCGAGGTGGTCTTCTTCTTTCCTTCCGATCACCGCTCCGCCGCCACTGTCACCGATCCGTTCATCGTCGTTACTCCACCTCAACTGCTCAAATCTTGCCAGTAGTCATATATCCCACCAAATCATCGATTCCCCGCTTCAATTTCACTCCCCAAGCTCTCTCTGGCGAAATCCCAACACCATCGAACCACTGTCCGCCACCGTCGACCTCGCCGGCGTACATGTGCTCTCCGGCGACCACCACCACCTCCCTCCGACGCGGCACTCCGACCTGGTCAATTTCCGACCATCGCCAGCCGCAAGAACCCCGGCGATCGCCGTCACTTCTCTGCCTAGCGCGTGATCAGGTTCAAATTTGATCCTGACGGGTGGGCCCCCACCCCGCGCGGTCCTTTTATTTTTTTCTCTGTTTAAGGCGAAGGAGTATTCTGCTTTTTCCGCCTTCTCCCTTGGAAAACGTATTTCAGCCGAAGCATTTTCTGTTTTAACTGCACAGGGACTGCTGTTTTATAGAAAAGCCCCTGGATTTGAAAGTTTAATAACTTTTAAACCACAACTCTGTTTGAGTTGAACTTTTTTTTGAAATTCTTATTTTTCTCTCTGGTTTTTTTAATATTTATTTAAAAATGTTTTGAGACAACTTTTTGTGTTGTTGTCAAATTTTTTAATTTAAGTTGAATTTGAATTTTCAGAAAAAGAAGAGGGAAACTTTGCCAAGAATTTTGAAGGGTTTTCACCTGACTACTTTGGACAAGGCAAGCATTATTGAACTTGGGATATGGTGATTGCATTTGCATTTGCATGTTTGCATCGGTTGGTATTGCACCATTATGTGTATTATGTCACTAGCACTTGCATGCATGGTCATATCTCTTTTGCTCATAGCTTGCACATCACTCAAGTAAGAGATTCTTCTAACATCGTAAAGTTGTGGAAATACGGGAGAGTGTCTCCTGCCTTGGACGTGCTGGTGGGCACGGGCCATTAATTGACACGGTGATGTCACGTGACTTATGTGGAACATACCGGTGGTAAAATTTAACACCTCCTGAGTCCGCCTAGATCGAGTCTTGCTCTATTACACCTAGCTGGATACCATGCTGCCACGGGCCCTTCCGCAAGGAAGGTGCGGCTGAGTAAGTTGTTAACCCCTGTCCATGTACACACCGTACAGAGGGCCACGATGAGGGTTTCCAAAGGCCTTGGACTAAATCCTGTCATCGGGTCAGGGGGCATGGGTGTTACAGGCTGTAGCCGAGAGGGAGTGTCCCCTTGGAATCCGCGCGTATTAATAGTGATCCCATGTAGGACGTTGGTCTCTCCGTCTTAAAGTTTTTCTTGAACGATGCTTTGGGTGATTCCTGGCATCCGGAAAGTTAATCTGGTGTGTACGGGTCAGGTGTGTTTTCAACCCAAAGACCGTAGTGGGAATTAGCCAGTGCCACGGTGCTGACTAAAGGAACCCCATGCACGTGGGTAAAGAGTACACCCTCTGCAGAGTTAAACCTATTTGAATAGCCGTGTCCTCGGTCAAATTGCGTAGCTGGGTGGGTCAAGTGTCGGTCCCGGTGTCGGTATCTGGAGGAAATAATTTAAATGTGTCTGACCTATTTTTGCAGGATAATTATTGATACCCTATTGCTACCATGAATATTTTATGCTTGTTAAATATTATTATGGCTACGCATAATATTGAGTACTAACCCGTTTCTCTCATTTTGTATTCTTCTTGAGTGTCTCAGGGGCTAGCTAGACTACCCCGGGCACTCAATTTTTATTTTCAAGACCTTTCATGGCGTCTCTCAAGTTAACAGGCGGTTTATCTCGCCACTACTCTTGTAGACACCCGATTGGCATTTCTCTTCAAGTTCGACCGTGGCGTCACTTGACGCCTGACAGGCATTTCTTTTCAAGACCTCTCGTGGCGTCTCTTGAATTAACAGGCGGTTTATCTCGCCACTACTCTTGTAGACACTCGACTGGCATTTCCCTTATTTTTCTGAATGTCAGTTGGGCTGGCTAGACTATCCGTGGCATTCACTTGCTTTTATTTTCAAAAGACTGGTTATGGCTAACATGTTTTATTTACTTCCGCATCATTTTATAATTATGTCATGACCAGGATTTTAGTCAGCATGAGCATGTCATTATGTTCCTACATGAGCATGTGCATCCATTATATCTTTTGTTCATAATGTTTGCGAGTACATTCCAACGTACTCACTGGCTTGTCCCTGGCTATTTACTTGGCCAGACTTGGAGGAGGATGAGCCTGTGGAGGAGGATTGCGCTAGCGAGCCCGACGCTTAGAGGAGTCCCAGTAAGTCAACCTGTGAGATAGGAGTCTACCACATGTATCATCCACCGAGCTTCCGCTACACCAATAAATTAGTCAAGCCTCACTCTGACGCTTGGCTTTACGTTATTGTACCAGAGATGTATCACCACCACACCACTGTCATATTCCGCCACTGCCATATATTGGCGAGTTTATAATAATATTGTTGAGCTCTCAGACTCAACCCTGTGTAATATTATATTGTACTGGTTATCTGTATCAAGGAAGTCCACCAGTTGTGTTGATCTTGGGGCTGGTGTGACTTAGGGCTTTTTCTGTGATTTATCCCAGAAAGGGGCCCGACCGGCCTTGGTACCAGAGCCAGGCTGACTGTAGGAAGCCCTAGGCATGATCGCTAGCACTCGAGTCAGTACTAACATTTTTTTCTTAGCATGCATTTCATGCATTGTAGCAAATTCTCCTTGGTCATCATAATCTTATGATATGACTGTTTGGATTTTTGTCTACTGATGTAGATGTCTGGCGGCAGCTGCCCATCCCAGATTTTCGCCAACGAGCCTGCGGTATTTTCCCGTCTTCTTACCATCATCGCTAGAGATATGAGATCTCCGAGTCGTCCAGAGTACACCATTTTTCCTGACAGGATCACAGACACTCTGACTATGTACCAGGCTTCGATATATATTTGGGGTGGAAGTACCTTGTCTTTTCACAATTACCATTTTATGGGGAGAGTCATGCCCTCTGAGAGGCATGCTATCCAGATGGCCGCCCGTGAGGCTATTGCTCGTCTCAGGGACATCCTGCCTGTCATGTAGACCCGTCCCTATCACTACCTTCCGAGCCATGTTCCTTATACCAACCATTATGCCTTTCCTGCACCGCAGGAGAAAGGGATGAGGCGATCGAGCCCCTTGTCCAGTATATCATGGCACTAGAGTCGTTCTTCACTGCACTGGTGGACGACCATTTTGCTGCACAAATGGACTTGGCTCGTGCGAGGATCACTCGCAGGAGTGAGTTCCGTTCACCTTCACCACGTGCCCCTCGTATTCCGACTCCACCACACTATTCTCCTACTCAGCCCACGGTTCAGCGCTCATCCCCGAGTGATGAGGCTAGTTGCTTGGCTGCTCCTGTTCCGACCAGAGCTCCACTGTCGATGCACACTGTGCCACCTCAGACAGGCGTGGCATCAACCTCTACATGACTGTAGACCATTCCAGAGGAGGAGGAGGTTGAGTCTCGAGAGCCACAGCTGGGACTCACCCTCAGCGGAGCTTATAGTGTCTCAGACACTCCGTGAGGACTGATCGAGCGTCAGCACCGTAGTAGTCTTTTTATGATGACGTGGTTGTAAGATATTTATTTTCTGTTTCTTCTTCTTTTCCTTTTTGTAAGATGGCGAGTAATGGACTCGGACCACAGCACGTTGAGAGGACGAACTAGTACGCTAGTTGAATAAGTGGTCTTGTAGTATATAGTTTCTGCAAGCATCTTGTATAATTAAGTCATGCTTGTATAATTAAGTCCTGCATGTATGATATAACCTGTTGTACTTGCATCCTGGAGGGAGATTTATTTTCAGTCTCTTAATTTTTTTTATTTGTTACCTTTATAATTTCTTTTCTCATTAGTGTTACACAAATACCCCCAGAAAGAAAATGCATCGCCCCTGGACCCGTTCTATGCCAATTCCGCCAGAGAGCAACCATGGACAGATGGGAAATAATTTTACACAAGGACAGAGTAGTCAACAGGACAGTGACACAGCATTTTCACAAGTGTGCCGTCTGTACGAGCAAAGCCAGCAACAGCACCAAGAAATGATGCAACATTTAATCAATATGGGAAACCACCAAGGACAAAATCAGAACAGGTCAAAATTATGTGAGCTCCAGAAGACCAATCCTACTGTGTTTTCTCACACCGATAAACCATTGGAGGCAGATGATTGGCTATGTGATATTGAAAGAAAATTGGTTATTGCCCAGTGTACGGACCAGGAAAAAGTGCTTTATAACCCCTACTATTTTTCTGGTACAGCAGCATCATGGTGGGAAAACTTATGCCACACTCATCCCAACGGAGCCAATATGACATGGGAACAATTCAAGGAAAACTTTCGGGGAGCACATATCCCCAATAGTATCATGAAACTGAAGAAGAGGGAGTTTGAGGATCTCAAGCAGCGAGGCACCATGGTGACACAGTACCTGGATCAGTTTACTCAGCTGGCCCGGTACGCCAACGATGAATATATGACAGAAGACAAAAAGATGGAAAAGTTTCTCGATGGACTTATTCCGTCTTTAAAGTGCCAACTGGTTGTCCACACCTTTCCTGATTTCAAGACACTGGTGGACAAGGCAATTATACTGGAGAACGAGCACCGCAACATGAACAAAATACACAAGCGCCGTATGAACCAGACAGCCCAGGTTCGCAACCACAAGCCCAAGAATGAATTTCAGAAGCCTACAGCACCCCGACCAGCAACGGTAGCACCACAACAGAATCGCAGTGCTTTCAACAACAGGACCAAAAATACGACATTCTATCCGGGCATCACCTGTTATGCCTGCGGAGGAGAAGGGCATTACTGCAGGCAATGCCCAAAGCAGGGAAATAATACTACCAAGCCCAACAACAATGACCGTGGTACAAACACAGCCCCCAAATGCAACAACATCAACCACAATAACAACCAAAGGAAGGGATAGGTCAACCACGTGACCTTTGAGGAAGCACAAAATGCACCGGATATTATGTTCGGTACATTTCCTGTCAACTCAATTAATGCTACAGTTTTATTTGATTCCGGAGCTTCGCATTCGTGCATCTCTAAAAGGTTTGCCTCGGAGAATCGATTTTCTTTTTCGCCTTTGCAAAATTCCATGGTTATTCAGTCCCAGGGATCGAAGCAAAGCACACAATGGTACTGCAAGGATGTAAATATTGAGATCAAAGGAATGGTATTTTTAGCCAACCTTATTGTTCTGGAAGCAGTCGAACTGGATGTTATTCTGGGAATGGATTGGTTAACCAAAAATAAAGGTTTCATAGACTGCTACAACCGCACGGTGACTCTTACAAGCTGCCAGGGAAAAACAATAAAATTTGGCACAAGGAGGATTTCCGCATCACAAGGAAAATTAAATCAAGTGGATGCGGCAGAATTAAGTAAGGTCCCTGTAGTCTGTGAATACCCTGATGTATTTCCAGAGGAGCTACCAGGCATGCCACCTGATCGTGAAATTGAGTTCGTTATTGAATTAGCACCTGGAACGGCTCCCATTTATAAGAAGCCGTATCGTATGGCTCTGACCAAATTGGCTGAACTAAAGAAACAAATTAAGGAATTAATGGAAAAAGGATACGTCAGACCCAGCTCATCATCATGGGGATCGCCAGTTTTATTTGCTAAGAAAAAGGATGGTACCCTCAGGCTATGTATTGATTACAGGGCTCTCAATATGGTCACCATCAAAAATAAATATCCGCTGCCCAGGAAAATTGACTTGTTCGAACAGCTAGCAGAAGCCAAGGTATTCTCAAAAATAGATTTGAGGTCAGGCTACCATCAATTAAAAATCCGATCGTTAGATATACCCAAGACTGCATTTACTACCAGATATGGATTGCATGAATTTACAATGATGCCATTTGGCTTAACCAACGCTCCTGCTTATTTTGTTCATCTCATGAACAAGGTTTTCTTGAAATATTTGGACAAGTTCGTGGTCGTATTTATTGATGACATACTTATTTATTCCAAGACACCCGAAGAACACGAACAACACCTATGAATAGTCCTAGAAGAATTAAGGAAAAACCAACTTTATGCCAAATTCAGTAAATGTGATTTTTGGTTACGAGAAGTTGGCTTCCTAGGACATGTTCTGACACAAGATGGGATAGCAGTGGACCCAAGCAAGGTAAAAGCTGTCCAAGAATGGAAACAACCCACCAACGTGACTGAGGTCATGAGTTTTCTTGGTCTGGCAGGTTATTACCAGAGATTTATCGAAGGATTCTCCACCATAGCTAAACCCATGACCCAATTGCTTAAGAAGGATAAGAAGTTTGAATGGACTAAAGCCAATGAGAAAAGTTTCCAAGAATTGAAGAAAAGATTAACAACGGCACCCGTTCTGGTCTTACCTGATGTGCACAAAAAGTTTGAGATATACTGTGATGCGTCCAGGAAAGGCCTTGGATGTGTATTGATGCAAGAAGGAAATGTCGTGGCTTATGCCTCAAGACAGCTATGACGACACGAGGAGAATTATCCTACTCATGATTTGGAGCTAGCTGCAGTAATACACGCACTCAAAGAATGGCGACACTTTCTTCTCAGTGAATGATGTGAAATATACACGGACCACAAAAGTCTTAAGTATATTTTCACCCAACCGGAATTAAACTTGAGACAGCGTCGCTGGCTTGAGTTAATAAAGGACTACGTTATCGGAATTCATTATCATCCGGGTAATGCAAATGTTGTGGCAGACGCCCTCAGCCAAAACCCCTGCACCAACAATAACAGTGCTCAATTCTTACAGCATGAGTATGATCAGGAATTTGCTAAACTTAATATGGTCCTAGTCACAGAAGGAGCCATTGCCCAACTGGAAATAAAACCAACATTAGAGGATCAGATCAAAGAAGCCCAAAAAGTACACCCAAGTATTGAAGGGATTAAGAGGAAAATAAAATTGGGAAGGCGACTGAATTTACCATAGACAGTCAGGGAATTTTATGGTTCGGGAAAAGATTGTGAGTGCCTAATAAGGAAGATTTAAAGCAACAAATTTTAGCAGAAGCCCATACCACCCCGTACTCTATTCATCCAGGAGGAACAAAGATGTACAAGGATCTACAAGAAAATTACTGGTGGTACGGGATGAAAAGAGATATAGCAATATATGTCGCATGTTGTGATTCATGCCAGCGTGTAAAAGCAGAACACCAGAGGCCAGTAGGACTATTACAGCCACTCAGAGTGCCTGAATGGAAATGGGACGTAATAGGGATGGATTTGATCGTCGGATTGCCAAGGTCACGACACGGAAACGATGCTATCTGGGTTATAACAGATTATTTAACCAAGGTGGCACATTTCATACCGGTAAAAGCCACATACTCCACACAGAGACTCGCTAGATTATATCTCTCCCGGATTGTTTGCCTACACGGAGTACCCAAGACCATAGTCTCTGATAGAGGCACCCAATTTGTCTCTAGATTCTGGGAGCACCTACAGCAAGCCCTAGGAACTCAACTGACGTTCAGCACAGCATACCACCCGCAAACCGGAGGACAAACTGAGCAGGTAAATCAAATATTGGAGGACATGCTAAGAGCGTGTGTCCTCACTTACGGAGTTAGCTGGGAAGACAATTTACCATACGCGGAGTTCTCATATAACAACAGTTATCAAGCCAGTTTAAAAATGTCACCTTTTGAAGCCCTGTACGGACGAAGGTGCCGTACCCCACTCAATTGGTCAGAGACCGGAGACAATCGAATTTTCGGTCCCGAAGTTCTTAAAGAAGCAGAAACAAAAGTGAAGCTTATTCAAGACAGACTGAAAGCGGCTCAGAGCCGTCAAAAGAGCTACTATGATCAAAAGCACGGCCAAATCAGTTTTGAGCCCGATGAATACATGTATCTCAGAGTATCTCCAACTAGAGGACTACAGAGATTTAAAGTCAAAGGAAAATTGGCACCAAGATTTATTGGACCATTCTGTGTAATCGCAAGAAGAGGCAAGGTTGCTTATCAACTAGAGCTACCGGCAGAATTATCAGATGTTCATGATGTGTTTCACGTGTCACAACTGAGAAGATGTGTTAGTAACCCAGACAAGCAAGTGCAACACCAAGACTTGGACCTTCAACCAGACCTCACATATAGGGAGCATCCTATAAAGGTTTTAGAGGAGTCTGAACGGAGGACCCGGCAGAATGTGATAAAATTTTATAAGGTTCAATGGAGTAATCACACCGAGGAAGAAGCAACATGGGAAAGAGAGGATCACCTGAGGGCTGAATATCTGTACCTGTTTGAGGGACAGCTGAAATCTCGGGGACGAGATTTTTCTTAAGGGGGGTAGGTGTTGTAACACCCCAAAATTATTTCTTTTGGATTTTCAAAATCTTTCCCTTAAAATAAAATATTTTTGAATTATTCTTGTCAATATTCTCTTTATAGTTCTTTTATTCTGAAAATTATTTTCAATTTTAATGGGATTTCAAATTTTCTTTAGTAGTTTTGTTTTGTGAGGTTTAAAAATTATTTGGATAATTAATTTTGAGGTTTCGAATAGTTTCATTTAGAAAAGTTTATGGGAGTGATTTAAAATTCTTTTCAAAGGAAATGGCCCTTTTTATTTCTCTCTCTAACCCTTCTAAAATCCATCCAACAAATTTTCCTTCCACTCCAAATTCATCCCACAAGTCACTCACAACTTCTAGGGCAGTATCCAACTCCTTTCCACCTCACTAAAATATTCTCTCAATATTTTATAAATTCCATGTTTGGGATTTATATTATCCATCATTCCTATGATTTACAAAGGAACCACCATTTCTACAAGGATTTCACCTCCACCAAAATTATCCCAACAAATACATGGTACCCACAACCCATTTCTCCAAAAACATGGGGTGCCACAGTTCAGATTTTTCAAAATTCACACAGTTCAAATTTGGTCCACAAACCAATTTCTTGCTCAAAACCAAATCTAAATTTCTCCAAAAATTCTGAAACTTTGTCAATTTCATTTTTGAGCATTAACACATCACCACAAAAATTTACAGAAATTCCTAAAATGCCTAGCACCTCCTGGCAATCTATCATACACCTTATATGCATACTGTAGCACTGTCGGAGAAATTCAGTTAACTGAATTTGTCTTTAGTGGCAGAGGCGATCGCCGCCGTGCACTCCACTCCACCTCATTCCCTCCTCGTCCACGCCTCCTCGTCCATAAATGTGCAGCCGCGGGGCCTCCTCGTCAGCCCCTCGCCGTCAACGAGCCGGAGGCTGGCTGGTGCAACGGCCACCACGCTCGGCCACGGTAGGCCGAGCGGATCAGCTCGACCACCGACCACCATCACTGCCATCAACGCCCTCTCCACCTACCAGCTCCACGCGTCGCTCCTCTCTGCGCCATCGCCACACCGCCCAAGTCCCTGGACCCCTACTGGCAGTCGCCGGAGTTGGTCATCGCCGCCGCACCCGTACGGGACTCGTCCCGTGGATGAGGCCGAAGCACTCGACCTCGATCGCGCTGGCATCTCCTGAAGACTCCGCCGCCCTCATTAACCCTCACCGTCCCTGACCACCGCCCAAACCTACCTCGCCGACCGCCGTAACTTCGGTGTGATCCGAACCTCGCCGGACCACCTCGGGATCGCCTATATAAAGGCCCCCGAGCCCCGTTCTTCTCACCCATCGCCTCCACCACCTCCTAATCGCCCCTACACCACTCACCCGACCTCGAGGAGGTCTTCTTCTTTCCCTCCGATCACCGCTCCGCCGCCACTGTCACCGATCCGTTCATCGTCATTACTCCACCTCAACTGCTCAAATCTTGCCAGTAGTCATATATCCCACCAAATCATTGATTCCCCGCTTCAATTTCACTCCCCGAGCTCTCTCTAGTGAAATCCCAACACCACCTAACCACCGTCCGCCACCGTCGACCTCGCCGGCGTTCAGGTGCTCTCCGGCGACCACCACCACCTCACTTCGACGCGGCACTCCGCCCTGGTCATGTTCCGACCATCGCCAGCCGCAAGAACCCCGGCGATCGCTGCCGGCAACCGCCGTCACTTCTCTGCCTAGCGCACGATCAGGTTCAAATTTGAACCTGACGGGTGGGCCCCCACCCCGCGCGGTCCTTTTTTTCTTTGTTTAAGGCGAAGGCGTATTCTGCTTTTTCCGCCTTCAACGTTGGAAAACGTATTTCAGCCGAAGCGTTTTCTGTTTTAACTGCACAGGGACTGCTGTTTTACAGAAAAGCCCCTGGATTTGAAAGTTTAATAACTTTTAAACCACAACTCTTTTTGAGTTGAACTTTTTTTTGAAATTCTTATTTTTCTCTCTAGTTTTTTTAATATTTATTTAGAAATGTTTTGAGACAACTTTTTGTGCTGTTGTCAAATTTTTTAATTTAAGTTGAATTTGAATTTTCAGAAAAAGAAGAGGGAAACTTTGCCGAGAATTTTGAAGGGTTTTCACCTGACTACTTTGGACAAGGCAACCATTATTGAACTTGGGATATGGTGATTCCATTTGCATTTGCATGTTTGCATCGGTTGATATTGCACAATTATGTGTATTATGTCACTAGCACTTGCATGCACGGTCATATCTCTTTTGCTCATAGCTTGCACATCACTCAAGTAAGAGATTCTTCTGACATGGTAAAGTTGTGGAAATACGGGAGAGTGTCTCCTGCCTTGGACGTGCTGGTGGGCATGGGCCATTAATTGACACGGTGATGTCACGTGACTTATGTGGAACATACCGGTGGTAAAATTTAACACCTCCTGAGTCCGCCTAGATCGAGTCTTGCTCCATTACACCTAGCTGGATACCGTACTGCCACGGGCCCTTCCGCAAGGAAGGTGCGGCTGAGTAAGTTGTTAACCCCTGTCCAGGTACACACCGTACAGAGGGCCACGATGAGGGTTTCCAAAGGCCTTGGACTAAATCCTGTCATCGGGTCAGGGGGCATGGGTGTTACCGGCTGTAGCCGAGAGGGAGTGTCCCCTTGGAATCCGCGCGTATTAATAGTGATCCCATGCAGGACGTTGGTCTCTCCGTCTTAAAGTTTTTCTTGAACGATGCTTTGGGTGATTCCTGGCATCCGAAAAGTTAATCTGGTGTGTACGGGTCAGGTTTGTTTTCAACCCAAAGACCATAGTGGGAATTAGCCAGTGCCACGGTGCTGACTAAAGGAACCCCATGCACGTGGGTAAAGAGTACACCCTCTACAGAGTTAAACCTATTCGAATAGCCGTGTCCTCGGTTAAAGGGCGTAGCTGGGTGGCTCAAGTGTCGGTCCCGGTGTCGGTCTCCGGAGGAAATAATTTAAATGTGTCTGACTTATTTTTGTAGGACAATTATTGATACCCTGTTGCTACCATGAATATTTTATGCTTGTTAAATATTATTATGGCTAACCCGTTTCTCTCATTTTGTATTCTTCCTGAGTGTCTCAGGGGCTTGCTAGACTACCCCGGGCACTCAATTTTTATTTTCAAGACCTTTCGTGGCGTCTCTCGAATTAACAGGCGGTTTATCTCGCCACTACTCTTGTAGACACCTGGATTGGCATTTCTCTTCAAGTCCGACCGTGGCGTCACTTGACACCCGACAGGCATTTCTTTTCAAGACCTCTCGTGGCGTCTCTCGAGTTAACAGGCGGTTTATCTCGCCACTACTCTTGTAGACACCCGATTGGCATTTCCCTTATTTTTCTGAATGTCACTTGGGCTAGCTAGACTACCCGTGGCATTCACTTGCTTTTATTTTCAAAAGACTGGTTATGGCTAACATGTTTTATTTACTTCCGCATCATTTTATAATTATGTCATGACCAGGATTTTAGTCGGCATGAGCATGTCATTATGTTCCTACATGAGCATGTCCATCCATTATATCTTTTGTTCATAATGTTTGCGAGTACATTCCAACGTACTCACTGGCTTGTCCCTGGCTATTTACTTGGCCAGACTTGGAGGAGGACAAGCCTGTGGAGGAGGATTGTGCTAGCGAGGCCGATGCTTAGAGGAGTCCCAGTCAGTCAACCTGTGAGATAGGAGTCTACCACATGTATCATCCGCCGAGCTTCCGCTACACCAATAAAATAGTCAAGCCTCACTCTGACGCTTGGCTTTATGTTATTGTATCAGAGATGTATCACCACCACACCACTGTCATATTCCGCCACTGCCATATATTGGCGAGTTTGTAATAATATTGTTGAGCTCTCAGACTCAACCCTGTGTAATATTATATTGTACTGGTTATCTGTATCAAGGAAGTCCACCAGTTGTGTTGATCTTGGGGCTGGTGTGACTTAGGGCTTTTTCTGTGATTTATCCCAGAAAGGGGCCCGACACGTAGTGATGCAAAAGGTCCCAATATCAACGAGTTGAATAGATATCCCTGTTTTTAGAGGTAAAAAAGAAACAATTACTAGCCGATAAAGGAGGATGAATCATATGGCCACAAAAAGAAGCATCTACCTTATATTGATGGAAAACAAAGTAGGACAGTAGCATTTCTACAATGGTTGCATTGATTCATATTAACAGAGACATTCTCTTGAAATAACATTCGTTAAAAATGTATTTTACTTTTAACAGTGGCATTGCTTCAATTTTCCAGCGGCATTCTTAGATTAACAACAGCAAAATAGTTGTATGGGACATGGGACATGCCAGCACCATGTGCGTCCACACGTATAAATGGGTGATGTAGAGTATGTTGCCAAGCAACATATCTGTGTTGGTCCCATATTTGTTCTCTTTGAACATTTTTCCTATGTGAGGGCAGCAAATCTAGTCCTGCGCAAACTACCCGACCCCCCAGTTTCTTTCCTTTTTCAACAAAGAGATCGGCTCCTTACAGATGTGTGTACTGGGTTATCCCCTTTTTCCCTTTTCGACCAACAGAGCGGCTGGATAGCCAGTCTATACCACTTTCCCTCCCTCCTTTTCTCATTGAACCACGTCCTAGATTCAGGCTCCACCCCACCCTCCCTTCTTTCCTCTTTGAACCAAGACCTAGATTTGACTACAGAATCGAAAAAGATCCGCATGCAGCTAGAGCAATGATGGTTTCAAAGAAAGTTATACCTTAGGGTCGTTGGGATGTGGCTAGGCGTGCGGCATGAGGCCAGATCTGCCCACACTACATACGGCAGTGAGGAAGAAGGGGCCGGAGGCTCTCCCGCGCCGGCGCTAGGTGAAAGAGAAAAGCACAGCCGGTAGTGGAATGCCTCCCTCGCCGAATGCGACAGAGTGAACGCTGCACCTCCTCCCCTTCCCGGTGCGACAGGATTCGGACGGCTCCTTCAGCAGCTGTGAGGGGGGGAAAGAGAGAGAGAGAGGCCAACGCAGTCTTGTTTAGATCTGATGAAGAGGGTGAGAGATTGTGAATAGAGCAAACCCTAGCAAAGGAACACTGAGCCTCCAGCATGTATACATATGTAGTGCAGTGAGAGTGTGAAGAGTGCAAACCCTAGCGAACAAGCGCTGAGGCTCCAGCTTATATAATACATACTCGTGTATAGTACTAATATAGTGGAGTGGTTTTCTTTTTCTCTCCATAACAATCATTTTAAATTGTGTATGAAACGAAACTCTTTATTAACGTGCCAGTGAAGAAAACTACGATCAACTAACGATCCACGCGTCCTGGTCGCACTTCCTGTTTTTCTTGTGCGGTACACTACCCTCCGTTAAGTGAACAACCACACATGCGCCAAATTATCGGAAAGGTGTGAGAGTGTGTACAAATAAAGAAATTTAATTTCAATTATTTTGTATGTACAGTTTGCCCTCTCTTAGTAATTATAGTTTGTTGTGTTCGGCTTAAACTTGGTCAAACTTACAAAGTTTGACTTCAGTCAAATCTAATATGCAGAGTACATAAAAACGGAGGGGTACTACCTCCATCCGGGTTTTTAGTCCACACCATATTTTTAATAAAAGTCTGACCACATATTTAGTTAAAAGCTGGACAAATAAAATTACTGGGTAGCTAAAGAGAAAGTTGTGAGAAGGCTTAGAAATCAATACAAAACTTTTGCTCTTAGTACCAACGTTGATGCTTCTTTCAAGGAAACATTTGTTTCATATCCAATTGTGTGAAAAAATTGCACCAACGTAAACGACTGCTCCAAGATGAACTCATGAAGGATATCGTCTTTGTGGTAACAAGCAAAGAGCACTGATGGAAGACAGCCCATTCTTCATTGAATATTGATCAGCTTCACCAGCCGATGCAACCATGAGACACAACCATGAGCATCGATAGGTCATCGTGGTGACGCTTCATCGATTTTGGCATCAAGTTTGGGTCAGGCACCAATGAAGTTTGATAATCCTCACTGTGGTTTGTTTCTTCTCAGTAATCAAGCTCGAGAAAGGAAGAACCACTTGGCAGAGGGCAGTGAGGCTGAGCAACAGTGGACATCCAATTTTGTGCAGTTCCACTAAAATTGAGGAAGACATCCAATTTTGTGCAGTTCCACTAAAATTCAGGAAGACATGCCCGAGTATGGAGATACGCATCCCTGTTTGCAAAAATATAAAAAACAGATATTTAAGTAGTGTTGTTACTTTCTTTTAGCAGTGGAACAAGATTAACAGCGGCATCTTAATCGTCAATAAGAATTAATGAAACGTACACCAAAAAATAGAAGCATCATGATTATCTTGATGGGAACTAAAGAAGGATACCAAAAAAAACTAAAGCAGGACAGAAGCATTTATCGACGCCTCTACATAGGCATTGCTTCATTTTACCAGTGATAGTTCTAGATTAGCAGCAGCAATAGGAGCATATGGACAATGACCGCACAACCACCATGTACTTTTTGTCGGAAAAAAACAAGTATACCTCCACCCATGCATAAATGATAAACCAGGACAACTTTTGGAGTGGCCTTTCCTCTATAATAGTAAAAAATAGGTGATGTTGGACCAGCCAACGAACCCTAGCTACTGTACATGGGGAGCTGGGGAGTAGTGGTATAGAAGAAAACCCGCAAGAGAGTACAATGAAGCATGAAATCCAAAAGAAGTTATACCTCAGGTGGGCAAGATATGGCTTAGGCGGGCGGGCGGGATCTGCCCACATGACAATAGTGAAAAAGGGCGCGGAGGACCTTCGTCCGCGCCAGCGCCGGCTCAGAGAGGACGGTGCGCATCGGCTTCCTCCATCGCCGACTACGACAACATCAACGCTGGACCTCCTCACCTCCCGCAGCGGACGGAATCCGGACGGATCTGTGACCACCGGTGAGGAGAGAGATAGAGTGGACACAGTCATCTTGTTTAGATATGGAGAGGGTGAGAGAGCGAGATGCGAGAAACCCTATCAAATAAGAGGCTATATATACAATGGAGTAAAAAAATCTCTCCATAGAAGTGGTTTTAAATAGAATACGCACGTTCCCGTAAAAAAGAAATGAAAACTGGCGGACAAATCTTTTTTTAATGTACCAAGAAAGAAAACTCGATCAATAACACGCCCCCGCTTCCAAGTCGCCGTTTGTATCCCTCACGTGTGGTCCCTGACCCTCCATTATTAAGTGAACAAATTAAAGGGTCAAATTATTACATACGTAAGCTGCCTCTTCGTGTACAAATGCGCTCCATCGTGTACTCGCAGGTATGTCGGAGGCAGAGTGAGTGCGTGTACATTTCTTCTTGTACGTAGTACTCCATTTATCTCACTTCATATTGTTTCCCACTCCTATGATATTTCTATCCTAGGAACAAAATGAGGTGGTACTAAGTTTGTGTGTGTAGGGAGAACGAGACATCGATGATGTGTACGAGTAGTCGCGAGAGTCCTCACTATGTGTGTGTGCGCGGACACACACATAGACATGCATATCCGTGTTTACTTAAAATTCTTACTTTCATCTCCATCTCCATCTCCAATCATATTTGTCCAACTGGCACATTATTTATGTTATTAATTATGCACCAACATTTACGTACGTCCAGCATCTCTCGTTTGCAGGCGTCTGGACCGCGGCCACGCCCGCTCCTGACCGCCCTAGCCAACCCGAATCCTCTTCATCACCTGCGCGCGCTTCCCGCCCGAAATGGTCAGGGCAGCATCCATGCCCGGCCAGAGCGGACGCGACCTCTCATTGGCGCCGGCATTGAAGCAGCGCGCCGGCCGAGAGAGTACCACCTGCGTCGCTTCCCGGTGCACGCGACTTCTCCGTGTTCAAACATCACCACGGCCAGCCGCAATATGCATATAAAAAAGTTCTTGGGAGTCCGTGCTATAGCTAGTTGTCCGCCCCCTCCTCGTCTATCTCTTCCAGTAGTGCTAGTACTCCATGGCACGATCCATCGACAAACAGGTGGGAAAGTTTGCGTATACTCGGTTTGCGGTGAGTGGCATGCCGAGTGACCGTGTGGGGTGGAGGAGGGTGAGACACGAATGCGACAGACGTGATTTAAACGTTGGTTTTGCTCAATGGCACGATCCAACGAAATGAAAGGTTGGTTTCCAAAAGAATACTGTATTCCATGAGGGAGAAGTGGATTCAATGAAGAGTGATGGTTTGCTTCTTCCGTCCAACTAACTACCGGGTCTATGTGATTTAATGGCTCATTGGTCATTATTACTACGGCGGTAGAGCGTCGTAGACCGTCTGCACTCTTATTTATTTATTTGGTGATAGAACTAACTTTCTCCACTCTTACACCAGAGGAGTACGAAACACGGCAGCTCGGTGACTACATGGCCCACCTCCAACTATCACCATATTCCTTGGACAGCCCACATGCCAAGAAAAAATTACTATACACTGGAGTGTATAGACTATTTTGCCCCTGGATTTGCTTTTGAGGAAATGCTGGGTAGTTACACGCATGCAACGTACACAATTCTCACAAAAAATTACTCCTCTCTCAATCTCTCTGGATGCAGGCTCACTAGATCTATCTGCATGCAGCTCTCTCTCTCCAGTTTTGCATGCATGCGATGTGACTCTCTGTGTGTGTGTGTGTGTGTGTGTGTGTGTGCAAGCATGCCTTAAGCATGGTTAATAATATAGCCGGTTGATGGCTAACATGTTGCCATGTCATCTATAGCCAATGTAATAGTCAACATGTATTGTAATGGCTACAAGAAAGTACTACTCCCTCCATTCCCTTATACAAGAAAGTACTATTGCCTCGATTACTGTTAGTGGCCTTGTATAGATGCAAAATGTATTTGTCGTAGTGGCCAATGTAATAGTCAACATGTATAGTAATGGGTTACAAGAAAGTACAACTACATTTTACCACATGACCCAGCATACACTCTCACACACTACCTCCGTCCTGGTTTATTAGTCCCCTATGTAATTTATGCATGATACTAGTATATGATACTCCCCACTATGAGTAGCCTTATACGCATACAAAAAAGGACCGGAGGGAGTACGAAACTTTCAGATTTTGTTTCATGTATGTATCCTGACTCCATGGTTGCCCAGTTACAACATTCCATCAGATACAAAGGAAAACTAACACGCATGCTGATGCATCTTAATGATTCACAAATCAAAGCCAATATTTACTTCACAACTAAAAGAAAAGTTGTGAGAGTGTGTACAAAAAATACTGATGGGGTCTCTACGCCTTAAACCCTAAACCCTAACCAGGATTTAATTTCCTGGCTAGGTAGAACCTGTCGAAGGAAAGAAGCCTGGCACCCACGGATCATACGATGCTTTTGTGTAGTTCCACTAAAATCGAGCTGAGCATCCCTGTTGGCAAAGATATTGAAGAAGTGTGATTAGAATAATAGTAGTGGCACTAGTTCATGAGACATAAACTCATCACAAATAGAAGCCGGTAGAAGTAGAGAAAGATCCACATGGAGATGGAGCTACGTGGGGAGCTGCGGTAGTGGAGCAAGCCGGCTCCAAAAGGAAGTTGTACCTGGGACATCGGGGTGTAGCTAGAAGGGCAGTGGGAGGCGGCATTAGCCCATATCACGGGGACCCCCGATCGGCACGCACCGACAGTGGGTTTTCTTCCTCACCACTGTCAACCGCGTCTACGCAGAACATCGTCCGCTTCCCCCGGCGGCGGGATCAGGCCGGATCTGTGACCAGCGGTGTGGCCACCGTTGTTCTATGCTTGTGAAGAGAACAACCCAAGCAAGCAGGCTTGTAGCTTAGGCTCCTGCTAGTGTATATATAGTGGAGCGGTTTTCTTTTTCTCTCCATATCAACCTTTTTATATTGCGTACGTGTCATTGAAGAGTGAAATGATGGTTGCTTCGTCCGACTAACTTACTTTGTGATTTAACTGCTCCTGAGTGTCCCCTGCATGTACTCCCCCTACGTGTATGACCGTTCCTGAGTCGCACTTGTACTTATCTCTATTTTCTTGCATGACACGTAGACAAGATGCGCTTAGAGGAACTTTGTTACTGCACTTTGTTACGTACGTACTCCCTCCTTCCGGTTCACTACTAGTACTCCCTCTGTCCTGGTTTATTGGTCCCCTTTGTACTCAATTCATGGGCTCGTTTTCCTCAAGAAATTGTCTTTACCAACGTATTAATATCGGGAATGCATGCATGAACAACGAATGATTAAACCTTGCATGCAACATTTTGACAAAGCATTGACATATAAACATGTGAATGTGAGGGGCTACAACCTCGTGCATGCATGCAAGAGTCACACGTACACATGCACGCAAAAACGCGTGTGACGCCCTAATGCATGCATGTCCGAGCACACGACGGAACATACACGGTCACGCTCAAGTGCTCAACCTACACTTGCATGCACACACATACTCAGCCAGGGTGAGCTAGTGACCGTATAAACACCGGAAAATGTATATATTGCCCGCAATGATCGTATTATGAAGTCCACTGACCGTATTTTTACAAATATACAATGACATCCAGCGTATTTATCTCATTTCAAATTAAGCCATATTAACCGGAAGTATGGACTAGCCGTAATTTGTTGTGTCCCGTCAACTTGCAGAACGAGGAGAAGCTTGCGCGCTGTGGCTCACAGGACAAAGGAGAAACTTTTGACTAATGCAAGCTCTCCCTCGCTCAGTCGGTGGACGTGCAACAGTTAATTCGGTGTCAGATTGCCAGAAACATACACTGTACTAGTACCATCATTGTTCGACTTCCCGAAGAGGCGACGAGCCAAGTGCAAAGTTTACTACAGTAGTACTCCAAGTAGTACTACTAGTACTACTAATTACTATATAGGTACTACTCGGAACGCATGGTGGACACTACAAAAAAAAGACACATCCGTGACATTTTGGGCCGAATGAAAAGTTTTTTTGTCATGCTTATGACACTTCTATGACGATAATTGTGACAAAAGCACGTATCATCATAGATGTGGTGGGCTCCTACTTCTATGACAAAAAATGGGCTTTTCATCCTGGGCGGGCCGGGGACGCACCTGCATGACATTCTTTGGGCCGTCCATGATGGAAAAAATCATGGTAGAAGCGAGTGCGAGGAAAATATCGGGGAGTTCCCGGTTACGGTGGGTGGTCGGGGCTGAGCGATGCACGGAGGTTTGCGCATTTCTCTCGTAGACGTACACGCATGTGTGCGAGGCGTTGGGCTCTAACTGAACCCGAGTGAGGCGTTGGGCTCTAACTGAACCCGAGCGATTGCACTAGCTAGGTTACTGAACACCGATCGATCCCTTGGCTGTTAACTAAACACAAGTGATTCCTTCGCTACTGTTGCTAACTGAAGCCGATCGAAGCTGCCTCTTGATGAACAGTCCCCGGTGGGGGTTGGATGAACAGTTCCTGGTGGGGGTTGGATGACAGGATCCCATTGTAGTAGAGGCCGTTGCCGCTGGATGAACAGGAACCCAATCGAGGAGGTGGGGGTGGATGAACAGTAGCCGGTGGAGGGACCCCGTGGAGGGCTGGTTGAGTAGGCCCCCATGGATGGCTGGTTGAACAGGGCACCGTGGAGGGCAGGTTGAACAGGAGGCGGTGGAGGCTGGATGAACAGGAACTGGTGGATGAACAGTAGCTGGTGGAGGCAGGAGGAAGCCGACGATGGATGAATAGTAGCAAGTGGAGGCTGGAGGAAGTGGACGGTGGATGAACAGTAGCCCGTGTTGTCCCGTTTTGCGGTATGCACACCCCTCCGATGAACAGGACCCCCGTTTCGACCGTAGTGCTCCAACACAAGTCCGTTTCCTCCGTTTTGTGGTATGCCACACCCCTCCCGATGAACAACATCCCCATTTCTACCGTAGCGCTCCAACACAAGTCCGTTTCCTCCGTTTGCGGTATGCCACACCCCTCCCAATGAACAGGACCCCCGTTTCGACCGTAGCGCTCCAACACAAGTCTGTTTCCTTCGTTTTGCGGTACGCCACACCCCTCCCGATCTACAGGATGCCATTTTGACCGTAGCCGGTCGAACAGAAGGCCGTTTCCTCCGTACTGCGGTATGCCAGACCCTGTTTCGGCTGTTCCATCCAAGCCGGTTGGCTCCCGTTGAATAGGACGCATTCCGACCCAGCCTGTTGCCTCCCGATGAACAGGACGCTGTTTCTCCATTCTGACCCAGCCGGTTGGCTGCCAGATGAATAAGAAGCCGTTGCTGTCGTTTGTTGCCTCTCCATGTACATGAGCCCTGGCCGTACGTAAGGACGAGTACGTGTTCGAGACCCCGCCCGTATGTACGTACGTGGCTGTATTTTTTGGCACGTGGTTGTACGTACGTGTACACGGTTTAGAAGGTACTGCCTGAACTGCTACGTTGGGGGCTCTACTACTACACATGCCGCTGCTTGCTCGGCCACGGTTCATCATTGCAGAGAGACCGATCGACCAGTACATACGTACACGTTCGCGACCAGACAGAAAACGCTACGTATGCCTCGACCGGGTGGGTCCCAGCTATCAGGGAGGACAAGGATGCACTTCCTTGCGTGTGAAGATACAGCTAGTGGGTCCCAGCTTTCAGGGGGAAGAATCATTTTTTGCCCGTAATATGGACGCACTTCCTTCGGTGCGAAGGTGTAGCTGGTCAGCCTCACCGCGTAGAGTCCTCTTCTGATGGCTGTCGTTCGTTGACCACGCCGTGCAGACAGCACCAAGGTGGTGGACAACGACGAGGCCTAGGAAGGGAACGACACGGAGCCAGGGAAGACAAGGCAGGTGGATGCCCACACGGAGGGGAGTACGAGGGTTCACTGGTTCGGTTGTGGTGTGAGGCTGTCGTCGCCAAAGAAGAACATGAGGTGTTGGTGAGAAGAGGAATGGCCTGGACGGCGATGGGAGTAAGGTGGGCCGGTGAGTCCTGTGCGGCAGCACAGCCGGCCACGGGAGGCGGTAGCAGGCGGTACCATCAGTGGTGGTTTGGGCGGCATAAGCAAGAATATCCGAGATTGAAGAAAAAGCACGACATCCGTTGGATGGACATCCAACGGCCACTGCTGCTAGAATTGTGTGTTGACTATAAGTTGACAAAGCCTTGCGTACGCGTCAACCTAGTAGGCCCATAAGTGTGTGGCAGAGAACATATAGCCCATTTGCGATTTGGAAGAATGTGCAACCCATTTTTGAATTCTAATGGAATTTACTACAACCCATTTACAGTTTGTTAAAATTCCAACCAATTTTCTAGCTAGGACAACGATTAATAATTTCAACCAAATGCTCAAAATAGAATTGAATAAAATTTCCCATATTTTGATGGGATCCAAAATATTTTTATCCCGAAATTTCAAGTCAGATTAAATATAATTTCAAAATAAATTTGTATAACGTAAAAATCCAATGAAATATTGCGCGCGCAACAAGTAATGAAATTAAAATTTTCAAAATCCAATAATAATATTTTTTTAACTAATTACGTGTTTGGTGCTTTTTTTATAGTTACAGCCCAGTTTTTATAATTACATCCCATTTGTTATTTCTTAAAGCCCATTTTCTTGTTAAGCCTAATGCATCCCTCCTAGGAAAGATTTCAGCCCAGCGGGGTGGAGAATAACAAGTCGACCTGGGCTGGGTATTCCTCAAAAAAAATATAGCTGGGCTAGCCATTTTAAGTTTGAAAAATATTAATATCTGGGCTGCATATTTGGTCGACATAAAATAATAGCCTGGGCTAGATAGACCACAACACGCCCAGGTGATCTCCTCTGAACAACAACAAAAACATCGCTCAAGAAAAACTCTGCTCACACCTCAAAAACACAAATACTGCTCGAGCTGCTGGGTCCCAGCTGTCGGCTGCTCCTTGTGCAATTCTCTCGTTTATTTACTATATAGGTTGACAATGGTGTGGGACCGTGATGTCAGGAAACCAGGAGGAAGCAAAAAAAATTATAGTTGTATATAATAAGGAGGCACTTGCGTACGTGCGGCTATGGCCCTGGTGGGTCCCCACTGTCATCCTTTCCAATTAAAGTCATCTCCTGATTCCTCATGTTTGCTGAGCATGTTGACAACGTGAGACGGCGGCACCACGGCGAGCGCAACAACTGGAAGGACGGCGGAGAGAGCCTCGCGGGCCCTACGGATGGTCTAATAGAGCGCCCGCTGCTCATTCAGGAAGCCAGGATCATAGGGCCACATGTCCGCGACGGCATTGTCGTTCGCTTGTTCGCCGGTGATTTGTCCTTCTGTGAGGCTGTGCTTGTTGAGGAGACACAGGTTAAAGCGCAGGTCCTCCTGCGCTGGTAGCTCTTCCGCTATTAGGGCGTTGAAGTGCAGCCGCACCTACTCTATGGTGAACACGGCATGAACCGACTTGGGCGGTGGTGCCGGCTCCTGGTCAGAAGCCAGGTCCATTGTCTGATTGTCGTTGGTGAGCTCGACGAGCTCGCTGGCGAGCAAGCATGTCCGACTGCAGGACCGGACCGCTGCCAAGCATGAGTCTGACTGCCCTGGCCCACCCAGACCCCCTCCCTCGCCCGCGCATGCTTTCCGCCCGAAACGGTCAGTGCCGCCCTCGCCACTTCCAGGTGCAGGCGATTGCTCCATGTTCAAATGACACAAATGCTGTTCGTCCGTCCATCTGTCCATTTGCCGCCCGCATTAATGATATGCGGTTGCCGAGGCGGCTACTCCGGCGCCACCCGTCAGTCCCTCTGCCGCCCACCATTGATACATAAACTGCTACGCCGGCCATAGCCGCAGTTATCCGCCTTCGTTCCCTTTCTCCTGTCCACACCACTCCCACCATGGCTTCGTCGCACTCCAGCGCTCTTCGGGACGGGTGGACGACGGACCAGAAGGAGATGGCAGCCATTGCTGCCGACTGGCTAGCCGGCTGGTAGCCGGAGGACGACGACGTCTCAATGGAGAACGTGGTAGTTGACAGTCTGGCGCCAACCCCCTCCTCCACGCCATCCTCACCGGTGCATGGCACCATGACCATCGGCGAGGCCCGTGCCCAATACATGGACATGGTGAGGCAGAAGCGTGAGGAGCAGTTCCGGGAGGCGTAGGCCAATGCCGCCTACAACCACCATGTCCTCCAGGAGCACCTGCAGGCGAAGGAGCAGATCACCGCGGATCGGACGAAGCAGGAGGCGTTGCTCGAGTCGTACCGGTCAGCCCGCGAGAGCCACCTCGCACGCTGGCGGTACCGCATGTGGGTGGCGGAGGTTGCGGCCTCCTACAAAGAGGGCGATGAAGCGGGCGAGGCACTGTTTGGCGAGACCGACGACGAGGCGGAGGACAATGCCTGCTCCGCCGAGGCCCCGCCCCACCAACAACGAGGTAGAGCACATCGTTGGCTCCGCCGAGGCCCCGCCTTGCCGGCAACGAGTGCGAGGATTTACCCTGCTCCGCCAAGGCACCGCCCCACCGACAACGAGACAGAGGACATCGCCGGCTCCGTCGAGGCCCCACCCCGCTGCAAACGAGGCCGCACCACACAGAAAATGAGGAAGAGTAGAACACGGTAGGTCGCCGCCACTCGGGACCAAGTAAGGCCACCGCTGCTACCCTCCGGTTGAAGCGAAGCTTGGCGGGTTGAACATTGACGGCCGATTAGCTTCTTGGCGATGACGTGGAATCGGAGAGCTGAGCTGGAGAAGAAGCTTATGTTCGGCTCAGCCGGACACGGGAAATGGGCGCCGGAGATCATAGATTAGGTTAATTAATTATACCTCCAGCGCACCCCTTTTTAGTTAAAGAATATATGAAATGTAATGATTATGCATCTCAATGATTCACACGTCAAAGCCAATATTTACTTCACAACTAAAAATAAAGAAAAATTGATCGATGCTGTTGACGGCAAAGGGCGTCCCATTCCAAAATATCAAACGCATGTCTTCTTGCTAACATCAATGAGCAAAATTTGGGAAGGTTGTCCATTCCAAAATATCAAATGCGTGTCTTTTTGCGTACATCAATGAGCAAACTTTGACAAGGTTTTCCCATTCCAAAATATCAAATGCTTTTTGCGTACATCAATGAGCAAACTTTGACAAGGTTTTCCCATTCCAAAATATCAAATGCCTACGATTGTGGAATGGGCTGGGTTTTCCATCAGTTCGGACACTGACATGTCACCTCGTGCTAAATAAACCAGCTGTTCTTTTTGTGCAGTTCCACTAAAATCAACCAACTTTGCGCATAGCTTGTATGATTTCGCCTTTATATGCTGCAAGGCCTTGAACATATCGGCACCTCCTTTCTTGTAGCTTATTTTGTGGCTGCAGGTGGAAATGAATGATTTGAGAACATTTGATCTATTGTGCATGATGAAGTATAATGGATGGCACGAACCATCAGAACATTTTGTGCAGATCCCATTGAAATCAAGCTGAGCATCCCTGTTTGCATAAATACAAAAAAGTGATTAGTACAAAGCAAACTATATTATGAATTTACAGTTTAAACAGGCAACCGACATGTTCCATGCAGAGCACACATTTTAAAAAGTAGAACTCACTAGAAAGAATCCTAAAACAACATTGTATTGGCCATCACAGCAACAAAGATGAAGATCTGTGAGTCCTTCTTTGCTGAAGTTAGTTTGTTCTTGTGGGCAGTAATGTAACCATCCTTCAACTGCTCCTTATGATAAGAAGAGAAGTGCTTGGCTTCTTTATCCTAGCATATTCTTCTTTAGAGGAGGATGATCCTGTTGTGCAAAGACAAGAGAACAACTAAATGCTAGCATCCCTGTTTGCTCGAAAAGAAGGAAAGGAAATATTTAAAACAACCATTACATTAACAATGCGAGTAACTGATCAAATGTATAGTCACAAAGAGATGCATCCTCATTATCCTCATTGGAAATGATATGATACCAAACACAGCAACTCAACTTGAACTGTATTATTACTTAATTTTATCAGTGGCTATAACGGTGGCAAACCGGTGCCTCAATTTATTAGCAGTCTTAGATTAACATGCGAAACAATACCACTTTCTCATGACAGTAGCTAAACAGTAGCACAACACCAATAGAGATGACAAAGCTCGATCATATGGATGAAATCCATGGGCCGGTACCAACCTTTGTCAGGAGGCTTATTGTGTAGAGCATGCAGATGAAGCACTTCTCCGGAACCATCCATTTTTATCTACTGTTGTTGCCATGCTTACTACAAACTCCTCAATTAGTTTAATGTTTCCAACATCTTCTTGTGCAGTTCCACTAAAATATATGTTATCTTCAAACAAAATCCCTGTTTGCACAAGTAGAGATAATTACATAATACATTAAGAGTGGCATCAAATCACAGTGGCAAAACAATTGCTCGCTCCAGCCATAGCAATAAATTAAGATGCAAAACTATATCATTACTTGTGTCATCACAGTTCAAGTGCTTCATTATAGCACCGGGAGTTGATTTTTTGTTCTTCTTCCGCTTGTTCTTCCCCTTCATCACTTGGGTCAATAACAGACAAGCTTCGCCTTCAATGTAAGATTTGGCATGTCAATTAGGGAGCACAAGTATAGCACTAAACAACAACATTACTTTTCTGATGACAGTAGCAATATACAGGCCAACAGTTGCGAAATATCATTATCTTACCTCAATGGAATATTACGGTGCACATACAGATTGGAAGTCTGGTCTCCTTTTGTGCAGTTCACTAAAATCGAGCAACATTACCGTATAAGTAGTAAAACATATGAAAGCACACTGCACAATCATGTGGAAGAAGGCCAGTACTGACCTCTCATGACGCGGAATTGAAACAACTCGCAAGAAGAAGATCTGAAACAAATTTGCCAACACAGATAGGAAGTCAGATCTCCTCTTGTGCAGTTCCACTAAGATCAAGGAATCAAGCAATGTTGTCGGTGTGACATTTTGGTTGAACTGCACAAAACACTCTTAAAACAAAAGTGTTTTGTGCAGTGCAACAAAAGGTCACAATAGCAACGAGGTGAGATAGATAACCCTGTTTACACAGAGGTGCAAAGGAAACAATTAGTGGTCAATAATGGTGGATGACACAGAAGCCCACAAAAAGAAGCATCTAACTTATCTAAATGGGAAAGAAAGCAAGACAGTAGCATTTCTCAAACAATGGCATTGATTCATATTAACAATAAAATTCGTTAAACATGTAATTTGCTTTTAACTGTGGCATTACTTCAATTTTCCAGTGGCATTATTAGATTAACAACAGCTAAAGAGTTGTATGGGACAGTGGACGCACAAGCACCATGTGCATGTACCGATGTATAAACGGGTGATGCACATTCTGTTGCAACAAACAACCAAGGAACATATTTGTGTTGGTCCCATTTTTGTTATCTTTAGACACCTTTCCCTATGTGAGGGCAGCAAATCTAGTCCTGCTCAAACTATACAGCCTTGTCCCCCACCCACAGAAAGATCAGTTCCTTACAGATGTTTGTACTGCGTTTGTCATTGTTTTCCCTTTTCGACCAACATAGGTGTTGGATAGCCAGTCTGTACTACTTTTCCCCCTTCCTTTCCTCTTTGAACGACATCCTAGATTCATGCTATACAACTTTCCCCACGACTTTCCTGTTTGATCCAACACCTAGATTCAAGTGCAGAAGCGAAAAAATTCCACATGCAGCTAGAGCAATGCCTGTGGATTAAGAAAATTTTACCTTAAGTTTCTCGGGGTGTGGCTCGATGGGCGGCCGAAGGCCGATCTGCCCACACTATGTACGGCGGCAAGGAAGAAGGGGTCGGAGGCCCTACCGCACCACCGCTAGGTGAAAGAGAACAGCGGCGCCGGCAGTGGATTCCCTCCCTCGCCAACGGCGACAGCGTTAAGCCTCCTTGCCTTCCCCGACGGATGGGATCCTGCCGGCTCTTTGACCAGCAGTGAGGTAAGAGAAAGAGAGGAGAGGCCAACGCAGTCTTGTTTAGATCTGGATAGGTGAGAGAGTGTGTAGAGAGCAACTACAAGCACTGAGGCTCCAGCGTGTATATATATAGTGGAGAGAGAGTGTGAACAGAGCAAACCCTAGAAAACAAGCGTTGAGGCTACAGCGTATATAGTTGGAGTGGTTTTATTTTTCTCTCCCTAAATATCATTTTAAATTGTGCACGAAACGGAACTCTTTATTTAACGTACTACTAGTGAAGAAAAATACTACTAGTAGGGAAAAGCTAATACTACTACGTGAAGAAAATTTAACGCTCCAAGGAGTCAACTCAAAATTAACGCTCCAGGCCTCCCGGTCGCACTTACTATCGTTCACGTGTGGTATGAAAAGCAACAACTGAACCACACATGGTCAAAATATCGGAAAGGTGGGCTGCACCATCCTCCAATTTTAAATATTTTGGGCACTTGTATTTGGCCTAAGTCAGTGTGCCACCGTATGTACTAAGGGTTATAGCGGGTGCTAAGAAACTAGGGCGTATTGAGAGTAATTGCCATGCTGTTTATTTGTAGGGTCTCTTGCAAACTGTAAAACTGTATTCTCCTCTTATTTAATGGATGAGGCAAATCTTTTGCTTCCGTTTTGAAAAAAATGAGAAATTCAATTTTAATTATTTTGTATGTACACTTTGCTCTCTTCCAATAATTTTGGGCACTTGTATTCGGGCTAAGTCAGTGTGCCACCGTATCTCGTACTACTCCCTCCGTCTAGGTGTACAAGTCACGTTAGAAGGTGCAGCGGGACCAAGGTGCAAGCAGTTTGGAGGAGAAGGAGAAACTTGACCGGTCCTTCCTCCAATCAAAGCCCAGATTTCTCTCTCTAAACGGAACAATTAATCACAGCAATTGAGAGATGCCGTTTTAGCTACCACTAGCACATATGCCCGTGCGTTGCACCAGAGAAAAGTTGACCATCCAACCAAGTTAAAGACAATCCGATTGCAATTATATGTTAAGCTATATCATACTCCCACTGTCCCATTATATACCGCCCATCTCATGTTCATCCACAATCTTGTGTACAAAGCTTCCAAAGTATTGGGAGTTAATTTCTTCTTTTTGAGAAATGCAGAGTTAAATCCATCCTGCTCATCTGTAACAACACAATGGTTTGTTTGTTTCTCTAGGGATAATTGGGACCCACTTTTCACTCTCTATCGATTGCTGGAGCGGTTTATTGATTTTTCATATAACTTGCAAATGTATATAAATTGATGAAAGTTATTGTAAAAAAATGAGAAGGCGAATATTTAATTTGATAAGTAAACAAACCCTCACGTCTGGATTTAAAGGGCTTAGCGGCCAAAACTCTACGACCAAGTGTTAACCTCGCATGAAGATTAAATGCATCTAATTATAGCCGGTGACAGCATGAAGAAGCAGCTTCCAATTGGAGGAAAGAAAACCCATAGCATACATTGGCTGGTCCTCTTCAACGATCTGCTGGAGGGATTAAATCAGACATTTCTCACGAATGACCCAAAAACAACGAACCTACTCATTGCACCTGGCTTAATAATAATGGATGGACGTAATAGACACAAGTACGAGCTAGCTCAATTTACTCACTCAAGGTTTTTTTTCAACAAATGTTCAAAAAATTTAAAAATGTTTGCGAAAACTTCAAAATTTTGAAATTTCTGAAATTATTCACATTTTTATATATTTTTGTAGATTTTTAAAATGTTCGCAATTTCAGAAAATGTTTCTGTTTCAAAGTTTGTTCAATCATTAAAAAAATGTTCATGTTTTCCAAATTTGTTCGCAAATTCGAAATATGTTCAGGGGATTTCATAGAATATTTGGTTTTGAAAAATTGTTCACAATTTCAAAATTTGTTCGCTTTTTGAGAAAACAAAATTCTGTTTTCAAATATTGTTCATAAATAAAAAAAATCATGTTTTCATAATTTGTTTGTAAATTCTTAGGGGAATTTCACAAAATGTTCGCGTTTTGAAAAAATGTTCATAATTACAGAAAATGTTCCCATTTTTCAATTATATTCTTGTTTTTCAATAAATGTTTGCATTTTCAAATAGTTGTTCGTAGTTTTGAGAAATGTTCAAGTCTCTAAAAATTTGTTAGCATATTTTGAAAATGTTTGTTTATGCAAAACTATTTACATTTTTTGAAAAAAAACCACGTTTGAGAAAAAAGTTTACATCTTTCGATGCATGTATTTTATATAAGCTGAGCTGCAATTTTTGGACAACAAATTTTAGAACACACTGGCTAGGGGTGTGGCTAAGTCGCGCGTGGTGTTGTGTTCGATTCCACTCAGGCATAGACTTCCGCTAGTTGTTTTTATGTTTTCCCACTGCCGGTTGTTTCTTTTAGTTAGAAGTCGCGCTTGCATTTGAACACAAAAGATAGACGATCGCACTGGTTAGCAGCGCGGGTGTAGATGCTACTGGTTCCAGGTTTGATTCCTATCTGGGCCGCCTTTTTTTCATGATTTTTTACCGGACAGAAAACTCAGTGCGAGAGCGAGAGATTTGGGACGAACGAAATCGTTCGTTCCATGACGGACGAAAATAAATGTGGGTCCCACTGCAAACGAAAAAAGTGGAGAAACAATCCTCCCTTTAATATTAGGTAAAGATGCAGGGCCACGTATTAACTCACATGCAAGCCGGCTTCGATTCCTTGACTAATCAACGCGTAGTTGCGCTCCATGTATTGGGTTTCTGGGGGATATAACAATGCAGAGTAAGTAACGCTCGCTGGCAACGAGGCTAGGAGGGGATTGAGATGCGAACTTAATGGACGACGCCCAAACATTTTGGGAATATCTGATTTTCGTAAGATGGCTTAAGACTAGCCACAGTGGGAGTAACTTCAGCAGTAAAATCGATTCCAACTCAGCAAATTTGCTTATGTGGCAATGAGTTAATGAGGAGAGAGGTAGTTTGAGTAACTTAGCTAGTTACTGTAGCATCACATGTCCCAATGCAATATGAGTCTATAACCTAATAAATGAAGCTTTGCATGTTACCACACTTATGTTACTACCCACTATGAAGGTAGTAACATAGTCTAGGGATATGTGTATGTTACTAGTGTATGTTACTCTCCATTGTGGCTAGTCTAACACCTAGATGGAGGGAGTACTACCTCAGTCCAAGTTTTTACGCCACGTCATATTTTTTTTTGTCAAAGTTTGACCAAATTTTTTAACTACTCACTACTTTCCGGTTAATAGGGCATAATTTTAAATCTCATCAACCAAGGCAGATGATGAATGGAGAAATGTAGTACTCCATCTCATAGTTTACAAAATTACTCAAACTTTAATCTGCATTAATTACAATATATTCATGGACGACCACTAAATGAGTAGGAATGGTTACATGCACTGGTTGATTTCTTTTAATCCTTTATCAATGACATTTTGATACAGGGAAGTACATTCACAAATTCTTTGCTAGGAGAGCAAGAACAAAGAAAACAAGAACCACAATTAGACATTTTAAAAGATATCCAATTTCCATAAATGCTCCCACTAATTGTATTAATATCTTCTCTATGTCTTCATTGTTGATCTGTGGCTTCTCGAGCTTGCACACTTCTTTCTTCTTCGATTCTAAAGAACTAGACATTGCTTCACATCTAATATCATCTCTAGTCTCATCTCTAGGCTCTATTCTACCATGGAGTGCACGAGCATCTACCAAATTTCATGCTATCAATAGATCGATGTATTGTTCTTCCCAAAACCAAAACTTGCATCCATCCTACACATATGTTTGAGTATAAGCTATCGAACATGCGCCGAATAAGGGCACACATCCAAATCAAAAGAAGTACTACGCACCTTATCTTTTTGGCACTTGATGAACACTCATCCGGGATGTTGTGGCATAGTCGAAATGCGGCGCAGGACCTGCCGCGGGTAGCCATCGCACTTTATGAGTGGCAATGGTGAACCGACTAGCCGTTGGGCGAGGGCCGAGCCCGGACGGTGGCCGGCCGTGTCCTTGCCGGTGATCCGCCGATGGGATAGATCCGAGCGGCTAGAGGTGGATTCAGTACCTGCACGCGACATGGAGGCATTGCCATTGTTGTGCGACCCGTTACCCGGACACTCCATGGCAAGGAGCAGTCGCAGGCGGCCGGAATGCTCCAAATCTGGCAGCCGTGTGCGTCAAATCTCGCGGCCGCTGATATAGCGGCTAACCGCCGGCACCGGGACGAGAGGCACAGATCCGGCCGTCGTGCTGTGGTCGGTTGGGCTATAGTGCGAGGCTCCGACGGATGTGCGTGTACCTCTTCTCTTATTGTACGTACTCCATTTATCTCACTTCCTGTGGCTTCCCACTCCCATGATATTCCTATTCTATGAACCTGAGTGTGTGTGTGTGTGTGTGTTAGAGAGAGCGACACATCGACCTACTCCTACAGAGAGATGGTGTGTAGTACTAGTATGATTTAGCCGCGAGAGTCGGTGCATCCTCTCATTTCCGGGCGTCCGGGCGGGACAGCTGCCATGCCCGTTCCTAAATAGCCTGGCCCACCCAAAGCCCCTCCATCGCCCGCGCACGCTTCCCGCCCGAAATGGTCAGTGCCGCTCCAGAGAATCGGTGCCACATTCATGCCCGGGCAGAGCGGACATGACCTCTCACTAGCGCCTGCATTGAAGGGAGAAGCGGACTCAAGAGTGATGGTTGCTTCGTCCGTCCAACTTACTGCCGGGTCTATGTGATTTGACGGGTCATTGGTCATTATTACTAAGGTGGTACGACCGTGCTGAGTCTCAGTTGCACTGTACAATTTACTTTGGTGCATGACACATGCACCGGATGCTGGATGTCCCATATTTCGGCGAAAGGAGGTAGACCGTCTCCACTCTTTACAATTTTCTCCATTCTTACAGCGGAGAAGTGCGAAAGCAGTGAAAACACGCAAGCTCAGTGATTACGTGTCCCACCTCACACTATCACCATATTTTCTGGACACCGTGCGACACATAACTCTTTAGCACATAGTAGTACGTACTGTAATTTCTCAGCGAGATAAATTTGTACACGGCTATGAAGCTTCCAGCTTCTGTTTCATGTATCTTGCGTCCAAGGTTGCCCCGTTGCAACATTCCATCAAATACAAAGGAGACTAACATGCATGCTATTGCATCTCAATGATTGACATATCATAGCCAAGATGTACTCCCTCCGTTCCAAAATAAGTGTCTCAACTTTATGCAAACTTTAGTACAAAGTTGTACTACTACTAAAGTTGACACTTATTTTGGAACAGAGACAACTAAAGAAAAAACAATCCATGCAGTCCCTAGGCCTTGAACCCTAAACCCTAACCAGGCTTTAATTTGCTGGCGACGTTGAACCTTCCGAAGTAATGAGGTTTGCAACCCTTTGACCGTTGGATCGTTTTGTGTAGTTTCACTAAAATCAAGCTGAGCATCCCTGTGGCAAAGAAATTGAAGAAGTGTGATTAGAATAAGACTAGTGGGACTAGTTGATGAGACATAAACTCATCACAAATACAATAGAAGCCAGTAGAGGTACGTGCGGGGCAAAGAAGTAGAGAAATATCCACATGGAGCGATGTGGGCAGCTCGGGCAGTGGTGCAAGCCGGCTATAAAGGAAGTTGTACCTAAGGGATGTCGGGATGTAGCTAGCTTAGAGGAGGGCAGCGGGAGGCGGCAACTGCCCATGTCGCGGCAGTGAGCAAGGGATGAAGGCAACTGCACCGGCTTTGTGAGAGAGAACGGCAGGGACCCCTGATCGGGACGCGCCGACAGTGGGTTTTCGCCGTTGGTGACGGCAACCGCATCTACACAAAGCATCCACCCCTTCCCCCGGCAGACATGATCTGCCCGGATGTTAGAGATGTGGCCACAGTCATTTTGTGCAAGAGAGTGTGAAGAGAGCAACCCCAACAAGCAACCGTGTAGGCTCGTCCTAGCTATGTATATAGTGGAGTGGTTTCTTTTTGTCTCCAGATGAACCTATTTATATTGCGTACGTGCCACTGAAGAAAAAAAAACTTTATTTATAAATGACGCGGCACCGTTCATGCATGGTTACCGACCCTCCATTAAGTGAGTAACTACTACTAGACGCGTCAAATTATCACGTGGGCTGCATCATCATACAGAAATGAGCTCCATCGTGTCACGTGTGTGGTTGGGGAAGACGCAAAAGA
Organism: Thinopyrum elongatum; assembly: GCA_011799875.1. Lineage (NCBI taxonomy): Eukaryota > Viridiplantae > Streptophyta > Magnoliopsida > Poales > Poaceae > Thinopyrum > Thinopyrum elongatum. Next base: position 256,773,282 of record CM022298.1, read on the forward strand.
TGCAAAGAGTGCTACTAGTACTACGTGCGTGGGTGCATGCACCTCTTCTCTTCGAACATGTTTAAGTATAGCCCACTAGTACTCTACCACGCGGTTATTATATGGGCAAAGAGTATAGGCAGTAATAATGACTAATAAGCCGTCAAATCACGAGGCCCACCTTTCTCTATGTTTGACCAAGGAAGCAGCCATCATTTCACTCCTCGTTGAATATTCATCTGCTGCTACCTCCGCAAATAAATAAAAATCCGCTTCTACCTCCACAGCATGGTTAATAATATAGCCATGTCAATCACGATGTAGAAATATCATTCACTGATACAATAGGGCTGGCTCTAAGGCTGGTGATTTTTTTTTACTTTGTCTCTTTCTCTTTTTGTCTCATTTACTCATTTTACATAGGAGCACGTGTAGAGGATGGCTATTCCTTTCGATGGGGCTTCTTCATGGGGTATAAGACTAAGTAGCTCCGAATTATTCCCGCTGCCCACCACTCTGAATCGTGCCATCTATGATAGTACTCCCATTGCAACAATGAGGTCCACTAGGTCTAGCACGTCCTGTAAGAAGAGACTGTCACACAAAACGTACATTCTTGTTGCCTTCTTCCTCATACAGTACGTACCACTGGTACAGTACGTACTACTAGTACTACTACTACTCGTTCTCCTATAAACCTTACGCTTGGCATCTCAAAAATATTAATCTTGCGCTTGGCTCCTCGCCTCTTCGGGAAGTCGAGCAATAATGGTACTACAGTATAATGTTCTGGCTATCTGAGACCGAATGAATTGCTACACGTCCACCACGTGGGTGAGGGTCGAGAGTCAAGGGTTGAGGGGCGAGGGAGAGTGCGTACTACTACGTCCATTTCAATATGGACTACATACGGAGCAAAATGAGTGAATCTACACTCTAAAATACGTCTATATACATCAGTGTTTGGAGTATGTACTAGTAGTTCATATTGAAATCTGCTAAAAGACATATATTTCAAACAATATGATAATCTCTCTAACCAAGGTAGGGACAAGGAGTGTATATATGTCTAACGGAGGGAATAGTAAAATTTTCTCCTCGTCCTACGAGCCACCGCGTGTGTGGGCGAGGGAGCAGGCGTAGGTGTAGTAAGCAAAGCTTCTCCTCGTCCTGCGACTCTGCGAGCCACCGCGCCCGTGGGCGGGGGAGAGGGAGTACTAAGCAAGCTTCTCCTCATTCTGCGAGTTGATGGGACACATCAAAAGTAGTAATACAGAGCATCTCCAGTGTATAGAGCCTTGCCTCTAAGGTAGGACCCACATGGTTTGCCTCCTTTTTAAAATAATGCGTCAAGTCGCAATTTGTTTGTTCACCCGTGGTACACAATCCTCCATCAAGTGGACAACCAGTACATGTGTCAAATTACCACGTGGGCTGCCTTTTCGTACAGACATGAGCTCCACCATGTACCCGTGCGGGTGTGGTTGGGAAAGATACGGGAGTACGTGCACCGGGCCTGCACCTCTTCTCTTCGTGCACGTCCCCCACCTACGTCGGTGTGTGTGAGGGAGATACAAACCTAGAGAGATGGCGTGTGCGTTCGTGAGTGTTTTTTGTTATGGGGGGTGATTTCGTGAATGTATTTGTGGGAATATGTGTCGATGATATCTCAAACAAAAATTTGACACATGCAATGTGTGTGAAATAGAGGCCTATCTATATCATATACAGAGGGGGCGATCCACGAGAAGAGAGGGAGGGGTCATATATATCGATAGAGTCGAAGAGAGGATCGAGTGTGTGGGTGCGAGATCGATGAAGAGAGCCATCGAAATCGTGTGTGTGCACGTCAAAGATATAGGGCAACTGACCTACCGGAACGTTAGAGCGCACATGGCAAGTTTGTGTGTGGCAGGGAGACATGACTACAGCGCTCGATGTATTGGTGTGTGTGTGGGGGGGGGGGGGGCGGAGGCAGAGACCTAACTAGAGAGGTAGATCGACTAGTATATGTGTTGAGAAGGAGAGACCTAGCTATGTCTTGAGGGAAATCGGTCGACATCCATACATAAGTGAAGGACGAGGAATAGGTTGGGACATATATATATATAGAGAGAGAGAGAGGGAGAGAGAGAGAGAGGTAGAGTGCCGGAGGGGTGGTGGAGTTTCTTCTCGGAGATGGTGGGAGAGGCCTACTAGACAAACTGAGGGTACAACTGCAATATTATCAAGAAGAGTGGGGATGTGTTTCTATGTGTGCGTGTGCGTGATAGATGTGTCGGGAGGCATGCATGGATGATGAATGGGGACCATGTGTTTGGTAAGCAGACCTAAGTAGATTGGTAGATCAATTGTTGTATGTCGGAGGAAGGAAAGACATAACTAATGAGGTAGATCGATCGGCGCGTGGGGAAAATGAATTATAAACGACCTAGCTAGCTATATGTATAGCGGGAGATCAGTCTGTGTACATCCATTTGTTAGAGGCAAATAAGGCTCAGAGAGACGGATAGAGAGAGAGAGAGATGGAGCTACGAGGTGGTGCGAGAGGCCTACTAGCTAGATAGGGGGAGGAGTGTGCGATTGTGATATCGATGAAAAGAGGGGCGAGAGTTTACACGTGTGTGGGACCGTATGAGAGACACGAGGCATGGACATAGAAAGGAGGAGATGGAAAGTGCGTGTGTATGTGGTAGGCAGACATCGCTGGAGAGGTTTATCGATTGGTGTGTGTTGGAAAGGAGTTGTGCAGACCGTGGGAGAATGACCTAAAGAAAAAAAATGAATGTGCACGATGGATAGAATGCTGAGGGTGGGGGAGGGCGAGGAGGGTGTGTGCATGCACGAGAGAAAGTTAGTGCTAGCTACAAAGGTTAGAGGATTGTGTGGGTGTAAGAGACTAACAAAGATCATAATTTGATATGAAAGTGGATTCATATATTTGAATAAGAGATCATAGTGTTATAAACCTATGCATGCATGAATATAGCGGTGATACGCGTGGTGTGGTTTTGGACATGTTATACCATAATGTGATAATGCATGGCGTTTGCAACTCACAGCTAAATATCGAATAATCTACATTTTATTTGAATTTGTGATAATGTGTGGCGTTTGCAGCTCACAACTAAATATCGAACAATCTAAACCATACTATATATCAAACAATCTCACATTTTATTTGAATTTGTGATAATGTGTGGTGTTTGCAACTCACATCTAAATACTAGTAGGCGTAGGGGGCGGGGCACCATACATTATGTGATAAACACATTATACATATGAGACATGGTTTAGATTATGAAGATCTAGCTAGAGCTTGAAATGTACTGTGATTGAAATCAACATAAAGTGGATTCAAAAAATCGAGATCGAGTTCATATAGTACACATAGTTCATATCTAACTCAACAGTAATCATGTGGTGTGCTGTGAAGATAATGTACAAACGATGGTTTAACTTGACAATAATGATGATTGTAGATCTTATTAAAATAGAGAAATGAATTCAAATGGTTTAACTTGACAACAATCATGATTGTAGATCTTATTCAAATAGAGAAATGAATTCAAATTTAGTTCATATTGAAGCGGTAGTATATAAGTTTGGAATGCACTAAAACGTTCATTTGAGTAGCAGGTTGCATGCATTATACACGTAGCGAAATATTTTAATTGAACATAACATGGATTCAAAGTTTTGAATGGCATTTGTAGTGCGAATTGATTTGGTACAGTACACGGGACTAGACTCTCTTGTGTGGTGTGAATTGATTTCTTTTTGTTTTTTCGTCGAGGGAAGTGCGAATTGATTTGATATAGGGTGTGTTTGGATTGTGGCCAAAGTGCACCTTACCAAAATTTTGGTCATGACCCAAAGATTAGTCTTTGTTTGGATGGTTGCCAATTTTTTGGCATGCCAATGAACTCTAGCCAACTCTAGTTCATTTTTCTTGCCAATGTTCGCTAAATCATGGGCAACCAGAACCTCAACCAAAATTTTGGCTAGCCAATGCTTTGGTGGGGCAACCTTGGGCACAAACGAAACACACCCACAGTATACACGTTAGGCTTGTCCGGAAATTTCAACCCATGCCTTGTTATCCCGAAATTTTAAGATATTTCTTTGTCTTGTTGTGCTCCTCAAATTCCCTCCATTTCAACCCGCGCCTTGCTATCCCAAAATTACAACGCGTGCGAAAACTACCACCTCCTGCAAAATCCCGACACGCGAAATTCCTGTGATACCCCTGAACCGAAAGAACCACCTAGTTCAAATCGGCGGGGCTACTTTCGTAACTTACCCCATATTTCGGACAAGCGCGTCCCTAAACCATGGTTCCCCCCTCCCATCCCCTCCACCTCCCCATTCATACACCAACGCTGCGAAAACCCGCGAAGCCCCACCCTCCTCCGTTCGCCCACCTAGCCGGAGCCTCTTCCCCGACGACGTCATGCACAGCAACACCTCGACGTCCCTCATCCACTGCATCGGATGAGGATCCGCCGTCGATTCCATCGTCTCGCTGGTTCAGCCACCCGTCCTCCACCTCCAAGGAGCTGCCCCGATGTTCTCCTTGTCTTTCGCGCCACCTCCATTCCCACACCGCTGTCTTCACCTGCACCACCGGAAGAGCAGCATCATCACCGATTCCTCGGATGAAGCTGAGGCCTAATCAGTGCCACCAAAGAGGTTCTACAATAATCGCTGCATTTTCTTCTTGATTCGATCTCACGGTGCTGCCGGCGCTCGGTCCTGAGCCGACATGGCGCGGCTCCATCTACGGCGGCGTCGCCGGCCACTTCCTCCATGGCGTCGCTCCCTCAGCGGCGACGTCCACATCAGTAGGAGCTGCTGCTCTGCTCTGGCTCTTGGTCCCCTGCCTAGTCTGCTCTTGCTCTTGCTTGCGATGCTGCTCTACTCTTGCTCGCGCTGCTACTGCACGAGCAACAGATCCTACTCTCGCTCGAGCCTCTGCAGCTCCTACCCGAGATGCTGCTACATGACCAGCTGCCCCGGCTCTCGCACGCGCTGCTGCTCCGGGCGCTGCTGCTGCTGCTACTGCTTTTCTGCTACTAGTGCGTTCAGTTTTGACAGTAAAATTCAGTTTTGAAAGCAAAATTCAGTTTCGACAGTAAAATTCAGTTTCAACAGTTAAGTTTAGTTTCGACAGTTATGTTCAGAGATGAGCGGCTGATGTATTTTACATCTAGCACTTTGTGGTTATGTATTTTACATCATCTATTGGAGATGCTATTAGAATTCCACTAAAGTTAACATTGTCTCTCTTGTCCTGCTTCAGCCTCGCCGTCGTACAACTCACCAGAGCTGCTCTAATGATGAAACCCTCCATCACAGTGGAGCAGTACCCTCGGCTCTATCTCCAGACGCCTAAGATCTTCTTCCCCTCCTCCGACAGACACATCAGCCGGAGCATCCTCACCGACCAACCCAATCATGCTGAGATCGACATGGCTTCGCCAAAGAGGTTGTACACTTGTTGCATCACTTTTTTACTCTACATGTTATATATATATATTGTCCACTGAGCACACGTAGTAACGTGAAATACGATTAGTTTCTCCTACTATATGACAAGCAGTGAGGTACCAGGCAATTTAGCTATCCGTGATGGACTCTCTCGAAAGCCATCATTATCTATTTCTGCGCGTTTGAGCTATGCATGTGTAGATGGGCCTGGGAGTTGAGTTAGTAGGGCAGTGGCCTGGGTCCAAAGTAGTACAAGTAGCACAAAAACATTTTTGGAGTGTAGGCTTTTGCCTGTTCAAGCCTGCCTACTAGAATTATCAGTGGTTGAAAGGGAAAGTGAAGGAAAAACATAGGAATTGGAAAGTTTCCTATGGTACTACTATTAATGCATTTGGTTCAAAGGAATGGAGCAAAGGAAAACTGTAGGATTTGTTCCTTTGGTGTCTCTTTCAAAGAAAATCCGTAGGAATTTTAATATCCACTTGGCCCTCCTTTTCAAATTCCTATTCATGAAGAACAAGACTAAGTGATAGTAGCATAATAGCATTATAACTGTACATTTTCTTGTGGTTTGACTTAATTTGATCATGCTTCTTTGCATTCCTGTGACCTTCCAATTCCTGTGAACAAAACACCCAAATTGACAGAAATCCTGTGATTTTAAATTCTTTGCACATGCATTCCTATCCTATTACTGTGTATGTCCTATCCCTGCGTTGTTAGAATCCTCCAATTCAAACGAGCCCTTACAGAATTACTTCTCTTACAGATAGTTGTCAAAAAAACCTTGTGTGGTTTGTCCCGCTCCTGCTGCACCGTTGTCCACCCCAGCTCAGCTGCTCCAACGATAAAAGGGTCCACCACAGCAGTGATCCGCCCTCCAGACTGTCTTTCACCACCTCAGATCTTCTTCCCCGCCGCCGGCAGCCACGACAACTGCATTACCATCATCAACTGAGCAGATGACCTCAAGGACTACATGGGTCCGCAAGAGAGGTCGCACTCTTTCGTGTCTGCTTACGTTATGCATCGCTTAATATTACATGCTACTTTATTGTCCTGTTCACTGATTAGACTCTGAGTCAGCACCAAACTAATGCTCAAACTTGAGTTTTTAAATGGTTGTGGGGTACATATCGGGGCCGCAATCAATAGTCTACTATCTGGTTAATCCCTGGTGTCTACTATGAGTTTCATGTTGGGTGGGAAACAAACAGTAAAGAAGCCATTATCTGTATTTTTTAACTGAAGCCATTACCTGCCTACTATCGTTGGTTTTGGGTCTATCCACAGGTTGCTACCAACACTCTGGATTTCTGCATGCACTCCTTACATAATCTCACTGTGTTTTATTCCTATGCATGTCAGTTACTGTACACAATGGAACTGAACATGTAGAGCAAAAGAGACGAGCCTTGCGTGGCAATAAAATTTCATGCAGTCGTCGCTCCATGGTTGGCGCAAAGGCAGCCCCCCTCCACCCATTTCAGATTGTAATCAAGAGGAGGATAACTGTTCTGAGGGTGATTCAGAAGGAGAAGACCACTCCTATTTACCCCCTGAGGTCTTCGCTCTAACTTGGCATGCTGATGTTGGTCATATCATGCATATGCTGCCTTGCATTGCTTACTTTATACATCAAATATGTCATCTACTTAGTTTAGACATGCATTGTGTGAATGCCATCTGTTTAGTTTCTTTATCGTATATGTGAATTACGCAACGCCATCTTGTTTAGCCAGGCATCATATATGTGAATTTTGCAATGCCATCCTGCTTAGCCAGTCATCTTATATGTGAATTATATCATGCCATCCTTTTTTTATTATGTATTACATTTGTTAACAATGTTAGTACATTCAACTACTCTTCGTGTGCATCAGCCATTTGACACGGTGATGAAAAATTCTGGAGTGAAAACAAGGTCTTCAGAGCAGACTATGCTATCTGACGAAGCGCCTATCTCGTTGGTTACAGATAGCTCCTCAGAGGAGGATTCAGGGACAGATGACCAGTCCTATTTCCCCCCGAGGTGTATGCTCTAACTTGGCAGAGTTATGTTGCTCATATCATGTGTATGGTGTCTTGCATTGCTATGTCATTTCTTAGTTTAGACATGCTTTGTGTGAATGCCACCTGTTTAGTGTCTAATTACCATATATGTGAATTGTGCAAAGCCATCTTGTTGCAAGACATTATATATGTGAATTATGCAATGCTATCTTGTTGCAAGGCATTATATATGTGAATTATGCAATGCCATGCTGTTTAGCCAATCATCATATATGTGAAGTATATCGTGCTATCCTTTTTTTGTATTACGTATTCCATTTGTCGACAACGTTTGTATATTCAACTACTCTTCCCATGCACCAACCATTTGAAGCAGTGATGGAAATATCTGGAGTGAAAACAAGGTCTTCAGAGCAGACAATGCTACCTGCTGAAGCAGACATCTTGCTGGTTACAGATAGCTCCTCAGAGGAAGAATCGGAGACATATGACCAGTCCTATTTCCCCGCTGAGGTCTATGCTCAAACTTGGCAGGGTTATATTACTCATATCATGCATACGTTGTCTTGCATTGCTTAGTTTTTACATCATATATGTGATTGCCATCTGCTTACTTGCTTAGTATATAAATCATATATTTGAATTATATCATGCCATCATGTTTACATAGATAGCATCTATCTGAATTATGGCATGCCAACCCATTTAATAAAGACATCATATAGTTATATCATCTCATCCTGTTTAGTGTTTATAGTCATCATATTTTGAATTATGTCATTCTATCCGTAAATTATATCATGCTATCATGTTTCCATAGGCGGCATGTATGTGAATTATGGCATGCCAACCTATTTAATAAACACATTATATAGTTATATCATGTCATCCTGTTTACATAGTCATTATATTTTGATCTATGACTTTCCATCCTGTTTAGTTAGCCATCATATATATGAAATTGTGTCATGCTATCCTGTTTAGTTAGCCATCATATATGTGAAATTGTGTCATGCTATCATGTTTGGTTAGACAACATAAATGTGAATTATTTCATGCCCTCTTTTATTCCCCACTATCCATTGCACCTGTCTATCATACAATGTCTGTACATTCAATTACTTTTCTTGTTTATCAGCCATTTGAATTGGAGAGGGTGATGGCAGTATCAAAGGGAGTAACAACACGGTCTTCAGAAAAGATAGTGCTACCAGTCGATGCAGATAGAACCACGGTTGTACTTGCCCAAGAATCAGCCCCACCACACATTACCCAGACTCTCGCAGATTGTACCCCTACCCAGATGGAAAGAGAACCAGCTACACCCCTTCTAACCCCAACCCCAGCAGATAGTAACCCAGTTCCAGTTGACACAGCACCGTCTCCAACATAGAGCACCCAAACACGAGCAGTTAGTAAGGCAACTACAGTGCCCAAAGCACGAGGACCACCACTACGAACCCCAACTCAACGCTTAAAGCAGAAGAAGAATTGTTCTCAGGTCAGGTTCTGTAGCTATGGTTCATACTCCTTTGCTCTTGCATCACTGTATTTACTCATACCAACTATTTTCAAATTTGAAGGATGGAATTGAAACTCCAATGGTGCAATAGGTATGTTTTAAACCTGTTTCTTTAACTGGTTTACTGTTGTAAGTTGCTCTATGTTGATTTAAATTTCAATTGAATAAACAGTTATGTTCTCATGTCATGCACATTACCAGTGTTGTTATTGCTCTGTAGTTTCCCACACTTATATTCTGTCTATGCTGCTTTGTCTTAAACAGATATTATTTGAACTGTGTCTCTATCTTGATTTGGCAACAAAAACTAGAATGATATAGACCATACAGTGACCATGGTACATAGATATATGTTTGTTTCATGTTCTTATCCTGTCCACTTTACTACTCAACTGATTTACCAAAATGAGTTTCATATACAACATGGTAAACCTGTGATGTGTCCGCTTGTTTCTCTTTTAGAATGTGGACAAAATATTGAAGAAGAGTACCCCGTTATGCAATGGTAAAGGTAGTAATGCAGATAAGGTCCAAGATAGTGAGACATCCCTGTTGGTCTCCAAGAAAGCTGATAAAAACTATCTTGACAATAGTGAGACAACCCAAAAGTCATGTCTTGATGTAGTGTTCGAGTTACTGGCCACTACTGCTCGCACAAGCTCTTCGAACTCGCTGCCTGAATCAGTTCGTCTTCTTAAGTCTCAACTTCAAGTTGAAAGACATCGATCAGATGTGCTGTGACACGAAGCCGAAGGACTGAGGAAGTCCCTGTAGAATTCAGATGCATACTTTCTGGTGCAACAACAAGCGCTGGAGGATTTAAGCGCCAAACAAGAGAAAGTTAATAAGCTTGCTAAGCATCTTGCCAGCATGCTGGGTACCCAAGATATTGTTTCTTGAGCTCTTCTGAAGTGGTTTCAGTTCTGGACTTTTTTGCTGAGGCGTTTATTTGCACTGGTCGCCAACTTTGACAACCAGTGTATGTGATATGCTACTTTGTTCCCTATATTTACATTGGTGGCGAACTTTGATGCCCAGTGGATGTAATATGTGTAATAGCCGTAATAGCCTAGCGTTAGTTGCTTGCTTATTTATTCCCTTATTGTCTTGTTTAGTTGTTTGCTTGTAGTCACTGCAGTTCTTTTTCCGTGTTTTCTAGTGGCCACAATAACCTATTTTTTATAACTAGGTCACAATAACCATGGGCAACATACGGACCGTTATAACCATGGTCCTACTACCTGCTGTAGTGACCATGGGCCTCCTACGGGCCGTAGGATCCATGGGCCCTCGACGGGCTATATATTCAATGGGCCTTATACGGGCCGTATTATTCATGGACCAATGACGGTCCACAAAATGGGTCGTAAACGGGCTAGAGTGGAAATCGTGTGTTTATGGCCCGACCATAATGGGCCGTTAATAGGCCGAAATGTATAACGGGCTTAATTCTATCGACAGGCATCACGAGTCGTTAATGGGCCGTATTTGACGACGCTATGAAAATAGCCCAATGGGTTAACAGGCCACAAACGGACCGACTATAACAACGGGCTGAATTTGGCCCACAAGCAGAACAGGCCAGTAACGGGCCGTAAGTAACCGAATGCTGGAAATGAGCCCAAGAATAAATGGGCCCTTAGAAGGCCGAAAGGTAACACGGGCTGGAAACAGCCCAACGGAATAATGGGCTGTTAATGGGTGTATAGCGTTACATTGTTCATTATGGGCCAGTTTCACCACGGGCCTTTAAAGGGCCAAGAGTTACAGAGGACCTCGTATGGGCCGAAAGACGTCATGGGCCATACATGGGTCGGAAGTTACAATGGGCTAGAATCATATTGGACGGCCCAGATAATGCTACTGGGCCCAATTCGGATAGGCCATAATGGGTCGTGAGTTAGCGGGCTGTAAATGGGCTATATGCGAACAGGCCGTTAACAGGCTTTTCGTGGGCTGGCCTGCTACCTTTTGACCGAGTCAAAGGGGCCGGCCTTTTCACTTGAATGGGCCTGTTGGGCCGTGCCATGTGTCAACATATCATAGGCGCCTCCCGTCCAATGAGTGGATGACATCTGTCCCAACGCTGAGCCGACACGTGGTTCCTCTGGCCATTGAGAATTTTACACGTGGAAAATCCCAATTGGTTTGGGCTGTTAATGGGTTATAGGATCCAAACCGGAACCCGATAGCTTCACGGCGACCCATTACGGTGGATGCCACATGTCGGTTACCCTTGACGAAAGCACTTCCATGACGCGCCATTTATCATCATGGAAGTGGACACTTCCGTGATGATAATTTTGGTAATCTCATGGAACACTTCTACGACAGCACAGGTATAACTATCTTGATTCTGTCATAAAATTGTCATGGATGTACATGCATGACAGAAAACTTGAGCTACTGTGACAAACACGTATCATCACGAAAGTGTATTTTTTTGTAGTGGGAGCGTCTGCAATCTTATTTTATTTTAATCTGTGATAAAGCAATCTTCAACACATTTGCTTCTCTTCGAGGGTTCTTGCATGTGATAATGGAAGTTGATTGCATGGAATACTTGCCACAATTCTCGCTTAATTTTGGCTCCTATCCTGTTAGAAATAGGAGCGCTCAGTAATATTTTCCCTTTTTTTGTTATTCAGCATGTAAACACGTCAGCAAACCTTGCGGCGCATCTTTGTGCGAACCGTGCTTGCTGCGCTTTGAATGTGACCGAGATCTGGCTTGATGAAACACCTCGCTTCCTTTTTTTGTGGGGTACCTCGCTTCCTAGTGACCAGTCTCTTGTCTGATTGTCCTAAGAATGCTTATATATGGATAAAGCTCTCTCATTTACCCGCAAAAAAGATTAAGCCATATTAACCGGAAAGGAGGCAGTATGGACTAGCACTACTTTGGTGTGCCCCATCAACTCGCAGAATGAGGAGAAGCTTGCAGAACAAGGTGAACCTTGCTTACGCCCTCTCTGTCTACCTCAAGTGCGGTGGCTCACAGGACGAGGAGAAGCTTTTGACTAATGCAACCTACCCTCGCCCAGGCGGTGGACGTGCACCAGTTCATTCGATTTCAGATTGCCAGAGGCATACACTGTAGTACCATCATTGATCAACTTCCTGAAGAGGCGAAGAGCCAAGCGCAAGGTTTTGTAGTAGGAGTTGTACAGTACTACTAGTAGGCTGGTTGTAATGGTAGTATCGTAGCTAGTATCATGCATGCCAACTAGGCAATTTTGATGAGGTGTCATAGAATTAAATGAAGAAAGAGATGGTTGAGTATCATATCATGATACCGTATCATAATAAATGTTATGCTACTATGTGTCATGCATGTCAATAAATAAAGTACTACATGATACTAATATATGATACTATGCATTAGAGAGGTTGTATCATACACTAGTATCATATGCATGATACTAGTATATGATACTCTCCATTACAACGAACCGTATACAGGTACTAGGAACCGCATGGTGGAGCGTCTGTACTCTTATTTTATTTTAATCTCTGATAAAGTACACATTTATTCGGGAGAAGTGCGGAAAACGCCAGCCCAAAAGTACTATTAAAAAACATCGAACATGTAATGATGACATCGATCAACCATGCTCGAATATATCTTGGCCTCCATGCGACACCTAGACCGTCTGTGTTCTCGCTCCTTGTCTCTCTCAAGGAGCGGCGGGTTGGCCATTTTGCCGTCAATTGAGTTCGGTTTGCTCACACTCCGGTCCCACCTGTCAGTGATATGCCAAGAAGAAGCGTGTTGACCAACAGGCCATATGCGGACTTGGTTTTGCACCTTCATACATACTAGTATGAGTGGATTCAAAGAAGAGTGTATTGATGGTTGCTTCTTCCGAGCAACTTACAATGGGAATGGTGGGGCTTATGATTTGATAGCTCATTACTCACTATTAGTGCGGTGCAACGACCGAGCTGAGTCTCCCATGCAGTTGTGCACTCTAATTTGGTGCATGGCACATGGACCCAGATGCTGAATGGCTTCTGGAAATGCTACCAAGCTTCCAGCATTTGTTTACATAATTGACGTATACAAATAATTTTCCAGCGACATGAAATTGTATAATGCTCTGAAGCTTTTAGCATTTGTTTCGTGTGTCTAGCCAGCTGGAAGGTTGTCTCGTTACAACATCAATCAAATACTAGAAAGGAAACTAACATCCATGCTCTTTCGGAAAAAATAAAAAACTAACCTCCATGCTAATGCATCTCAATGATTAGGAGATCAGAGCTAATATTAACATCACAACTGAAGACAAAGTTGTGAGAAGGTGTTAAATTAAAATTGATCCATGCTTTCTTTGGCAGCAACTTCCCTCCAGCTCTGTCTAAATCAACAAGGCATGTTGGAAAAAAGCAGCTGTCAGGAGCATGCAACATTCCGACCATTTTGTGCAATTCCACTAAAATAGAGCTGAGCGTCCCTGTTCCAAAGATATTGAGTAAGTGTGATTACAATAATAGATGACTGTTGATGAAACAATAAACACACAAATAGAAGCCGGTCACCTTTGTAGTCTCTCTTAAGACTAACTAGTTGGAGAACATTAAGCAAATAGTTGTAGAAGATTAGGCTCGGAGTTGAATGAGGAGGATAGAGCAAAACCAATCTCCCTTTGTGCAGTCGCACTGAAATGTAGAGACATTGCCCGTGTGACATTTTAGTAGAACTGCACAAAACACTCTTAAGAAAAAAGTGATTTCTGCAGTTCACCAAAAGGTCACAATACCAACAAGGTGAAATGGTAGCCCTGTTTGCAAAAAAGAGGTAGAAAGGAAACAATTACTGGCCAATAACAGTTGACACATACAACAACAAAAAAGAAGCATATTCCTTGTCCTAAGGGAAGATAACAGCACAGTTGTTTATCTAAAATGGTGTTAGGACGAGATTGCAATATGGAATGTACGCAGGACGAGCTAAGTTTTGGGTAAAGAACTAGGGAAGATCCACATGCAAGATTTTCCACATGCAACGACGTTGGAAGATGGGCAGTGGAGCAAGGCTGGAGGGGAGGAAGCTGTACCTGGGGGTTGTCGGGATGTAACAAGGAGGGCGGCGGTGGGCGGGATCTACCCATACTGCGGCAGCGAGCAAGTGGCGAAGGCCCTACCACGCCGGAGCTTGGTCAGAGAGAACAGTGGGTATCGCAGATCGGGATGTGCTGCTTCGATGCCGTCGAACGGAGAAATGATGCACATCCTCCCTTTCCGCCGGACGGGATGCGGCCGGATCAGTGACCAACGGTGAGAGAGAGGGGCCACCGCCGCCTTGTGTGAGATAGTGTGATGAGAGACAAACCCCGGCAGGCAGGCTCCACGTATATAGTGGAGCGAATTTCTTTTTTCCCGATAACAATCATTTTTTATTATGTACGTGCCATCGAGGAATATCTTTATTTAAAACTAACGCGTCAACTAGAATGTTGTTCCGTGTACGCGTGGTACACGACCCTCCTTCAAGTAAACAACCTCTACACGCGTCAAATTATCACGTGGGCTGCCTTTTCATACAAAAATGAGCTCCACCGTGTACCCGCGCAGGTGTGTCCGGGAACGAGACGTGAGTACGTGCGTCGTGCGTGCACCTCTTCTCTATGTGCAGGTACCCCATGTACGTGGGTGTGTGTGAGAGAGATGGTTTTTTTACTAAAAAAAGATGGTTTATGCGAAACGGAGGCAATGTGTCGATGATATCTGAAACAAAAAAATGTAACATATGTAATGTGTGTGAAACAGAGGCCTGGATATATCATATATAGAGGGAGCAATCCACGAGAAGAGAGTGGAGGCATCATCGGCATGAGATATCGATAGAATCAAAGAGAGGGGTGAAGTGTGTGGGTGCGCGATCGATAAAGAGTGCCATCGAATTTGTGTTTGCCCATGTCAAAGATATAGGGCGGCTGGCCTACTGGAATGTGAGAGGGGAGAGGTGCATTTTGTCTCTGTGGCATGGATACCTACCTACGGCGTTCGACTATCGGTGTGTGGGGGGGGGGGGCGTAGAGACCTAACTATAAAGAGGTAGATCGACTGGTATATATGTGGAGAAGGAGGGAGACCTGGCTATGTATTGAGGGAGATCGATTGGCATCCATGCATATGTGTAGCAGAGGAATAAGGTTTGAAGAGAGACAAAGCTAGAGAGTCGGAGCGTTGGTGGTGGAGTTTCTTCTCACAAATGGCGGGAGATGCCTGCTAGATAAACGGAGGGTACGACTACAATATCAATAAGACAGGGGATGCGTGCCTGTCTGTGCACGTGCGTGTGAGAGATGGGTCGGGAGGCATGCAAGGATGATGAGGGGGACGATATGACTAGGGAGGCGATATGGCTGTGGTAAGCAGATGTAACTATATAGGAAGATCAATCATCGTGTGTCGGAGAAAGGGAGAGACATAACTAGTGATTAGGTACGTCGATCAATGCGTGGGGAGAAGAGTTATAGTCGACCTAGCTATATGTAGGGAGATTGGTAGGTATACATGCATGCATGTGTTAGAAGCAAATAAGGCCCGGAGAGGCAGATAGAGTGAGAGGGATGCGGCTAGGAGGTGGTGTGAGAGGCCGACTATGTCGAGGGGGAGGAGTGTGCGAGTATGAGATCGATGAAAAGAGGGGCGGGAGTGTGCACATGCGTGGAACTATATTAGACAGAGGAGGGCATGGACGGTGAGAAGAGAAGAGGAAAAGCGTGTGTTTGTGGTGGTTCGCCTGGCTAGAGAGGTATATCGACCGGTGTGTGCCGGAAAGAAGGAGCTGGAGGGCCTACACACACCATGGGTGAACGACCTAGAAGAAATAATGAACGTGCACGATGGAGAGAATGCCGAGGGAGGGTGAGAAGGAGGTGGGTGTGTGCATGCACGAGCGAAAGTTAGCGCTAGCTACAAAGAGAAGAGGATTGTGTGGGTGTAAAAGGTGATCAGATATCATAATTCATTATAAAAGTGGACTCAGATATTTGAACAAGAGATCATAGTGTTTTAAACCGATACATATGCATGAATACAATGGTTATACGCATGGTGTGGTCATGAACATGTTATACTACATATAATATATATATTTTCTGAATTTGTGATAATGTATGGCTTTTGCAGCTCAGGGCTAAATACTTGTGATAATGTAGGGGGCGGGGCACTATACTTTGTGTGATAAATACAGTGTATATGAAACATGGTTTAGATTATGAAGATCTAGCTAGTACTTCAAATGTACTATTATTTGGAATCAACATCAAGTGTATTCAAAATTTTGAATTCAAGTTCATATATATAGTACACATAGTTCAAATCTAACTCTATAGTAATCATGTAGTGTGTTGTTAAGATAATATACAAATGATGGTTTAACTTGGCAACAATCATGATTGTAGATTCTTATTCAAATAGAGAAACGAATTCTAATATAGTTTGAACTGCAGCGGTAGTATATACATATGGAATGCACTAAAATGTTCGTATGAGTAGCTTACATGCATTATAGGGTAGCGAAAAAAATTAATTGGACATAACATGGATTCATAGTCTTGAATAGCATTTATACAATAAAACAGGACAAGACTCTCCCTTTGTGTGGTGCGAATAGTTTTTGTTTTTGTTTTTTTCACCGAGGGAAGTGCGAATTGATTTTTTTTAGGATAGTGCGAAATTATTTGGTACGTACGTTATTACACGTTAGGCTTGTCCCGAAATTTCAACCCGCGCCTTGTTATCCCTAAAATTCAGATATCGCTTTGTCTCTTTGTGCTCCGAAAACTCGCGCCTTCACAACCCGCGCCTTGCTATTCCAAAATTACAACATGCGCGAAAACTCCCTCCAGCTACCAAATCCCGACACGCGAAATCCCCCTTCTAACCCTGAGCCGAAACGGTCGCTAGTTCAAATCGGTGGTGGTACTTTCGTAACACACCCTACATTTTGGACAAGCGCGTCCCTAAGTCATGGTTCCCCCCTCCCATCACCTCCTTTTCGCCATTCAAAAACCCAGGCCGCCATAACCTCTCTGCTCCAGCCGCGAAACCCCACCCTCCGCCATCCGCCACCCCACTCCGGCCCAGCCAGAACCTCTTCCCCGACGACGTCTTCCATAGCAACGGCTCGACATTCCTCATCCACCGCCCTGGATGAGGATCCGTTGTCGATCTCGTCATCCCGCCTGTTCAGCCGCCCCGTCCTCCACCTCCAAGGAGCTTCTCCGACGATCACCTCGTCTATCGCGGCTGCTCCATCCCCACAACGCCGCCTTAACCTGCTCCACCGGAACCGTAGCATCCTCGCCGACTCCTCGGACGAACCCGAGGCCTACTCGGTACCACCAAAGAGGTTGCACACTCATAGCATCGCACCTTCTCCTTAACTTGACCTCCCGGCGGTGCCGGTGCTTGATCCCGCTCCCCCATGGCGTGGCTACTTCGTAGTCGGCACCGCCGGCGACATCTCCACGGCGGCTCTCCCCCAGTGCGAGGCTCCCTCGGCGGCGGTGTCCATACCAGCCGGAGCTACTATTGCTGCTCTAGCTCTCGCTTGCTCGCGCTGCTGCTCTGCTACTGCAACTGCTGCTACGGCTCTCACTCGCTCATGCTGCTGCTGCTACTCCGGCTCTCGCTCGCTCGCGCTGTTGCTCTGCTCTTCCCCTCGCTCATGCTGCTATTCTACTTTTGCTCTCGCTCGCGCTGCTTATGCTGCAACACGGGCTGGTGCAGCTATATGAGTTGCTGCTCTGGCTCTAGTTCGCGCTGCTGCTCTGGCTGCTATCTTCTACTGTGTTCCCTGTTGATCGCCTGCTGATTTAGATCACTGTTTCTCTACTACTAGTGCTCGAGCAGCCTAAACTACATGTGAAGTGCATCTCTGTTACCAGTGCGCTAAGTTTCGACAGTAACATTCAGATTCCACAAAAAATTTCAGTTTTGACAGTTAAGTTCATAGTCAATAGTTTTTACCTCATCTGTTGTAGTCAAGTGTTTTTTGGTGATGTACATTTTACATCTACCACTTTTTGGTAATGTATTTTACATCATCTATTGGAGATGCTATTAGAATCCCACTTGAGATTAACGATGTCTGTCTTGTGCTGCTTCAGTCTCGATGTCTTACGGCTCGCCGGAGCTGCTCCAATGACGGAACTATCCATCACAACAGAGAAGTACCCTGGACGCCATCTACAGATGCCTCAGATCTTCGAGCACACCTTCGACAGCCACCTCTGCCACAACTTCTTCAGCGACCAACGCAATGATGTTGAGGTCGACACGGCTACGCCAAAGAGGTTGTACACTTGTCGCATCACTTATTACTCTACATTCATGTCAATACATTAGGGCTATTTTGGTTCAAAGGAAAAAGTGAAGGAAAAACATAGCAATAGGAAATTTTCCTATGGTACTCTACTATTCAATTATTCATGCATTTGGTTGAAAGGAATGGAGCAAAACATCCATCTGGAGCTACTTTTCATATGCATGAAAACAAGACTAAGTGCATTAGTGGCAGAATAACATTCTAACTGTACACACTTTCATATGGTTTCACTTTAATTTGGCCATGTTTCTTTGCATTCCTCTGCTCTTCCAATTCCTGTGAACCAAACACCCAAGTTGACAGAAATCCTGTGTTTACAAATGCTCTGTTTCCCATGTGCATTCCTATCCTATTCCAGTGTTTTTACTATCCCTACGTTTTTAGAATCCTGCAAGCCAAAGGAGCCCATACAGAATTACTTCAGTTACAGATAGGTGTCGAAGAAAACTTTGTGTGGTTTGTCCTGCTCCTGCCACGACGTTGTCCACCTCACCTGAGCTGCTCCATCGACAGAAGCATCCACCATACCAGACATCATGACTTCCGACCGTCTTTCGCCGCCTCAGATCTCCTTCCCTGCCGCCAGCACCCACCGCAACTGCATCACCATCATCGACTCAGCAGATGAACGTGACGAGTACACGGGTCCACAACAGAGGTCACACTCTTTTGTTTCTCCTTATGTTATGCATTGCTTAATAGTACATGTTACTTTATCGTCTTGTTCACCTCTTAGACTCCAAGTCAGGTCCGAATTAATGTTCAAACTTGAGTTTTAAAATGCTTGTGGGGCACATATCGAGACAGCAATGAATAATATCTCTGTGTATTATCTGGTTCACTTAGGGTATGTCTATGTTTTTCATCTTGGGTGGAAAACAAACAGTATAGAAAACATCATTTGTCTTTTTATTAAAGTAAAGCTATCATCAGGCTGCTATCATTATTTTTGGATCTATCCACTGGTTGTTACCATCACTCTAGATTTCTGCATGCTCTCCTTACATAATCTCACTATATTTTTTTCGTATGCATGTCAGATATTGTACGCAGTCATGCTGAACATGTAGAGAAAAAGAGAAGAGTTTTGTGAGGCAATACAATGTCATGCAGACATTGCTCCATGGTGGGTGCAATGGCAAACCCTCCCCCCCCTCCAGATTGCAATCCAGAGGAAGATATCTGTTCTGAGGTGAATTCAGACGGAGCTGACCACTCCTATTTACCCCCCGAGGTGTTTGCTCTAACTTGGCATGATGACGTTGGTCATATCATGCATATGTTGCCTTGCAGTGCCTACTTTCGACATCATATATGTCATCTGCTTAGCTCAGACTTGTTCTGTAATGCCACCTATTAGGTTTCTATATCATATATGTGAATTATGCAATCTCATCTCTTTTAGCCAACAATAATATATGTGAAATATGCAATGCCATCCTATTTAACCAGGCATCATATATTTGAAATATATCTTGCCAATCCTTTTCTTCATTACATTTCCATTTGTCGACAATGTTTGTACATTCAACTACTTTTCCATTGAATCAGCCATTTGAGTGGGTGATGGAAAAATCAGAAGTGAAAACAAGGTCTTCAGAGCAGACAGTGCTACCTGTCAAAGCAAATCTCTTGCTGGGTCCCGATAGCTCCTCAGAGATGGATTCAGAGACAGATGACTAGTCCTATTCCTCCACTGAGGTGTATGCTCTAACTTGGCACGGTTATACTGCTCATATCATGCATATGGTGTGTTGCATTGCATAGTTTAGACATCAGATACACAATATTCAACACCATGTTCTTAGTTCAGACATCATATATGTGAATGCCCTCTGCTTAGTATATAAATCACAAGTGTGAATTATATCATGCGATCCTGATTACTTAGATAACATGTATGTGAATTATGTCATGCCAACCTGTTTACTAAAGACATCATATAATTATCTCATGCCATCCTGTTTAGTTAGTCATCATATCTTTGAATTATGTCATGCTATGCTATCCAGTTTAGATAGACATCATATATGTGAAATTATGTCATGCTATCCTTTTTAGTTAAACAATATACATGTGAACTATTTCATGCCCTCTTTTTTCCACACTATCTATTGCATCTGTCTCTCATACAAGGTATGTACATTCAACTACTTTTCTTGTTTATAAGGCATTTGAATTGGAGGGGGTGATGGAAGTATATAGCGGAGTAAAAACACGGACTTTAAATAAAACAGTGCTACCTCTTGGTGGAGATAGCACCCCAGTTGTACATGCACGAGAACCAGCCCTACCACACATAACCCAGACTCTCACAGATTGTACCCCTACTCCTGAGACACATTTACGGCACGATGACTGGGAACGCCTTGTTCTGTACTGGTCCCAAACCAAGAATGTGGCAAGGTCTATGAGCTCATTTTTTATTTTGAAGTACTATATGCCTGCGTCTTACTGTACTCTTTTCATGTAGAAGAAGTGCTTAAACCTGAAGAAGAACTGTTCTCATTTAAGCTTCCATTGCTATGGTGCATACTGCTTCGCTCTTGTATCACTGTATTTACTCATACAAACTTATTTTTAAATTGAAGGATCCAGTCAAAACTCCAATGGAACAACAGGTATGTTTAAACCTGTTTCTTTAATGCGGGCTTAGGAAGGCCATTTGCTCAAAGAGCAATTATAATAAGGTACAGTCAGCAGCCTATAAGGACGAGGAGCAAGAAGCGATACGGGCTGCTGGATATACTATAACTAGGTGTTGAACAAAGGCCGAGGAATATGGTGAATGCGTGAGGTGGGCGATGTATGATGTGTTTCGGCGTGCTTTGCACGTCAATTATCATACAGAAACATATACCTAATTAAAATACACATGCCAAACCTATAGATGTTTTTCCCAATGATATAGAGATGTTGTTACACCTTATTACATGTTTTTTATTATTTAATTGCAGGCAACATGACAACCAACTTACGAAAATAATGGTAATCGGTTTTACATGTTTGTAATGGTATTATCATTAGAGTGCCATGTAGGATAAATGATGAGGGAGTACTTCTTAGAGAAAAGTAAAGAAAAGAAATGGGGAAGCTGACTATGACAACATGTGAAGTTGTGAACCCACATGTTGCATGAGCACGTGCCCTGCAAGTCTCCACAGCTTCGCCTGAAAGTTCAGGATGGTTCACCAGATAGCGCGGTAGTTTCTGCGTTGCAGCAGGATGTGCAAGGTGGCAACAATCTGAGTACAAAAGAGTTGATGCAATGGTGGTTTTGTTTGGATTTTCCAACTATTAACCATTGGATAGAGTGAATCAATGGCTTACATTCCAAGTTATTCTCACACTATAGAATGGTATAGGAATGTGGAGAGATTTGGTTGATTTTATATCGCTGAATAATATAAAATATTATGAGTGCAAACGTCCACCGTGAGGTTCGTTGCTCCTTCTCGGTCATCTGGAATCTATGTTCTTCCACTCTTTTTTTTGACGTGAGCTTGGTTCATCCTTTTGCCAACACACGGGACATCTAGCATCAAGGTGCACGTGTCATGCAAGAAAATGGAGATAAGCAGTGCCTAAGTGAGTCATGCACTTCGATGGAACGTACTACTCCCTCCGTTTCTTTTTATTCATGCTAGGGTGGACATGTCTGAGGAGGAGGCTACACGGACTCCGGTCCACGAGCCTTGGGTCGATGGGCCTTCGGCCCACGAGACTCCAGACCAGCCTACGTCCCAGGAGATGTCCGGATGGGGTGCCTGGCCGGATCCGCCTGAGGGGCTGAGTGGCTATGCTGATGGTGGCGGGGATCAGTTTTCTGATAGCGAGGGCGAGGTGGTTGAGGGGGGCACCGTCTACCAGCGTGGTAGTACACGGCTCCCGCCCATGCCGGCGAACCACGAGCAGAGGTGGTTGATTTGGTTTGATGGGGAGAGGTAAGTGCATTTACTCTTTTTGTACCTTTTTCCTTCATGTTTCTTCAAAAATCTAATGTGTTGGCCTTGTCATACTGCAGGGGTTGGCACCACGCTAAGGATGTCTGCAGGCCCAACACCTTCCTTGGTTTGATTTGCCGACAAAACTTCCAGGGGTTAGTCACGTTGCCCGGTGAGGCTCAGCTTCCACAGCTAGGATTGAGATGGGAGCACTACTTGGCTGCCCCGGCCCTGCCGGAAGAGATGATTGACGGTGTCTTGTGCCACACGAGGGCCGACATGGTGATCAGAAAGTTTTGGATAATTTCTTCTTTACACAATTAAAAATATTCAAATAGGTAGGTATTGTACTAATCAATGTTGTCTCGTTTGATTGCAGACCTTCTACAGGTGTGAGGAGGGATACGAGGAGGCCGCGGCATAGGTTATCAATGCCGAGTGCAAGCGCCTACTACAAAACTTATGGCACGAGGCTCGGGTGCAGGCTGTTCGAGACTACTACGCCTCGCGTGGTATTAAGAAGACCAAGCCGCCGTGCCGTGGAAAGTTTCTGAAGAAGGAGCAGTTACCTATTCTTAAGGCCTTGTACTTAGTTTCCTTGATTTGATTCGTAGGCGTAGCGCTCAAATTTCTCTTTATTAACTTAGGTGCCCCCGAGATGGTGCGCGGATAAGATGGATTGTTGGAAGGCGTTGGTGGATGAGTGGTGCTCAGACCAATGGCTAGCCCTCCACAACAGTGCCAAGGACCGGCGTGTCCAAATGGAAGGTGTGCCATACCAACAGGGCTGCGCCAACTTATATCAGTTCGGGCGGAACTGGGTATGTGGTTTGCTTCATGATTCACGCAATTCATTCTTCATGCTAGCTTGAGCCCTTTATTTACTAATTTACTTTGTTCCTCTCTTTTAGGCGCGATACAATAAGGCAGACGTGCCAGAGGTGTACGACCTCTATGCCATGGCCCATACTACCTCGTACAAGAAGGCCAATGCATTCTCTGCGTCTGACCTCGATCATCCAGAGAACTTCACCAACATCTCCTCCCACAACAAGCTCGTGAGGTACAGAGATGAGGGGAAGGCGAAGAAAGGGGTGGACTTTAACCCGAGCCAACAGTATGATCCAGAGCTGGTGATGATATCTGGTGGCGGGAGGTCCCATGGCTCGATGGCCATTGGAGATGGACTTATATGTTGTCCTTGCACTCTCCCGGAGATCAAGGCATGACAAACGAGCTCCTATCCTGAGATAAGGCCTCGTCCACGGCCAATGGAGCTCGCCATCGAGGTTAGTTATACGGACTCAGATTTCTTTAGTCCATTACATTGTGTGTGCGGCCATTGATGATTACAATGCTAACGAGGAGTGGTGTTGCAGGCTGCTATTCAGAAAGAGAGAGAGAGAGAGAGAGAGAACACAGGCACTTATGTAGGAGAGGGACCGGCAGGCGGTGGAGAAGGAGCGGGAGTTGGAGGAGAGGATGGCTTGGATGTTGGAGGAGGAGAGGGCACGGAATGACATGGTGAATCGGGCCATGTACGAACTCCTCGTGGTAAGTTTCTTATGCATATTAGCGAAATCATGCACTTAATGTTCGTTTCATTACTAACTAATATGACTGACTCATCAAAACCAAATGTGCAGTCTGTGTGCGAGAAGACCGGTCAGACTCCTCCGCCGATGCCAGTCATTGCTCCGGGGACCACGGTGAGTTTCGTTTGAATGGTCATTAGTTACTAGTCTTAACATTCGAGTGTCATCATGCTAACGAGACATTGCAAATGATCTTTGGTGAGTGTAACTCCAGACAAGCATCGCACAATCCTTCTCCAGGTGGTACCGGCACGAGCAACCCCGGTGCTTCACCTCCGTGATGATGGTAAGTTTTCTCTAGTGTTTTGCTTAACAAATGCATAATGACCTATACTTAGCTTTATTTCCTCCAATATTCTTACCATAATGACCTAAGTTAGCTCTGACATGCTAAGTTAGCTCTAATATGCTTAGTTACCTAGGTTAGCTCAATAATGACATATACTTAGCTTACTTATGTCAAAAATGGCATAATTAGCTTACTTAGGTAAAAATGGTATAATAACCTTGGTAACCTCATAAATATCATATACTTAGCTTATTTTCCTCCAAAATAACATAATAAGCTTACTTAGCTCCAAAATGATCCATTTTACCTAAGTTAGCTCTAAACTGACCTATACTTAGCTTTGTTTTCTCCAAAATGACATAGTAGCTCTAATATGCTAAGTTAGCTCTAATATGCTTAGTTACCTAGGTTAGCCTCAATAATGACATATACTTAGCTTACTTATGTCAAAAATGGCATAATTAGCTTACTTAGGTAAAAAATGGCATAATAACCTTGGTAACCTCATAAATGTCATATACTTAGCTTATTTTCCTCCAAAATTACATAATAAGCTTACTTAGCTCCAAAATGATCCATTTTATCTAAGTTAGCTCCAAAATTACCTAAGTTAGCTCTAAATGCTTAGTTACCTAGGTTAGCTCAATAATGACCTATACTTAGCTTACTTATGTCAAAAATGCATAATATACTTAGTACTCAAAAATGGCATAATTACCTAGGTTAGCTCAATAATGACCTATACTTAGCTTACTTAGTTCATAAATGGCATAATTAGCTTACTTAGTTCATAAATGGCATGATAACCTTGGTAAGCTCATAAATGTCATATACTTAGCTTACTTAGGTCAAAAATTGCATGATAACCTTGGTAAGCTCATAAATGTCATATACTTAGCTTACTTAGCTCATAAATGACATGATAACCTTGGTAAGCTCATAATTACTTCTTCTTCTTCTTCTTCTTCTAGTCTTCTTCTTCTTCTAACTTTCTTATTTCCCATTTTGCAGATTTCATTCACTTCACGGAAGCTTGCATTGATGGAGTGCTTGTTTTTACTTTCTGTTTTGATTTTGTATCGATGAACAATGTGGAACTTGCTACCTATGGATTAAACTATTGTAATATGGATGAAACTATGTATGTATGGATGAAACTATATATGTATGGATGAAACTTATGTGTTGGATATCTCATATATTTGCTGTGAAACTTGCCCTGTGAAATATATATATATATATATCATATATTTTGCTGTGAAAATGCTTGGATATAGCAAAAAATAGAATAAAATGGGGCAATACAGGCACTTTGACGTCTGCCCCAGACGGCGAAGTGGACACATGGCAGCAACCTGTGCAACCTGGGAGCACTGGGGCTGACCCATTTGGTCACTTTGTCGTCTGTGGCAGACGGCAGAGGATGGTGTGGTTTGCTGTCTGTGGTAGACGATAAAGAAAAAGAGCGGCAGACGGCAAAGAGCAAGGAGGAGTGACATTAACCACGGGTCTGCTGACGTCAGGAAGGAGACGACAAAGGGGAGGGCACGTTTTCCTTCAGCCAGCAGACGGTAAGTCACCCATTAGCCACCTAACGTGGCTAACGTCTATTCTTTGTCGTCCACTTTATTTGTCGTCTGCTTGGCTAGGAAAGCTGACGGCAAACATCTTTGCCATCCGCTGGGTGAAAACAGATGGCAAACAAGCTCATTACTGTAACTTCTAGTGCCGGAAACGTTTGCTGTCTGCGGCAGACGGCAAAGACCTTTGCCGTCAGCTTTCTGGTCCTTTGCCGTCTACCATGGCAGATGGCAAATCAGCTGATTCCTATAGTGGTTGGGTATTATCCAAAACAAAATAGAACTGGGCTAGCCATTTTCAGAAAGAAAAAATATATCATCTGGGCTCATCATGTGCTTAAATAAAAGCCTGGGCTCCGTCTCTACAACTGGGCGAGCAGCTGGGTCCCTATTGTTACTATATTTCTCTCTTTAATAAAGGAAATGGCAAGCCATTTGCCTTGTTTCAAAGAAAATATGACAGTCACAGCCGAGTTGAAAAGGGCAACAACATCCAACTCAAGCTTGCAAACGGTACAAAAGGCCAAGGATTAATTGTTCATGAAATTTAGACAAAACCTAGATTGAACATGGCAATAGCATCTAAGCCAACCACTGTTCTTGGCGTTCACAAACAAATGGATCGGTCTGATCCATAAAATCAACATCCTGTGCGAAAATTTTTACTGGAACATGACCACAAGTTGTTGTAAAAAGAAGCCGAGCACGTTCAGAAGCCCATTTGTCCACCTGAAACTTATTTTTTTGTTGTTCAACATATCCATCCGTGAGAAATTTCTTGTTGAAAAACTTAAGCCTCTTGGATAATAGTAACCTCGCATTCAACAGGAAGAATGTGACAAAGCTTCTGTTTGCCTGGTTGGATGCATATCCTTCCATCGTTATTGTCCTCAAACGGATGTCATGAGAACTGAGAAAATCCAGGTGCTTATTACGCCACCGATTGGTTATATGTTTTTCTCCATGTGGTACTGCCTAAGTAGACATGAAGATTGAAAACAGTTAAGGTCTAAAAAAAGAGTATGTCAAATGAGTGACAGCTGGACAGTTAATTCTAGTACAATATATATGGGCTTTTGGTGGCTGAATTCAATGTGCATGAAATCATCACCTTTATATACAAATTCTCCATACATGGAAAGCATCACAGCAAGCCAATAATTGTGTTCAGATCATAACTAAACATTCCGATATATAAGATCTTGACCGAATCCAGCACCATTGATAGGCTATCCATGGACAAACTCGTCATTGAGCATATAACATAATATTAGTACCCAAAGTGTACTCCAAGATGATATAAAACTTATGCGCACAAATGAAAAATGTAGCTTATGATTACAAATGTGTAGATGATAATATACGGTACCTGAATAAGCATGGAGCTAAACACCAACTTCTGATAATTAAACGGATCAGGAATTACACCCAAGGCCTCCAGTTTACGCGTAGAGACGACAGTTATTTGCAAAGGTACATAACAATAATGAAGGAGCCACCTTTGAAGTGAAGGGGCATCTTCGATGATGAGCTGCTGTCCTTCAAAACAAATTCCAATGCTTTTAAGGTGAGGCGACTTTATTTGGAGACAACTGATAGGGATTTCTATTCCCAAAACAATTAGCAAGCGCTCCAGGGCAGGGCAACTGGAGTGGATGATGCTGTGCAGTGAGGCCCCCGACAGATAAACCACCACAAGCAAAAGTTTTTTTTAGCAGTGGGAGTCGAAGCATTTGTACCAGATCGTCTGGTATATGGCACCGGGCGAAGGTGGCGGTGTGGAGAGAGGGGGAAAACCACGAGATGGACAACAGTGGTGTGGGCACAAATTCTTAGCCTTCGGTTCGTGGTATGTAATTTTTGTGGTAATGGTAGAACTCAAACTGCTGGAGTTTTTCGAATTCAGGGGATGTCAGCCAGGCATCCACCATGCAGGGTATGGACAGCAGGTAGCGTGTCGGGATGCAGAGGCATTGAACGGAGCCCTGGTGGGAGGAGATGATGGCTCTGAGGAGTTCAAAATCATGAACGACAGACAGCTGACGACAGTCGAGATTAAGCGGCATGGCGCGCCATAGAGGGTGCCACCGAGTTGAGAGGACTTGGGTGCGGCAGCAATCCTTGGTGGAGAGAAGCGAGATTATCTCCCCAAGGATGTCTTCCAGGAGATAGCTGATGTGGTCCACCCGAGATTCTACTGGTTCCTTAGATCCGGTGGGGGGGGGGGGGGCTCGCCGCTTCTCCTCCCACTATCGGGTGCGGGATCTACCGCTGGCGGGAGCCTCATCTTCTTGGCGCTGGGGCCAGCCGACTCCATTTTCCTTGTGGTGTCATGCTGAGCTCATGGGTTTGAGTAGAGTAGCGAGAGACGAGCCTAGTGGCTGTGCGAGTGGGTAAGAAGGAGGGCTGGGGTTTTCTGTAGGAGCGAGGAAGAAGAGGAGCAGGCATTTTCTATACGAGTGAGGAAGAAGGTGAGCAGGGGTTTTCTGTACGAGTGAGGAAGATGGGGAGTAGGGGGATTTGGGGGGAGATGGAAGCGGGAGAGTCCAACAAGCTGCAGTATAAGTGGAAGCGAGGAGGAAGGAGGGTTTTTCT
Organism: Thinopyrum elongatum; assembly: GCA_011799875.1. Taxonomy (NCBI): domain Eukaryota; kingdom Viridiplantae; phylum Streptophyta; class Magnoliopsida; order Poales; family Poaceae; genus Thinopyrum; species Thinopyrum elongatum. The sequence goes on from CM022298.1 coordinate 256,801,628, forward strand.
GGATCGCCCCTCTTAAAGAAAAATGGGGTTTTCCTCACAAAAAAACAAAAACAAATGGGCTTTAAGATGGATAGGCTTTTGTATTGGCCTAGTCGGCTGGACGCGTTTCGTACTAGAGGGCCTTAACACTAGATGCAGCCCATTAGAGACACTCTCTAGCTCTCCAGCTTATTCCCATTCAAAAGGAAAAAAAGAGATGCCTCCAGCTTAATTATGGCTCCTCATAAGTAACATTTTTCAACTTCAAAAAAGTTATAGCTCCTTCTCGGGCCAGCTTGGCATCCACCAAATTAGAGGATGATGTACTGCATGTAGACACTCACACTGGTTGTAGCGCAGTAAAATGAGGGGTCAAATAACATGCCCACAATATACATAGATTGTAAAGGTTGACACGCTAGTCAACATTCACACTAAACTAAGCTTCACAAGATATGGTATGCATACTAGTAGCTAACATTCACAAGCACTTAAGTTCAGCATGTTTACGCATCTAAATGATTCACAAGACTATAACCAAGACAAAGCTATGAAAAGGTGTAGAAATAAAAAAATGATCGATGCTTCTCTGAGCAAAGGGCCTGCCTACGCACGCATTAATTTCCTGGGCATGCTTCTTTCTGCTCAATGTTGCGTTCACTTTGACCATGTTGGCAACTCCACAGCTAGCTTGATGCCTCATCTTGCAATTTACGCTGACACATTACAACAAACAGAGGAGGCAATAGAGATCACTCAACATCAGACCATTTGGTGCAATTCCACCGAAATCATCTTCATTGTCTTGAATGTGAAAAGATAGGAAAGCTCTGTACTTAAACGGTGTCGCAAAACAGTAGCACATATCAATAGCTCGGCATGACAAAACACGATCATCAGGACGAAGGGGATACTGACCTGCGTGAGGAAGATTATGCATAATTTTATAGGTGGTTAGTTGATTTCCACCTTGGGATCTCCTATGATGGCACGGAGGAAATTCTATGCAATCGATGAGCGCAATTCCTTCCGTGTGGCTGTAGAAAATTTGTCTGACTAACCCCAATATCATTTTTGTGTAGTTCCGCTAAAATAATGCACCGATGTTTGCATGACCCCTACTCACCGGCCAGGCCATCAATGACTCAGTCTCTTTTATCTTTCATTGATGGAGTGGCTGCAGTGCTTGTTTGCTCCTCCACACATGACAGGCTCGTTCCACACTGCAAACAGCAAGTCAACGTACGAATAAGCTTATTTCATCTTGCGTTGGTCATTCTACCTAGTTATTAATGTAGGAATACCTGGAGCACCGTGAGGTTAGCTGATAGCAGGTTCCACTAAAATTGAGGTTTGTGCTTCCGTTTGCACAAATAGACACCATATGGAGATAGACAACCCTGTTTGCACAAATATGTAACATGGTTATTTAAGTAGTGTCATTTTTTTGCAGTGGCATATGATTAACAGCAGCATCTCATATGTTATCTATGGCATTACAGTGACAGTATGAAAAAGTGCCATTAACTAAGACGTGCCATCACGTCAAATCAACACTGGCACTAGATTAACGAGGGCTTACATTAACATGCATAACAGTTGCATTATTACTCTGTGATGACAGATTGGGAGTAGCACTTGATCAGAACGTACGTGCACGATTAACAGGAACGATCATTCTAACAAAGGGTGATACGGAAACGAGGAACACATCGTCATGTCAACCATTGTGCAATTAAATTTTGTGCAGTTCAACGGAGATGCAGCTATGTTACCGGTGTCAGAGTTTAGTGTAACGGCCCAAAACACTCTTTATGAGAAATAAAGCAAGATAGAAGCATTTCATAAAACGGTGGTGTTATTGATTCAGTTTATCAATGGCAATAGATTGACAGCAGCATTACTTAACAGCGACATCACATTAACAGTGGCATTGTTTCATTTTACCTGTGATGTTAGCTTAACAGTAGCAGTAAGGGCATAGGGACAGGGGAGGCACAAGCACGTTTTACATCCACCGGGGCGTAAAGTGGCGAGGCAGAGGTGTTGCCGAGTGCGGCAAACATGCAAAGCATGTCTTGATTTGTGCATTTTTTGTTCTCGTCAGTGACCTTTCCTAGGTGACCGCAAGAAATCTACACGTGCTCATTCTCGGTTGCATTGTCGACCCAACAGCCCCCACTTTTTGTCCTTTTTTCGACCAAGAGACCGGTCAGGCCAGCATCTTTATTTCCCTTTCCAACCTAGATATCGATTCATTAGCCAGTATCTGTAGTACCTTTTTTCCTCTAATAGTAAAAATTTAGGTGGTGTTCGAGTGTTCCACAAGCCGACGGTGCTAGCTACATGGGGAGCGTTGTAATACTAGAAGAATATCCACATGCAGGATGCAGTGACGTGAGGAGCAATCCTAACTTGATGAAAAAAAGGGATGCAGCGACTTGGGGAGCAATCCTAGCTTGATGAAAAAAGGGAAGCAGCGACGTGGGGAGCTGGGCCATTAGAACAAGGTCAGTTCTAAAATAAGTTATACCTCCGGTCGGCGGGATGTGGCGAGGCAGGCGGCGGGATCTGCCAACTCGACGGCAGGGACCAAGGGTGAGGAGGACCTCCCACACCGGCGCCAGGTCAGAGAAGACGACGCGTGTCGGCTTCCTCCCTCGCCATCGGCGACCACCAGCGGAAGAGATCCGGTCAGATCTGTGTCAACCGGAGAGAAGAGAGAGAGAGACAAAGAGAGTGGACACCGCCATGTTGTTTAGATCTGGAGAGGGTGAGAGAGTGAGAAGAAGAGAGCAACCCTAGTAAGCAAGTCCCGAAGTGGACTAGTGGAGTAGTAATTGTTTTTCTCTCCGTACCGATCGTTTTAAATTGAATACGCGCGGAGCCATCTTTTCATTTAACGTACCAGTAAAAAGAAACTCGATCAATAACCGCGCCACCTCGTTCAGGTCGCACTTGGTATGGATGACATTTGGTCCCAAACCCTACATTAAGTGGACGACTAGATGTCTCAAATTGTCACGTTACCTGCCTTTTCATGTGCAAATGCGCTCCACCGTGAGTGTACCTGCGCGTGTGTGTGAGGGGAGAGTGAAGTCTGATTTATAAACCTTGAGGTTGTAGAGCTAGTCAGAAACAAACCCTCACATTTAAATCCCTGAAGTTTGTACCCTATCCTCTGTAATCCCGGTCATTTTTAACCTTAAGGGCATATGCGGTTCAAGGGGTTTTAACGGGGATTAACAGGGATTGTGGGGGATTAAATCAAGTACAAGCCAAATTCCCCTCCATTCCTCTGGAAACCCCTTGGGAGGAGGTTGAACCGAACAAGGCCTAAGACTAATCATAGTGGGAATAACTTCAAGAGTAACATCGGATCCAACTCAGCAAAATCGCCTATGTGGCAACTAGCTAATGAGGACAGAGGTAAATTGAGTAACTTATAGCTAGTTACTCATTCTATGAGTAACATCACACATACCAAAACAAAATGACTCTATAACCTAATAAATGAAGCTTTGCATGACACTACACGTGCGATGGCCATTTGAGCAATCCACTCAGGTTGTTACGTAAACATGTTTATACTCTTCATTCATAATTTTTAGTACAAATAGGATGCACATGGCGATGTCATCTTCATACCAGCCACTATTGATGGATGGCCACGCAGCATCGCCGTGCTCACCTGCAACTGCAACCCGAGTTACGCATGCAGCAACTACGACTGCAATGGAGTTCTAGACGCACAAGGCATGTTGTTGGTGCCGCTTCATGAGCTACCGAGCCGTCTAGACGAATGCGCGCTAATAGCCATCACCTGTGGAATGAAGGACGTCATTCTTTCGCCGCGTCCTGGCCATCACAAAGGTGGTGACGCAATTTGCGGGGTTGTCAGAGACGGAGTCCGCTGTCCCACTCCAGCGACGGATAGCGCTCGCCCGAGAGCGTGAACGTGGACGCAAATTCATGGAAACACGGCCGGATTTCATATAAACATGATGGATTTCATTACATTTACATTAAATAAGTTGTGCTAGTCCGGAGCTAAAGGTAGAATTAATATACCTTATATAAATGGTCGTCGGCCGATCTCCTTGTCCTCCTCCAGCATCCGGCTGAAGAAGAATCATGCAAGACACCGGTTGTTTTCACCGGCGTTGCCTCGGCAGCAGCCTTCATGGGATACAATCGGCGGCGGCCTCCCGTGTTCTACTTCTCCTCGATGATGGCAGCGGACAGGGACGTGCTGGCCGTCACCTCGTCGGCATCCGCATAGCCGCGTAGCCACGTCACCAAGTCAACATCTGCGGTGGCTTCTTTCTCTGCCTGCATTGCGCAGCTACGCGCGCGTCGATGGCGGATTGCGCAGTCGCAGGCAATGGAGGCCCTGTACGATGCGGCGGCGTCGAGGGCAGCGATGATGCCCATGCCGCCGTGCTCCCCTCTAATCCAGCGTGGAGCAACTCGGCACTCTTTCCCGAGCTGGATTGGAGCGGCCAACTGCGAAACCATGCGGTGGCTTAGGATGGTAACTGGCTCCGTCGGGCTAGACGAGGTAGGTGGAGCAGCGAGCTACCTCGCTCGTAACTACCGGGCTCGGAGGGCCACACAGACAGCTTTTATGCCGGAAAACTGCTCTTCCTGCTCGTCGGATGCCGCCGAAAGAGTGGAGAAAATGGTAGAAGGAGGAGCTTGGTCGGCGTCCCACTCCTGAACAGACGTGTGGCTAGAGTGGGTTTCTGGCATTCCACGCGGTTTGAATGCGGCGAGGAGGCGGGTACGCTGGGAGTGAAGTGGGCGGCACCCTCGGCCGGTGCGCCGCTTCAATGGCGGACGCAGTGAGGCTAGTCATAGTGGAGGGTAACTTAGACTTGTAACATGCATATGTTACTAGTTTATGTTACTACCTTCATATGGACCTTGACGGTGTACGTCACCTTGTTTCCAGATCTGAGATGCCATTGCCACGTGTACCAGATGAATGACTCCAAGTTCGACCCCCGTGATGCTTGGTGCAAGCCGAGGAACACTGTTTGACAGACCCCCCTCAAAATTTTCCTACATTGGTCATTTGATTCATAGGATAGAATGCTATAGGAATTTTTCCTATGAAATCATGTGTTAATTGGCAATCTAGCATCCACTCCAACTTTTTTTTCACTTCCATTGTTTTTCCTATGCCAAACACTGTGTTAATGCTATGGGATTCAAGTGGACATGCCACTCCAATCATTTATTTTTCCTATCCCTGCATTTTAAGTTCCTACGAATGAAAGAAAAGAAACGGAGAGAGTACTTGCTCTAAATGATGTGCCGCTGCAAGAGCTGCCTATATTAATTAACCATGCTCTAAAAAGGTGGCCCAGCTTTGGCTATAGTACTGTACTAAAGGTTAGTAGGTCACCGTGCGCTTGGCTCTTCGCCTCTTCCGGAAGTCGAACAATGATGATGGTACTACAGTATATATACTTCTGGCAATCGGACACCGAATGAACTGTTGCACGTCCACTGCTTGTATAAAGCCCAATATTGTAAGCAAAAGCTTCTCCTCGTGCTGCGAGCCACCGCGCGCGCATGGGTGAGGAAGAGGGCGTAGTAAGCAAGCTTCTCGTCGTTCTGTGAGTTGTCGGGACACATGAAAGTTATTTAGTACTCTCTCCAAAAAGGGCCAACCATGTCCATGGCTACCATCCCATGCTCCATCATTGAGTACATGCATGATTCACGTGCCATCGAGAAGAAAAAATATTGCGTAGTACCCCTCAGTTTCTTTTTAGTCTGCATATAAGATTTGGTCAAAGTCTTATATGCAGACTAAAAAGAAACGGAGGGAGTAGTACGTGCCATCGAAGTGCATGACTCACTTATGCATCGCTTATCTCCATTTTCTTGCATGACACGTGTACCTTGATGCTAGATGTCCCGCGTGTTGGCAAAAGGATGAACCAAGCTCACGTAAAAAAAAAGAGTGGAAGAACATAGATTCCCGACGACCGAGAAGGAGCAAGGAACCTCGCGGTGGAGCGTTTGCACTCATAATATTTTATATTATTCAACGATATAAAATCAACCAAATCTCTCCACATTCCTATACTTTTCTATAGTGTGAGAATAACTTTGAATGTAAGCAATTGATTCACTCTACCCAATGGTTAATAGTTGGAAAATCCAAACAATACCAGCCATTGGATCAACTCTTTAGCACTCAGATTGTTGCCACCTTGCACATCCTGCTGCAACGCAGAAACTACCGCGCTATCTGGTGAACCATCCCAAACATGCATGTGAAGCTCTGGAGACTTGCAGGGCACGTGCTCATGCAACATGTGGGTTCACAACTTCACATGTTGTCATAGTCAGCTTCCCCATTTCTTTTCTTTTCTTTTCTATAAGAAGTACTACCTCATCATTTATCGTACATGGCACTCCAATGATAATACCATTACAAACACGTAAACCAGTTACCATTATTTTCGTAAGTTGGTTGTCATGTTGCCTGCAATTAAATAATAAAAAACATGTAATAAGGTGTAACAACATCTCTATATCATTGGGAAAAAACATCTATAGGTTTGGCATGTGTATTTTAATTAGGTATATGTTTCTGTATGATAATTGACGTGCAAAGCACACCGAAACACATCATACATCGCCCACCTCACGCATTCACCATATTCCTCGGCCCTTGTGCGACACCTAGTTATAGTATATCCAGCAGCCCGTATCACTTCTCACTCCTCGTCCTTATAGCCTATTGACTGTACCTTATTATAATTGCTCTTTGAGCAAATGGCCTCCCTATGCCCGTATTAATTTACTGGGCATGCTTCTTTCTACTCAATGTTGCATGCACTTTGAGTATGTGTGGCACCCCGGCTCAGAGAAAACCAGAACGCCCCGTATTCCAGCCCAGGGACAAGTCTCCTGGAATGCGGCACTATTGGCATAGAACAAATCAGCTTTTTATTACTATGGATAAGGTTACAAGGGTACAATGATTACATCGGCACGGCGATAATACGCCTGCTCAGGATAGCTCTATGCTAACAGCGGATCAACCTGAGGAAGCGGAGTATCTCCCGGCAGTGGAACAACGTCGGCAGTGATGGACTCCACTCCGCAGGGACTCTGGCTGGAACGCGTATCCTAGCTCGCGATCTCAACATCTTCAAGCAAACAGGCAAACATGGCATGAGCTGCAAACTGGCATGACACGCTAGGTGAGTACTTTGAATGTACTCGCAAGCTCACAACAAACACCAGCATTAAGGCAGGACAACATCATAGAAATCAAGATTAGGTCAAGATTTACTGTTGCCGAAGGAATGGTTGAAATTAGCAATGACAGGCTACTCTCCCTGCATTCTGGTGACTAACTTGTGATCACTCCAAGAACACCCAACCATAATCCTCGATATTGTTACCAAGACTTGCCAATGGCATGATGTCCAACTGTTTCATTCTCAGACAAGTTCTTCCATCATTATCAACACTACTATGGTTGACCACCTAGTGAGGTCTAGACGGGCTGTCCAATACCGTGGACGCGGCTATTCGAATAGATTTTACACTCTGCAGAGGTTGCGCACTTTACCCACACTATGGAGCACTGACCTCGTGATCCCATTCAGGTGGACCAGCATTGCTCCAACGAAACCCGCCTGACCCGTGACTCTTCCATCATACCACCGGCAATCACACTCCCTCAAAGTCAAGCCTTGGGTGGCCCCGTGTCACCTTGTGACACCCTGCCACCGTCGTGGCCAAACTAAACTGTCCCAAACGGGGACGGGATCCCAAACAACTCAACTAGGCTCACATGGTTATCGTCGTCTACCTGATCAGGGCAGCACCCACGCATAACCCTCCCTCTTTGGAGGTACCGGTGAAAGAGCACGCGATCAGACCAAGTCAAGGCCATCCCATACCGCCAAATGTGGTTGCACGAATAAGCCCGGACAGGTGACTCAAGATCAACCACCTAAGGATCGTATCCCCGAATAATATTTCCGTCATAGCTGACCTTCCGATATCATAGTAATCCAAGTCAAAACATTAATCAACTAGTAATCCAATACCCCTATGCTCAAGCCACTGCTACTAATTCTTATTCACATACTACCGGATGAAATCCAAAATAATCATAGACGGTAATCTCTTAATCCAACCATGACATAGCATCATCAAGTGGATAAACTACTAGCTCCTAACAATCCAGTCCTCAACATGATAGTTACCGATACAAGAATTTACTCAAGCATTGCAGAATCTAATCCATTATACAAATAAGCCTATTTGCTATTAGAATAATTAGTTTAACTATGATATTGCAATGCAATTATGCAGATGAGGGTTGTGGCTTGCCTGGAGATGAAGGAACCACCGGGAAGGAGTGCGGAAAGGTCGCGGAAGAAGTTGCCGAAAACAGTTCTCTCTCGGAGGGGGCTGTTTGCGGCAAGGGCAAATGGGTCATTTCCACTGTGTCAAGACAGTATGAAAATGATACCAGCATGACAAACTCGAAGAGACGAAGATGTGGGCTTTGGAGTCACCTCGATCGGAGCTGTAGTGGAAAGGATATGAAGGATTGAAGGGCAGGGATCTTTCTATAAAAACTGATTACTTTTGGGTCCCTGGTTAAATTCTGGAAAAGAATAAACTTCACTGTGCTCCTGGGTCGAGCTGGACCAAATCTGGCCGCTGTTACTGTTGCCACTGGGCCGACCACCCGCTGCTACCCAACTAAGTTTAAAAAAAACGGTGGGCCACAGTGGGCTGGCCCACCTTATCTTCCCCCCACCTCCTTCTTCCTCCTTCGACGCCGAGCAGAGAAGAGGCGATCGGCCAGTGACGACTCCCGGCGATACAGGCCACCTCCGATGACGTCCCACCCATGGATGGATTTAGCACGAAGATCCGCATCCAGTGGTGGGTGGCACGGATGCCGGGGATCACCGAAGAAGTGGCCGCACCGCCCAAAGCGGACGGGGCTATGGCGGCGGAGGGGAAGAGAGGAGCTTGGGCAGGGCTTCGCCTGGCCCCGGGAAGGCTGTTGGTGTGGCAGCAAGGAGGGAGGGGCTCGGGCATCGCCAATTTAGGCGAGAGCCGAGACGGCAATGGCGGCCAAATGCGACGGCGAGGAGCTCCGACGATGGTTTGGATGGGTCGGGGAGGACCAGAGGAGGGAGAGGAGAGGCTTGGTGAGCTCGGAATGGGCTCGGGCAGCCTATTTATAGGCGGGCGACGGAGGAGGCCGAGCTTGGCCGCGGCGACGCGTGTGCCGGCGTCCCGGCGCTTCCAGAGCTCGCCTGGAGGAAGGGAGAGAGTTCTCGGGAGGTCGCGGAGGGTCTGAGAGGGCTCGGGGAAGGCCAGGAATGCTCGAGAGGGCTCACGGTGATCGGACTTGACGGCGGCAGAGACGATCGGTCGCGGTCACGGCCTGTGCACCGCGTGGGAGGGGGCGGGAAAGGGGGAGAGAGGTCTGGGGAGAAGAGGACAGCGAGGGAGAGCTGTTGGACATGATTAGTCGCGCGGAAATGACAAGGAGAGGAGGGGCCCGAGCAAACGACGTGCGGCTCACGTCCACGGCGTGCCAGGGCGGTGGTCACCGCCGGTGCCACGTGTCCAGGGCGTTGACACGACCTAAGATCATGTCAACAAGATAGCTCAGTGGTCAGAGAGTGGACTCATCAAGTCTTGGCTGGAAGTGGAGGCAAGAAGTGACAGAAGTGAGCTTGGAGACCAAGCCACAGCAAGGTGTTTGGAGTGGGGTGGGGGAGATCGAGCATGATCTAGACTCTGATATTTGGCATGGGGTGATCACATGCTAAGATGATCATGTCTGCAAATTTGCAGCCCATTTGGATGAAGATACATAGCAGTTGCAATTCAAATGGCTATACTGACCAGAATCACTAACCTTGAAGTGGCACTCACCTCAAGTATTGTATAAGGCTAAAAATGGGCATAGGTTGACGATTTGGTGATATGAGGATGCCATATAAATTTCATGCCTTTTGGACAAGCCAAAATGTTACTTCTTTCATAATGGTCCTCTCTGACTGGAATCTAAGAAAAATAACTAAGGAGAAACGGCTAAATAGAATGAGCCCAACTTTGGTGGAGAGGTGTCATGTGATTAGGAGAATGTCCTGGTAAATTTTCAGCAATTATGAAGCAATATAAAATATAGTTGCTTCACAACAGGAAAATATGACCAGAAGCCAAGATTTGATGTTCTGTTCTCATGGATGATTGGATTGGTTTGAAACTTGGTGGAGAGTCATGATTTGATCATACGAAGGTTCTTGAAAAATTTCAACTCATTTGGATACACATAGCTAGTACTTCCTTCATTAAGCTTCCACCTAACCAGTAGCTTTGGAAATTTTCCAAGGAAGATTTACTAGCCCACTTGAGTTTAATTTTGGCATGTGGCAATGATATGGATGGGAAAGAGTGCACAAAAAGTTTGAGAGCAAGCAAGCAAATATAAAGGGTACTTGCTTCACAAACTGCCAGCTGGGGCAGAATCAGAAAAGGAATATTTGTGGAATATTTTTGAACATGGCAAGGAAGGTTTTGAGATATCTGAGGAAGATATGACCCAAACAATTTATGAGAATTATTTGGGAATTTTCAGAGTGATGGAAATGTGGGTTGCTTCACAACCCAGGATAGACAGGGTTATTCCTTTAATAGAAAAAGGGATATTCCCAAGAAAAGAATATTGAGTTTGGTCCAAGATGGAAATGACAAGGGCTTGAGATGATTTTGAGGTTTACTAGCCACTTGGGAGAGGAATCAAGGATGATCTCTCCAGGTTTCAAGACCACTAAGCCACAGAAAAGCAAAACCAGGCCAAAATCGAAAGAAAAAGAAAATGGGCAAAATCCAGGGTGTTACAAACCTACCCCCCTTAAAGAAATCTCGTCCGTGAGATTTGGTTGCTTAGGGGTCAAACATGAATATTCCCACTTGTGGAAACCGTTTCCAACTCGGGTTTCCTTTTTGCCTTTGTATAATGTTCCCATTAAATTTCATCTGTCTGACTACCTGACTTGAGGGTGGTTTGTTTCACTTGGATCTTCTTCTTTTTTCTGGTAAATCTTACCTCATATATTACTCTGACTTCACTCCTTTTATGTCTGTTGCCCTATCTGGGGTGCGATGAATTATCTTGAAATACCTGTTCTTCTCGCAAGTCCGAGAGTTGTTTCCCCATGAACGTGTTGCAACGAAGTCCAATACGGACGACCGTCCATTGGGTTGTGAACAAATTCTCTTAGTGGACACGAAATCTTTTGCTCATTGCATTGGGTGGCTTCCAATGGATGTGTGTCCTCCAGGTGTAAAACAGTGCCGTGAATCGTACCGCTCTCTTGGCGAAATCTGACTTTTCGCACAGGTTGCTGAATCATCTTGGGTACCTTCACTGTCTTGGGTATCACATTTGTGCCAAAGATGTGACTGTCACCTGTCGTGACCAGCATAAAGGTGCACGGTCTTATTACGATATTATCCACAATCTTGACTGACAGTGGTCCTGGCAGCAGAATTTTGTGCACGGCAGGTTCTTCTTTAACTGATTCCCACATATGAGGACATGTGCTTCGAGACTATTGTTCATCCTTCTGATTACTTAGTCTGTCGGCATTTCTATGTGGATGGTAGGCCGTGTAATGCTTTAACACTATTGCTGCAATTGATCTGCTGAGCTGACACTTTGGTCTTACCTGAGAAGCTTGAATATCCCCTTTTGGCGATTCTGAGAATATATAGCTGACTGAGCGGGTTGACTCGATATGGGGTCCTTGCAAATGAGATAGACCCCGTGGGTGTGTACCCATGGTGATCGGTATCGAACCAGACTGTCCGGAGTATCTGTACCATGCATCCATTAGCATACCTATATGGATGATCTTGTTCTCATATTGTGGTTTTCTTTGCCTGGATCCTTAGCTGAAAGAGCTTGGCTTTATGTATTCTTGATTCTTCGGGTGACCATGGGTGCTTTCTGGTGCAGTATTCCGGCAGGCATATTACTTTACAAGTTGTAGCTGTAGGGTAATGACCGTCTGAAACCCTTGGATGAAACCAGCAAATAAACCAGTAGCCACCAGAACGATCTTTACAACTCAGATCTGGGACATTACTGGAATAACTCAACCCCGACTCAAGACGGCTGAAAAGCAGCTTAGAGCATGAGACGGTGTCGATAAGAAGAAAGTAGCAGTTCCCTAAGACGGCCGAAAAACAGCTCAGAACATAGGGTCACCGCTATGGAATGAAATTTAGCAGCTGCCCGAGACGGCCGAAAAGCAGCTCAGGACACGGACAGTTACTGACAAGAGAAATAAAAATCGGCATCCACCCTGGACGGCCGTAAACAGCTCAGAACACAGGCGTGGTGCCGTTACTAAAGGAAGGCAGGCAAGGGTTCAGTAGCGTCCCATACAGCTCACGGGCTATCATCATTATATGAGTAACTCATATAACCTTGGCAGCATGTTCACCATATCTATAGAAACATGTGTAGCTGGGCATTTGATTTCTGAGGCAGACTTGTGTCCTGACTGAGTCTTGCATCCCGACCAACGGTTCCAGACCTGACTCCTGGGATGCATTGTCATATGCTGCCAACTGTCTGGGGAATATCTTGTACTGCCACGGATATGATGCCTTGCTGACGGAATTGGCATAGCTTGTGCTGGAAACTATCATGAGTATCTTGCACTAGAAGATATCGTTGTGTCGTATCGAGGAAGACAAAGAAACCTTGCGTCGTAAGCTTCTCTAATAGCTTGTTGAGAAGGACTGGGTTGGTTACGTCTGAAGCTTTCTTTTTGCCATATGCGGACTGAGTGCATATATATATATATATCCCTTAATGTTTCTGTTGTCAGTTACTTGTTGTAGGCAACAGGGTGTTCAGCTATCCTTCTTGCTAAACATCGCACACATTCTGGCTTGCTTCCGGGATATATCAGGGTTCAACCTGTACTCATAGCAGACTCAAACCGTATATGGTAACCATACCTTTAACATGAAATGTAATGTGGATCGGGCACACAATCTGTCGTCTTGTTAATTCGATGATTTCCGCTGCGAAGGTTGGACTGATGTATACTTGATGCTGATAAACAATCCAAAATACCATTGGTAGTCAGGACAGCTATTTCCCAATATTAGGCAGTCAGCAGATAATTCCATATTGTTGAGCTGAACCTCCAAATAACTGTCTCTTCACTGATTTCTTTGAGTCCGGTGTCGGTGAGCAACTTCCATAAGGGAAAATAAGGTAACACCAAGGGCCCCAAGCAAAAGAAACGACTAAAACAAAAGCACACAAGCATCAAGATCACACACAAACAATGCCATATATCACAGCTATCCACAGCAATAATATGCATGCCTACTCAAGCACACAAATCTCGCAAGAACTTCGGTATTACAGTCTAACATGCTGTGGCGGTGTGCACGAAAGTGAATTCATGTGTGGAAAGAGTTGGTGTAAACAAAGCTACACCAACCACGGGCTTAACACTAGTTGCAGCCGGAAGGATACAGAGGCGAGGACGGACTTGATGATCATGGACCAGAACACCGAGGTCACGACGACATCATCCTCAAGCGTACGGAAGAAACCATACTTGTCCAGGCAATGGATAACATGGTAGCATAGCGGTGGAAAGAAGGGCTTGCAGGCATTGCCCTTTTCTGATAACTAAGATCAGTAAGGGTTGCCACTGCGGCTAGTGGGACAATGGCAAGATCCGGGATAGAAACATGTCTATCACCGAACAATAGGGGTGGCTGAAGAAAATATTGGTGTGGTACCTGTGCATCAATCCTGCAAGGGATCGATACTACTAGGCACCTTGGCATCACTCCGCTGGGACGGAGATGACACCAAACACCAAGGAACAATATGCAACTGGAGGGTACAGGTAGTGGATTGCCACCTATACTCACCAGATCCATCGTTAGTGATAACTAGTCTATATGCATGCTATGCAGCAAACAAATGCAACAAGCAAGTGCAGCAAACCCACTAAGCTCTATTCTACCGCTTTCTAACGTGCGCTCGGTCTAGGGCATCCTACAGCCAGACCTGCTCTATTACCAACGCTTGTGGCACCCCGGCTCAGAGAAAACCGGAACGCCCCGTATTCCAGCCCCGGGACAAGTCTCCTGGAATACGGCACTGTTGGCATAGAACAAATCAGCTTTTTATTACTATGGATAAGGTTACAAGGGTACAATGATTACATCGGCACGGCGATAATACACCTGCTCAGGATAGCTCTATGCTAACAGCGGATCAACCTGAGGAAGCGGAGTATCTCTCGGCAGCGGAACAACGTCGGCGGTGATGGACTCCACTCTGCAGGGACTCTGGCTGGAACGCGTATCCTAGCTCGCGATCTCAACATCTTCAAGCAAACAAGCAAACATGGCATGACCTACAAACTGGCATGACACACCAGGTGAGTACTTTGAATGTACTCGCAAGCTCACAACAAACACCAGCATTAAGGTAGGACAACATCATAGAAATCAAGATTAGGTCAAGATTTACTGTTGCCGAAGGAATGGTTGAAATTAGCAATGACAGGCTACTCTCCCTACATTCTGGTGACTAACATGTGATCACTCCAAGAACACCCAACCATAATCCTCGATATTGTTACCAAGACTTGCCAATGGCATGATGTCCAACTGTTTCATTCTCAGACAAGTTCTTCCATCATTATCAACACTACTATGGTTGACCACCTAGTGAGGTCTGGACGGGCTGTCCAATACCGTGGACGCTGCTATTCGAATAGATTTTACACTCTTCAAAGGTTGCGCACTTTACCCACACTATGGAGCACTGACCTCGTGATCCCATTCAGGTGGACCAGCATTGCTCCAACGAAACCCGCCTGACCCGTGACTCTTCCATCGTACCACCGGCAATCACACTCCCTCGGAGTCAAGCCTTGGGTGGCCCCATGTCACCTCGTGACACCCTGCCACCGTCGTGGCCAAACTAAACTGTCCCAAACGGGGACGGGATCCCAAACAAATCAGCTGGGCTCACAGGGTTATCGTTGTCTACCTGATCAGGGCAGCACGCACTCATAACCCTCCCTCTTTGGAGGTACCGGTGAAAGAGCACGCGATCAGACCAAGTCAAGGCCGTCCCATACCGGCAAATGTGGTTGCATGAATAAGCCCGGACAGGTGACTCAAGATCAACCAGCTAAGGATCGTATCCCCGAATAATATTTCCGTCATAGCTGACCTTCCGATATCATAGTAATCCAGGTCAAAACATTAATCAACAAGTAATCCAATACCCCTATGCTCAAGCCACTGCTACTAATTCTTATTCACATACTACCGAATGAAATCCAAAATAATCATAAACGGTAATCTCTTAATCCAACCACGACATAGCATCATCAAGTGGATAAACTACTAGCTCCTAACAATCCAGTCCTCAACATGATAGTTACCGATACAAGAATTTACTCAAGCATTGCAGAATCTAATCCATTATACAAATAAGCATATTTGCTATTAGAATAATTAGTTTAACTATGATATTGCAATGCAATTATGCAGATGAGGGTTGTGGCTTGCCTGGAGATGAAGGAACCACCGGGAAGGAGTGCGGAAAGGTCGCGGAAGAAGTTGCGGGAAACAGTTCTCTCTCGGAGGGGGCTGTTTACGGCAAGGGCAAATGGGTCATTTCCACTGTGTCAAGACAGTATGAAAATGATACCAGCATGACGAACTCGAAGAGACGAAGATGTGGGCTTTGGAGTCACCTCGATCGGAGCTGCAGTGGAAAGGATATGAAGGATTGAAGGGCAGGGACCTTTTTGTAAAAACTGATTACTTTTGGGTCCCTGGTTAAATTCTGGAAAAGAATAAACTTCACTGTGCTCCTGGGTCGAGCTGGACCAAATCTGGCCGCTGTTACTGCTGCCACTGGGCCGGCCACTCGCTGCTACCCAACTAAGTTTAAAAAAAACGGTGGGCCACAATGGGCTGGCCCACCTTATCTTCCCCCCACCTCCTTCTTCCTCCTTCGACGCCGAGCAGAGAAGAGGCGATCGACCGGCGATGACTCCCGGCGATACAGGCCACCTCCGATGACTTCCCACCCATGGATGGATTCAGCATGAAGATCCGCATCAAGTGGTGGGTGGCACGGATGCCGGGGATCACCGGAGAAGTGGCGGCACCGCCCGAAGCGGACGGTGATTCGGCGGCGACGGCCTCGGGGCTACGGCGGCGGAGGGGAAGAGAGGAGCTTGGGCAGGGCTTCGCCTGGCCCCAGGGAGGCTGTTGGTGTGGCAGCAAGGAGGGAGGGGGCTTGGGCATCGCCAATTTAGGCGAGAGCCGAGGCGGCAATGGCGGCCAAATGCGACGGGAAGGAGCTCCGACGATGGTTTGGATGGGTCGGGGAGGACAAGAAGAGGGAGAGGAGAGGCTTGGTGAGCTCGGAATGGGCTCGGGCAGCCTATTTATAGGCGGGCGACGGAGGAGGCCGAGCTTGGCCGCGGCGACGCGTGTGCCGGCGTCCCGGCGCTTCCAGAGCTCGCCTGGAGGAAGGGAGAGAGTTCCCGAGAGGTCGCGGAGGGTCTGAGAGGGCTCGGGGAAGGCCGGGAATGCTCGAGAGGGCTCACGGTGATCGGACTTGACGGCGGCAGAGACGACCGGTCGCGGTCACGGCCTGTGCACTGCGTGGGAGGGGACGGGAGAGGGGGAGAGAGGTCTGGGGAGAAGAGGACAGCAAGGGAGAGCTGTTGGACATGATTAGTTGCGCGGAACCGACAAGGAGAGGAGGGGCCCGAGCAAATGATGTGCGGCTCACGTTCACGGCGTGCCAGGGCAGTGGTCACCGCCAGTGCCATGCGTCCAGGGCGTTGACACGACCTAAGATCATGTCAACAAGATAGCTCAGTGGTCAGAGAGTGGACTCATCAAGTCTTGGCTGGAAGTGGAGGCAAGAAGTGACAGAAGTGATCTTGGAGACCAAGCCACAGCAAGGTGTTTGGAGTGGGGTGGGGGAGATCGAGCAGGATCTAGACTATGCTATTTGGCATGGGGTGACCACATGCTAAGATGATCATGTCTGCAAATTTGCTGCCCATTTGGATGAAGATACATAGCACTTGCAGTTCAAATGGCTATACTGACCAGAATCACTAACCTTGAAGTGGCACTCACCTCAAGTATTATATAAGGCTAAAAATGGGCATAGGTTGATGATTTAGTCATATGAGGATGCCATATAAATTTCATGCCATTTGGACAAGCCAAAATGTTACTTCTTTCATAATGGTCCTCTTTGACCGGAATCTAAGAAAAATAACTGAGGAGAAACGGCTAAATAGAATGAGCCCAACTTTGGTGGAGAGGTGTCATGTGATTAGGAGAATGTCCTGGTAAATTTTCAACAATTATGAAGCAATATAAAATATAGTTGCTTCACAACAGGAAAATATGACCAGAAGCCAAGATTTGATGTTCTGTTCTCATGGATGATTCGACTGGTTTGAAACTTGGTGGAGAGTCATGATTTGATCATATGAAGGTGCTTGAAAAATTTCAACTCATTTGGATACTCCTAGCTAGTACTTCCTTCATTAAGCTTCTAGCTAACGAGAAACTTTGGAAATTTTCCAAGGAAGATTTACTAGCCCACTTGAGTTGAATTTTGGCATGTGGCAATGATATGGATGGGAAAGAGTGCACAAAAAGTTTGAGAGCAAGCAAGCAAATATAAAGGGTACTTGCTTCACAAACTGCCAGGTGGGGCAGAATCAGAAAAGGAATATTGGTGGAATATTTTTGAACATGGCAAGGAAGGTTTTGACATATCTGAGGAAGATATGACCCAAAAAATTTATGCGAATTATTTGGGAATTTTCAGAGTGATGGAAATGTGGGTTGCTTCACAACCCAGGACAGACAGGGTTATTCCTTTAATAGAAAAAGGGATATTCCCAAGAAAAGAATATTGAGTTTGGTCCAAGATGGAAATGACAAGGGTTTGAGATGATTTTGAGGTTGACTAGCCACTTGGGAGAGTAATAAAGGATGATCTCTCCAAGTTTCAAGACCACTAAGCCACAGAAAAGCAAAACAAGGCCAAAATCTAAAGAAAAAGAAAATGGGCAAAATCCAGGGTGTTACACTATGTTGGCAACTCCACTGCTAGCTTGCTGGCTCATCTTGCAATTGATGCTGTCGCATTGCAGCAGTCCTGCCAGGCCCAGAGGTTAATTTGAGAACAAGTGCACAGAGGTTAATTTGACATACATGACTTATAAGTTGACAAAAATCATATCACTTTTTTTTAAAACATGTCGTAAAGTAACGGTATAGGCCTTCTTTCAAGCCAATCAACATGTGTTCAAAAAACAAAAATTATCAAAAAGTAATGCGATAGACCTTCAATTAACATGTGTTAAAAAATTAAAAAACAAAGACCTCGAGGTTCAACTAATAGGACGAAGCACTGCAAACGTTTACTTAAGCCAATTAAACCTTTACATTGACCCATCCAATTAGTTAATATCGAGTCCACTTCCCATCCGGTCACCCATCTGATGAGTACTCCATCCTCAGAACAGTTAACTTAGGAGTTCGGTTACATGAGCTATCGGTAGGGAAGCTGGTCCTTGCTGATATAGGATGCCTCTATGTATCCTTTATGGCGTACCCGGATGACCGCCTGTTGCCGCCCAATGGCCAATGCCATGTCGCCCGCTAATGTAGAAGCTTCCCTCCCTCATCTAGCTGCTTCCCGCGTTTTCCCCTATTTTTTGCTGCCTGCCCACCTATAGAACCGCCTCGCGTCGGCAATTCCTCTCCAAACACCTAGCGAGGCGGTTGAACCGAACAAGTCTAGACTTGTTTCTATTGGATTCGTTGACGTGGCACCGGAAGGGTGTAATAGCTGATTCTGACAAAATAATTGACTACCACATTGGCATAAATGAGCATGGGGCCCACTTGTCATCATGCTGGACGGAGGAAGTAACGCTAGAAGGGTGTGAATCGATTGGCTCACGTGTGATGACCACTGGAGCAATCCACTCAGATTGTACGTAAACAAATTCATGCAAACACGGCCGGATTTCATTACATTTACATAAAATAACCGGTTTCCACACGGAGTAGGTTTCTCGGATTCCACACGGGTTTAATGTAGGCGTTTAAATGCGGCGAGGAGGCTCGTTCAGCCAGGCGTTGTCGGTGCAACAAACCCTCGTGTGTGTTGCCTGGACTGTACATAGGCACGGCAGCAAGGAAGCCAACAGCACCAAGCATCCAGGACAAAACCAAGCCAGAGAGATAACTCTTTGAGGAATCAAGGGGCGGATCAAGAAGACCAAGACAAGCCAAGAGAACAGGATATCACTAAGGAAAAGCCCCCCTTACCAGGCAGGCAAGCCTGGTTAGGTCGAGGCCACCCCGAAGACAAGCCCCAAGATTTCCCTGGCAGGCTTGCCGGGGCCGCTCGAGGCCTACATCCCCGCCAACACTCCACCTCTCCACTGCATCGCAACACAAGTCATCCATCGGTGCGGTGTCGAGCCCCCAGATAGCTAAGTGGCTGTCATTTGGCACGTGGCAGCCATTTAGAAGGAAGATCACCTCTATATGACACCCGTCCAGAGGCGTGTAAAGCAGACAGGTGGAAGGTGACTAAGCGGCGCGGCAGGCCTGTCGGGCCGCCTCCAGAGCGTGACACCTAGCAGTGCATTTAATGCAGTTTGTCCTAACTGCCAGAGTTAGGTATGATAGCACTGTTAGCTATCTAATCTTTGGATAATGACCATTTTGCCAGTGTGGTAACCCCTTAGCCTATAAAAGGAGGACCATGGCAACCTTAGAAAGGATTCGGACCCTCGTGTACTCACATGCGCGTAGCTGATCTCCCCAAGGCGACCTCGCCAGGCTTGAGCGTCGTGCGTTCTTCACGGTCCCTCCATCAATCCAACAAAGCAGGAGTAGGGTTTTACGCTTCTCAGTGGCCTGAACCTGGGTAAAAACCACCAGCGTCATCACTGCCATGCTGTTCCATGGTCTCTGCTCTTTGTGCGATGTGACCTCCCCCTTGCCAGGCACGCCAAAGATGTCATGATGGAACACGATCACCCACCACTCCCCGTGCGCCTCGGGCGCCATCGCCACCGTCAGTCGCCCCTACTTCGGTCGCCGCATCTCCCACGGCCCCGGACCAGACTCACTCCCCGAGCATCAACACGAGCTTCTGACATCGCCACCCCCAAGCTAGAGATCGGGGCCTGGCCCCGGTCTCCCCCTCTCGACATGGCGAATGAGGAGGCAAGGAAGAAGAAGGAAGAGGTGCATGGATGAATGCCTCCGCTCCCTCTCGCACCCCCTTTTATAGACGGGCTGGGACCGGGGGCTGATCCTTCACCCCCTCAAGGGGCTCCTTTGAATCCGACCCGTCCAAGCCACTGCTTACGACCAGGTGATACATCTCCAATGTATCTATAATTTTTTATTGTTCCATGCTACTATATTATCTGTTTTGGATGTTTTACATGCATTATTATGCTATTTTATATTATTTTTGGGACTAACCTATTAACCTAGAGCCCAGTGCCAGTTTCTATCTTTTCCTTGTTTTTGAGTTTCGCAGAAAAGGAATACCAAACGGAGTCCAAATGGAATAAAACTTTCGCGATGATTTTTCTTGGACCAGAAGACAACCCGGAGACTTGGAGTTCAAGTCAGAAGAGCCACGAGGTGGCGACAAGGGGGGAGGGCGTGCCCCCTTGCCTTGTGGGCCCCACATGACTCCACCGACCTACTTCTTCATCCTATATATTCACATATATTCCCAAACCCTCAGAAGCATCCACGAAAACACTTTTCCACCGCCGCAACCTTCTGTACCCGTGAGATCCCATCTAGGGACCTTTTCCGGCACCCTGTCGGAGGCGGATTCGATCACGGAGGGCTTCTACATCAACTCTATTGCCCTTCCGATGAAGCGTGAGTAGTTTACCTCAGACCTACGGGTCCATAGCTAGTAGCTAGATGGCTTCTTCTCTCTCTATCGTGGGAAACCACGGCCACCTATGGGGCCATGAGCCCCTTTTGTTTCGGCGGTGGGATGGGCACGTTGCACAAAGAGCGGAGAAGCGTCACACAGCGCGGCAGAGATCACGCAGGTAGTTTTTACCTAGGTTCGGGCCGCTGTGAGGCGTAAAACCCTACTCCTGCTTTGGTGGATTGATGGTGAAAAAATGGTGGATGAACGCAGCGCTCTTGCCCGGCAAGGTCGCCTCGGGGTGAGAGTAGCTACGCGCGTATGAGTGTGTAAGGGTCCGGATCAGCCAACCCTGTCTACGGTTGCAACGGGCCTCCTTTTATAGATCAAGGGGTCACCACAGTGGCAAATCAGTCATTACATACTGATTATATAGCAAACAGTGCTATCAAACCTAACTCTGCAGGCTGACAGAGCGCATTAAATATGCCGCTTAACGTCACATCTCAGTAGCTTCGCGCCTGCTTGCTTGACACGTCTCAGGACGGGTGTCGCCTGGGGGTATTTCCTATAGGAAGCGGCTACCATGTGGCAAATAGCAGCCAATTACTCACTTTGGAGCTTGACACCGCACTGATCTACGACGTGCGTCGTGCTGAGGTGGTGCGGTGGAGTGGTTTGCCTCCGTAAGCCCCGGCAGGCCTGTCGGGACGATCTGGAGACTTGCTTCCGGGGCAAACCCAACCTTGCCAGGCTCGCCTGTCCGGCAAGGGAGGTTCTTTCCTTAGCGTTATCTTGCATCTCTAGCTCATCTTGGTCTTCTTGATCTGCACTTTGGCCCTGCCAAAGAACAGGTCTCTCTTGCCTTGATCTGATCTTGAGTTTGTAATCTTGTCCTTGGGCCTGTGCACAGTCTGGGCAACGGACCCAGGATTTGTTGCACCGACAGGAGCCCCCGGGCCTGGCATGAACACGCTACTGGGCATCGTCGGGGTAGGCCCTAACCAGTGCATAGGCAGGAGCGCAAGGGTGGCTTCGCCCCTTGAGATCTTCTTTGCTTCTTTATTAACCCGAGCGTGGGTCAGGTTTTCGGTTTTCCCGCGCGTCGTGCGAAACATTATGGGAGAAACCGGACCACAATCTGTGGATCGCCCGTGCCCCACGATCATGGGACAGAAACTGCCGCCCCACTTGCCTCCCGCTTCTGGTGCATCCACCATGTGTTCCGCATGCACTGCGTAGGGTAGGTGGCGGAAGCGGAGGGCGCGGGGGCGGGCGCCATGGCAGCAAGCCAGGCGTCGCAGATTGGCACAGAAGGTCGGCCTGGATTCCCCGAGCCGTTGAAGGCGCAGGGAAGCCGCATTGGAGGAGCAGGGCGGTTACCTTCTGAATGAGAAGCCAGCCCCCTGCCCTGTTTTTCTGAAAAAGGGGCAGGAGCAGTGTGTTTGTTCACACACTTTCCTTTTCCCCTTTCTCAATTGTTCTTTGCTCGCCATGGTGAGGGGACGAGGGCGCAGTGGTACTCCGATGGTAACGACGAGAGCTTCTGCTCGACAGCGTCTCCCTCCTCCTCCTCCTGAAACCATGGGATCGGAGCCCGCTGTGAGAGGAGGAGGAAGAGGACGAGGCCGCGGTCGTCATGGCGTTCGCGGAGGAGGGGGACGGGGTGGCGCTCTGATCACGCCCCCACCGGACGTTCCTCCTCCGTTGGAGGGCCATGTCGGAGACTAGCCTCTGGAGTTCGTCATCAGGCTATATAAGCCTCCGCACAACCGTCTCTGCCTCCCTACTCCATTCGCAAGGGCGATGGAGCACGAACACCCACAAGCGTTGAGGTTGCACATGAGGGGCTGCGGGAATGGCAGCATACGGGTGGATGTAGATTTCCCTGCCCCTCATGTCATGTACTTTCGTCGAGGTTGGAAGACTTTTGCTCGTGCCCAGAGCTTGTCGAAAGGGCATGTCCTCCATTTTAAGTTAATGGAGGATAGTTTCCTTTCCGTCAAGGTTTTTGGGAGCTCGGGTGCTCGCTTAGGGTGCTGCGCGGAGAGCTCGACCGACGATGAAAGCTCCTCCTCGAGCGACAGCGACGAGGAGGACAGTGACGGCGATGACGACGGCACCGACTGGGAGTGCTACAACTCTGACTCCGGCTGAGCATCAGTTGGACCGTCGTCGTCAGGCGGTGGCAGCACCATCTGCATCTGCATCCCCTCTCTGGCAAGGTGATTTGCCGAGGAGTTGGGAGCAGGGGTGGAGGTGGTGCCTCTGACTCCTCCAGCAGCCTTCCAGCTGGACCCCGGGAGGCTTCCTCGTGGGCTGCGGCTCCGTTAGCCCTGCCGCGTCCTGCTGGCCCTGGTGGTGGTGGTGGTTGACGGGTCATCTCCGCCATGCTCTTCATTGTCGCCTTCGTCGGTGCCCTCCCGCCCCCGCCAGGCTACCTCTCCTGGAGCCCGACAGGGTCAGACTGGGCTTCTGCTCGGGCACTCCTTTTGCCCTCTTCGCCTCCTGCCGCAGTGCCTAGGAGGAGAGGGAGAAGAAAGGGCATTACGGGGCACTTATCTTTTTTCAATCTTAAATCTGTAGGCACTTGCCAAATTTTAGTTCAAATAATGTAATCTCTTGAATCCATGTTTGTGTCCTGTAAGGTTTGTTATTGTCTGAAGCATATTAATGAAAAAGATAAACCTTGCCGGGGACTCGTGCATGTATATGTCCATGCAGAGGTGAGATGCCTCTATATTTATAAATAAACAAGTTTCCCTCAGCAGGCTATCCTGCCAGTACCCTCTGTTTTGTTGCCGGGGAGTTAGGCCTACCAGGCACAAATCGTGAAGAGGGACCAGCCCCCCGCCAGTCCTTTTTCAACAAAGGCCACTGCGACCACCCTGACCGAAGCAACGTTCGAGTCGAAGGGCGGGAGCACCTAAGTTTCAAAGGGTAGCAGGGTTTTCTCATGCACAAGTCTTTACTTACAGAACATGTATCGATGCAAGGAAGAACTTATCTGTTTGGCTTGCCGGAGATCGCAGTGTAGGCTCATCTTCTTATCTCCTCTTGGACTAAATCCATGATAGGAGCCTGCAGTTTATGCAGATGAAAATGATGCCAGATGCGTTCTTATCTACATGAACATGCGATGCTCATGATATGCTTATGCATGCATGCAACTTGTCGGGAGCCCCCAGTGCTTCATTTATTTCTCTATTGCTCAGGGTCTGCGCCTGGCTTTGTACAAGGGGTTACATGCAACTGAGGCAAGGCCTGTACAAAAGGGTGGCTGTCGGGCCGCGCCTTACGGGTAGAACTTGCGGAGATGCTCAATGTTCCATGAGTTTTGTAATTGAATGCCATCTCCGGTCTCCAGACGGACTGCGCCAGGTCTGGTGACTCGTACTACCCGGTAAGGACCATCCCACTTCGGCGTCAACTTTTTTGTACCCTTGGCGGACTGAACGCGCCTAAGGACAAGGTCGCCTTCCTAAAAACACTGGGCATTAACCCTGCTGCTGTGATAGCGGCGCAGGGCTTGCTGATAGCGTGCAGCACGCGTAGTAGCCCGGAGACGGTTCTCCTCGAGAAGCACATCGTCGTCACGCCGGTGCTGATCCTGCGCTACTTCATCATAGGCAAGCACTTGAGGCGACCCGTAAATGAGTTCCGTGGGGATAACTGCTTTTGCCCCATAGACTAGGGAGAAGGGAGTCTGCCCGGTAGCTTGATTTGGTGTCGTTCTGAGGGACTAAAGAACCACCGGCAGCTCGTCGATCCATCGCCTGCCGCACTTCTGCAGCTTATCAAATGTTCTTGTCTTGAGTCGTTGCAACACTTCAGCGTTCGCCCTCTCATCTTGTCCATTGCTTCTGGGATGTGCAACAGAGGCAAATGAGATCTTGCTTCCGAGGGCATGAACATATTGCATGAAGGCGCGGCTCGTGAACTGGGTGCCGTTGTCGGTGATGATCCTAGTAGGGACCCCGAAGCGGCACACCAATCCTTTTAAGAACTTGATAGCTGACTGAGCAGTCACCTTTCTCATGGCATCTACTTCCGTCCACTTTGTAAACTTGTCGATTACAACGAACAGGAATTCAAAGCCCCCGGCAGCTCGGGGGAAAGGGCCGAGGATATCGAGCCCCCAGACCGAAAACGGCCATGACAAAGGGATTGTCTGAAGAGCTTGGGCAGGCAGATGGATGTTCTTGGAATGGAACTGGCAGGCTTCACACTTGGTGACTAGCTCGACTACATCTTGGAGGGCTGTGGGCCAATAGAATCCTTGCCGGAATGCTTTCCCAACTAAAGCCCTTGATCCATTGTGGGAGTTGCACATGCCTTTGTGTATTTCCGCCAGCAGTTTCTTTCCTCCTTCCCGGCAAATGCACTTCAATTTCATATCATTGGTCCTTCTTCTGTATAGTGTGTCATTGACAAACTGATACATACAGGCCCTCTGGGCTACTCTTTCAGCTTCTTCTTGCTCTTCGGGAAGTTCTCCGGTTTGGAGGAAATGGACTATGTGCCTTGCCCAAGTTGGAGCTTGGGGCTCGGCAACAAGGACTAGCGGCACCTCCTCATCTGTGAAAGCGCGTTCCTTGACCGCGGGGACCAGTGGCCCGGCAGGAGGGCGCAGCCCGGCAATCGAAGGGGAGTTGTTTCTGGCAGGGTCCCTGCTAGGATACCCAAGGGGCTCTACCGGGAAAGGCTTACCGGAGTCCAATTTCCTCCTCTTTCGGGCCATTGTTGTCGGGGATACAGAGGGCTGAGTAAGATGGAGAACAAAAGTTACTGGTTCCACAGGAAGCTTTTGTGCAGCACACTTTGACAGATGATCAATGGTGCTGTTTTCCGCACGGGGTACGTGCTCTGTTTGCAATCCGTCAAAGTGCTCCTCTAATCTCCTCACTTCCTCAACGTATGCCTCCATCAATGGGCTTTGGTAATCCTTGTTGACTTGTCTCACCACAAGTTGTGATTCTCCTCGAATTATCAGCTTCTTGATTCCCAATTCAGTGGCAATCCTGAGCCCGGCAAGGAGCCCTTCATACTCTGTTGTATTGTTGGTCGCCTCCTCCCGGGGAAAATGTATCTGGACGACGTACTTCAAGTGCTCTCCAGTGGGAGCAAGCAGAAGCACACCAGCCCCCGCACCTTGTAGGGAGAAGGCACCATCAAAATACATGATCCATTCTTGGGGCACTTCCTTGCTGGGGATAACTGTTTCAAGCACTTCTTGATCAGGGGTTGGCGTCCACTCTGCAATAAACTCTTCCAATGCCCTACTCTGAATCGTTGATGTGCTTTCAAACTTCAGGCCAAAGCTGGATAACTCCAATGCCCATTCCACTATCCTGCCGGTAGCCTCTGGGTTTCGGAGTATCCTTTGCAATGGGAAGCGAGTGACAACCGTGATCTCATGGGCTTGGAAGTAGTGGCGCAGTTTCCTTGAGGCCATGATAAGGCCAAAAATCAACTTTTGCACACCAGAGTACCTTGATCTAGCCCCCTGTAACAGGGAGCTAAGGAAGTACACTGGGCGCTGCACTACTTTCTTCCTTGATGCGTCCTTGGGGTTGCCTTCGCTGCCATGCTCTTCTTTATCCTGATCCATATCTGACCTTGCCGGGCTGTTCTCTCTCTTTCCTGGACGGGACACTAGCTGAGGTTGCTACTTCCTCTACTTCCCGCTGCGCCACTAGTGCTGCACTAACCACTTGATTGGTGGCCGCCAAATATAGTAGCAATGGCTCTTGTGGTCTAGGAGCAACCAAAGTGGGCATAGAGGACAAGTAGGCCTTCAAATCTCGCAGTGCTGCGTCTGCTTCCGGGGTCCACTTCATGGGTCCTGCCTTCTTCAAAATTTTGAAGAACGGCAAGGCGCATTCGGCAGACTTGGAGATGAATCTGCTAAGCGCGGCAACGCACCCCATCAATCGCCTCACATCCTTAACTGTCTTGGGTGCTTGAATCTGCTAGATAGCCTTGATCTTATCTGGGTTGGCTTCGATCCCGCGGTGGGACACAAAGAAACCAAGTAGCTTGCCGGAGGGAACACCAAACACACACTTCTCTGGGTTCAGCTTCAAGTTGATCTTGCGCAGATTAGCAAATGTTTCTTCCAAATCTTGGGTGAGGGTTGATCTGTCCTTGGTCTTGACCACAATATCATCCATATAAGCTTCAATGTTCTTGTTCAACTGTGGTTCAAAACCAACCTGGACTGCTCTTGCAAAAGTGAACCCGGCACTCTTCAACCCGAAAGGCATGCGCACAAAGCAGTACGTGCCGCATGGGGTGATGAATGAGGTCTTTTCTTCATCTTCCTTGGACATAAAGATCCGATGATACCCAAAGTATGCATCCAGAAAGGATAGCAAATCACACCCAGAAGTGGAATCCACAATTTGGTCGATGCGTGGCAAGGGGAATGGGTCCTTTGGGCATGCCTTGTTTAGATCCGTGAAATCTATGCAAAGCCTCCATTTCCCATTAGCCTTGCGCACAACCACTGGGTTTGCTAACCATGTTGGATGTAGTACTCCTCTGACCAGACCAGCTGCCTCAAGTTTCTTGATTTCTTCGGCAATGAACTGCTGCCGCTCCAAGGATTGCTTCCGGACCTTTTGCTTGACGGGTCGGACATGTGGGTCGACAGCAAGGTGGTGTTCGATCACCTCCGTGGGAACACCGGGGATATCAGATGGTTGCCAGGCAAACACATCGATATTCGCCCGCAGGAAGGCAACGAGCGTGCTTTCCTATTTGTTGTCAAGGGTGGCACTGATAGTAAAAGTACCATCAGCGCCAGCCAGCCCTGCCGGGACCTTTTTCACATGGGGTGGAGCAGCCTTGGACTTCTTGCTGTTGGAACTTTCCAGCACGTCATCCACAGGCATAGCATACCCCGAAGAGGTATGCTTCCCGGACTTGTTGCTAGTGTCTCTGCTAGCCTTCTTTTTTCCTTTGATTTCCTTGGCGGGAACTGCGGCTTCCACGGCCTCTGCCGCGACTACGTCCCAGTACATCTTATCCACGCAAATAATTGCGTCCGTCTTGTCTGATGGGATGGAAATGACACCCACTGGCCGTGGCATCTTCAAAGTGTTGTAGGCATAGTGGGATGCCGCCATGAATTTTGCCAAAGCTGGGCGTCCAAGGATTCCATTATATGGCAGGGGGAGGTCGACCACATCAAACACAACCTTCTCAGTCCGGTAGTTCAACTCC
The DNA here is from genome assembly GCA_011799875.1 of Thinopyrum elongatum. Lineage (NCBI taxonomy): Eukaryota > Viridiplantae > Streptophyta > Magnoliopsida > Poales > Poaceae > Thinopyrum > Thinopyrum elongatum. The sequence continues at coordinate 256,829,874 of CM022298.1, forward strand.
CCCCCAAATGTGACTGGCAACGTGATGTTTCCCTTAGGATGACTCCTGCCGGGATTGACCCCTTGAAATGTGCCAGTATCCTTAAGCTCTTCCTCTACTATCTGGAGTTTGCTAATAACCTTTGGGGAAATCAGATTCAACCCGGCCCCGCCGTCACCAACATCTTTGTGACTTTGAGGTTGCGAATCGTTGGTGAGACCAACAACGCCAAGCACCCTACCGTAGTGGTGCGGTCAGGATGGTCCTCTTCATCAAAGATGATGGGCGTGCATGACCACTTGAGTGGCTTCCGAGAATCTGCCACTGGCTCCATGGCATTGACCTCACGCGCCCACTGTTTTAAGTTGGTGGTGAGAGGAGGGCAAAGAAGCACCCCCATCAATACACAGGGCGTCAGTGGCCTTCTGGAATTCCTGCTCCTTGGTTTCCTCTTCATCCAATCCATCACTCTCAGCATTGCAATCCTCCTTCTCTCGGCCCCTGGCGGGGTTTCCTTGGTTCCGAGGAGCCTTGCCGACGCGATTTGCTTCACCACCCCGGCCCTTCCTGCAGTACCATTCTGACCTTTTTCCTTATCACGCTTCTCATACTCATCCCTCTGCTTCTTGACGAGCTTCTCAACCTGGTGACACTCTTGGAGATCGTGGCCCTTTGTCCGATGAATCTTGCAATACGGCCCATCGCCTTTACCAGCCTTCTCGGCAGCCGCAGCCTCCCGGTAGCCAGTGCACGAAGCAATTTCCTTGCCGGAGGCTTCGGTCTTAGCCTTCTTGCCGGTACTAGGCATGCCTGATCTCTCAATGGTCATCACTGCCTTATCCTTGCGCTTCTTGTGGCGCTTCTTGTTCTTCTTCTTCTGATTGGTGGACTTGTCGTCCTCCTCTGAGTCGATGTTGATGCAATCTTCCTCTCCAGGGAGTTTCCTCCCTTCCTTCACCCAAGCACATTTGTCCACCAAGGTGTAAAGCTCCTTCACAGTCTTGGGCAGCCAAACGTTCATCTTGGAACGTGTCCTGCGGTTGCGCACGTTGGATTGGAAGGCGGCTATCACAGCTGCCGGGTGGATATTTGTGATATTTCTGTGTACTCGGCTGAATCTCTGCAAGTACTTTCGCAGAGTCTCTCTTTCTTTCTGCTGGATAAGCTGCAAATCGCTGGGCCACCCTGGTTCTTGATGGCCACCCGTGAAGGCGCCAATGAACTCATGGGACAGGTCAGCCCAGGTCAAAATGGAGTTCTCTGGTAGGTGCATCAGCCAAGACCTCACATTTGACTTGAGTGCCAAAGGGAAGTAATTGGCGAATACCTTCTCATCTCTTCCCCAGGCAGCTTGAACAGCGATGGTGGAAGTAGATGCTCAAGAACTCTGCCGGGTTCAGCCTCCCATCATACTTCTCTGGAATCTCTGGCTTGAATGTGCGAGCGGATGGCCAACGGACTTGCCGCAGCTCACGGGTGAAAGCAGGGCACCCAACCTCGAAAGGCATGCTCCCGCCATCTCCGAGTGTGGGTTCGTCGATGTCGAGGCCATCACACCCATTGGACCGGCGGTGGTTGTCGTGGCGTCGCTCGACGACGACGCGCGCGCATTCCCTTCACCCGTCCTCCGGGGCTCGTCGTTGGCCTGGACACGCTCGAGGGTCAGAAGAGGCCATCGAGATGTCATTTGGTTCTTGGTTTCGCGGCTCCCACGCTAGCTGCCATGGTGGGCATTGCACCATGGCAGTGGCCTCTTCCGTACGGCCAGCAGCACGGGCCGTCGTCACTGCTTGGGGCTCGCTGTGATCCTCCTGCCTCGGCGAAGCCAATCAGGCTTTGGATGGTGGCTCGCCACTCATCCATCTGATCGGCTGCCGGCGGGAATTTCAATAGTAGTTGAGCCCGTGCCATGGCCTCTAAGGCAGTGCTCGGCATAGGTGATGATGATGATGTAGATCGTGGTGTCGCTCGGCTCCTGACGGTGCCGGTAGCGACCGGGCCGCGCCCTCGTTGTTGCGAACCAGCCGTTTGGACGGCATGGTGACGTGATGGGGGCGCTTGAAGGCCAGCGGCTCTGTTGGGTACAGTAACTGGGTCAGCTCGTTCCAGAGGCGGCGCACGCCCTGCGGTCACGCCGGCGGCGGGGGCGGCCGGACAGTTGCGATTCGCCCCAGAACGAGCACCACCACTGCGGTTGTGCCCTTTGGCAAGGAGAAGAGGTGCAGGCGGAATAAGCCCTCCTGAAAGTGCAACTAATTCCTGGGTGGTTTTGGTAATTCATAACAACATATAGCTCATTGAACTAATATCCATTCAAGTTAAATATTTCAGGTAGTTCAATGATTGGCATGGCACATGGACTAGAGATGTGGACCCCTCAAAATGCTAAGGACAAATATTGGCAAAAGCTCAAGACTCTTCATTTCTATTTTGGTGATCCAAGATCACATTGAGTCCATAGGAAAAGCCAATACTATTAAAAGGGGATGAGGTGTTGCTTAATGGTCTACTTGCTCAAAATGCTTAGTGATATCCTCCAAAGCCCTCAACCACTTTCTCAATTCCATATATGTCCTAAACCGAAAGTCAAACTCGGCCCCACCGGTTTGATCTATCCGGCGCCATCGAGTTCTTTTGACATAGCCATAGCCAGAAACCCTAATCAGTTCGGTCTCACCGATAGGGATTTCGGTCTCACCAAGATGGGATTGCAAACTCTCTGTTTCCCATTCATAACAATTCGGTCTCACCGAAATGAGCGATCGGTCCCACCGAGTTCACAATGCAAACTCTCTATTTACCTTTCATAATGTTTCGGTATCACCGAAAGGAGTGATCGGTCCCACCGAGTTTGCCTGACCAACTCTCTGTTTCCTCATTGCTAAAATCGGTCTCACTGAGTTCATGCAATCGGTCACACCGAGATGAGGTTTTGCCCTAACCCTAGTGCATCGGTCCCACCGAGTCGATCATGTCGGTCCCACCGAAAATCCTAACGTTCACATTTTGAATTGAATCGATCTCACCGAGTTCTTCTATTCGGTCTGACCGAGTTGGGTCAAATGTGTGTAATGGTTAGATTTTGTGTGGAGGCTATATATACCCCTCCACCCCCTTGTCTATTCAAGAGAGAGCCATCAAAACGTGCCTACACTTCCACTACTCATTTTCTGAGAGAGAACCACCTACTCATGTGTTGAGACCAAGACATTCCAATCCAACCACAAGAATCTTGATCTCTAGCCTTCCCCAAGTTGCTTTCCACTCAAATCATCTTTCCACCATAGCCAAATCTGTGAGAGATAGTTGAGTGTTGGGGAGACTATCATTTGAAGCACAAGAGCAAGGAGTTCATCATCAACACACCACTTATTACCTTTTGGAGAGTGGTGTCTCCTAGATTAGTTAGGTGTCACTTGGGAGCCTCCGACAAGATTGTGGAGTTGAACCAAGGAGTTTGTAAGGGAAAGGAGATCGCCTACTTCATGAAGATCTACCCTAGTGAGGCAAGTCCTTCGTGGGCAATGGCCATGGTGGGATAGACAAGGTTGCTTCTTCGTGGACCCTTCATGGGTGGAGCCCTCCATGGACTCGCGCAACCATTACCCTTCGTGGGTTGAAGTCTCCATCAACGTGGACGTACGATAGCACCACCTATCGGAACCACGCCAAAAATCTTCATGTCTACATTGCGTTTGCCTTCTCCAAACCCTTCCCTTTACCTTCATATGCAATGTTTTACTTTCTGCTGCTATACTCTTAGAATTGCATGTGTAGGTTGATTGCTTGACCTATGCTAAGTTGCTAAAATCTGCCAACACTTAAAATAGGGAAAAGGCTAGATTTTTATTTAGTCAAGTAGTCTAATCACCCCCCCTCTAGGCCTACTTTCGATCCTGTAAGTGGTATCAGAGCTTTGGTTCCATTTGCCTTGATTTCCGTAGCTTTGGTGATCATAGCCTTGGTTTCACAACCTAGGAGTGTATGGCGTCTAGCGAGGGAAATTACCACCGTAGAGGTCCTTACTTTGATGGTACTAATTTTGCTAGTTGGAAGCATAAGATGAAAATGCATATTCTTGGACATGACCCCACCATTTGGGCTATTGTATGTATTGGTTTACAAGGTGAATTCTTTGAAGATGGAAGAGAACCGAATCATGAAGCAACCGCGGAAGAATTGAAGATGTTGCAATACAACGCTCAAGCTTCCGATATCCTCTTCAACGGATTGTGCCCCGAAGAATTCAACAAAATCAGCCGTCTTGAGAATGCAAAGGAAATTTGGGATACTTTGGTTGATATGCACGAAGGTACTAAGTCCGTCAAGGAATCCAAATTGGATGTGCTTCAAAGTCAACTTGACAAGTTCAAAATGAAGGATGGTGAAGGAGTCGCTGAAATGTATTCAAGGCTTGCTCTCATCACAAATGAGATTGCCGGCTTAGGAAGTGAAGAGATGACCAACAGATTCATCATCAAGAAGATCCTAAGAGCCTTGGACGGAAAATATGATACCGTGTGCACTTTGATCCAAATGATGCCCAATTACAAAGATCTCAAGCCAATGGAAGTCATTGGTAGAATTGTTGCTCATGAGATGTCACTGAAGGATAAAGAAGAGCTTCACAACAAGTCTAGTGGTGCTTACAAAGCTTCATGTGATGCTCCTACAACATCAAGTGAGAAACAAGCCTTCAATGAGGAATTGAGACTAATGGTGAAGAACTTCAACAAGTTCTACAAGAGTAGAAGCAAGGAGAGAAGTTCCAAGTCAAGGTCATACTATGACAAGAGATCTTCTAGTCGTGAACAAAATTGCTACAACTGTGGAAGACCCGGACACTACTCCAATGAGTGTACGGCTCCCTACAAAAGAAGAGAAGACTCACCTAAAAGGAGGAGTAAAAGAGAAGAATCACCTCCAAGAGAGAGAAGGAGTAGAGATGATCGTTATGAACGAAGACCCTCTCGCAGAAGCAAGGATTCGGAAAGGAAGGACAAGTCATCAAAGAGCTAGACAAGACGAAGACATCAAGCACATGTTGGTGAATGGGTATCCGGTTCCGACTCCGAACACCACTCCGAGAGAAGTTATCACTCCGACTCCGAACATACTCAAGATGAAGGTGTTGCCGGTCTTGCACTTGTGTCATCCAACTCCTACGACATATTTGACTCACCAAATGAAGGGATTGGAAGATGCTTCATGGCTAAAGGCCCCAAGGTATCACACCCCGAGTATGTTGATTTCGATAGTGATGATTATGATTTGCTAGGTGATGATGATTTACTTGTTGACAACTCTAGTGACGAAAACTATGATGAAATTGCTGTTAATCATGCTAATCAAGATAAAATGAATGACAATGATAAGAAGGATATTGAGCGTCTAACTAAACAATTAAACACTCTTAAGTTAGCTCATGAAACTACCTTAGAGGATCATCGAGAGCTTTTAAAGACTCATGAGAAGCTACGCTTTGAAAAGCTCAATCTAGAGCAAGAGCATGGGTTCTTAAAAGCAATCAATGATGATCTTCGTAAGAAAAGTTCTTCTTACGTTGCCAAGCCTTTACTCTTGTCTACTTACATGCCACAAGTAAAATCTAGCAACAAGTAGAAGAAAGATTCTTCTTCTAGTAGTAACAATAATCATGTTAAATCCAATATTGTTGCTTCAAGTAGTTCTCTTGATTCCACTAATGATTCTCTTAGCCAAATTACACTTGAGCAAGAAAATAGGTTATTGAAGGGAATTATAGAGAAAGGTGTTTACAAGATCCTTGCCGGAAGTAAGCAATTTGAGGAAATTGTACGCAAGCAAGGAAGGCACCGGAAGAATCAAGGTGTTGGTTTTGAACGCAAGTTCAATGCCAATGGAGTTGAGTGGGAAGAAGATCAATACCCCAAGATGAAGTTTGTTCCTCAACAATAGAAGTATGATCCCACTTCTTTCAAGGGAACACAAGCTCGAGATGATCTTCCACCACAAGACCACAAGCTAAAAGGCAAGGATAAGCTTCAAGAGGAGATTGATTCATTTGAAGAAGCTCCAAAGGCCTTGGTCAAGTGGGTTCCCAAGACTACATCAAGTTCTACTTCATCAAGTACGACTACAACTCCAAGGATTCCCATCAAGATGATGTGGATCCCAAAGAAGAAGAACTAGAGAGTTCTTGAGGGTGACTCCGCCAACATACTTCACTCATATTCATTTTGGCAAGGACAAGTGCAATCAACTTCTATATCTTGCACTAGTTCAAGGAGTCACAAACCCTCTTATTGGTAAGACAAGGGACAAGGTAACCTAATGCTTTCATGGACAACATCATATGTGTATTTCACTCTATGTCTATGGATATCCTTGTGTGTTCCTTGTGGGACTAACCCATGTAGGTATTGAAAGTGCAACTCACTCCAACGGATTGCTCCAAATGATCTACATCCACATTGAGCATCCACATCTTCAACATCTACATGAAGTCATCATCGACAAAACCCAAGGTTAGTTCATCCCTCTTAGGAGGGATATCACATCTAGGGGGAGCTTTACTCTAAGAATTGAGCTAAAGCAACTCTAATGGTGTGAACACAACAATGCTTTATGTAAAAGTGGTAACCCCACTTGTGCTTAAACGATGAGTATGACCTATGATCAAATGTTCTCATTTGACTCCTAAGTCAATATACTCATATATAGATGACCTAGTCATCGCCAATTGCTTGATAGATGCTAGAGTGTTTGTGCATGCTTTGACACATATTTCATTTGCTATCTTATTGTGTGAGCATGTTGGATGCATATTTTTTTCTCCATTCGAGGACATCCATTTGTTGTTTTGATTGATTGGTTTTTCTTCTTTCTGCCAAATGGATGGACAAGAATGCCTAAGTACTCCCTCTAGCTATCTATGCTTTTCTCGTCTCAAACTCTGTTCATGCTACATCACAAAGTTTGATCAAGTCATATTCGGACCCTCTGAGTGAGGACCACTCGGAACCACCGATTCGTCATAGACTTAACTTCCAAAACTTCTTAGTGCATTTCGGTCTGACCGATCCATCCCATTCGGTCACACCGAGTTCATTAAGTTGATCTAAGTTTTAATCTTGGTGCAACCTATTTGAACCTTTCGGTCACACCGAGTTGCAAGCAACCGCTTGCAATTCTGCATCTCGGTGCCACCGAGTCATTCCACTCGGTCACACCGACAGTGACTGGACTTATATTCCCACGGGCTGAAATTTTGGAAATTCCTTCAATCGCTTCGCCCGCGCCTGTCCAGCTCTGCCGACTCGAGGTCTCCGGATCGTTTCCTTGTCGCCAGCGTCCTCTTGCCACTGGTTTTTGCCGCCATCAACGGGAGTCTTCACCGCCGTTGTCGCCGTAGCGAGTTCATCACCAAGTTAGGTTATGAACTCGTCCCTTTGTGCCTTCCCCACTCTGATCCCGAGCACAAAGATCAATGCCTATATTCTTTCCACGTTTTGAGACTACTCTATCCACTGGAAACTCCGTTAGATTAGATTTGATGCAAAAATTTAGGTTTAGGTTTCCGCCAAACTCATCTCGGACCGACCGATATTAGGATTTCAGTCTCACCGATTTGGCTCAGGCCATAGCACAAGTATTTTTTCGGTCTGACCGAAACATACCAATTGGTGTGACCGAGTTCATTTCTCTGTGAAACCCTAGCATCTCGGAGTCACTGAACTGTGTCTCGGCCTGACCGATTTCACATGTTTAGACTCTAAAGTTGCTTCGGTGTCACCGAGTTTGTAATATCGGTAGCTCCGAAATGCTTTCTGTAGAAAACTAAAACTAAGTTTTTGACTCATTTGTTTTGCAAAATGGCTGTATTTTGTGATGCTTATCCACTCTATCTCAGCCTATCTATTCACAGGGTCAGCTTTCAATGTTAGAGATGTCAGACAATAGTGACAGCCAGAACATATAAGAGAACAGATAAGAGGAGCAAGCAAATCTCAGTGAGGGCACTAGTCCCTCCAACAGTAGTTATGATGAGGGTAGCAGAAGCACCCCAAGCAACTTGCCTAAGGCTGCAACTAGGCAAAGGAAGAAGAGAACCTCAGATTCTGAAGATGAAGACTTTGTGGTTGATGAGGAGGTCACCTCAAAGAAGAAAGTAGTCAAGAAGGAGTATGCTGCTGCTGCCATCAAGCCTGGCATGAAGAAGAAAGTTCCTGCCAAGAGAGTGCCCATGTGCAAAGCCAGAGCCTCAACTCAGGAAACCATGGAGTTCACTGCTGAACCAAGAGAAGAAGAGGCTGCTGGAGGCAAGAAGAGGAAAGAAAGGGTCAAGAAGACCATGGCCAGAGTGATTGGCAGATCATCAATGATGAGAGATCCAGATGAAGATGATGAAGAAGAAGATGCTGCACCAGCTCAGAAATCTTAGAAATTTATGGGAGATGCTATTAAGTCTGGGGCTGCTCCATCCAAGCCCAAGACAGCTCCCAAGCAATCTTCACAAGCTCAAGCTCCAAAGCCAACAGCACCCAAGAGAAGCACAAGAAATATCTCAGCTACAAAGAAGAACAAGGCCCCAATGCCTGAAGTTCAGGAAGATGAGGAGCAGCAAGTGCTCAGAAAGCTAAAACCAAAGATACTAGACCATGATGACACTCATCCAATAGCAAAAAACATGAAGTTCAGAAAAGATGCAGGTCTCAGACTATGGAGGCAGACAGACCCCTATGCTACAAGGAGAAGGACTGCTGTGGATTACAGGTTTCACACCAAGGAGCAGCAGGACTTCTATGAGACAGTTCTTTTGGACAAGAAGCCCATAGTAAGTGACATGAGATGAGTCGACTAGAAGTTCATTGATGACAATGAAGATTACTTCCCTGGAGTTCATGAGAGCTTCAGAATGAATGGAGTTGACACTTTTGTTGGTCAGAAATTGACAACATGGAATGATGAGATCGTGATGCAATTTTATTCCACTGCACATTTTTACCCAGATGGCAATATAGTCTGGATGACTGAGGGTACTAGGTACCAATCTTCAATTGCTGAGTGGGCCAAGCTGATCAATGCCCCTGAAGAAAGTGAGGATGACACAGATGTCTATGCAAAGCCCAGGAAAGATCATAACTCCATGGCTCACATGTACAAGGAAATTCCAGATGCTGCATTGGGGACTCACAAGTTTGGGTCCATATACTATCTACTATCAGGGCTGCCAACCATCAACACTATACTGAGGCACACCTTGTTGCCCAAATTAGGAGATGACAGGATGATCAGAGGGCACTCAATTAACTTGTTACATATGTTTGATGTGCCAGAGAAGTTCAAGGTGATGACCTTGATTGTTGAAACAGTTAAGAGGACTGCAGCAGATCAGAAGAGGTCATGTGGATATGCCCCACACATTCAGATGCTCATCAACTCCAAGATGGGCACATGCACATATCTGCTAGACAGAGAGTACCTTCCCCTGAGGCCAGACTTTGAAGACAATGTTGTTGTCATGGATGCATCACATCCTACATCTGTGGAGGCTCAGGAGAAGAGAGAAAAAGCAAAGGCAGCAAATACTTCCAAGGTTCCAGATGTCTCAGCTATAAATCTCAAGACCAAGCAGGATCAGCTCAGCTATCTGCTTGAGGCCACTATGAGAATTGAGGAAGGACTAGCTACCCTGACTCAAAATCAAGGAAGTCTTGAGAGAATCATTGAAACAAAATTTTATGATCTAGACTTGAAGGTCACAGAGATTCAGACCACAATTGAGCAACTTCAAGAAGAAACAGAGGACAGGAGAGGAAGAGCTACCACAGAGGCATTTCAGAGGGTGCCTAGAGCCAACAGGTCTGTAGCTGTGCCAGTCAGTGACACAAGAGCCACCACTTTAGCACGTGCAGCCACTGCCCCAGTTGCAACTCCTCCAGTTCCTCAGTCATCATCGGAAGCTTTTGTAGATGCTGTCCTCTCCACGCCATCTTCGCACACCGGAGCTCCCGGAGATCATGCTTAGAGTGCCGCATAGCACTATGCATTTTCAAGCTTTTTGGTAACTTGTTGCCAAAGGGGGAGAAAGTGTATAGATCATAGGCTTCGAGAGAGAGAGTGATCATAGGCTGAGAGAGAGAGAGTGTTTTGCTTTTGTTTACCTCTCTTGCTACTTGTTATTTGCTTGTTTGTTTGCTACAATATTTATGCTTGTGTGTGAGATAAGAGTATCTCAAACTCTTATGATCATGTGGTTGATCATATTATGCTTTAATGTGTGCTTGAATGATGATATCTTATTACTAGTGTATGATCAATCATGTTTGCCTTGGTGATGAGTGCATGCTATTTATATTCTATCATTTTGAGCGCTCCACCAAGATGTATGTGACATGGAAGAGTAACCAATGATCCTAATCGATTGTGCATTTGCATTCCAAAGCAAATTTTAAATAATGCACAAATTTAGGGGGAGCTCTTGCTTATCACATACTTCTCAAAGCGACGATATATTTCATTCATATTATCATTTGTCGAAGCTTTGATCTATATTTTGTCATCAATTACCAAAAAGGGGGAGATTGAAAGTGCAACTAATCCCTGGGTGGTTTTGGTAATTCATAACAACATATAGCTCATTGAACTAATATCCATTCAAGTTAAATATTTTAGGTAGTTCAATGATTGGCATGGCACATGGACTAGAGATGTGGACCCCTCAAAATGCTAAGGACAAATATTGGCAAAAGCTCAAGACTCTTCATTTCTATTTTAGTGATCCAAGATCACATTGAGTCCATAGGAAAAGCCAATACTATTAAAAGGGGATGAGGTGTTGCTTAATGGTCTACTTGCTCAAAATGCTTAGTGATATGCTCCAAAGCCCTCAACCACTTTCTCAATTCCTTATATGTCCTAAACCTAAACTCAAACTCGGCCCCACCAATTTGATCTATCAGGCGCCACCGAGTTATTTTGACATAGCCATAGCCAGAAACCCTAATCAGTTCGGTCTCACCAATAGGGTTTTCGGTCTCACCGAGATGGGATTGCAAACTCTCTGTTTCCCTTCGTAACATTTCAGTCTCACCGAAATGAGCGATCGGTCCCACCGAGTTCGCAATGCAAACTCTCTGTTTACCTTTCGTAACGTTTCGGTATCACCGAAAGGAGCGATCGGTCCCACCGAGTTTGCCTGACCAACTCTCTGTTTGCTCATTGCTGAAATCGGTCTCACCAAGTTCATGCAATCGATCACACCGAGATGAGGTTTTGCCCTAACCCTAGTGCATCGGTCCCACCGAGTTGATCATGTTGGTCCCACCGAAAATCTTGACATTCACATTTTGAATTGAATCGGTCTCACCGAGTTGGGTCAAATGTGTGTAATGGTTAGATTTTGTGTGGAGGCTATATATACCCCTCCACCCCCTTCTCTATTCAAGAGAGCCATCAGAACGTGCCTACACTTCCACTACTCATTTTCTGAGAGATAACCACCTACTCATGTGTTGAGACCAAGACATTCCAATCCAACCACAAAAATCTTGATCTCTAGCCTTCCCCAAGTTGCTTTCCACTCAAAGCATCTTTCCACCATAGCCAAATCTGTGAGAGAGAGTTGAGTGTTGGGGAGACTATCATTTGAAGCAGAAGAGCACGGAGTTCATCATCAACACACCATTTATTACCTTTTGGAGAGTGGTGTCTCCTAGATTGGTTAGGTGTCACTTGGGAGCCTCCGACAAGATTGTGGAGTTGAACCAAGGAGTTTGTAAGGGCAAGGAGGTCACCTACTTCATGAAGATCTACCCGAGTGAGGCAAGTCCTTCGTGGGCGATTGCCATGGTGGGATAGGCAAGGTTTCTTCTTCGTGGACCCTTCATGGGTTGACCCCTCCGTGGACTCGCGCAACCGTTACCCTTCGTGGGTTGAAGTCTCCATCAACGTGGACGTACGATAGCACCACCTATCGGAACCACGCCAAAAATCTTCGTGTCTACATTGCATTTGCCTTCTCCAAACCCTTCCCTTTACCTTCATATGCAATGTTTTACTTTCCGCTGCTATACTCTTAGAATTGCATGTGTAGGTTGATTGCTTGACTTGTGCTAAGTAGCTAAAATCTGCCAAGACTTAAAATTGGGAAAAGGCTAGATTTTTATTTGGTCAAGTAGTCTAATCACCCCCCCTCTAGACCTACTTTCGATCCGACACCTCCACTCGTACCTCGTGGAGCATGGCCGCTGGGATGTTGCTGATGCTGTCCTTCCCTGGTGCCTCCCATTCCTGCTTTGGCCATAGTGGAGGTGGTGACAACGCAGCCTGCGCCGACGACATCCCCCGCAGCATCCACACCCTCGCGCGTCCACGCATTCCCCGCGACGTCGGTGGTCGCAGGCGGCGGAGCCTTCAAGGTGGACGGGTGATTTGCGGCTCCGGACTTCTTCTTGGGCTCCATAGTTGATGACGCCGTCAATGATGAGAATGGCGATGAAGATGACGCGTTATTCATGCTCTCGGGTTCGCGCAAGTGATCCTCCTACCTGGCACGCCAAAGATGTCATGGGAATCCATAGCCACCTATGGGGCCATGAGCCCCTTTTGGTTCGGCGGGGGGATGGGCACGTTGCATAAAGAGCGGAGAAGCATCACACAGCGCGGCAAAGATCACGCGGGCAGTTTTTACCCAGGTTCGGGCCGCCGTGAGGCGTAAAACCCTACTCCTGCTTTGGTGGGTTGATGGTGGATGAACGCAGCGCTCTTGCCCGGCAAGGTCGCCTCGGGGCGAGAGCAGCTACGCGCGTATGAGTGTGTAAGGGTCCGGATCAGCCAACCCTTTCGACGGTTGCCATGGGCCTCCTTTTATAGATCAAGTGGTCACCACAGTGGCAAATCAGTCATTACATACTGATTAGATAGCAAACAGTGCTATCATACCTAACTCTGCAGGCTGACAGAGCGCATTAAATGCGCCGCTTAACGTCACATCTCACCTTGCCCGGCAGGCCCTGCCGGGCTATTTTGCCAGCTTCGCGCCTGCTTGCTTGACACGTCTCACGACGGGTATCGCCTGGGGGTATTTTCTATAGGAAGTGGCTGCCATGTGGCAAATAGCAGCCACTTAGCCACTTTGGAGCTTGACACCGCACTGATCAATGACGTGCATCGTGATGAGGTGGTGCGGTGGAGTGGTTTGCCTCCGTAAGCCCCGGCAGGCCTGCCGGGACGATCTGGAGACTTGCTTCCGGGATAAACCCAACCTTGTCAGGCTCACCTATCCAGCAAGGGAGGTTCTTTCCTTAGCGATATCTTGCATCTCTAGCTCATCTTGGTCTTCTTGATCTGCACTTTGGCCCTGCCAAAGAATAGGTCTCTCATGCCTTGATTTGATCTTGAGTTTGTAATCTTGTCCTTGGGCCTCTACACAGTCTGGGCAACGGACCCAGGGTTTGTTGCACCGACACTCTCTTTGATTCTCAATACCATGTTCTCCTCGTTGTTCTTGGAGAACTATCCGATATAATCTTCTTTTGTGGTGTGTTTGTCGAGATCCGATGAATTGTGGATTTATGATCAGCTTATCTATGAATATTATTTGAATCTTCTCTGAATTCTTATATGCATGATTTGATATCTTTGTAATTCTCTTCGAATTATCGGTTTCGTTTGGCCAACTAGATTGGTTTTTCTTGCAATGGGAGAAGTGCTTAGCTTTGGGTTCAATCTTGCGGTGTCCTTTCCCAGTGACAGTAGGGACAGCAAGGCACGTATTGTATCGTTGCCATCGAGGATAAAAAGATGGGGTTTACATCATATTGCTTGAGTTTATTCCTCTACATCATGTCATCTTACTTAATGCGTTACTCTGTTCTTCATGAACTTAATACTCTAGATGCATGCAAGAGTCGGTCGATGTGTGGATTAATAGTAGTAGATGCAGAATCGTTTTGGTCTACTTAACACGGATGTGATGCCTATATTTCATAATCATTGCCTTAGATATCGTCATAAGTTTGCGCTTTTCTATCAATTGCTCGACAGTAATTTGTTCACCCATCGTATTATTTGCTATCTTGAGAGAAGCCTCTAGTGAAACCTATGGCCCTCGGGTCTATTTTCCATCATATAAGTTTCCGATCTACTATTTTCCATCATATTAGTTTTTGATCTACTATTTTGCAATCTTTTACTTTCTGATCTATAAACCAAAAAACCCAAAAATATTTACTTTATCTTTTGTTTAGTTTTATCTATCTCTATCAGATCTCACTTTTGCAAGTGACCGTGAAGGGATTGACAACCCCTTTATGGCGTTGGGTGCAAGTATTTGATTGTTTGTGCAGGTATTAGGTGATTTGTGCGTTGTCTCCTACTGGATTGATACCTTGGTTATCTAACTGAGGGAAATACTTATCTCTACTTTGCTGCATCACCCTTTCCTCTTCAAGGGAAAAACCAACACATGCTCAAGAAGTAGCAAGAAGAATTTCTGGCGTCGTTGCCTGGGAGATCTACGTCAAGTCAAGACATACCAAGTACCCATCATAAACTCTCATCTCTTGCATTACATTATTCGCCATTTGCCTCTCGTTTTCCTCTCCCCCACTTCTAAAATGTTTTCAGAAAAATACAAAAAGATTTGCCTTTTTATTCGCCTTCTCTTTCATCCTTCTTTTTGTTTGCCCTTATGTCTTACTTGATTTGTTTGCTTGTTTGCTTGCTATAATTGTGTGTTTATTGAAAATCAGAAACAAAGTTTATGGATCCACTTAAAGTTTTCTACTTGGATCATCTTCGATCCATATGTGCTCGTGCTGAAACCCCAACTAGTTTAGTTGAGCGAAAATCTTTAGATGAGCATGCTCATTTTGTGCGTCACCGTTTGTCTGAAAAAGGGAGACTCCTATGGAATCAAATAAATTGTTTGCTATGCTATGCTTGGAATCTTTGTGAACTTTGTGATTTTACTTGTTGCTCTAAGAACCCTAAAAAACACCTTCCTTACCTATCTGAGTTTAATGATAATGAAATCTTATCTTCTTATGAAAAGGGTGTTTATAGTTACTATGATATCGAACAAATTGAAGATGTTGTTGCTTTTAAGGGTGCTTATGAAGTTGCTTCTTTGATTGAAAAATATGATATTACTCTCTACAAATCTGAAAATATATGATATTACTCTCTACAAATCTGAAAATTTTGACATACTTAAATATTGTTATGAAAACTATGCTCATAATGCCTATGTTAAGGAATTTATTGAGAGAATGACCGTTGCTTGGGAAGAAAATAATGATATGCATGAAACTATAGATAATTATGATTCCGATGATTTGATTGAGATACCCTCCCTTGATGAGTGTGATGCTTGCTATTCTTGTGCCCATGATGCCAATATTTATGGAGATGAATTTGCTATAGTCCCTTATGTTAAATATGGGATTGTTGCTATTGCACCCATGCTTGATAGTTCCTTGAATCAAAAGCATGATTGCAATGATGTTATTATAAATTCTATTAATGTCAATTGTGCTAATAATATGCAAAACCCCAAGCTTGGGGATGCTAGTTTTGCTATGTCCGCTACTTATTGCAATGATCATGATTGGGGTGATAATGCTTCTTATGATCTTGAAAATTTATTTAAGCCTCATGATGAATATGTTTGTTATAATATTGAAAGTGGGTTTGGAAGAGTGTCGACTTTAGGAAATAATGATCCCACTATTTTGGAGTATAATCAATCTTATGAATTTTTTGATAAAAGTGGGTTTGGAGAGGTCATGACTTTATTTGATGATAACCCTACTATTTTGGAACAGTGTCAACTTTGCATGCATGTGGATCATGAAGAATTTTTTTTATGTGATAGCTATATTGTTAAATTTCATTATTATCCTACATGTAATTATTATGAGAGAGGAAAATATGGTTCTAGAAATTTTCATGTCACTAAATTAGTTCTCGTTATGTTGAGATTGCTATTGTTTCTTTCTTCTTCCTTGCATATGCTAGTTTTTGCTTGTCTTGATAATATGTTTGCTTCTAAAATGCCTATGCATAGGAAGTATGTTAGACTTAAACTTTTTTTTACATGCTACATGATGCTCTCTTCGTGTTTCAATTGCTATCTTTCATGTGAGCATCATTAAAATTATCAATGCCTAGCTAAAAGGCTTTAAAGAAAAACGCTTGTTGGGAGACAACCCAATATTTTTATTTTCTGTTTTTGAATAAATTTTTTCATCTAACCTCTGGTTAGATTTGGTTTTGTGTTTTAATTTGTGTTTGTGCCAAATAAGACCTTTGGGATAGCTTACGGTGATAGTTGATTTGATCTTGCTGAAAAACAGAAACTTTTGCATCCAGTCACAGAATTTTAATAATTCACTGGAGCGTTGAAAAACCATGATTTGTTTACATGAGATTTATATAAAAATTTCCCATGTTTTCCTAATTTTTTAGAATTTTTGGAGTTACATAAGTTTTAGAACAATTTGGATATTCCCAGACTGTTCTGTTTTTAACAGATTCTGTTTTCTTTGTGTTGTTTGCTTATTTTGATGAATCTATGGGTAGTATCGGGGTGTATGAACTATGGAAAAGTTGGAATACAGTAGATATTACACCAATATAAATAAAGAATGAGTTCACAACAGTACCAAAAGTGGTGATTTATTTTCTTATACTAACGGAGCTTATGAGATTTTCTGTTGAGTTTTCTGTTGTGAAGTTTTCAAGTTTTGGGTAAGGATTTGATGGACTATGGAATAAGGAGTGGCAAGAGCCTAAGCTTGGGGATTCCCAAGGCACCCCAAGGTAATATTCAAGGACAACCAAGAGCCTAAGCTTGGGGATGCCCCGGAAGGCATCCCCTCTTTCGTCTTCGTCTATCGGTAACTTTACTAGAGGCTATATTTTTATTCACCACATGATACGTGTTTTGCTTGGAGCGTCTTGTATTACATGAATCTTTACTTTTTAGTTTGCCACAATCATCCTTGCTGTACACACCTTTTGAGAGATACACGCATGAATCGTGATTTATTAGAATACTCTATGTGCTTCACTTATATCTTTTGAGCTAGGCAATTTTGCTCTAGTGCTTCACTTATATCTTTCTAGAGCACGGCGGTGGCTTTATTTTGTAGAAATTATTGAACTCTCATGCTTCACTTATATTATTTTGAGAGTCTCTAAACAGCATGGTAATTTTCTTTGGTTATGAATTTAGTCCTAATATGATAGACATCCAAGAGGGATACACTACTGCAGGATGCTGCTAACGCGACACTACCATCAGAGACCCTTTGACGAAACTGTGTGCGATGCATTAATCGCATATGGGGATGTAAAAAAACCATCAAAAAAGATGCAAAACATTTGCGATGGCGGAGACATCAAACACGGTTCAGATTTTAATTACGTGTGCGATGCGGGGCATACGGTTGATCCAGAAGAACTGTTTGCGATGAGTCAGAACAACAGAAAAGGGCAGTCATATCAATGTGTGTGCGATATACGGCATACAGTTCACTCCGATGAACTGTGTGCTATTAGGGAATGCAACAGAAACGGTCAGCCAGATCAAGGTGTGTGTGATATACGGCATACGGTTCACTCGAACGAACTGTTTTTGATTAGGGAAGAGAACAGAAACGGATCAACTTAACAAGATGTGTGTGGTATGCGGCATATAGTTCACATAGATGAACTGTTTGCGATGAGCCAAAAGAACACAAACGATTCATGTAAACAAGATGTGTGTGATACGCAGCAAACAGCCCACTCGGATGAACTGTTTGCGATGAGAAATTATAACACAGATGGTGACTACAGTTAGTTCGTGTGCAATTCTGTTCGTACAAAAAACTTTGAAAAATGCAAACTAGTTGCTTGCGGTGGATAGGAGTATCGCACACGATGCGTCTGCGAGTACTCGTGTGCGATGATTAGTAAGTTACACATATGCTTCCTTATGTTAACATGTGTGTGATAAATAACATGTGGCACCGCATACGATATTCGTGTTGTGTGTGTGCTCCACTTACTCTTCCCGCGCTCTAGCGAATGCTTCCCGCGCTCCACGGGGGTGAATTGTAAAATCCATGCCTCTTCCCTCATCGGTTTCCCGCGACCAGCTAATGGCTTGCTGCATATAACCCAGGCGGCAACGCACCGTCGCGACACTCTGCGCAGATCTAGTCCCCACCCATCTACCATTAGTTATTCCAGGCATGCCAGGCAACGACCAAAGCTTTGACGTCGACCCCTACCTGTGTTACATCTTCGGCGAGGAGAACGAGCCGGAGCAGGTCAGGGAGCAAGAGCTTCATCGGCCGGTGCAGGCACCATGGCCCATCGGCAGCGATATCGGCGTGACAGTCCTTGGGCGCACAATCGACATATTGTAGAGGAGGTGTGATGAGCAGTTTGCCATCCATCGTGCAAAAGATCCAGAGTTGCTCGGCGGCATGATCGACGACCCACCCGAAGAGCCACCGTCACCAGTGCTCATCGAGAGCCTGATGCCCCGCAAGGAATGGGCAGAGGACCTCTGCGATTCAGTCAAGACACAGGGAGCCTCTGGCTTCATCATTACCCGCGGCGGCTATGTCAACCTTGATCCCGATGATGTGGTGGCCAGGCTCGAGTGCATCCTTGGCAGAGTTGACATCCCCGACGAAGTAGAACATCGCCAACGTGATATCTTGAGGATGCAGGTGATGGACAGAATTTGCTACCAGGCTAGAGACATGGAAATGGAGCGGTTCCGCGGAGATATCATGTAACACCCTGGTTTTCGCTCCTGTTTTTTTCCTTCGCGGGATTTGACTCCCGTCTTTTTTCTCGGTGTTATCAGATTTTCTCCAGCTCTTGGGTATATGAAGATGGTCATCTAGCCTTGCCTTTTCTATCCAACCAGAGATTCTCTCCAGTCCAATCTTGTCACCTAAGATATGTTCTCAAGATTTTTCCGCCGAAACCCTACCTTCCGAGTTACCGAAAGGGAAACCCTGATCTCTTCTATTACAAAGGAACCCCGATTTCCTTTGATCTGCTGACTCCCTAACTTTTCCCAGTGATCATCCTTTATCTATAAACCCTGGATATGCAAAAATATTGCCAAATTATTTGCAATATTTTTCGTTTATAATTAATTCCTTTTTTCTGCCAGTTAAAGAATTAAATCCAGGAAAATATCTATCCATCTCCAAAGTTCATGAAAACTTGTGGAGATATTCTTTGTGATCATATTGAGCTCCCACAAAAATATTGGCCATAATTAAATAAAGGAAATTGCATTTTCCTATTTAATGCCAATATTGCATTTTTGGCCCTTTCTAAAGGAACTACCATTTTGGTAGCCAAGAAGAATCCCAAATAAATTGTGGAGCTTCTCCTATCCATATCTTCACCATTTCCATTAGAACCCAAGTCCCATAGTTCAAAGTTTGAGCACAGCATCCATTTACAAATTATGTCCAGATTTCCAGTTTGAAAAGGAAGTGCTTGAACCCTTGATCTATTTGAGCTGAAATTTTTCATGGTGATTAATATTGACAAATCACTCATGGAAACAAAAAACCAGCTCAATTCATCTATCCATTCATCCACATCATTTTTCTCAAGTTTTTGTCCATTTGGAACTTCTGTGAAGCAAGTACCATTTTGGTGTACCCAAATGGTATGAAACTTTTACAGTGGCTTCATGTATCCAAATAACTCCCCTCCACAAAATTTCATCTCATTTCATTCAGCCATTTGAGCACAGCATCAATATCTTCATTTCTGACCAGTGGGGTCCATTCTACAGCAAGTGTCCTCAATTCTTATCCAAATGGCCCCAAAATTTACCAGGGTAGTCACCTTGGTAGATAATTGCTCCATGCCAAATTCTAGCTCATTTCACTATTGGATCTATCCAGAAACAACTACAAACACCTTGCTGTCAGAAACTTCTTCAACAAGTTTCCCTCACCTCAACGCCACCTAGCTACTTCCAGTCACTTCCCTTATCTATTTGAGAATCAAGGAGCTTGTTGGACAAGCTTGTACATGCAGGAGACTTCCAGAGCAAGCCATGCACGTGGTGACCACGCAATGGCCATGCAGAAACGGTGCTCTATGCTCTGTCAGCTCCGTCCGGTCATCTCCGGTGGGCCCTCGCTTGTCCGAGCATGTCCTACGGCTCCGCGGTGTCCACCTGACAGCCGGGGCCAGGACACGAAATCCTAGAAATTTAACCCCTTGTGTTACCACCAGCCCAGGATTACTGTTAGTGGTGGACGCGTCCTTGTTACAGATTACCAAGCAATTACAAGAATTGGATTCAAGACCATAAAGGTCTAATGGTACAACAGTGATTCCGGTGGTGGATGACGGAAATGACTTGTGGTTCTCCAACGTCGATGGGGCTCCATTCCCACAGGAACAGCTGGGTAATTCCTATCCGCGTGGCTGCTATCCTAGGCTCCGCACGGACGTTGCTGTGGTACTCCTCGTAGAACTCCTGACCTGGCCACGTAAATAGCCAGGGACAAGCCTGTGAGTACGTTTGAATGTACTCGCAAACATCATGAACAAAAGATGTACCGAATGCAGCAGATAAAAATATATGATCATGATGAGCCAAACTATATGCATATGCTCATGCTGACTGAAATTTAAATCATGACAATAAAATGATATGAACGCGAGCATAGCATGTTAGTCATGATCAAACTTATTAGAAATAAAGCAAATGAATGCCACGGGTAGTCTAGCCAGCCCAAGTGACATTCAGCAAAATAAAATAAATGCCAATCGGGTGTCCACAATAGTAGTGGCGGGACCGCCTGTAAACTCGAGGGACACCACGAAGAGGTGTTGAAAAGAAATGCCAGTCGGGTGTCAAGTGACACCACGGTCGGACTTGAAGAGAAATGCCAATCGGGTGTCCACAAGAGTAGTGGCGGGATAAACGGCCTGTGAACTCGAGGGACGCCACGAGAGGTCTTGAAAATAAAATTGAGTGCCCGGGGTGGTCTAGCCAGCCCCTGAGACACTCAAGAAATACAAAATAAGAGAAATGAGTTAGTCCTCAATAATATGCATAACCATAATAATATTAACATGCATAAAATATTCATGGTAGCATCAGGGTGACAACAATTATCCCGCAAAATAATTCAGGCTCAATTTAATTATTTTCCTCCGAAGACCAACACTAAGAATGACACTTGACCAACCCAGACTGCAGCCCTTAACCGTGGACACGGCTATTCGAATAGGTTTAAACTCTGCAGAGGGTGTACTCTTTACCCACAAGTAATGGATTTCTTTAGTCAGTACCGTGACACTGGCTAATTCCCATTACGGTCTCTGGGTTGAAAAGACACCTGACCAGCACACACCAGATTAACTTCCTGGATGCCAGGAATCACCCAAAGCATCGTTCAAGAAAAACTTTAAGACGGAGATACCAACGTCCTACATGGGATCACTATTCATACACGCGGATTACAAGGGGTGCCCCCCTCTCAGTCACAACTGGAAACACCCATGCCCCCTGACCCGATGACAGGATTTAGTCCTCCAACATGGAAACCCTCATGGTAGCCCTCTATGTGGTGTGTGCACGGAAAGGGGTTAACAACCGAGTGGTGGCGGCGGTGGTTTCGGCTGGAGACGGGGAAGAAAGGAGCTCCCGGTCGACTGGCTGCGACAGAGGGTTCATGGAGGGAGGAGGAGTGGTCGTGCAGTCGAGAACGAACCCGAGGTGGCCTTTTTATAGGCGGGCGAGGTCGGTTTCGTGGCTTCCCACGGAAGACACGATGGCGGTGGCCATAAATGCACCGGCGAGGTGGTTATGGGTGGTGGCATGGTCGGCGGAGTTTGGTGAGGGCAGTGGCCATCCGGAGTTACTCCAGAGCACGCTGGCTGGCGGGGAAGCGAGCCACGCGTCCTAGGCGGCACGTGACAGCGACGGGCGGTTGTCGGTGGCGGCGCTGGACGGCCGAGGGCGGCGCTAGAGGATGGGGAGAGGTGTCGGCGGGTTCCTGGGTGGTCGGGCTGATCCAGCAGAGGATCAGGACGAGAGGGGGAAGCAGTGGAGGAGCCACAGCGGCTCGGTTGCCACCGCATGCCATACGGGCGCGCTGGCTGCGCCCAGTGCACGCACGCTACATGTTCGGCCGAATGCCAGCAGGTGTTACAGTGCTCCAAATGAGCTGAGATTTGGCAGGATGATGTCCCCGGGAGTGATAGAGATGAGGGACACGATGGTTTGGGGAGAGGGGCTAGTGTCCGGTGCAATTTAAAAAGATGCCCAAATTCTGTCATGAGCTCAAGGTGCTCGACAGAATGTTAGGGTGACCTAGGTGATTCTGGTAGTCATGTAAATTGTCAGGTGGAGGTCTCTTTGGATGGTAAAGATAGTGGTGAAGTTGGTTTGTGAGAATAGAAAACTTGTCAGTGCAAGTTTTAGAGAAATTCATTTCTGGACAGAAATTTCAAAGGAATATTTGGTAAACTAAAAAGATTCCAATGGAGCTAAAATTTTGTACTTAATGGTTTAGTTGGAAGGACTATAAGTGGGAAAAATTTCAGAATTTTTGGAGCAAGGAAAAATGGGGTTGTAGTTGTAACCTAGAAAATGGACAGAATTGAAAAGAGGTTGTTTCACTCAAAATTTCCAAAAGACCAAGTTGGGTTTTTGCATAAAAGTGATATATAGGCATCACATGACCTCCCATAAATTTTGCTGAATTTTAAAAGAATTAATTAAAGTGGTTGTAGTGCAACAAAGGTATTTAAAGAGTTGAAAATGTTGTTAAAAGAATTGTTTTGGGGAAATTTTTATTATGAAAATAATTCTTAGTGTTGTTAAAGTAATAATGAAATGGTTTAAGAAAACTCCCAAAGCCACAATATTATTTTTCAGAAATTTCTATCTGGAGGGAAGAATTTTGAAAAACAGAGGGCGGAAAATACTCTAAAATTAATAAAACACCCAATATAATTTAAAATTTTATTTCTGGCCAATTTTTACTTAATAAAAATCATGGTTGAATTTTTGGGGTGTTACAAACTCTACCCCCCTTGAGAAAATCTCGTCCTCGAGATTTGTTAAGGACGGAAAAATTAAATGCATGTCACAACAAATAATCATATGTAGAATGCATTCATGGTAATGCACTTATGATATACGCCCTAAAATACATCGCAAGTGCTAGACACAGCAACAACCCTACTACTCCATACAACTGCTACTACAAAAATACAGGGAAATCGGACCACTAAGGCTCGACATAATTCTGGTGGACTCAGTCCACCTCGTTGACATCCAGACGGGCGTGTCTCGCAGACGTCGAGGCTTCTTCGGGGGCTTCAACGTCGGAGTTGGCTAGAGAGGAATGAGGAGCTGCAGGGTCGGGGTAGCGATGATGACCCACGCGGGGTGTAGTGGCTACAGTCCCGTTGGAGAAAATCCCTAAGAGACGACGGAGTTCATCCGGGGAAACAAATGCATTGCCCGGGTGGGCAACAGGGGCAGACCTCGCAGTCTCGATTGGTCTCCCGAATAGTACTATCGGGTTGTCAGTGGCAGGTGCAGCTTCACTTCTCACCAGGGTCAGGAGAGCAAGCATCCTGCAGGTCTCAATCAGGTCAAAAGTGAACTGATCGAACAGTGCCTCTTGCGCTCTCAGGTAGCGCACCAGATGCACCAGAGCAGGGTCCGTATCATGGTCTCCATTGGCGACTTGGGTCGGTCTGCCATAGCCTTCACGACTAGGGTAGTAGTAGCAAGAACGGTAGTTAACCCCTGGCGACAGATGCCGGAGTTGAACTACAGCCTCTCGGGCTGCAAGTTGGATGGCTTGGGGCTCGTCGGAGGTCGTCCTCCCGGTGAACCGGTAAGGGCGCTCTGCGGTGACACCCCTCCCGTAGATGTGCACCTTGGCCCAGAAGTGATGGATGGAATCACTCCTGTGCTCCTGGTACACGACATACTCCGGCAGCTCTTCGATGCCGAGAGCACGACGGGTGAGATTGGCAAGGATGGCTACAAAGCCTTCAAGTTCGACTGCGGTGGTCTCGTTGTGCACGATGGGGCCTGGCATCTTGGTGGTTGGGAGTGAGGCTGTGATGTGCTGAGTTGGGTTGATGCTTCCTTTATAAGCCAGCAGAGTCTTCCATCGCACGCTTGCGGATAGGACAACGCAGGTGTCGGCCACAGGAACACGGCCAATGGGCTAGGTTGATAGGTTGGGCACCGACTGTCAAAAGATGTCGGCTGCCACTGTGTAGGCTTATCGGATGAGATTGGCTTGACTGTGGACAGGAAAGGATGTGAATGGTGTGGAAGCCTAGAGATAGCGACCAGGCAAAGATAGGATTAGCCAATGGTCAGCCTGTCTCTGATACCAAGGCTGCTGGGGCCGGGACATGAAATCCCAGAAATTTAACCCCTCGTGTTACCACTAGCCCAGGATTACTGTTACTGGTGGACACGTCCTTGTTACAGATTACAAAGCAATTACAAGAATTGGATTCAAGACCATAAAGGTCTAATGATACAACAGTGATTCCGGTGGTGGATGACGGAAATGACTTGTGGTTCTCCAACGTCGATGGGGCTCCATTCCCACAGGAACAACTGACCTGGATAATTCCTATCCGCGTGGCTGCTATCCTAGGCTCCGCACGGACGTTGCTATGGTACTCCTCGTAGAACTCCTGACCTGGCCACGTAAATAGCCAGGGACAAGCCTGTGAGTACGTTTGAATGTACTTGCAAACATCATGAACAAAAGATATACCGAATGCAGCAGATAAAAATATATGATCATGATGAGCCAAAATATATGCATATGCTCAGGCTGACTGAAATTTAAATCATGACAATAAAATGATATGAACGCGAACATAGCATGTTAGTCATGTTCAAACTTATTAGAAATAAAGCAAATGAATGCCACGGGTAGTCTAGCCAGCACAAGTGACATTCAGCAAAATAAAATAACTGCCAATCGGGTGTCCACAAGAGTAGTGGCGGGACTGCCTGTAAACTCGAGGGACGCCACGAAGAGGTCGGGTGTCAAGTGACGCCACGGTCGGACTTGAAGAGAAATGCCAATCGGGTGTCCACAAGAGTAGTGGCGGGATAAACCGCCTGTGAACTCGAGGGACGCCACGAGAGGTCTTGAAAATAAAATTGAGTGCCCGGGGTAGTCTAGCCAGCCCCTGAGACACTCAGGAAATACAAAATAAGAGAAACGGGATAGTCCTCAATAATATGCATAACCATAATAATATTAACATGCATAAAATATTCATGGTAGCATCAGGGTGACAACAATTATCCTGCAAAATAATTTAGGCTCAATTTAAATATTTTCCTCCGAAGACCGACACTAAGACCGACACTTGACCAACCCAGACTATAGCCCTTAACCGTGGACACGGCTATTCGAATAGGTTTAAACTCTACAGAGAGTGTACTCTTTACCCACAAGTAACGGATTTCTTTAGTCAGTACCGTGACACTGGCTAATTCCCATTACGGTCTTTGGGTTGAGAACACACCTGACCAGCACACACCAGATTAACTTTCCGGATGCCAGGAATCACCCAAAGCATCGTTCAAGAAAAACTTTAAGACGGAGAGACCAACGTCCTGCATGGATCACTATTCATACACGTGGATTACAAGGGGTGCCCCCCTCTCAGTCACAACTGGAAACACCCATGCCCCCTGACCCGATGACAGGATTTAGTCCACCAACATGGAAACTCTCATCGTAGTCCTCTATGTGGTGTGTGCACGGAAAGGGGTTAACAACTTACTAAACCATACCCCACCTGTGGACGGGACAAGTGGCAGCATGAATCAAGTATGGGGGTTACCGAAACAAGACTCGATCTACGGTCGACTCAGGAGGTTTAATTTTTCCTGCAGTGGTTAGCACAATATGATTCCTCGGTAGTACCCAACAGGGTCACCACCTGACATGTCCCGACATGCCCTTACTGATCATTCTCGTCACCACGAGAATTCAGTCTCACGGTCACTTTACTCGTGACTGATTCTTCCTGCAGATTAGTGCAGACTGGCACAGGCATATGTGACAAATAAAATAGCCATGCTTACTCATACTACAAAGATGTCAGCAAAATGGTCATGAATCATGCATGCCAAAATAGCTATATGCCAAATTTTATTTGAATTCCAATTATTCATAACACCACTAATCATGCAAATAACCAACCATGCATTCACCATATCAAGTGTTCAAGATGCTTGCCTTAAGTATGCAGAAGGATTGGGGCACTCCAAAAGTTTGAAATTTTTTATCTTCCCTCCATTTCCTATTTTCAAAAATATTTAAATCGCCATATAAAACAAAAATAGTGCTAAAAAGTTTTCTAGAAATTTTTGAAATAAATACTAAAATAAACTAGAGGAAAACTAAAGAATAACAGAAAAAGAATCAAATTATTTGGAGTTCATATGAATTACTTATGAAATTTCCAAGCTGGAATAAATGACTAAAAGGACTATTTAATTGTGGATTTGGAGTTTTCTTAAACCATTTCATTATTACTTTAACAACAGTAAGAATTATTTTCATAATAAAAATTTCCCCAAAACAATTCTTTTAACAACATTTTCAACTCTTTAAATACCTTTGTTGCACTACAACACTTTAATTAATTCTTTTAAAATTCAGCAAAATTTATGGGAGGTCATGTGATGCCTATATATCACTTTTATGCAAAAACCCAACTTGGTCTTTTGGAAATTTTGAGTGAAACAACCTTTCAATTCTGTCCATTTTCTAGGTTTACAAATACAACCCCATTTTTCCTTGCTCCAAAAATTCTGAAATTTTTCCCACTTATGTCCTTCCAACTAAACCATTAAGTACAAAATTTTAGCTCCATTGAATCTTTTTAGTTTACCAAATATTCCTCTGAAATTCTGTCAGAAATGAATTTCTCTAAAACTTGCACTGACAAGTTTTCTATTCTCACAAACCAACTTCACACTAGATTTACCATCCAAAGAGACCTCCACTGACAATTTACATGACTACCAGAATCACCTAGTCACCCTAACATTCTGTCGAGCACCTTGAGCCATGACAGAATTTGGGCATCTTTTTAATTGCCACCGGACACATAGCCCCTCTCCCCAAACCATCGTGTCCCTCATCTCTATCACTCCCGGGGACATCATCCTGCCAAATCTCAGCTCATTTGGAGCACGTAAACGCGGATTGCGGTGCCGAACATTGTAGCGTGCGTGCACTGGGCGCCAGCCAGCGCGCCCGTATGGCATGCGGTGGCAACCGAGCCGCTGTGGCTCCCAATGCTTCCCCCCTCGTCCTGATCCTCTGCTGGATCAGCCCGACCACCCAGGAACCCGCCGACAACTCTCCCCATCCTCTAGCGCCGCCCTCGGCCGTCCAGGCGCCGCCACCGACAACCGCCCGTCGCTGTCACGTGCCGCCTAGGACGCGTGGCTCGCTTCCCCGCCAGCCAGCGTGCTCTGGAGTAAACTCCGGATGGCCACTGCCCTCACCAAACTCCGCCGACCATGCCACACCCTAAACCACTCGCCGGTGCATTTATGGCCACCGCCATCGTGTCTTCCGTGGGAAGCCCCGAAACCGACCTCGCCCGCCTATAAAAAGGCCACCTCGGGTTCGTTCTCGACTGCACGACCACTCCTCCTCCCTCCATGAACCCTCTGTCGCAGCCAGTCGACCGGGAGCTCCTTTCTTCCCCGTCTCCAGCCGAAACCACCGCCGCCACACTCGGTTGATTCCGATGCAAACGACGCCTCCCCCTTGCATTTTTCCCAGCAACACACCTCCCAGAGTACCCGCAAGTCCATCCTACCCATCAATTTCACTAAACTAAGCTCGGAGATGGAGTCCCTCTTTCTCCGACGGCCGCCGTCCGTAGCAAAGTTCCCCGTCGGCAACACGGTGACCTCCGGAGGTGGTGGCGCAGCTCCCTGGTTTCGCCATGATGAGGGAAACACACACGTATGCTCGGCGCCCCGGACGACACAGCCGTTCGCCGCCGAGGATCGCCTGAATCCTCCTCTGCCCCTGTCCAGACACGCGCGAGGAGAAGGGAGATGAACCCACAAGTGGGCCCGCACGTCAGCCACTCAGGCCGCTAGCCCGCCGTTTAAGTGGAGACGGTTTTCACGGAATTCATCTTCGCGGGCGGTAGGCGTAACCCCAGCAGTACGCCATCGATGTATCCACCTCCCGCACAGCCGAGCGGCTGGGCTCGGCCCAGTGGCACTCTGCGGTTAAACCCCGCCCAGGGCGTGCAATTGCCCTTTTCTTTTTCTTTTCCAATAAGATTAAAAATATTCCACAGCACTCATTTCTAGACTAAATTTGGTGATTCAAATTTCCTCATGCTCATAAAATCTTGCCCTATTATTCCAGCCTAGGTGAACATTTTTCCTAAGCTCAGCCTCTACTGGATCAATTAAATAGTCCTTTTAGTCATTTATTCCAGCTTGGAAATTTCATAAGTAATTCATATGAACTCCAAATAATTTGATTCTTTTTCTGTTATTCTTTAGTTTTCCTCTAGTTTATTTTAGTATTTATTTCAAAAATTTCTAGAAAACTTTTTAGCACTATTTTTGTTTTATATGGCGATTTAAATATTTTTGAAAATAGGAAATGGAGGGAAGATAAAAAATTTCAAACTTTTGGAGTGCCCCAATCCTTCTGCATACTTAAGGCAAGCATCTTGAACACTTGATATGGTGAATGCATGGTTGGTTATTTGCATGATTAGTGGTGTTATGAATAATTGGAATTCAAATAAAATTTGGCATATAGCTATTTTGGCATGCATGATTCATGACCATTTTGCTGACATCTTTGTAGTATGAGTAAGCATGGCTATTTTATTTGTCACATATGCCTGTGCCAGTCTGCACTAATCTGCAGGAAGAATCAGTCACGAGTAAAGTGACCGTGAGACTGAATTCTCGTGGTGACGAGAATGATCAGTAAGGGCATGTCGGGACATGTCAGGTGGTGACCCTGTTGGGTACTACCGAGGAATCATATTGTGCTAACCACTGCAGGA